>OZ010786.1:247726006-248929131 GCA_963932465.1 Maratus speciosus | reverse complement strand
TAGTCCGTTTGATCCTGGTCTTGCGGCAAAAGACGAGTTTTTCAGAGCGCGTGTTTAACGAAAAACGCGCGGTTCTAGCGCGTTCTCAAAAACCAGTTTCACGAATCAAAAAGTCCTTTCCTTGGTGCTGGTCTTGGGAGGCACGGTTCGTCTCGAGAAACAGTTTTTTCCCGAGACGAACGCGCGGATAGGAAAGAGCCATCTCGGACGAATTCGATCTCGGAGTCGGAGTGTTTTCTTAACTATTTTTTTTTATTCGACCCATCGAGCCATTCCTTCGTCTTCGGGCGAGCGAGGAGACGTGCAATGCCTTCAGCGACTGCGTCGGTGAATCGCTCGTTCGATCCGGCGATGCGTTTTCGTGGATCGGGGCTCGGGCCGAATCTCGAATTTTTCTTAAATGTTTTTTTTTCGACCGATCGAACTCGTTCCTTCGTCGTCGTTCGAGCGAAGAGACGTGCAATGCCTTCAGAGACTGCGTCGGTGAATCGCTCGTTCGATTCGGCGATGCGTTTTCGTGGATCAGGGGTTCGAAAGGTCTAGAATTTTTTCGAAACGGGTTCCCGTTCTTCTCTCTCTCGGTGTCCCCGTTTTATACGCCGGCCGGAAGCCGTTCGGGCTCTCGAGCGTGGATTTTCTCGACGATCTGTTCCCAGACGCCAAGCCGCGGATTTTCGGAGGGTTTCTTTTGTCTCCGGCGAACGTTTAAGGAAAGCACTCGATATAATTTCCCTTGCGGGAGATTTCGCGTGGCCTCTGGAGCGAGAATCGATTTTCGGGTCGATTCCCGTTGCAGCTGCGTGTGGTCTGACCTGGTACGCACCGCAGAAAGGCGTGGCGGGTAGACACTTTCCAGTTCGGTGGAAAAGATACCGACGGCGTCGACGGAGACAATCGACGCGTTTTTCTTCTCGAATCGGGAAGGAAAACGCGAACCGGTCCGCGGCGAACATCTTTTCACGCACCCCCGGCGCCAGAAAAAGTCCGGGAGTAAATTTGCCGTCGAGCTGTCCTCCGTGAAGCCGCGGTGAATCCAATCCCAGTTGTGACGGCGTTTTTTCGTTTTTTATGTTTTTTTATCTTTTTCTCGAGGAGGTGCGTAAAGATGGCGTTCCCGTTCGGTAAACCGGAGTAACCGTCCACCTGCTCGGTAACGCAGATGAATCTCCGGACGATGCTGGCCGATGCGAGATCGGTCGGCAGGTGGCGGCGATCTGCGCGTAAACCGTTTAGGCACCGGCACCCCGAACGGAACGAGCTACGATGTGCGGCTCTGGGACTTTTCGAATGACTGAATTTTCCGCCGAGAATCACTCGTTCTGCCGATGGCCGGTGGAAAAACGCGGGGCCGACGAGCGAGAAAACGGGAACCGTACCGCGGAATCTGGAAACGAGGTGAGTGAAATTTTTATTTTTTCAATAAAGTTTTTTACAAACGCTCGTGTACGTGTCTGTTTCTCGAGTCGAGTCCTTATTTTTTTCTTCCCACGCAGACAGAAAACAGATCCGTCGGGCGGGAACAGAGCGAAAAAAATTTTTCTGGTAATAAAAAACGCTGGTTCTCCTTCGACGGATCGCGTACTTTATTCTCACACGCTCTAGGAACTCTGTTTTTTTCGAATCGATTCGATTTCTTTTTCAGGTTTTCTCTTTCAGATTTTCTCTTTCAGATTTTCTCTTTCAGCTCTTCTTTTTCAGCTCGTCCGTCGTTTCATCATTTCATCATCCGATTTCCCGTCCGATCATTCCATCATTTCATCGTTCCGTACCGAATCCCGAATCCCAAATCCCAAATCGCGAGCCCCATCCCATCATATCCGATCGTTCCACCATCCATTCGCCCCGTCCAAACATTCCACCACACCCGAATCCCGAGCCCCGTCCGATTATTCCATCGTCCATTCCTCCACTGCCCCGAATCCCGAATCCCGAACCCCGTCCGATCATTCCACCGTCCTTCGTCCATTCGTGCACTGCCCCGAATCCCGAATCCCGAGCCCCGTCCGATTATTCCGCCATACATCGTCCGTTCGTCCCGACCGTTCGAAGTTTTCCGTGGTTTCCTTCGAACCTCGAGCGAATGCTGGTCGGGTTCGCCAAAGTCCCGCCACGGAGGGCAACAAATGATCAGGGTCAAAAAAGATTCCTAAACTTAACTTTTAAAAATATGATCAGGGTCAAAAAAAGATTTCTAAACTTGACTTTTAAAAATATTACCAGAGTAAAAAAAAGATTTCTAAACTTAACTTTTAAAAATATCAAAAAAAAAAAAAAAAAAAAAAAAAAAAAAAAAAAAAAAAAAAAAAAAAAATTTTTTTTTTTTTTTTTTTTTTTTTTTTTTTTTTTTTTTTTTTTTTTTTTTTTTTTTTTTTTTTTTTTTTTTTTTTTTTCAGGGTTGGAGATTTATATCTTTTAGACTTTTGAATCTTAGTTAAATTTATCGTAGCGTTCTGGACTTGTAAAATTTTCCACATTTAATCTCGCGTTCTGGACTTGTAAAATTTTCCACATTTAATCTCGCGTTCTGGACTTGTAAAATTTTTCACATTTAATCTCGCGTTCTGGACTTGTAAAATTTTTCACATTTAATCTCGCGTTCTGGACTTGTAAAATTTTTCACATTTAATCTCGCGTTCTGGACTTGTAAAATTTTCAACATTTAATCTCGCGTTCTGGACTTGTAAAATTTTCCAGATATTTATCCGAGAAAGTGTATAAAAGAAAATGTATAAAATTCTCTTGATCCTATAATGTAAAAAAAAAAAAAAAAAAAAAAAAAAAAAAAAAAAAAAAAAAAAAAAAAAAAAAAAAAAAAATTTTTTTTTTTTTTTTTTTTTTTTTTTTTTTTTTTTTTTTTTTTTTTTTTTTTTTTTTTTTTTTTTTTACGTTATGGGATTTATATTTAGAGGAAACTTTGTTGCCTATAAATTCGACGCGGGATCGAGTAGTAAAAAAGGGTATTTATTTTTTATAAGCTTTCGTAACGTTTTAAGCCTGGGGTTTCGTATCGATAGAAAATTCTCGACCGCTCGCTTTATTCGTCTTTCGCGTCTCGAACCTATAAAAGGTGAGATCGCAGCATGGACGCACCGTTCGAAAAATTCCCGGAGGAGATGTCGAAACACCTCAAAGATTTCGACCGCGTCGAAAAGAAAAATCCCGACTGTTTCGGAAAAATGTCTCGTAAACGCGCGGAAAGAAAACGTCATCGAGGTCGCGCGTGTTCCCTCTGCAACGATTATTACGAATGTCTGAATTTAAAAGATCGAGAATTGGAAGAAAGAAAGAATCGGGTGTCCAGACACAGGGGAAAATCACCTCCGAAAACACCGGAACATTATTGGGAACCGGAAATTCCCGACGACGAAGAGTGTTTGAGACGCGGCTACATCGATCCCCCGCAACCGTATTACTTTCAAAAGACAAATAAATACGATAAAAAAGTTGTATCGAAAAATCTAAAAGACGTGAAAATTCAAAACTGTAATTGAAAGGAAAAATTCTCTCGATCCTATAATGTAAAAAAAAAAAAAAAAAAAAAAAAAAAAAAAAAAAAAAAAAAAAAAAAAAAAAAAATTTTTTTTTTTTTTTTTTTTTTTTTTTTTTTTTTTTTTTTTTTTTTTTTTTTTTTTTTTTTTTTTCAGGGTTGGAGATTTATATCTTTTAGACTTTTGAATCTTAGTTAAATTTATCGTAGCGTTCTGGACTTGTAAAATTTTCCACATTTAATCTCGCGTTCTGGACTTGTAAAATTTTCCACATTTAATCTCGCGTTCTGGACTTGTAAAATTTTCCACATTTAATCTCGCGTTCTGGACTTGTAAAATTTTCCACATTTAATCTCGCGTTCTGGACTTGTAAAATTTTCCACATTTAATCTCGCGTTCTGGACTTGTAAAATTTTCCACATTTAATCTCGCGTTCTGGACTTGTAAAATTTTCCACATTTAATCTCGCGTTCTGGACTTGTAAAATTTTCCACATTTAATCTCGCGTTCTGGACTTGTAAAATTTTCCACATTTAATCTCGCGTTCTGGACTTGTAAAATTTTCACATTTAATCTCGCGTTCTGGACTTGTAAAATTTTCCACATTTAATCTCGCGTTCTGGACTTGTAAAATTTTCCACATTTAATCTCGCGTTCTGGACTTGTAAAATTTTCCACATTTAATCTCGCGTTCTGGACTTGTAAAATTTTCCACATTTAATCTCGCGTTCTGGACTTGTAAAATTTTCCACATTTAATCTCGCGTTCTGGACTTGTAAAATTTTCAACATTTAATCTCGCGTTCTGGACTTGTAAAATTTTCCAGATATTTATCCGAGAAAGTGTATAAAAGAAAGTGTATAAAATATCTCAATCCTATAATGTAAAAAAAAAAAAAAAAAAAAAAAAAAAAAAAAATTTTTTTTTTTTTTTTTTTTTTTTTTTTTTTTTTTTTTTTTTTTTTTCAACGTTGGAGATTTATATACTTTACACTTTTGAATCTTAGTTAAATTTATTGTAGCATTCTGGACTTGTAAAATATTTCAATCTTGTTTCGCGTTTATTACAGGATCACGCGTACATTATAGGATCGAGAGAATTTTTATTGCTCGGAGAAACTTTTCGAAATATTTTACGAGTCCGCGACGCGAGATCAAAACTGAAAAATTTAGCGCAAACACTCGTAAATAAAGAATTTTTTTCTTCGGTATTTTACAATAATGGCGATGCTACCGACGCAAAAAAACGGGCCGAACGAGGCGCGTACGGACAGAGACTCAGAGTCTCTCCACACGCGCGCCTCGTTCGACCCGTTTTTTCTTTCTCTTTCGGTGGAAGAGAGATTACGACAGTCTGTACTCGAAAGTCCGTTCGCCGAAACGAACCAGCAGGCTTTCGGGCGGCTCCGGCAGATTCATGTTCTCCAGGCTCTCGTTCGTCAGGCGAATTTCCAGGTTTCTCGCCGCGAAATCCCTGGCCGCGGTCTCGTACATCTCCGCGGTCGCGCGCGAGAATTCTTCCAAGAATTCCCGAAGCTGGGCGCGTTCCGATAGTCTTCGACCCCGATCTTCACTTCCTGGGCTTTTCTCCGGTCCGTGCAGGGCCTGACGGGCTCGAGAAGGGACACCCTCGGTACTTCGGGATTCCGGAACCAGAATCGGATCATGCGGGCGGATCTTTCGCCGCAGTCTGCGAGCAGATCCAGGGTCTTTTCCACGGAGAATATCCTGGTTTTCAGCGCGGAACGGGGCAAGTCCGTTTTCCTGCGGACGACGTCCCGCACTCTGAGCGCGGCGAGTCTTTCGCCCGGCCGGCGGAGATTCTCGCGGCCCAGGATCCGGATCACGTCCATCGCCCTCAGGAAAGGCCGGCCGTCGGAAGACACGACTATCAGGATGGGAACGGGCAGGCGATCGTGGCACAGGTTGAAGAACATGGCGAGAGTGACAAAAAAACGAAGGCTAGAGTGACAGAGATTCGACAGCACGGTAGTCTCAGGCAGAATGATTTTCTTTTCGCCCAGAGTCCCGCATTTATACCCGATCGATTGCGCAACATCCCGTTTCGCCGGAAAAGATTGCGTGCGCAACATCCCGTTTCGCCAGAAAAAGATTGCGCGCGTGCCAGGAAATCACGCGTCCGAGAAAAGACTGGGCGGTTTCCCGTGACCTAGAAGAACGGATGCGGAACTTGCTTTCGAGACGAAAAAAGATCTTGCGCGTGCCAGGAAATCACGCGTCCGAGAAAAGAATGGGCGGTTTCCCGTGACCTCGAAGAACGGATGCGGAACTTCCTTTCGAGACGAAAAAAGATCTTGCGCGTGATTTCAAATCATCTCTATTCTATATTGAAAAAAAAAAAAAAAAAAAAAAAAAAAAAAAAAAAAAAAAAAAAATTTTTTTTTTTTTTTTTTTTTTTTTTTTTTTTTTTTTTTTTTACATGTCACAGACTTTTCCTTCCTTTTATATAATTTAGATTTTCGAATCTTGGTTAGATTTATTGTAGCGTTCTGGACTCGTGAAATGTTTCGAAAGATTTTCAATAACAATTATTTCAAACACGTAACGTAAAAAAAGTGCAAGAATCCAGCTCGGAAAGAAATATTTACCCTTTCGAACGGAAAGAAAATATCCAAGAAAATCGATATCCGAGAATATTATCGACTGTCGTTTGTAAAAAACAACACGGTTTATCAAAAAGCCGAAAAAAGTTATGACTGTCGACCTGTATCTTATATAATACAGGTTGACAATACAATTTTGACACTATGGTCAGCCCGTATACAAACATGGAAGATCCAATCTGAAAATAATTTTTTTTTATTATTATAAAAATCATCTCTATCCTATATTGTAATATTGTAATATCCTATATTGTAATTTTATATAATTTAGATTTTCGAATCTTGGTTAAATTTATTGTAGCGTTCTGGACTCGTGAAATGTTTCGAAAGATTTTCAATAACAATTATTTCAAACACGTAATGTAAAAAAAGTGCAAGAATCCAGCTCGGAAAGAAATATTTACCCTTTCGAACGGAAAGAAAATATCCAAGAAAATCGATATCCGAGAATGTCATCGACCTGTGTCTTATATTTAATACAGTTTCGACACTGCGCCGCGCTCGGTTCCGAAACGCGAGTTTTATTCTTCTGAATTTTACAATATTGGCGATGCGTCCGACGCAAAAAACGGGCCGAACGAAGCGCGTCCGGGTCGAAAAGACTCGCGTCTTTTCACCCTTCGCACCTCGTTCGGCCCGTTTTTTTCTTTTTTTTCAAAGTTTTTTTTTTCACTCTCGTTCCAGCCGGTCTCTCGCCCACTCGGCGAAGAAGAAACACTCGACTTTAGCGCAGTGAGCCGCGGCCCCTTTCCCTTTCAGTTTTCCGTGGTGTCCGCAGTCTCTGACCGCCGATTTCATGGGATGCAGCAAGTCGTCGAATTTCGGGCATCCGAAATTTTCCAGGTTCACGCAAGGTATGCCCAGTTCTTCCAAGACGTCCTTTTCGACGTGGCCCCCCTTATACGCGACCAGGCGCTTTTCCACCGTGGCGTTTTCCTCGTACACCACGCGCAGGAGGATTTTCAGGAAATCTTCGTCGAACAGGTCCGTTTCTCCGGGCAGGCTCCGGAGCGACATTCCGTGTATCCTGTCGGTGCAATAGCGGACGCTCTGCCATTCTTTTGGGGTCGGGGTCAGATGGTCCAGCCGGAACCTGAAACAACGACAGTCGTTTCGGGTCAGCGAAGCGAATCCCATCTCGCGGGCCCGAAATTTCTTGTCGATGCGAAATCCGTCGAGGTCCAAGACCATGCAGACTTCGGACAGGCTCATGGCGGCTTGTTTTTCGAGAAAAGACAGCAGAGTGATGCGGAGAGAAAATTTTCGACGTGTCCGCTGGCGAGAACAGAAATTCAGAATGATTTTCTCTTCCCCCGGAGACACGCATTTATACGCGCGATCGACCTCGATCGGTTCCGGAAAGGCGCGTTCGCAGAAAAAACACCGGGCCGCGTGATTTCCGCGCGAGATGAAAATAAAAACGTGTCCGGTCGCGCCTTCCGGATTCGTCGCTTCGAGGAAAAAGATTGCGCAACTTCCCGTGACCCCGACGGCTTGTCGCTATCGACCGGAAGTTCTGGAATAAATCCGACACGAGTTCGAAAACGTAAAAGATATAAACCTCCATCCTTGAAAAAAAAAAAAAAAAAAAAAAAAAAAAAAAAAAAAAAAAAAAAAAAAATTTTTTTTTTTTTTTTTTTTTTTTTTTTTTTTTTTTTTTTTTTTTTTTTTTTTTTAGGGATAGAGTTTTGTATCTTTTACGCTTTTGAATCTTAGTTAAAATTATAAGTGTATAAAATATCTCAATCCTATAATGTAAAAAAAAAAAAAAAAAAAAAAAAAAAAAAAAAAAAAAAAAAAAAAAAAAAAAAAAAAAAATTTTTTTTTTTTTTTTTTTTTTTTTTTTTTTTTTTTTTTTTTTTTTTTTTTTTTTTTTTTTTCAAGGATGGAGGTTTGTATCTTTTACGCTTTTGAATCTTAGTTAAATTTATCGTAGCGTTCTGGACTTGTAAAATATTTCAATCTTGTTTCGCGTTCTGGACTTGTAAAATATTTCAATCTTGTTTCGCGTTCTGGACTTGTAAAATATTTCAATCTTGTTTCGCGTTCTGGACTTGTAAAATATTTCAATCTTGTTTCGCGTTCTGGACTTGTAAAATATTTCAATCTTGTTTCGCGTTCTGAACTTGTAAAAATTTTCAATCTTGTTTCGCGTTCTGGACTTGTAAAATATTTCGAACAAATTTCGTAGTCATAGAAACCATGCATGAAAAAAAAAAAAAAAAAAAAAAAAAAAAAAAAAAAAAAAAAAAAAAAAAAAAAAAAAAAAAAAATTTTTTTTTTTTTTTTTTTTTTTTTTTTTTTTTTTTTTTTTTTTTTTTTTTTTTTTCGAGGTTGGAGATTTACATCTTTTACGCTTTCGAACTCGATGAGATATTTTCGTCGAGGTCACCGGATGTTATGCCGTCTTTTCCTCGAAGCGACGAATCCGACAGGCGTCGCGCGACCGGATGACCTCGTTTATTTCTGTCTTTCCTTCTGATCGTTCTGGAAATCCGGTTGCGCAACTTCCCGCGGCCCGAGCGTATAAAAGCCAGAGCTTCGGGCCGAAAGCATCATTTCGATTCTTCATCGAGACCTGCGTGCCCGACCGCCGATAGTTTCATTTTTCCTTCGTGTTTTTCGAAAAGCCATGAACACCAAGAAATCTTTCAAGGGAACGGACGTGTTCCCCAAACGCCCGTCTACGTCTGTCTACAGACTCCAGTATCCCGAAAAAAACTTCAAGTGCTGGACTTCCAATAAGGACGTGAAGGTTTTCGTCCCGTTCATGAACGAAGACCGCAAGATATATTTCTGCAAGCACGTAGGCCACGACGGAAACATGTCCAGCGTGCAGTACATGGGAAAAGAATGCCAGAGATTCGACTCGTTTCACCCCGAGAGCATAGACTGGTCCCTGATCGCCACCAGGTACAGGAGAAACCCGAGGCAGGAGTTTCGGAAGAACGCGGACGTGAGGATGAGCTTCAAGATGGAAAATCAGTTTCTCGTGAAAGCTTATTTCACGTTCGGCCTGAGAACCGTGACGGAAGGCACGATCCATCTGATCCAGACCCTGAACGTGCCCTTGCTGTTTTATCTGCTCCCGAGAACGATGGGGAGAAAAGAACTGAGCCGCGAAGACAAACTGTTTCATTACGACAACGTCCATCTCTTCGACAGGAGAATTTTGCTGGCCGACGGCGCTTACGCCGTTCCCCCGGGAACCACGTACATGCTTTTCACGACTCAGAAGAATTTTTTCTCTCTGGATCTGTTGGCGAGCGATTTTCCGATTCCTTTCCGGACGACCGATCCCGTGGCCCAGCGAGTCACCAGACTGGAATGTTCGATGGATTTTCCACCCCAGACCCCGTACATCGACGACGAAAGGGACGAAGACGAAGATCGGGCCGCCATGCCGCCGCCTCTGCCGCAATCGGAATCTAGTACTTTTTCGTATTTCGAACCGCAGCCCGGCCCTTCTTCGGCTTCTTCGTATGTCGAACTGCAGCCCGGCCCTTCTTCGGCTTCTTCGTATTTCGAACAGCGACCCGTGACTTCTCCTTACTTTCCACCGCAACCTTGCACTTCGTCTTACTTTCAGCGGCAAAAGCGGGCCAGGACCGAAGCGGAAAGCGATTTCGACGAGTTTTTCGTGCCTGAAGAACCGCAGCCAATGCCAGAAGCGCCGCAGCAAATGCCAGAAGCGCCGCAGCAACAGATCACGTACTGGCTGATTCCCAATCCGCCGATTCTGGAAAGGCGCGTGGTCACGGCTTCTCCGGATTTCGTGAAAAATTACCAGATCTTGA
The DNA here is from genome assembly GCA_963932465.1 of Maratus speciosus. Lineage (NCBI taxonomy): Eukaryota > Metazoa > Arthropoda > Arachnida > Araneae > Salticidae > Maratus > Maratus speciosus. Next base: position 248,919,223 of record OZ010786.1, on the reverse strand, counting down.
ACTCGAAGGTCTTGGACGATCCGAAAGCGGTGGTTTTTCGCAGCGAAGAACCGGATCCGGAACCCTTGGACTTGACGATCCGCCGGAACGCGGAATGCGTGGATCTGACGGGAGAAATGCCCGAAAACTCCGACGGTTCGAATCCAGAAACGCCCGATTCGGAAAACTCTGACGTGTCGAATCCCGAGAATTTCGCAGACTGCCCCCAGGTCGACCGATCCGATTCTCCAGAAAAAGAATTGGATCTGGATGCCATGTTGGACATGCCCTTCGATCCGAAAGAAGACGTCGCCCTGGACAGCATCATTTCCGACCTGTACAATTCTTCTCCCGCCATGAATTATGATCTGTGTCCTTCTGTGTTGTAAAAAAAACTCTTGTAAAAACTCTTGTAAAAAAATATTTGTGATACTTGTAAACCTGAACAAAAAAAAAAAAAAAAAAAAAAAAAAAAAAAAAAAAAAACGGGTCGAACGAGGCCTGTGAGGAAAGATACGTATCTTTCCTCACAGGCCTCGTTCGACCCGTTTTTTGCGTTAAATATACAACCAATATTGAAAAATTCTTCAGAATAAAACTTGTACGTTTCGAAACAAAGTGTTATGGTGACGTATTTGATGATACTGTGCCGCGTGACACTTGGCTTTTTCTCTAGTCTAACAAATAACTTTACTTTTTCCATTATCCGACTGTTTTCGTATACACCAGTTTCTCCATTATTTTTTCACAAGTTTTCCTGCTTACATAAAACTCTATAATGTAAAAAAAAAAAAAAAAAAAAAAAAAAAAAAAAAAAAAAAAAAAAAAAAAAAAAAAATTTTTTTTTTTTTTTTTTTTTTTTTTTTTTTTTTTTTTTTTTTTTTTTTTTTTTTTTTTTTTTTTTTTTCATGTATGGTTTCTATGACTAGGAAATTTGTTCGAAAATTTTTACAAGTTCAGAACGCGAAACAAGATTGAAATATTTTACAAGTCCAGAATGCTACGATAAATTTAACTAAGATTCAAAAGCGTAAAAGATACAAACCTCCATCCTAAAAAAAACGAACGGAAAGAAAATATCCAAGAAAATCGATTTCCGAGAATGTTATTGACTGTCGCGTGCAAAAAACAACACGGTTTATAAAAAAGCTGAAAAAAGTTATAACTGTCGAACTGTATCTTATATAATAAAGTGTAAGAATCCAGCTCGGAAAGAAATATTTACCCTTTCGAACGGAAAGAAAATGTCCAAGAAAATCGATTTCCGAGAATATTAATGACTGTCGCGTGCAAAAACAACACGGTTTATCAAAAAGCTGAAAAAACTAAAATATTTTACAAGTTCAGAACGCTAGCATAAATCTGATCAAGATTCGAAAATCTAAATTATATAAAAAGCTCATTACTGAAAAAAAAAAAAAAAAAAAAAAAAAAAAAAAAAAAAAAAAAAAAAAAAAAAAAAAAATTTTTTTTTTTTTTTTTTTTTTTTTTTTTTTTTTTTTTTTTTTTTTTTTTTTTTTTTTTTTTTTTTTCATAGTTGGAAAAATATCAATACTACGACTCGTGAAAAAAATTAAATATATTTTTCGATGCGGTAGTTTTCGAATCTCGGCCGAATTCGTTCTACGACTTCCTGTCGCCGTTTCGGCCGAATCGATTACGCAACTTCCCGTGACCTCGGTCGGTCGCGTTTCGTACGACCGCGGATGAAAAAAACACGCGCGGCCTCGTTTTTCTGGAATCCGGTTGCGCAACTTCCCGCGATAACAGGCCGCTTTTGTTCCGGCGTTTCCTGTCGTTCCGCGTATCGAGTTGCGCAACATCCCGCGACCGAAAGGAAATCGTGGGAAGATAAACACGTGCCGACCCTTTTTTCTCGGAACGGGTGCGGCGACCCGTGAACTCGACGCGCTATCGAGTTCAGGCCGGAAAGATTTGTTTTCTTCTGCGAACCGGATTGCGCAACGTCCTTCCCCGGGGGCTTTTTTTATCTGCCTGGAGGAAACCTTCGGATAATTTCGGCTGGGGATTTCCTGTCGTTCTTCGAACCGGTCGGGGCCGCGGGAAACGCGCGACCTCGATGTTCCGTATAAAAAGGCGAAGATATTCTGATCGAAATCATACCCTCCTGAGTTTTCGTAGCGCGCTGTCGCTGTTGCTGTTGCTCCGCTGATTTTTCATTTACTCGTTGCCAGAGTCCCGTTGGATTTTAAATTTCGTTTACTCGTTGCCAGAGTCCCGTTGGATTACGTTTTCTTTACTCGTTGCCAGAGTGCTGTTGGATTTTAAATTTCATTTACTCGTTGCCAGAGTGCTGTCGAATCGGATCGATTTTCTCGGACGAGATGGCTCTGAATTTCGAAGACCTGGAAGGACTGATGGAATGGTGTGACGAACAGTGTTCCGACCGGAACGGAGTCTACGATCCGTACCGCATGGTGCTGCACACGCCGCTCGTCACTTACGAAGAAGATCGTCCTTGCCCGCCGGATCCTATGCCGGTTTCGTCCGGAGAGGAAAAGTTTTCGGAGGTTTTCGCCCTGGACGAATCCGTTTTCTTGCCGCCGCCTGCACCGATGCCCGAGCCTGAAAAATTCTCTCCCGTTTTCTTGCCTCCGGAAAATCTCGCCCCGGAAGAATCGAAGAAGGCTCTTGTTTTCTCGCCGCCGATAGAAAAAAAACCAGTTCCTGTGAAACCCGAGCCACCCCGAGAAAAAAAAACTGTTCCTGTGAAACCAGAGCCCGTGAACGAGAAACTGAAAAAAACTGTTCCTGCAGAAATTCCTGTGAAACCCGAGCCCGTGAACGAGAAACTGAAAAAACCAGTTCCTGCGAAACCCGAGCCCGTGAACGAGAAACTGAAAAAGCCTGTTCCCGCCGAAATTCCCGTGAAACCAGAGCCGCCCCGAGAGAAAGAACCTGTTCCTGCCGAAATTCCAGAGAAACCAGAGCCGCCCCGAGAGAAAATCCCTGTTCCTGCCGAAGATTTTCGGAAAAGGAAATTTTTCGAAGCCGTGGAGGCCTCCAAAGCTAAAATTCGAGAGGGGTTGAAACACTTCAAGATCCCGAAGAGAACGCCGGTTCCCGAAGAGAAATCGAAACCGATTTCTCGCGAAAAGATGGTTTCGAAAGCTGCGGAGCCGAAGCGGAAAAATCTTCAAATTCCTCGGACGAAGAAAGAGGAAAGGAAAGTGTTTCGAGCCATGGAGATTGCCCCCGCCCGGTCGAAAAAAGACGAGGTTTTCAAAATACCCCTTCGGAAAACTAGAGATCTTCGGAAACACGTTACGAAATTCGAGCCTTCCAAGTTCACTTTCGACTCGGATTCTATCCTGATTCTCTCGCCGGATGCAGAAGATTACAAGTACATTTTTAATCTGAAAGGTAAAAGCTTCCTGAAATTCAAAGAGCAGTACGAGAAAAGCTTTGTGTGAAGGACTTTTTTTCAACTGATATTTCGAAGATCTATTCGAAAAAAACTTTCTGTGAGAGACATTTTTTCCACTTGACGTTTCGAAGAACTGTTCGAAACAAAAAACTTTGTGTGAGAGACTTTGTTTCACCTGATGTTTCCCCCCCTTTCTTTTTCGAACGGGTGAGAAAAATTGTTAGAGGTGAAAGTGAAAAAATGGGTCAGAGGCGGGTTTATACCCGCCTCTGGCCCATTTTTTTGCGACGCTTCGTTTGCCAATATTGACGAAACGTAAAAGTTTCACTCGTGTATTTTTCTTCTCGAAACGAGGAGACTTTTTCGCCTGATGTTCCCCCCCGTTCGAAAAAGAAAGAATGCGAAAAATTGTTAGAGGTGAAAGTGAAAAAATGGGTCAGAGGCGGGTTTATACCCGTCTCTGGCCCATTTTTTTGCGACGCTTCGTTTGCCGATATTGACGAAACGCAAAAGTTTCACTCGTGTATTTTTCTTCTCGAAACGAGTAATAAACGGAATTTTATCCTGTGATGTTTTGTCGTCTGTTTTTGTTTCTTTCCGCTTTGGAATGCGCGATCTGTGGATGATTCGGTGGAACTGCTTTCGATTTTTAAACTGTTTTCCTTCGGAAGTTTGATCTTTGCGATTCGATGAAATTAATGGAGGAAATTTAGAAATTTAAAATTGTTCATTGGCCTTGGAACGCGCGATCTGGATGATTCGGTGGAACTGCTTTCGATGGTCTCGGTTTTTCTTCGGAAGTTTGATCTTTGCGATTCGATGAAATTAATGGAGGAAATTTAGAAATTTAAAATTGTTCATTGGCTTTGGAATGCGTGATCTGTGGATGATTCGGTGGAACTGCTTTCGACTTTTAAACTGTTTTCCTTCGGAAGTTTGATCTTTGCTATTTGATTCCGGATAGGATTCGATGAAATCGACGGAGGAAATTTAGAAATTTAAAATTGTTCGTTGGCTTTGCAATGCGCGATCTGGATGATTCGGTGGAACTGCTTTCGATTGTCTCGGTTTTTCTTCTCGAAACGGAACTGGGGAGTTTGTTGATGAGGGTGACTGGTTGGTAGAATTTATTATGGGATTCGATGAAATCGACGGAGGAAATTTAAAATTTAAAATTGTTCGTTGGCTTTGGGATGGTAGTCGTGTTGAGAGAAATGTTTTCTTTCCCTTTTTCTGTTTCGAATGGGGAAGGGAAAACGGGCCGCCTCTGGCCCGTTTCTTCGAGACGCGTCGTGTACCGATATTGATGAATCGAAAAACTTTTACTCTGACGCGAAAGAAACTAGATTTTTACCCGATGGTGTTTTGTTTCTCGAACCGTTCGTCGTTGGTTTTTCGTTTCCCCGTCCCCCTCTCCCCCCGCGAATTATTTTTCCCCGAACCGTGATTCGACTGTCGAGAGTTTAATTTTTACGCGTTCCCCGTGCGAACGACCTCGGACCCTTCGTCGTTGTCTTTTCCTTCCCCGTTTTCGCTTCTTTTTCGGATTCGGAAAAAACCCGCGGGGGTCAGAGTGCTCGAAGATTAAATCGTCCGACTGTAGTGCATATTGTAACTTCCTTTGGCATTTCATAAAACAATTCAGCGTCGTTATAATCTTTTCTTTTTATAGTGTATCTAAAACAAAACCCTTGTTCAAAGTTTAAACTTCGCATTTTTCTAAACGCGATTCGAAAAGTGATTGCAAAGTAGTAACTGCCCATTGGTCCGTGCCGCGTTTTTCCAGATAGGCTTTTAATTCACTTTTAAAGACACGGGAGGCGTACTGCGGTATCCACTCAATGCAAACTCGTCGCGAATCCCATTTATGTGATTATTTCTAATTAGTCTGTTTTTAACAATTTGACGTTTATTGTGTTTATATTGCTACTGGACATTATATTACACAAGTGTATCATTAAAAGTTGTTAGCCTTTAAAAACCGGTGGTACATAGAATACACCGCCCCTGTCATTATATATGTCCAAACAGTCCGTGTGTTTAAGGGTTAATATGTCGGTTAATTATCGACGATTTTATTCAAAAATCATTATCAACAATGCTTTTATAGTTCTGCTGCGATAGGTACCTCCAGCGGTCCTCAGCACCTTTGCTGAATGACCGAAAATCGAAATTTGTGTGTAACGGAAAAATGCGCTTTTCTCAAAAACTATCTGACCTAGGGTGATCGCTATAATTTTCCTGAAAGGTTTAAATTAATGTCTACTTCCTCTAATTTTTTCATAATTTTTGTTTCAGTAAATTCGGAAATAGATGGGGGGTGGGGTGGGGGTGGGGGGGTGGAACATATTTTTGCGCTACATTTTCGACAATATCTCTGAAAATATAATACTTAAAATTAAAAAAATGTATTTTTGAGTTCAGCTTTACGAAAGCTTTCACACGATATCCCACATGATATATAGTCAGGAGGGGTAATTATGACCACTTTTTACATTTTCAACTTTGCTATTTTTTTTGCTTATTTCTATTTGAAAAAGTGCTATTTTTAGTACATAGGAAGAAACTTTGATCCTTTAAGAACACATTTTAAAAGTTTTAATTATCATGGCTGTTTTTCTTTTAAAGCTAAAAGGGTGGTTATAATTACCCCACCAAAAACTCACAATCACATAAGTTTGGGGTAATTAAGACCACTAGTGGGGAAATTATGACCACTATATCTTCTCTTTATACTTGCCAATACACATATGTTTGGGGTAATTATGACCACTTTGAACTCCAAAGCAACAAATCCGTTTATCAAAAATTTTATAGACTTAGATTCAAATTGCTATTTTGATCTCAAAAAGGCTTCATACTAGTAATAAAGAATACCTAAGATGAAATATACATTATGAGGTTAATATCTAAGCTTGAAACAAAATTTTACCATCACAGTTATCTCCAGTATGACGGCGGTCATAATTACCCCCTGGTCATAATTACCCCATCTGACCCTACAAAGAAAAGATCTTTTTTTCAAAGTAACTTAATTAGCCCCTCTTCAATTTCCTTAAAAAATATTTGTAAATCTTTAATAATCTGTAAATATGTGGGTCAATAGTCTTTATTATTTCCCCCAATTTGAACTTCCCACATGCCATAGTTTACGAGTAAAATGGCTGTGACAGACAGACACAAGAGTGACCTTATAATGGTTCCGTTTTTACTTTTTAAATACGGAACCCTAAAAACGTTCAAAATAAAAAGTAAAATGTAGAAATATTTTTTAAAATAGCTAGTGCTGGCTGATCTATAAATGAACAGCTTTTTAAAAAAGTATTTATTAAAATTTGTTCAGTAGAAAAGCCTAGGTTAGATGACTGAACATTTCTATTTTAAATTCTATTTTAAAAATACACATGATACGTTTCCCTAAATATATTTTTCATAGGTTGTATTTATAGCTATCACAGCCCTTTTGGACTGAATGACTTTCCAGAAAGTCACAAAATTTTATAAATTCGAACCGGCATTGACTTACGTACTTGATCTTAACCCATTCATGATCGGCATCTTTTACACGAATTTTATTCGCTTGCCACCACTTTCCGTTAATTATTTGTCTTAACTTTATAAATCACGAAAATGTCGTAATTAAATAAAATCAATTTTACTTTTCTTTTTTACTGGTATCAAACTCGAGCGTTTTAAGCACTTTTTGAGGGTGCATATTTATGGTCCCGAACGGGTTAAAGGGTTTATTAAATAAAGGGATAAGATTATTAAAATATCACTCACCCCATGCTGATAGTAACAGAATGAAAGGAACGAACATCATGATTGTTTTTTAAATTTACAAAAATGTGATGAAAGTACTATAAGATTTCACTTTATGTTTTAGAAGTGTCTTTATGTCTAAGTGTTCTTTATGTCCACAGCAAGATTACTAAATAGCATTTCCTTAAGGACTCCAGGAAATGTTTTTTCTTCCGATGTATTTTGCTTAAGAAAAAATAGTTATTGATTACGCTTGCTTCCTGCATCTTTATAATTAATTATGCTTCTTATCAGTGTAAAAATTGCATTTAGATCCTTTATAACTAAGCACAACTTTTCTTTGATGAGATGCGTGAAATGCATGAATTAATAATCTTCAAAATAAATAAAATCCTTGTAATATCACAAAAATAAAATTAAATGATTTATACTCAAGATTTATTTTTCAACAATTAATTTTTAGGAGAAAGGGAAGAAAACAATAACTTTAAGGGATTGTTTCTTGCCTTATTGTACTGATATTTACGCATATTACGTCAGTTGGCGTATTCTAGTGTTTTAGCACAACAGAGCATTCCTCTGTGGCAATCCTTTATTGTTATCCACTTTAACTTTAAATCACATTGTTACCAATTTTGCTCATTTTGACGCAGAATAGTTGATCACATATTAAAAATTTTGACGTTTCTGTGCAAGTTTATATATTTATACTAGAGGGCTCAGCCCCCGCGAGCTACGCCCGCCAACCAAGTTTCGCAGACTCTGAAAACATACTAGCAAACCCTGTTTAAACAATATTGCCAGGTTATGGAAGATTGAATGATATTATCTAGCAGCGCGGCTGTCTTCTATAATAGCTTTGCCATCCTTTTCAGTTTGAATGGGAATTTTACGGTTACCTTGACCTCATACATCACTGTCGTAATAAATGACATGAGTTTTCGGGATTGATAAGTAAGACAAATTACACATTTCAAAATCAGCTTGTATAAAACGGTTAGGTTAAAAATGACGTTATCTTCCTGAGTTTTATAACGCTATAGACAGTATTCTTCCTATAGGTTTAGGTTAAAAAACTGGAATAACTTTGAGATCTACGTATTGAAAACATTTTGTTTTGAAATTTTACGCTTATATTTTATGTCTTGATCGAGTTTTAAGTATTTCAAAAACAGATAAGAGAAAGTGTTGTTCATTTGACCACTTTGCAATCATTCAAATTTCTTAGCTTAACTATTATAGTCCAAGAGCCGACAGCATAAAAACCTATGTTATCAAGTACAAGAAAAAAAATCTTTATTTTTATGGAAGAGTAGAAGTAGGGGAATCTAATGATCCATGTCTGCCGGAAGTTAAGTGATGCATAAGCCAAATATTAATACCACCAGTGGTTGACTCGTAGGTTTATCATTGTGTTTGCCCTACAAACAAACGTATGAAAACATGGAGGCTAGTTGTAGGACAAACACAATGATAAACCTACGAGTCAACCACTGGTGGTATTAATTTTTGGCTTATGCACCACTTCACTTCCGGCAGATATGGATGATTAGATTTCCCTACTTCTACTCTCCCATAAAATAAATGTTTTTTTCTTGTGCTTGAAACATAGGTTTTTGTTCTGTCGGCTCTTGGACTATTAAGGCTAAACTCAATTTCTTTGTTTTATTATAATCAGTATTATATGTTTTATCATACATAATTTTTTCAAGGTTCTAATTTTACTCTTATTAAGTTTCATTTCCTTAAAAAAAAGTAATAACATTGTGGTCAAAGGCACAACATATAGTTGTACCTTTAACCAAGGGTTGTTGTACCTCTGACCAGACAATAAGACAACACAGCAATGAAGAAAAAAATCATGTTACTCAGTATCATTGTAAATAATTTTAAGTTAAATGGGTACAGGACAATGTAAGCATAAGAATGATATTAATGGAAGTATTTTAAGAGTTTTGTATTTCACGTTTGCTTATTCCCGTTTAAATGATGAAAAGTCTACTTCAAATGAAAAACATTCTAACTGTCGAGCACATCCACTAGCAATAGTGGGGTTTGAAAGTTTAGTCACAATGTCTTCTATATCAGTATCATACAGCTTTTAGTCTTCTCGCATAAATTCCCCACTTAAAGTTTTTTTTTTCAAATATTGGACCTGAAACACTGGATATTTAATATCGCATATCTCTGCGATAAAATATGAAATCGTTTTTTTACTTGCAATTTTAACAAGAATAAAATTTCCCTTTTCCAATTCATCTTTCTTGAATTGCTTCTGGTTAGCTAACTCACGACATTTATCTGACAGATTAAAATCACTTTCTCCTGAAGAAATTTCGGTGTCGCTATCAGATTCTGAACTGTCCATAGGAGAAATTTATTTTTTTGTACTTTTTTAAGAGGAGGTTTGTTTGTATGTGATAGGATGTTGATTTTTTTTTCAGCTTCAAGAAATAGCTTTTCAGGAGTATCACTCAGGATACGAGATTTTCCTTTATGCCGACCCTATTTGACATTTTCCTTGCTTGCACTTTTGGATGAGGTCTCGCGGTTTCAGGTGCAATGATAAGTGGCGATAGATTTAAACTGATACATTGAGGACAGTTTGTGTTGCGTTACTCGATGATGATTCATCAAAGTCCGCACAACCTCTGGTCTCAAGCTGTACGGATTTGAGTAAACCTACAGTACATATTTTTTCTTTATGTATGAACAACTGAAGTAAAAATAATATCATTAACAAATTTCAAGACAGTTGCAGTAAATAAGTCATAAAAGTTGAAACGTTTAGAAAATCTTTTAAGAGAGTTGTACCTTTTTAAATGGTCAAAGGAACTACCATCATGGTCAGAAGTACAACACCATGCTAGTGCAAATTACAAATCATGTTACAGTTTTAGTTTTAGGATAATCATTTTCACAAGCCCCATCATATTTATAAATGTCTATAGCTACTAGGTATATTATTTATATCAACAAAGACATAGCACAAAAAATATTATTAGGCAAAACATTAACAAATAAATACCTACGTTTTTATGATAGAAATGGATTAGTATTACTCAGAGGAATCTTCTTTGACTTGAAAAATCGTCAGTAGGTTGCACAGGCCCTCTAGTGAAGGAACTATGCAATTACACACAAAAATTCATAAAATGCTGCTAGATGGCGCTACAGCATAGATGGTAAACGGAACAATATGGCCAAAGGTACAACACTTTCTTCTATAGCTTATTCATGAATTCTTTTCTCTATTTTAATACGTCATAATGCATATTTTCAGGGTTTTTTTTTTACAATGTATATTGTTTTTGTTAATTAATAAGAATATCCGAATTTTCTAATATGTATTTTGATTTGATTATCGAAGCCTACGCTCGATTATGAGGTTTTTAGCTTCGCTTCATTTGCGGCTTTGTACCTCTAATGATCCAAAAATATGTATTTATTTAATAGTAACTTGTACAAAATAAATCGAAAGTATTTTGCGCATACATTTACATGTATTTATGCTGCATCAAGTGATGTAATATATAAATAAATTTGCTGTCCGCACTACTTTTATACCATGTGACGTCAGATTAAATTCCTCCTGAATGAAAATCTTTTTAAATGTATCGTTTTAATATACGACGTAATTTTCCCTATTAAATGCATTTCTCATGTAATAATTTATTTATTTTAATTTTTTTTTCTATTTTAAGATTCACAGGTACATATATTGTTTAACTTAAAAGTATTTGGAAGTATTATTTGAGCTTTTCAAATATGACTTAATATTCACCAATAAAATTTTTCACGCGTAATAATTTAATTATTTTAGGCACTTTAAATATTACGATATGAACCGTATTCTTCCTTTCGGTTCGAGACTATAAAAATCGCTATTTTATCTTATGTGACGTCCCAGGAATATTCTCTATCGAAATTATTGCACGAAGATGATTACAGAAAATTTTGTTTACACTTAAAAGTATATAAATAGTTTAGCATTTCTTTCCAGCTAATAATTGACAAAGAAATGGAATCTATTCTTCCTTTCGGTTCGAGGCTATAAAAATCGCCATTTTACCTTATGTTACGTCACATGATTACGCCAAGATTCCCTTATCATATTATCATAATATGATAAGGGAGTCTTGGCTTGGGCCTTTTAGATGTGAGGCAATTATCACCTTTAAATGCGTTTCGCGAGTGATAATTTTATTTTAAATTTCCCACCATTATTGTCACATTTGGTTACAGTGGTATAAAAAGAAAGGAGATAAATATATGTCAGTTTATTTATGGGTAGTTCCGAAATTAAGTGGAAATTTCACTTTGGTAATATAAAAAAAATCAAAATTCAAATTGTCGTGTTTAAGTTGTGTTTTTAACATTTTCTTAATGTTTTAAAGATAAATAAATCATGATTAGAGGTCAATGTCTAAATTTTTACTTTCTTCTATCTTTACAAGAAGAAAGTATTGGATTCATGAAAATTTTCGAATTCCGGTTTTCGACGGATTTACACGTTTTAGGGGTCAGAGATTCCAAAAAAACATGTTTTTACAAAATGTCTGTCTGTGACTCTGTGAGTCTGTCTGTCTGTCTGTGTGTATGTGACACAAATTTTGTGGGCGCTCTATCTCAAGAACTAATGCACGGAATTTAATAAAAATTGATATTCAGTTAGTGCCTAATACAAATTGATGCTGATTAGTTTTTGGTGTAAATCGCTCAACAGGTGGCGCTGCAATGCTGCATTTTTAACGATTTTCGCAATAGCTCTATCTCAAGAACTAATGCACGGATTTTGATCAAACTTCAGATTTAGTTAGTCCTTGATATGAGTTGATGATGATTACGTTTTGGTGTAAATCGCCCAACAGGTGGCGCTGTTATGATGAATTTTGCAGGATTTACACGATTTCCCCAATAGCTCTATCTTAAGAACTAACGCACGGATTTTCATCAAACTTCAGATTAAGTTAGTCCTTGATATGACTTGCTACTGATTAGGTGTTGGGGTAAATCGCCCAACAGGTGGCGCTTCTCTGCTGCCTTTTCCACGATTGCCGCAATAGCTCTATCAATGGACCAATTTTCATCCAACTTCAGATTTAGTTGTATGTTGACACAAGTTGTTGTTAATTAGGTTTTGGTGTTAATCACCCAATAGGTGGCGCTGCTATGCAGAAATTTTCACGATTTTCGCTATTGCTCTATCTCAAAAACTAATGTACGGATTTTCTCCAAACTTGAGATTCAGTCAGACGTTGACATAAATTGTTGCTGATTAGGATTTGGTATAAATCACCAAATAGGTGGCGCTGCTAGGCAGCATTTTGCTGAATTTAGACGATTTCAGCGATAGTCATATCTCAAGAACTAATGCACGGAATTTCATATCTTTAGAATCCTCATGAGATGCATAGATTGCCATTTAATTTTGGCAGTGTGATAGCGAATTTTGAAGTATTAACATGTATGAGATAGAAGAAAGTTTTGGGATTGGTACATCCGACTAGTTTAAATTTAAAATTAAATTTTTTTTTCATATAAACATGGAGGTGGCACATTATACCATGGAGGTGACAAACTTTAATAGTAATGATGAATGTAAGTTTTATTGTCCATTTACTAGACGGAAAAACATTTATGGTTGCGATATTAGGTTTTATTTTTATTGTTTAAGAGGTATAATAATAAGTTATTTCAATGAAATATAGATGCTCAAATAACACATCAAAACAAAAACTGAATTGCAATACAGGTAAAGAACACTACTCTTGAGTAACATGTTAACGAAAAAGAACAAAACTCAGACTTATTTTTTTATTAAATTTTGAGGAATTAAATCAAAGATATATTATAACCGATTGTTACCTTTTAGCTGTTCAATCACACAAATTAATTCTTCATATCTAATGATTGTTTCTGGCTCTTTACTGAAAACAAATTTGTTCTTGGATCCCGAACATCTTTGCATAAATTTAATTTCTACGTAATCTTCAACTGAAGTCACATTTGCTAAATCGAGGTTAAAGAAAAAGACAGGCTACCGCGGTTCATAATACGCATCTTTTTTTACAGACCACTGGAGTCACGTGGGGCTCAAATGCACCAATGCAGGTGTACAAAAAGAGCATCACGTCACTCTAGCTGTCTGTAGAAAAGGCACTTGGAATGCACTGCGATAGCCTGTCTTTTTCGTTAGTCTCGTGCTAAATACAGCTTAACAGGACCTAATTGGAATCTTGTGCATTCTGCGGTACTTATTTATTATTTTTCCAGAAAGGACAAATCCAAAGGCTTTCTTTGACTTTTGAGACTTTTCATTTTTTTCAAAATTTTTCTCGATCTGAGTGGTCAATGCTGAACCGAAATCAAGACATTTTCTGACTTTAGGAGAAACATTTTCGCCTTTCAGTATTTTTTGTACCTTCTCTTTTGGACTTTTTAGTTTTTTCTTTTATTTATGATGAGTTGATATATTTTCTTATATATCAATCCTTTTCTCTTTTATATTTCAACTTTTCATAACTTTCATTTTTAAGCTCTTTTTCGAGCAATTTTATTCTTCCATATGCCTTTGTTTTGTTTCTGTTAATAATTTTTCGACCACTTTTAACCCGACTGGTACCTGCTTTTCCTATCACATCTTTAGCATTGACAATAGGATTGTTTATAACTTCTGGTTCATCATATTTATCTGGTGTAGTAGAATTTAAAAGAACTTGCTGTAATTTTCCTTTATTTGTTTTTCTTCTCTCGACTTTTCTTTGTTTTTTGTACCCAATTATTTCTTTGTGCGCGCTCCTGTCGTTCTCTCAATTGAGAAATAGCTTTAATTTTCGCCTTCTTGTTTCCTCTTGTAATACCTTTTGCGTTCTTTTTTCTTACATTCTTCATAAAATTGTGGATGTTCTTTAACTTTATCCCGTCTTTTCTGCTCTGCTTCTCGTCTGATTTTTCTTTTCTTCTCTACAGAAATATTTTTGCTTGAGCCATGGTAGCTAAAAAATATTTTAAAATATTAATGTGCAATTAGATAAAAATAATCAGATTAACAGATAAATAGAAAATACAGCAAAACAGCACCGAAAACTGGCAATATGAAACTATTAAAATAATAAAGCTTTGTAAAAAATCACCATAAAATAAAACAAAACATAGGACGCGTTTCGAGCTAAAAATATTAACAGCTCGTCATCAGCTACAGTAAACACGTGTCCGAAAGGGGACAACGTCAAAAATGAACTGAAAGGTAGAGAATAGACTGAAAAGAATACGACAGATGGCGCTAGCTGAAAGGGTAACATACAGAAGACGAAATTGTTGCCAAAATGATAGAAAAGAAATTGATAGGGAAAAAAGGAAATAAAAGAAATAAACAAAATTAAAATAAAATAAAAGAAGTAAATTAAAAAATATAAATATAAATAATAATAATAAATAAAGAAATATAAAAGAATAAAACAAGAAAAAACTAAAAGATCCTTCTTTTTTCCTCAAACAAAATAAAATGAATACAAAAGTAATTTCTACTCTGGAGAGAGGAAAGGAGATGATGAGAGATCATTGACAAGATTATCAGAATTTTTAGAAATAAAATATGCTTCATGAAAATCCAAGTGAAAGGGAGAAGGGGAAGAAATAATTTTGGCCATGGAGAAATTGAAACAATGACTGGAAGACCAACAGTGAGAAGCAATCGAAGATTTAGAGATTTCTTGATTTGCAATATACCTCTGATGCTCGCCTAATCTGAATTTTAAAGCTCTCTGTGTTTGACCAATGTAACCTAAAATGCAAGAGCAAGGAATAAAATAAACACCACACCGGTTCTCAGTAGGAATAGGATCTTTTAGAGAAAATAATTTAATTTTATTCATAGTTTTGAAGATAACTTTAAAATTAAAACGAGAAAGGATTTTAGCAATTTTAAAAGAGAGAAGTGAATAAAAGGGCAGAACTATAGAATTAAAATTAAGAGGATTATTTGAATCAGAAAAAGGACGTTTAGGCTTATTAAATTTATACAGAGCTTTATCAGTCAAAGAGGGATTATAACCAGGAGCAAGGGCAAGAGATTTAAGATAATTAATTTCATTATTCAGAGCAGAAGAGTCAGAACAAATGCGTAACGCCCTAAAAACAAAAGTATAAAAGGATGCCACTTTTTGTTGAGGAGGATGATTTGAAAGAGCATGAGGAGGAAGAGATACAGCGAACGGTTTTCTATAAACGGAGGTAGAGAACCGATCTGGTTGTTTCGAAACCAAGACGTCAAGGAAAGGAAGAGAATTGTTTTCTTCGACTTCGAGATTAAATTGAATACAAGGAGCAACAGAATTAACAAGAGAAAGGAGATTAGAAAGATCCAGGTCAGAGGGAATTAAAATGAAAATACCATCAACATACCTAAACCAGAATGGAAATTTATATAAACTGAAGAGATTTCTTCAACAAAATGCATATAAATATCACAAAAAATATCGTAAAAATATCATAAAAATTATTATAAATATCATAAAAAAATGAAACAAAATGTCATGTATATGACGTATTATTATGGTACTTGCTTTTTATGTCAAAAAATGCATTTTTGTTTTACATGTACATGTACTCTTTGATTTTTTTATGGCGCATCTGTGTTGAGCCAAACTAAGCCTATTTTTTTTCAACTTTGCGATGGAGGAGATAATGTATGGCGAGGCTATATATTGGAGTTATATTTTTATTCAAAATTAATCTGTTTTCTAAATTTATTTTCCTTTATTCTGTTAAAAGCTAGCATTAAAAAAAGATATATCTTTATTTCTAATCTAAGCGCAATTCTGTATCTCCTCAATAATATTCTTTTATTGATATTTTATTAGATAAACGCCGCTCCTTAGAAATTTGTTTACGCAATCTAAAAATCAGACATCTAATTTAAGCTAACTGGCTCTTCGTATAAACATTAAAGACCCATAAATTGTATTTTTACATCTGCCTGCAAGTAGATATTTCTCGTTAATTATCCAGGTCACTAGATATCTGTAAGCAATGGAAGGTTTGCTTTTTATTTCACTTTTTATTAGATAGCCAAATGTGGATTCACTAACTGGGCAATTATCTCGTTCGAATTTTAATATTGCTCGTAGCCTAACTGGTAATTTGTGATTGGCGTATTGACTTAACACATATGTATGCTTGGCACTATCAACTTACCCAGATTGATACACTTTGCCTCTGATCTTCATTCTAATAGGGCCTCCAAAGTTTTGCCGAGTATGGGGGTCCACCAATATTTTACACCAATACCCCTTTTCTTTCGAAAATAAAATAATTTTTTCATGGAAAGATTTTCTCAATTATTGCCTGCTAAATTGTACAAAAAATGGATCATAACAGATTGGGTTTGCTTTGTTAATCAGCGTGTTGCACTTACCAAATTGCGTTTGTTATCACGACCGGTGTATAAAAACAAAATAACATCTTTGTACATTTAAAAACTTTCTAAATTACGATTTCTATGGAATCTCAAGAAATACCAAACCCATTTCAAAATTTATGTTGGCAAATTCAGGTTGACAGTCCCTGTTCCATCATGTGCTATATTTTATATTGGTGCCATTAACACCAGAGTGGTGGTAGACATTTAGTCTAGAAGCTTAGAATATGGCATGATGTTACTTTTAAGATGTAAATGCGTCGATCTCTGCGTGAGCTGAAGTGCTTGTTAACTAAATTTTTATATCGTTATAACTCATCTAATATTCTACGTTCTGAGTTGGGGACATTTAATCTTAATAATATATGTACAGTGGTGGCCAAAATTGTGGACACTTTTAGGTAGCTTTCATTACAATAAAAAAGAAAAGTGCCCAGCTAAACTGATGGCATTGAGCTCACAGGCTATTCACACTAATTGTATATTATACTCTTATTTTAAAGAATAATGCCCCTCAAAAAAATAAGTGAAGGGGAATTAGCCCCCGTTTCCCCCTTTATACTTAACCAATGAACCTCCAAATCTAATCAGGGAAGCTCCTTATCATAATAAACCGGTATACCAAATTCGGAGCAAATCGAATGATTCTTCATGAAAAACCCATTTATCTGAATTAATGGGGTGGACTAACCCCCCTTTTCCCCCTTTATCCTTAATCAATGAACCCCCAAAACTAATCAGGGAAGTTCCTTAACATAATAAACCGGTATACCAAATTCGGAGCAAATCGAAATTGATTCTTCATGAAAAACCCATTTATCTGAATTAAGGGGGTGGACTAACCCCCCCTTTTCCCCCTTTATCCTTAACCAATGAACCCCCAAAACTAATCAGGGAAGTTCCTTAACATAACAAACCGGTATACCAAATTCGGAGCAAATCGAATGATTCTGCAAGAAAAACCCATTTATCTGAATTAAGGGGGTGGACTAACCCCGTTTTTCCCACTTTATCCTTAACCAATGAACTCCCAAAACTAATCAGGGAAGCGCCTTATCACAATGAACATAGAAAAATTTTTTGAAGCAAATCGGATGTTTCTATCAAGAGTTATCGCGTTACGTACATACATACATACATACATACATACGTACATACATACATACAGAACGGGCGGGCACATTAGCTCTCAGGCTTTGATAGCCTGTGAGCTAAAAAGTAAAAAGCAGCACCCATCCGAAGGAAAACACTTCGGGAAATTTTGCTATATTTTCGCCGATCATGACCCCCAAATACCAAAACCACCCTCCGTTGAAATGCTGACTTATATATATACCAGCAGGCTAAGCCTGCTATGCTGGTCTATTTTTAAAAATAAAACACGAATCAAAGGAAATCGTGAATTTGTATTTTAAAGCAACATAGACCTCGAATGCTCTTTTGCATTGCCGAAAACGACACGAGTGCCATTGCGCTTTTGTATTATCTTATGCGTTGGACAAAATTTGGGCTTTTAGGACACAGATCTTTTAGTTGATCATTTATGGTAGAGTTTGGTAGAAAAATGTGGCAGTTATGACAACAGGAGTTTTAATATTCTATAGTCACCACGCAACTGAAATAGAGAATATTATAATGATTGCAGAGATTAACCATTGAGTTTAAATAAGTTTCAGGTGATTCATTTTCATTTGATAGTCTTTGAACTTCAGATCTCTCAGCTTGATGATATGTATGGCTCTAGCAGCTTGAATACATCCTCACTCTACATTATATTATATTTCGAAACATACATCTTCGCTTGACAGATCGATCAGAGTTTACCATCTTTGGATTCCAGCAGAATAAACAAAGTCAAATTCTAATAAATTATTTGCACACAAAGCACAGTGTTTAACTCCCATATTTAAAAGAATAATTAAGCATAAAAAACGTGGATTTTTAAAGCTGAATTGTTTGAAAAGATAAGGACGTCATTTTCACTGGCTTTTCATTTTATAGATCAGTTGCAATCATTTAACCGTTAACCTGGTAAACGATCTCGGTAACTGATTCGGTAGAAAAATAAACCTTGTAACCATTAAAATCTTCTGAATCTTTCATAATCCGTTCAATAGCCAAATTTGATGTCAAGCATTAGAAGTAATTTCAACGAAATGGTTGCAAATTTAGCAGAGTATACGTTCCATTAAAGTATGTCAAACTGCAATTAACACAGCCTTTCACCAACAAAACTCCATACCTTAAACAAAATTGACAATGATAAACAGAGTTAGTTATGCAAAAGCTTTAGTAATAATATTTTTGATAAATACTTGAACGGAAAATTTTCTTTGAATTTTTATAATATACATAATAACACTGAGGGATAAATACACGTACCCTTTATATTCAAAATTAAATTAGTCATCAATCTGTAACCTAAATATTCTCGATAATGAAAATAATTGTTTATTTGTCACTAAGTTTAGCTGATAGAGATGCGTGTCAACCGAAATTGCTTTATAATCATTGAAATTTTATCTAATCAGCATTCCATTTCTATTTTCTTATATTCCCTAACTGATAAAGTGACAAATATTGTTCCATGCATTGCCATTACAAAGTTTATGCCGTACATTGAAAGTATTGCTTTTTTGGTGATATTACAATAACAGAAGATGAAAATTACATAATGCTAAATTTTGTTCGTTTGCTTCATAATAAAAACATAAATAACCTAATCGCTAATTACAAAATCCTTTCAATCTTCCGTAATGTTCAAATACAAATAAAACTTTCAACAATATAGAGAAAACACGAATTGGCTGGTGACCAGAAGATTACGGAAAATTAGGGACATGCAGAAAAAATTAAAAGGAAATGATGAATTAAAAACAATATAGAAAATTTAGGGAAGAATTCCGTATTCTGTACTTGTTGACGCGATCTGCGCAGAAATCCAAAATGCCGAGAGACAGTTTTAGCAAATTTTTCAAGAGGCGGAAAAACATGGTTTAAAAATTTTATAAACACATATTTTTATACATCATTAAATTATTTTAAATACATCATATTTGTATTATTTTTTATACATTATGCTTGTAATTATATATATATTTATATATGGGGCATTCTCACAATCTTTTCACTTTTACGTCCCTTAATAATAATTTTTATTTTAGCACATGTTCTTGTGTTTTTTTTTATTTCATATACTGAGGAACATCCCATTGCATGATTTCATAACAATATTAACGAGATAAATAAGTTTTGCACGATGTTGGGGGTCCAAATACCAAGAAAACCCTTATACCACCCCGTGTCCCTCATGCTGATTTTTATGTTTGGAGCTGTCTATATAAAACTGTTTCAATAAAAATAATTCAATATAATTTTATTCCAAAACTGGAACTATTGAATGATTTGAGTGATTTTATGAAACCCTGAAAAGTCAAGGTTCTAGAGCGGTAAAGCGAAAGTCTGTATTTGAACCCCGTAGAGCATCTGTGGGAGGAGTTATGTCGTACAGTCAGATGCCAAAATTATTCAAATAAGACCTTTTCTTACAAAGCTCTTAAAAGTGAGTGAGATCAAATTCTTTTAGATCGAATACAAGAATTAGTCGACTCAATGTCCATGCGTGGTGAGGCTGTTGTAAAGGCCAGAGGATATGCTACTAAATATTGACTGACTCATTGCTATATTTGATAATTATTACTTTAAAATCAATTTTTTATTTTTATGTCAAAATACATTTGATTTATCATTTTTCTGATTTTTCTTGAGTTTCGCGTTATTTTTCATCAAATGGCAGTTAATTTACTAAAATTCTGTGAAACATTGCATACGATTAAATAAAATAAATGATTGATTTTTGTATTTTATTATTGTTTTTAATTAAGTCAATTATTGTCTTCATCAAAATACTTTTGAGCGCTACTGTATAAAACAGACTTTAGCAAATCTGGGAAATGAATTAATTACTTTCTTCAATTGGATCATGATTAGAAAACACATTTTTTCAATCAAAAGGAAAAATTTTAACATGTATTATAAAGTTTTTTTTATCATTAAATTTATCTTCACATTTCAGTCTTTTTTGATCTTTTATATTTTAGAATTAATCTTCTTAATGTTAAAATTTCAAATAATACTTATATAAAAAAACTAACAATATTCAACTAATAATTTCATATTCTAATAATGTACTCAATAAAATTAATTTACATAATTTAATCAACAATAAAAGTAATAATTTTACAATTAAAAATTTTACAATTCATAAATCATATAGATGCAACGTTACATTAGGTCGAAGGATTTTCAATTACAACAAATTTGCTAATTTTTTTACATCTAATGATAACCCTCCATGCTTATGTAATGATCCTAGTTATAGTAAATAACACATTCCCTGGTCACATAATTACAGGGGATATTAATATTGTAGATAATGTTTTTTACGCAATTTCATGTCATACGAGACTAAATTTCATATTCCATCGTGTTATACAATTAATTCAATTTTAAAACAATTTTATTTAGATCTTGAACTGTTTATATATAAAATTTCGGTTGGCTATAATAAACCTCTTGCATTTTTCAATGAATGGAAATTAAATGTTTTAAGTAAATTAAATCTTGAACTTTACATATCTTTAGACAATTATAATTTTAATATTAAACAGTTAAATAGTGAAATAAAATATTTACAAAACAAATTTATTATTACATATGTTGATAAATCACCTAAAAATTAGGCTTCATTTGCAAATTTTATTATTCACAGATAATTTCTAATGCCATAAATGGTAGTTCAATTAAAAAAAAAAAAATCTTGATACTATCATTAATAATCGACATATAATTAAATATTATAAATTACTAAAAATTAAAAATTACAACTATAATCATCCGTATATTGTTGTTATACCTAAATTCCATAAAACTCCATTAAAATTTCGGACAGTAACCATTGGTTGTAATACTTATAACAACAATGTTGTTAACTTTCTTTTAACAATACTCACTAAACTGCTTGATAATACAAAACAAAATGATAATTTATATAGCATAGAAATAGTTTTCAACTTGTAAATAATGTAAAAAAATTTAATAACATAAAATATGTAAAAACCTGTGACTTTAAGAATTTATTTAATAACATTGATATCACAGATATGTTTAAAATTATCAATTTATTACTAAAAGAATACAGGAAATCTCTAAATTTAACGACTAATATTTCTTTATCTTACTTTAAAACATTAACTTGATTTATTCTTTACCACAATTATATTATTTTTAATGACACTGTATATCAACAAAGATGTGGGTTACCACAGGGGGGGGGGGGGGGGGTGTTGTATCTTCAATTCTTGCCGAGCTCTATCTTTATTTTTATGAACGTAAATCATTTCTTGTTGATTGCTAATTATGCCGTTATATAGATAACATAATTGTTTTTTATTATAACTAGGGGATCGTACCCGGGATTCCCGGGTTAAAGAATATAGGCGAAATTGAAAACTAATAATTTTTTTATATGCAATACATTTTTTAGAATGCCGACTTACATTAAAAAAGCATTTTTCGTATGGAAAATACGAATTATACAATCAAATAAATTTTGAAGTTTATCAAAAGCGATATTTTCTTATTAGCCGCATGCTAAGAGTTATTTGCCAAGATTTTGCTACTTATGGCATCCTTTTATATTCTGGTAATTTCAGAGCTTATACATGTCTTATAAATTTGTCTTTTATTTATGTTATTTTATTTATTTATTCATAGGGAATTTTTTTTAATGGATATTAAATGTAAGAAAATGATGAACTCTTTATTTTGTTTTAAGGGCAATCGGATTAATCTTTCGTAATCGATCTCCGCGCGATATAGATAAATTAAAAAACATCATGCTTTAAAATTGTTTTTAAAACCATAGACAATCAGTAAACTGAAATGAACTTTGCAAACAAATTCCATTTGAAAAAAAATCCTATTTGGTGATCTAAAAATTTAAATTGTACTATTACAAATATGTTAGATTTGTGTTTTCTCAATATTATTCTTTTATTTGTTTATAAAAGAAGTATTAATTTCATTAATTTGTCTTTCACACATATGTTAGATTGGTGGTTATTTTAATATTATTCTTTTATTTTTGTTAATAAAAGAAGTATTAATTTTGTTATGCAAAAATAGTCAGAAACAAATGCTGAAAAATGTTTGTTGCTTTATGTGCAAAATGTTTATTATTATTATGTGTTGAAACCGGCACGTGATAACATAAACTTAGAAAAAATCATGCTTAAAAATTATTTTAGAAAATATAATACATCAGTCAATGAATGCAGTTTTTAAACAAATTGCATTTGAAAGTAATTTTTTTTCCCTGTGCGACGAAAATTGAAAGTGTACGATGGTCAGAAGATTAAAAAATTGCATTAGCGAAAATTTCAAGACCGAAATTTGATCGTAAAGTGTTGCCATTCGCAAAATGACGTCAGCGTTATGCACAGATACGTTTGTTCTTTATAATATAGATACTTAATCAGTAAAATATAATAAAGATAAGTTATTAGGATGTGCTTATCAATTGAGGCTCTTATGCTTGGATTTCCGGAATGAAAACAGCAATTTTCACCTTCTCAAAATTTGCATACGCAGTTCTCATATCCATATTCATCATTTTTAAGAAATTTGTATTTTGTTTGATCATTTAAAAATCATCTTAACTCAAAACTTGAAGTCATGATTGTCAGCAACATCTTTTATGTGAACAGACGCACTCTTTACTTGAGATTCTAATTTCAATTCCGGAGAGAAAAAATTTCCATAATTTATGTTTTTTAGACGCATTTGTGTTAAAATGTTTAGTTTTATCTAAGAAAGTGATCGTTTTCTTTTAAATATGACTTCATTTTCATTTAAATAAGCATTTCGCCTAGTGTCTGAAACTTAGTATCAGTACACGTACAGAAGGAAAAACAATATAGAAAATTTATGAGGAAAAATGCGTGTTTTCAAAAGCAGTATGTCATTTTCCGTTATTATGTCCCTAATATAATATTCTGCTCCTAATGGGATTTTGCGCCACTAAACCCTATAGAACAATTTTATCAACAATTTTGAATTTTTATCGGAAAATAGTATGAATAAAGTTAAAAATACCTCATTATTTCTCTCTTGTCTGCAATAATGAAAGCTATCAAATTTTCATCATTTTGAAGAAATTTCATAAAATGCTTTTAAAATTAAAATATAAAAGTGCGGATGGGAAAAAAAACAGATTGTGCGGTCACATCTGCAAAGGAAGAGCTTTCAGTTTAAAGAAAATATTAGAAAAATTGGTTCAGCAGAAAGATCAGGGCAGATGACTAAAAAACACACTCGTGTTTTAAATATATAGATTATATAAAATTGGGAAAAATTAAATTAAGCAAAGCATGTTATTTTGATAAAATTATATTAGAATGCCCTAAAGAATAGCATTAAAATTAATTATTCTAGAGCATTTTCGACAAAAACTTCAGGAACACGATATTATTTTAAATCACGAATTATTTGTTTGCTTGTCTAACTCGGCGAAGCAAATCCATCCAGGCGAGAGTCATCAATTTCTGTAATATAAATCGCTATTATTTGCATGACACCTCTCTTTTATAAAGACACTCTAAATTTTTGTAAAACTTTGCGTTTTATCAGTGTATGATTTCGATTACATTATTTTTAAAAATGAAGCAATTTCACCTGTGAAGAATTTCAAAGTAGCTGCACTGTGAAAGTGACGCACTTCTACAAAACATAATTCAGGTTTAAGAATTAAAATACACGCACGCTTTTTTTTATATATAAAATGACGTCATTTGCCTCCGCTAAAGCAATCCATTTTTACAATCCAGTCTCAAACTTATGACATCATTATCAAGGAATAACAGACAATATTCTTGACATAGCACATATTTTATTTTCAACTTTTTTTCAGGTTTTATGAGAAAATGGCAACCGAAAGATACAGTATCTCTTATTTTTGACTATTTTCCGTTTACTTTCAATGACTTTCAATAGAAATGAGGTACTTTTGTTGCCACGATAAGAAAAATGGTACTAAAAACTGCAAAAAAATTAATATCTCAAAAATAAATTGAGATACAGCTTTCAAACAAAATGCATTTAAAAGAGCATTTTTTTTCCTTATACGACGGTGTAAAAATTTAAAATGTGCTATGTTTAGAAATTTAAAAATTTGCAGTAGAGATAATTGCAAAACCAAAATTTTATTTCAAATTTCAAAGTGTTGCCATTCGCAAAATGACGTATGCGTTACGCACAGATATGTTTGTCCTTTATAATATAGATAGTCAATGAAATTATTTATTACCCATGAAATGTCATAAAAATTAAAAATATAGTAATAATAATATGATAATTAATGAAATAAATTTCCTAGACCTTAAATTAATTCTTTGTGATACTCTAATTACTTTTTGACATATATGATAAACGTATGGATTTCCCATTTAATGTTAATTTATTTATGAATTATAACTCATGTCTTCATAAATCTATTTATGCCAGCATTTTATTTAACTTTGCACACAGAATTAATAATCTTTGTTCTAATAAATTTAAATTAATAAACTTAAAAAAATATTGAACAACAAGCAATAAAAAATTCATTTCCATCATTTATTGTTAAATCCATCTTACATACATAATTAAACATTAAATATAGATCTGTAACAAATATTTAAAGATTGCCACACTAGAAGGCAGCACACGACAGTCCCTAACTTTAGCGGGCTGCCAAAGAGATTTATAACATGATTCAGTGCGATACTTTTACGCAGAATGTTTTGAGACGCACAATCTATAGGTTGCTAAGTACAGGCTGTCTTGCTTGTTTTATTCCCCCGGAGTTTTTATGAGAGGTGGGAAAACGCTAAAATGTTTTTTCGAATCAGCAGATTTCTTCCGAAGTTCCTAAAGTCTGTACATAT
Source organism: Maratus speciosus (assembly GCA_963932465.1). Lineage (NCBI taxonomy): Eukaryota > Metazoa > Arthropoda > Arachnida > Araneae > Salticidae > Maratus > Maratus speciosus. Next base: position 248,893,689 of record OZ010786.1, on the reverse strand, counting down.
GTATTATAATTGTACATAGTCGTGTTAAATGGCGTATCCTTGTATATTTTATGATCTATTAAAAGTTTTGAACGAAATCTTAGAGTGGCGGATGTAATTTTGGAGTGATGAGTCTGTCATTAAATATTGTGGCCGCACTTATGAAGGTAGCTATAAATGGCTTCCCCAACTTTGGGCCCTGAATCTACGACCGACCGAGTAAGAAAAATGTTTGAGCTCTTCCAGTTTTAAAATGCTGGTGCTTAACGTAGAAAGATGGTGTTTTTTTAAAAATGCTGGTATTTAATACACGGTGTCGTATTCTACAAATGGTGTACTACAATGGTTGGTGCTTTGAGAAAGGAAAAGTAGTGTTTTAGCAACTTCTGATCAGACGTCTCTTCTGTGATATCAGCTAAAGCATGATTAAAATACAAAGATTCCATGTGTTCTCCATAGTCTTGAAGGAAAATATGTTCTACGAAAGATAGTTGTTCTACATGAGCTTCATGTATATGTGTCAAATTGTGGTGTGAAATGTTCTAATACTCTATTAAACGAACGTCGAACTCGGTAACAGAGAGTACATTATTCTTAAATAAGTTTTACTGCTTAAAAGCTTATAAAAATAAGGATGCGTGTAGCAGCTATCCGAAGATAATCTTGTAATTTTATTTTAGTGAATTTTGTTTATTGCATTCTCATATTGTTCATTTTATGTTATTAAACTTTTGATGTTAAAATTGTTTAAGATAGTATTACAAATAGATTATTTTCTCATTAAGAAAATATATTGTGTCTGTTTTGTGATTGATATACAGACAAGGTAAAAAGTCTCGATTTCATAAGGAGTCACAAATCTAGATATTACGTAAAAGTTTTCTTTAAGAATTTAAATTCTGAGAGTAAAAATCTTTGATCAATTTAGATTAAGGGTAATTTAAGAACAAAATTTGTTCTGTTAAAATCTATTTTACTTACTGATGTGAAAATTATATTTTGTGTTCTAATTTGAGAAAACTTTTCGTTTTGAATTTAATAAACTGTATTTTATTAAAATGGTATCGTTTGACAAATATTTACGATAGAATAATTTTTTTTCTTACTAAGTTGAGTTTTGTTTTGAATAACGTTGATTTATGAAATGACAAAATTAAGTTCTGAACAGAACTTTTATAAGAATAAGTTTTCTTTATATGTTAAATATCTAAATTTGAATTTGTTTTAAAAGGTTACAAAAAAGAGATAATTTTGTTTCCCGGAAGAAAAGTAAATTGTGTTCTTTTGCGAACAATTTTGAATTATTTTGCTAGTAAAGTAATTTTAATTAATTTTGAATAATTGTGTTCTTAGAACAAAAATAGAAAGTGTTCTTTTGAGAAGAAAGTTTTTAAATATTCTTGCTTAATGTAATATTATTTTTTTTCTTCTTAAAATAATTTGAAAGTTCAGAACTGTGTAGTTATAATTTAGTTTTGTTTTATTTTGAGAGTTAATATTGAAGTTATAGAAATTTTTTGTGTTTTCTTAAAAGTATAGTAATATCGTATTACGTAACGATAAATTGAAATAGTTCCATTTTGGTTTACCTTCCGAAGGAAAGAGTTAAATAAATAACATTTTATATTTTGTGATATTATAGTAATTTGCATTTATATTTACATTGTATTTTGAATATATATACAGTGACCTCTCACTTATACGACTCTCAGTTATACGACTCTCTCGGTTATACGCCGAATTCCCTTGGTCCCGTCCACGCTTTATGGGAAATAATGCTAAACTTCTCTCAGTTATACGACTGCTTCTCTCACTTATACGACGCTTTAAACGGTTCAGGCGATTTTAAATTCTCACTCTAGAATTAATTTTTATAATCTTTAAAGTACAAATCATTCACGTTTTCTTACATTTATCCTTTCATTATTGTTAAAGTGTTTATCAATAATGAATAACATTTCTTATCTACCTTCGTTTGTTTTTAACGATGAAATCTATGGTGGGAGAGTGATTGTATGGAATTCTGTTGTGTCTGCCATTTAACAAAAGCCAAATGACCACCTGCAGATCATGTCCCTGTATGGCACTAGGTGAGAAATCGGGGTTTTTGCAAAATGAACTTTCCTGGAAAAATTTAACAGCTTTTAGGAATGCGTCGTCTTTTAGGAATGAGGTTGTTTTAATAAAAATAGACTTTTATTTTAAACTTAACAAATCGAAAATGGCAGTTCTTGAACATCACTAGGAAAAAATACTAAAGCGAGAACATATTGGAAACACATCCCAAGCTAGAATCGTGCCAAAAGACATATGCGCGTACAGCCTGCAGAGCGAAGGGGGAAAACCGCATATGTCACAGCGTCACAGCAAATCGCTACAAGCTTCCGTACTCGTGAAAGGTTATTCATTTCGCTGTAATTTTTTTTCAGTTTGCTGTATGTCCATACCTAAACTGAAAATGTCAAAACGTAAAGCATTAAGGAGCATTAGCATACAATTCAAAGTTTAAATCATTAAACAATACGATAAAAATGTACTACAATCAAAGAAGGCATTAGCTGCTCTCTTCAATCTGCTGGAATCGATACAAAAAGGAATTCTGAAAAATAAAAATGTCATTATTAATGCATCAAAAAATGTCGATTTAAGAGATCCAGGATACAATGTGCAGATTACAAAAATTGAAATCTGCATTAATCGCTTGGTTTAACCAAATGCGAGCTTCACATTTACCGATAGATGGTGTGATATAAAAGAAAAGGCTTGCACTCTAGCTGAGAAGTATGGAATCGAGAATTTTTCAGCGTCTTGGGGCGGCTCGAGAAGCTGAAAAAAAGACATCGACTTTTGCATTGCCGCATCACAGGAGAAAGTGTATGTGTTAATGAAAATGATGTTAGACAAGGGTTGCAAAATCTACCTATGTTAATAAAAGATTAAGGGACCTAAAGAGATTTTTAACTGTGATGAAATGGACTGTTTTTCAAGCTGGTGCCAGATAAGACATTATCATACAAAGAAGAACCATGTCATGGGGGCAGAAAAAGTAAAAAAAAAGATTAACTATCCTTTTTTGCATAAATAGTGATAGTTCAGAAAAATAGAACCTTTAGTAATAGGAAAATCAAGAAAATATAGATACTTTAAGAATAAAAAATAATTGCCATGTGGCTACAGAAATTCAAAAAAAAGCATGGATGACATCAGAGATTTTCATTGATTTTTTAAAAGAGCTGGATGATAAATTAAAAAAAACAACAACAAAGAAAGGGTTTACTTCTAATGGATCAATGTCCATCACATACCGATGTAAAAGGTCTACCGTTAGTCATCAGATTTAGGGATTAAAAAGAATTTCAAAGCAAACTCCAGAAGGAGTTTGATTCGTCGTTTTATTTTTGATCGGGAAAACAAAAAGGAAGCTAAATCAATTTACATTTTAGATGCTATGCATCTTACAGTATCTGCATGGACAGATGTGACATCGCAGATAATTAAGAATTGTTTTAGGAAATGCAGTTTTCCACCAGACCAAACTGCTAGTTCAATGAATGAACTTGATATTGAGAGCGTATGGAATCCTTTAATACCGAAGACTCGAATGAAATGTTTATGGACGAAGGTATTAATTTCAAAGATTATGTAGAATGTGATGATAAACTTCTTCTGTTAGAACTGAGAACTGCTGAAGAAATCTTTGAGGATATTAATAATGAAGACGAGAGCAAGGAAGATGACGAAGATGAGAGCAATGTTCCTGCTGTTGTAAATTTTACAAAAGCAAGTACTGCTTTAAATGAATTAAAGAATTATGTCCATCAAAATTATTATTCCCAAACTAGCTTAAAAGCTTTATTAGACTTAGAAAAAGACAGTTTCTCTTTCCATCTACGACAGAGACAAACTAATATCACTTCATTTTTTGAGAAAATCTGATCTGTAAATCTTTAAAATAAACGTAGTGGTAAATGAACTATTTTGTGAATTTTTTTAATATATTTTATGTTTAATTTTTTAAAACATTTTACAAATTTTGTTAAAATATGTTCTTAGTACTCAGAACTTATCGTTTTTAGTATAGGTAAAATAATTAATGGCTATAAAGTTTTAAACTTGTATAATAAGACGGTCTCTCACTTATACGACCTTTTTCTACGGTCCCTTGAAAGTCGTATAAGTGAGAGGTCACTGTATACATATATATATATATATATATTTGTGTGTGTGTTCTGATTTCTGTAAAGAAATCCCTGAGTGTAAGGATAGGTTTACGTAGAAAAATCTAAAATTTTGTTCTTGAAATTGAAAATTTTTAATTGAAATTTTTAAATTGAAAATTTTGTTCTTGAAATTGAAAATTTTTATTTGAAATTTTTAAATTGAAAGTTTTGTTCTTGAAATTTTAAAATCAAATTCTAGTTCTTAAAGTGGAATTTTTAAATCAAAATTTTATTTTGGTTGTTAGTTTTGTTAAATTTAAACAAAATGGCGTTTTTTGGAAAGGGCAAAAAAGAGGAACTACGTGTCCTTTGCGATGAATTAGGCCTAGCTGGCACTAAATAAATGAAACTGGTCGATTTACGTAATTTAATTACTACGCACGCTGATTACGAGGAGGATTATACAAAAAACTTACTGACAACTATAGTTGAGAATAGAAAAACTGAACAAGAGCTCTTAGATCAGTGTTTCCCAACCTTTTATTGCCCATACCCCACCGAAACATCTGAAAAATCACGATGCCCCCCCCCCCCCCTCTTCACACGCATATTCTGGAACCTATATCTCTTATTATTCGAAAATCGAATTGTATTCTCCTGCAGGAAGCCTAACAGAGTTTTAACGATAACTACTCATTTCACATTTCTTAACTTGTTATAGAACTGAATTTTCTTCCACAAATGTGTTTTTAGTATAATTTTATAAATGGAATGAAGGCTATAAATCTTCACTTTTATGCCAAAATAGATTTGTTGTGCCTTCCTAACTTACCTGAATGTTTAACAAAAGTGTTATATGCCTGTATTTTTATTGTCCCAAAATGACTAAAGAGACTCTCATATTTAGTATTAAAATTGAAAATGATGACACATTTTACATTGAATTTTAGTAATTTATTGAGATTCTTTGGAAAATCTTTGGACACGAAATTTCCTTTCAATGGATAACAAACTACACAAGAAGCATCTCAAGATTCTGACCTTTATCAAGTTTAAGTAGCCGTTATTCCCCATCAAAACACATTTATATTTTTCCATCCCCGATTATCGCTAATTAACTGCCATGTACTATCGCATTTTCAAATTTAAATTGTACATGTTATACATTCATTTACCTTGTAGGAGGCCTGCACTACAGCCATAGTTATTTACAATTTATCCATTTCCTTTTTTAATGCTATTAAAAATTTTATAAAGTTGGTAGTATCACATTTAGTTATTTCAAATATTTTTTTGGTTAAATATTTTAAAGACAATAATATTTAGGTATATTCTTAAGTAATTTCAAGTATAGAAGTTTCTTTATGTTACATGCAGCAGAATGAATAGATAGAAATAGATCATTATATAAATAATTGAGGAAAATTGTAAAATACATTTGTAACCAGAAAAGTTATAGAAATTTTTATGTGTAACAAAACGGGGAAGGGGGGGGGGGTGAAAGATGATGCTAAAACATTTTAAAAAAATTATTCATATAATTATTCTGGTATTGATTTCATTTTAACATTTTGATTTTAAACTTTTTTAAAATTCAACAAAAAAAAAAACTTATTTATTTTAAATTTTGCATGTTTTACTTTTATTTTTAGTCTAAATCGTTACTTTTCTAAAAAAAGGGAGAGCGCATGTGTGTGTTACAAATTTGAAATTGCCCCCTAAAGAATCAAATGCCCCCGCGGTGGCGCCTGCGCCCCACGTTGGGAACTACTGGCTTAGATTGAGAAAAGCAACGTGTTTTTGAACAAGAACAACGTAAAATCGAACAAAAAAATTTAGAGCGCGAACGGACTTTCGAACTCGAAAAATTACGCCCTACCCATCCAACTTCGGCATCTAATGCAAGGGTAGAAATTAATAAATGCACATACGAAAAGCGGCGAATCGATCTACAAAAATTGATTCCCCGTTTTCGCCCAAACGAAGATGATATGAACATCTTCTTAGTGATGTGTGAGCGGCAGTTAAAGGTCCTAGGGGTTCCGGAAGAAAATTGGGTTACGTACCTCATAAGCGCTTTACCTAGTGATATTGCTAGACTCATTGCTAATAGGAAGAAAAGGGCCAGGACTATCAACACATCAAGGCGATATTGTTGAAACGTTTCAAATTGACTGCTAAAAAATTTAGAATCCTGTTCGTTCAGCACAAGAAAATTCCAGAAAGTACCTGGAAAGACTATGTTTTCGAGCTTAGAACCTACTTTGAAGGTTGGCTATCTGAGCTCAACATAACTTCATTCGAAGGTTTGAAAAGTCTTATTTTATCGGACAAATTAAAGAGAAGGTACACCCCACAGCACATAGAACATTTCTTAGACGTTTGGACTAATGTAAATGATCCAAATGAATTAGTAGAAAAGCTAGATGCTTACGATGCTCTAAGGGTAAATCCCATAAAATCCAAAGTAGCGGAAATCCACCAGAAAAATAAAAACTGGTCAAAACCGAAAGAGAAGGCAACCGCGTCAGACAACGGAAAAATGAATCCCTCACCACTGATTGAAGATCGCCCAACCATGAAATGTTATAGTTGTGGTGCTCCCGGATTTATTCGTGCTAAGTGCCCTACTTGCAACCCTGTGATAAAAACTGAATCTTCTGAGTTTGAGCAAATCCAGATATACACATGCTCAACCACAACCACACCTTTAACCACAGTAAACCTGAAAATTAATGGGGTCTGTGGCAAAGCCTGCGTAGATACCGGATCTAGTCACAGCCTGGCTAGTGAATCATTGTATTCTGTGCTAAAAGAAAAAGGTGCAAAGTTTCAGAAGACCTCTCGGAACATATCCTTAGCTGGCGGTCTTCTTCAGGCCAGCGGTCAAAAGAAGACAGTTTGACCACGATTGTAACTGTAGAAATTGAAGGAAGAAAATTTCGTACAAATTTTATTGTGTCACCTAAAACTAAAGGAAACCGAACCCTTTTAGGAAGAGACTTTCTTGATAAATCAGGGTTTCCACCAGACGTTAAGAATAAACGTTGGTATTTCAGCGATATGCCACATATAAAGTATGGTTTTGTAGATCCTGTTACAAAACATCTTGAATGTTCTGGCCAGAAGTCAGAATTAAATTACTTGATGAAAAGCTATGAAACCACCTTTTAGCCAGAGGGAGAAGCCACCCCGTCCTCCTGTGAAATCGGTACAGTCTCCATTCAGATAACCCCGAAACCAAAGGAATTTGCTGTGAAAGACTTGGTCGATCAACGCCAAGACAAAAGAAAACAGTTTGCGGACAGAAGCCGGAGAGAAGGACCCCAGTATTATCCTGGTGACCATATATGGATAGAACTCCATCCCGTTAGCAAGGCTGGTCAGAAAAGAACCGCCAATTTCAGTTCTCGACGTGATGGACCCTATGTAGTGCTCACACAGCGCTCACCTACTTCCTATGAAGTTGTGAGTTTACAAGCTCCTGAAGTTCCTTTAGGAACTTATCATACTTCTGCCTTAAAACGTTGTAACAATGTTACCGACCAATCAGTTACTCCGCTCAGGAAACGTGGTAGGCCAAAGAAAATGTTCCTGGTCCCTTGCCGAGACGTCTAAGGAACCAGAGGGGAGGGAGGATGTAACATATATTTAAAGATTGCTACACTAGATGGCAGCACACGACAGTCCCTAATTTTAGCGGGCTACCAAAAAGATCTCTAACATGATTCATTGCGGTACTTTTACGCAGAGTGTTTTGAGACGCACAATGTATAGGTTGCGAAATACAGGCTGTCTTGCTTGTTTTTTCCCCCGGAGTTTTTATGAGAGGCTGGAAAATGCTAAAAAATTTTTTCGAATCAGCGGATTTCTTCTGAAGTTCCTAAAGTCTGTACATATGTATTATAATTGTACATAGTCGTGTTAAATGGCGTATCCTTGTATCTTTTATATCATCTATTATATGTTTTGTACTAAATCTTAGAGTGGCGGATCTAATTTTGGAGTCATGAGTCCATCATTAAATATTGTGGCCGCACTTATGAAGGTAGCTATAAATCTATGCTAATTCACAATTTTCGTTTTTTGGATACAATTAGTATTTCATTTTTGTGTGCGTCTGCCGGAAATAATGAATGCTATGCCAATTTTTTTTCTCTTATTATATTTTTCCTGTTTTTGACTATAAATGTTATAATATAACTCTTACATACTAGTAATTTAGAGCAGATAAGTTTCCATTAATTATTTGTTTGCTTGCTGCAATAAGGGTTTATTTAGGACTTTCTATCTTACTGTATTTAGTTATTTATATTTTTTACTATATAATATTTGATTTATATATTATAAAATAGAATATATTTTTTTCTTTCATTAAGTTATTACAGATGGCAGCACTAAAAAATTATTTTTAGTAACTCAGTTTGTCATATAAATACAATAGATTTAAATATATATCACATATTGCCAACACTAATATATATATCAGAATACTGTTTTAATATTATTAACCAATTTACATTGAGGGTAGTAACTCAATTGCTTTCTTTTTTTATTTCTAATTATATATTTATAAATACTACGTAAGATTTATATATATATATATATATTAAATGATTAAAATGGATAAAAGATGGCAGCGATAAACTAGTTTGATTCTTAGGTCTACAAATATTATTATTATCTAAACAATTTAATATTAGTTTATTAATTAATTTGTATACATAATTATACATCATTTTGAATATATTTTACTATTTATTTATTTATTTATTTTTTGGTTTAAATTCAGAAATATACGCTATAACGTGATTAACTTTTAACCATTAACTATTATACATTTTACACATTCTAACGTTGTTGATCACCTTAAACCGTATATATATATTTGCTCCACGTGTAAAATTTTTTAGAATCCTTCAAATATTGTCTAGGGGGTAAGTTTAATTAATTTTTACAAGTATTTCCAATAATTTTCTTCATTCTTTGAATCTACGTAGTTCTTATTTTATATTGATTTTATACTTCTTGATTTACGGTCGATTGGGTACATATAAGAATTTAATTTTCAGCTTATAGCTTGATTCTTATACATAAATCGACTATGTATTGCTTATATTTGTATTTCATGTACCCCTGATGAAGTGAAATACAATATAAGCTTCCTTCTACATCCATCCAATTAATTTTTCATTTGTTTTTTCATACGTTCAACTTTATTTAGCTGGATTTTTGTACCTTTTGTCTATAAATGGTTATTGCATCATATTTGTAAACTTTCATGTGTTTAAATGGTTTAATTGTACAAAAAGTTTATATATATATATATATATATATATATATAGACAGAGAGAGAGAGAGAGAGAGAGAAGGATGTAGAAGGAAGCTTATATTGTATTTCAATATACGGAAAATACGGTTTTCCTAATTTTCCATCGTCTACCTAACTTTTTCCAGCTACGTGGAAATTTTGTAGGAATATATATGTGGATGTGGCTTGCGCTTTCCAAAATATCCTGACCACATCCTGACCGCAGCAAGAGGGTGCAGCTAATTCTCATCAGAACTAACAAAGTTTGCAAATTTCAAAATACAGTAAACTTGTTCTTTTGCGAGCTGACCTGGAAAGACGTTCCAGTCATTCTCGGGTAGCGCAGCGAAGTACTGACGGCCAGTAAATCTCAGCGAAAGCCCTTTCCCTCCTCAAATTGTAAATATTAATTGTATATAGATTGTATTGAAGTCTTTAACATTAGTCCAGATCTGCATTAAATTCTTATATTTGCTATCTATTGAGTTTGTCCCTTCTTACATGTTTTCACATATATATATATATATATATATATATATGAGTCAACATTTCAACGGAGGGTGGTTTTGGTATCTGGGGGTCATGGTCGGCGAAAATGTAGCAAAATTTCCCGAAGTGTTTTCCTTCAGATGGCTGCCATAGGTAGCTTTTTTACTTTTTGTAATGAAAGATACCTAAAAGTGTTCACAATTTTGGCCACCACTGTATATCATCAAACTGAGCGACATCTTTCTTTTTCTTTTTTTTTATAAGTCAATGGAAAATAATATAATTCGTATTACTTATTTAGGATAATAATGATAACGTGATTCCAGAAAATATGAAAACTTTATTTTCCATTTTTATTTACTTAATACACCAGAAATAAGTTTTCAAACTATTTCAGAATATAGTTTTAAATAAGGCAAGCGAAAATACGGTATTCCTGATTTTCCATCATATATCTAACTTTTGCTAGCTACGTGGAAATTTTGTAGGAAATCCGATAATGGTTATTGATTTGGTTTCGAAATCCTATCCTGTATGAGGCACTGCAGTAAAACATTTTTCATTCTTTAGTATAGCAAAGTACAGTAAAATATGTTGCTGTGTACTGGTTAACTTTGTCGTGATAAATCTATGAACGGATTATTGAAGGATCTTAATATTATTTTTCTTGGTTTAGAAATATACAAGGGAATTATATATGTGTTTGGTTTTACCATGTACAGAAGAAGTAATTAATAATTCTATTATATTTGCAAAACTCAATATATTTACGAAACCAATTAATTATCTTAATGATGCTGAATGTATACCGAAGTGTCAGCTATTTTATATGATTAATAAAAAGAGGATTTTCAATTTGACAATGAAGATGATCTTTAACTGTATTTTGATTCGTTGGAAGGAAATGTGAAATATTTATGAGGCAGCTCATCAATTTTAATTATAGTAATTAAAAAAATAGTTCGTACTTTCATAAACAGATTGTCTTAAATTACTGCATTATCTTAAGCTAAGAGAAGGTTCAAATTAATTTTTAAACCAAGTAAGAAAAATCATGCGTTAAGCATAGATTATGAAACACTTTCCAACGCTTCCTGTATGCTTTAACAAAACTTTTATTTAGGGAAATGATGTATATAAAAGAACTAAGTAAACATTTTAGAAAACGCATAAAACATTTGAAAAACTAATTTCAGTAGTTACCATCCATATCAAATATGTATTTAAATTCTTTTGAACAGCTCTGTATTTCATCTGTAGGTTGATATATATGCTATATAATGGGGAAATTTAGTTTAGCAAGAAAACGAATAACAGGTTGAAATTTCTCTTTCAGCAATTTATATTAATAGATGGAAACATACTTGTATACTTTTGTACAACCCTGTAGTTAACCTAGTACCTTTATTACACGCCACTATTTAGCTAAAGTTTAATTCAAAGTAAAACACTCTTAAAACTACTGGAATCACATTTTCAGAAATTATCATTTATAGACGGCCATGTATCCAATTCTTTGCGTGACCCTGTATATAATTTTATCTATGTTTTATAATTTTATCTGCAAACATTTCTTAGTAAACAAAATGCAGTTCAGCGTAAAAATGAATAACTCATTTAAAAACCACCTATAAGGAATTTGCAATCATACCCAGTAACGATTACGAATTCTTTTGTGTAGCCCTGTATATGAATTACAGCATTTATACAAATCATATACAATGCATAAATATAGTGAAACAAAAAACGCATAACATAATTAAAAATGCATTTCCAGCAATCATCGCTACCGTACAATACTTCGGATACAATATAGTATCTGAAATCTTTTGTGTGTCCCTGTAAATGCTATGCACTTCGTATTATACATGAAATAAGTTATAGTAAACCTCAGCGACGTATATCAATTCCATTATACATGAAATAATTTAACATAATTAAATTACGCCGGAAAAAACTCCCTCCACCCGTTTATCATTATGTAACGGAATTCTTTTGTGTGGCCTGTAAATGAATAATATTAATTCTTTGCAGCGCATATTCTACAAAATGCATATTTTAGTGCACTTGATAACTGCATATCAAATTTATTATGTTTGAAAGCATGTAACATTATTAAAAATCATTTTAAAGATTTTTTTCCCATAAGCCGTAATGTAACGGAAAACTTTTGACTGCCCCTGTAAATGAACTAAACATGCTACAAACTTCATTTGCAATATTGTTGAGTTTAAAAAAAAGGGAGCTTTTTATGATACATCCTGCATTATACTTTAATGCATGTCTATGCATAACTTTTAAACGAATGTTCGATTTTGATAATTGTTTTGTTTGTTTGCTTGATGAAAAGAGTTCGCTTTGCTGTTGGGTTCGGATAAATTTTATCCAGATCCTAAAATTTTAGGCTTGTCTGCCTATCTCTTTCTTTCTTTTTAGCCCCGGGTATGCTATTTATTTCTCCCACCTATTAATGTGTCGTCTCCGAAAAATAACTTTACGTTGTATAAGCCTTCCGTAAAACAAAGCAGATGCATCATTGTACGGAATAATCTCTACTGCAATTTTTTAAATTTCTAAGAATCGCACATTTTCAATTTTTATACCGTCGTATTGAAAAAAAGTACTTTTAAATGCAAATTGTTTGAAAAACTGCTTCTCCATTTATTTTTGAGATATTAATTTTTTTTTTGTAGTTTTTAGCATCATTCGTTTAATTTTGGCAATTCAAATACTCCATTTCTGTAGAATGTAAAGGGAAAATAGTTGACAAATAGCAATTATATCTTTTTGTTGCCATTTTCTCATAAAAACTGAAAGAAATGTAATTAAAATATGTACTATTTTGAAAAAATATAAAGGAATGATTTCTGATAAAACATGGAGCTATTTTAAAGTAAATTTAATTTTAAGTTTCCATATTAATATTAAAAACAAATGAAGGCATATGAATCATGAGATAGCCAATTTTTTTGTCCAGTTTCTTGAATGACGAAATCTCTTTTTTTGGATTTCTGTATTATTCAGTGATAGTGCTATGCTTATTTTACTGTAGATTTTGTTTACGACTGGATCGTAAATGAGGAATTCTTTAGCTGAAGCGGATGACGTCATTTTATATAAAATAAAAGCGCGTGTTTGGAGTCTTAAAACTGAACTATCTATATTTATATACATATGTAATTATTTTTTCATTGGGGGCAACACTAAATTCTGAAAAAGCAGAATTTTTGTTGTCTAGTATTTATTATCTTTTTAATTGTTTTTTGCTTGTTTTTTTTCCCTAGTTCTGACTCTCACAAAAATGACAGATTGCCAAGAAATTTAAATACATGGCTAAAGTACGCAGCACTACTTAACGCTTTAAAAACGGTCATCGTTTCGTGAATAATTTTTCTCACTGAGATTCCTCAAAATTTGAATATAGTATCATCTACTATACGTGAAAAATAACAGATGTTTAATTACAATGTAGTTATTTAATAACAATGTAGTTTAAATATAAAAGCACACAAATTAACGTCTGAATTCCATTAAAAAAAATTGATACACATATATTAAAACAGACTTTAAACGCAATTAATACAATAAACCCAACTGGAGTGAAAAATTACTAAGAGCCAGAACTCGAACCTTAACAATTATAACATCAATAACAGAATCGCTGTGGACCCAGGTTCGAGTCCTGGCCCTGGCTAATTTTTCACTCCAGTTGAGTTTATTGTGTTAATTGTGTTTAAAGTCTGTCTTAATATATGTGTACCTTTAATGTAGTTTAAATTGAATGAAAATAATTGAGGACGTGAGTTTCAAAATTCGCCTTATCCAAAATTTAAAAATCGAGATTTCTCTATCAATCTATTCTATTGGTGTAACTGTAGATAAAACACTACAATTTGCAAAAAAAAAAAAAACTAGTTTTATCGTGTATTTCTGGCATTGTAAAATCTTGTATTACAACGAAAACCAATGCAAGCATTCGGAGGTTTTTCGCGATTTCCCAAAATTTGATTTTCTGGATAAGGCGAATTTTGAAACTCATGTCCTCAATTGTATTGGGATGGCAGAGACACTTTGTTGAGTCAAAGTACTGTGGCTGAAGTATGCCAATACATGTGATTAGGAAAAATAAAAATGAGCAATAAATAAACAACATTTAATAAGTCTAACACATCTTGTTAAGCTAACTTTCTAAAACGAACTTGTCCAAAGTTTTATGCTTGTATGTTTTTGCACATTTATAAGCAAGCCATGGATTAATAAACAATCTGTCGAAAATGATTTTATTACACTTTTTTATTTAACTTAACATGTTTTTTGTATGTAAAGATGAAATTTTGTAATCGTTTTTTCATTCACTTCCGGATATACTAGAATTATAAAAAATATGCATCCATATGTGTTTCCGATGACAATGTAATATTTTAATAATTTTATAATTTAACTAGGTAGCTCTGCCCCCTGCAAACTACTCTCACCAACCCCCCGTTCAGACACTGCATAATCTAAAAACACGTTAATCTGATCGGTTTTAAAAATATTAGAGGAGATTAAATTATACTGAAAAAAGCTGTCAAGATCTCCCTGTAAACGGGTTCCATTCAATTCCCTTCGATTGCAAAAATTTAAGGCCGAGTCAGTTGCTGTTAAGACATCCAATGGTTGTTTTCGCTTTTGATTAGAGAGGATCAGTTAAACATTTGAAAAGAAGCTAAAATAAAATGAATTAAGTGTACAGAGTCTTTGTTTCCCGGTATTTTAAAACAATTTCTATAACTATAGCCTAAGTCATGTGACTATCATCAACAGTTCCGGGCGGACCGCATCTCTTTTTATATTCCAGGTGCCATTTTGGTACTTTAATGTTAGCCAGGCACAGGTGAAAAGTCGCCAAATATTCTTCTATCGCCATCATTTCATCTATATTATAATAGTTCAAGTCATGTAACTGTCATAAATAAATACGGTCTGATGCCTTCGCTTTTTATATGAAAGTTTGGCCCTGATATCACATACGGCCCCATATTGCCGCGATTTTTTTTTCGACGCCAATTTTGGGAAAACATCAACAGTATAAACAACAACATCTGGCTTACCCTATCCATAGAATTATACAAGAATTTTGTAATTCTATGACCATATCAAGCAAAATAACGATACTTTGGCGCCAGTTAAATATCTGTTGCGTATATGACATTGGCGTCAGAAAAAAATCGCGCCAATATGGGGCCGTATAGACATCTGTGCCAAAAGTTTTCCATTATGATTAAAAAATCAATTTTTTTTCGAATAAAACTACTTAAAAGTTGCCATGGTCGCAAAGAATTCTTGGTACCGTTACGTTAGCAGGGTGCAAATCTCGCCAATAGCTTTTTTTCAACTCGCCATTTAGCATTTTTTTTTATTTTTCGAGTGGTAAATTAAAACATTGCTTAGAAGTTGAAATTAAATATCATGGTTTGTTGCATTATTTAATATTTGGCCAGATCGTCGCCAGATACGTGTCGTGATTTTATTTTTTACGAAAATTTGGCGAAACCCTCGTTTTAAAATACCAGTTACATATGTATTTTTGGTACTACTTAGTTATACCGTCGACCAGAAATCTATCGCCAAACAATAAGATTAAATTTCAATAATGGTTGATCGTAAATGTCACATTCACTTGACTTTAAGCAAGTTACACGTGTTTACGTCATCAAATGATTTTTATTTCGACGTTTTATTTGTATATTTATTAATGTTATACTATTTTATTTGTTCTTTCGTTATTTAAAATGAAAATTATGTCAATTTGTATATTTAGGCGAGTGGTTTGGCAATTTATATAATTTGGCGAAATTGGTCGACGGAATAACTAAGTAGTACCGCATTTTTTAATTATTTTTATTATTTTTAAGAGAAAATATCAAAAAAAATAATTAATAACTGTAGAACAAAACAATTTATATAATTTAAAAATAGAAAATAAAAGTAAATAAATATTTACTATTAAATAAACAACAATAGCCGGATTACCATGTCAAACAAAATAATGCCATTTTGGTGCCAATTAGGTATCCCGGTGGGTATATGACATCTGTGCCTAATATTTTTCTTTTCGTTTTGCTTAAAAAAGTAACCAGTGAAAGTCATCAATTTTAAATGTTTCAGTTTTAAATGAAAGTTTTGTATTTTAAGTAATATGAATGAAAGGATTATATTTTAAATGAAATTAATGAAATACAAAAAAACGCTACGTGAAAAATGTTTGGTGATTTATCACCAGCGTCCCGCTAACATAAAAATACCGAGTTCTTGATTTCTCTATCAGAATCTTTCGATTTGGCGAAAGATTGTTCAAGTAAATTGAATTATGATAATAAAAGTAATACGATACATATCTTAGCATACATTTAAGTGAGGCCAAACTGGTCGCCAAATTAGTTTAAAATAATAACATTTTCTAAAGTATGAAAAAAAATATCTGGTATGATTAAAATTTGAGTTGCCATCATTAGAGAAAACAATTTAAAATTAGAAAAAAAATAATATCTTGAAAACTAAGTTGAATTTAAAAATTCTAATACCAGTTTTGAAATCTGCGGATCAATACGGATTTTTGGTGATAATTTTATCGCAAAATATTCCATGTTTTAGGAGAAATCGCCGTGAAACATAATCAGTTGTTTCATAGAATCGTTTCATAAATTTGTTTCAATTCAGTCGTTTCATAAATTCGTTTCATTAGGATTTCATATATATAGGGTAGATTATAAATTTATAAATTAATCTTAATGAATTTTCCCAATTGTCAACTGTTGCCAATAAATCTCCAAATAATCTTTACGCAAAATATTACGATATGTTGTTGAGCTCGTTCAGAGACCGAAAAATGGATTACTCGGAAAATTTTGGTAGGTAGTTTGAGAAAGTTGGCGTGCTAGAAAAGCTTAAGGATATTTAAAAGACTTAAACAAGAGAAAGTATCACATTGATTTCTTAAGCTGACAAATTATTTCTCCCGTCATGTGTGAAAAGTATTGAAAAGATTTATTACTGTCGTTTATACCTATTTGAGGGGAATGGACATTAAGGTATCCCTACCGATATTAAAGTGGCCGTTTTGGTGAAATTTTTCATTTTTTTTAATAAAGTTTTATTTGAAAGAGCAATTTTTTATTATTCCAAATCTGTTTTACTTTTATTTCTACGATTATAACAGAAGAGTTATGGGCAATTTAATTACCAGAAAGTAATGAGCCAAATACTGTAAATGGGCATGGGCACATCAGGATAAATTTAAACAATGTTTCAATGGATGATTTTCTTACATATCTCTATTCTAAAAAAAAAAAGTAATTACCACTGTCATCGCCGCCGCCGCCGGTTTTGATTTTTTTGCGACCGGGGGTCTTTCTTCTTTAATATTAAGAAAAATGTTGCATACAAAAATATAAAAATCGGTGGTATTATAGAGAAATGTTTCATAAACACGCTTATCCAGACAGTTTTCAACTAGAAGAATTATTTTAAGAGATATTTAATGCTAAAGTTGGACAAAATCGTTCCCCTAAAAAAGTTTTATAGGAGCAAAAACTATACATAGGAATTTAATTATTTTTTAACCATTTTATACGTTTGGAGTTCCCGGTGTGCAGACTGTATTTCTTTTTTTAATTTGACTCATTTTTTGGTTTTATTTCTATTTTAAATTCAAATTTTCAGCATTTCGAGAGATATTTTTAGAAAATGGTATTAATTTAAACTGTTGCCAACTGTATAAACAGCGCAAAAAATAATGTTTGCTTCAAATTAAAAAAATATTTACACGTGACTATTATAAACAGAAAAAACATTTCAAATTAGAATTAAATAATTATGCATAAAAGCAGGAACTTATTAAAAATTACGTCAAAAAAACTATATTTACACGTGAATTTTAAAAGAGAAAGGATATTGTAA
Organism: Maratus speciosus; assembly: GCA_963932465.1. Taxonomy (NCBI): domain Eukaryota; kingdom Metazoa; phylum Arthropoda; class Arachnida; order Araneae; family Salticidae; genus Maratus; species Maratus speciosus. Next base: position 248,875,809 of record OZ010786.1, on the reverse strand, counting down.
AATAATAAATTCATTAACATGCGTTAGAAGTCTTAAATAGCAGAAATTACGTCATATTTATGTCACATTACAGTTATTACAGAAATTGAACAAAAAATAATATTGCAAAACAGTTTAATTTTAGAAATTAAACGAGACATTTATTTGATATTTCGAGATGATCTTTTCAACTGTTTTTATTAGGACAGCGCAAATAATATTTCATTTCTAACAAAAGTATTTTCACGTGAATATTAAATAGCGAAGGAATAGCTTGGTCAAAATTACATCAGATTAAAAACGATTCATTTAAAACGTCTTATTTAAAAGAACTTTCTTTTCGCTTTGTTAAAAAATACCGGGAGACAAAGACTCTGTTTACTTAATTCATTTTATATTAGCTTATTTTAAAATGTTTAACTTTTTTTATTTCATCAAAGGCGAAAACAGCCATTGTATCTTTTAACAGCAGCTGATTTGGCCTTAAAATTCCTCAATCAAAGATAAATGAATAGAAATTCGTTTATAGGTTATCGCCATTGTTTTTTAAATTGTAATTCAGTTTTCCGAAATCTTTTTAAAGCGGATAAAATTAGCGTGCTTTTAGAGTCTGTGGTGTCTGAACGGGGGTTGGCAAGCGTAGCTCGTACGGGGCAGAGCCCCCTAGTTTTTTTACAGAAAAATATTAATAAACCGTGATTGAAACCTTCTAGCTTTATTTTATAGATAAATGACTATATGGATAAGAAATCTTTAATTGTAATGTTTAATTATGCAATTTCTGGAAAATCAATTTTTCCATTATTTCATATACGATAAACTACAACATATTTCAATGAAATATTGTCAGAATGCTTTACATATTACCCACTACGTTCTGAACTAGAATCTAAGCTCTATGTGATAATGTAATTATTTTATAAGTAGTTGAATATAAATAAATGGTAATTTTTAATAAAAAAATATGTATTTTTTGTGATATTTTGAAATATTTCAGTTAATTTAGAAGATATCATAAAACGTTTAGTTCAAAGCACAGGTAAGTGTAATAGTAGTATGTAGTACAAAGGAAAGTGAAAAATATTTAGTAGAATTGAATGTACGTCGTCTGGCGTAAGCATGACATTGACATTTTGCTAATGAAAATGGCAAAAAAAAAATCTTAATATTTAAAAATTATAAAGATATTGCTAGGATTTTATGTTTTGTTATCACTTTGTATTACAGTTGAGCAAAAAATATCAGGTTGTAACGAAAGTTTCTCGCCAGAGCTGATACGGTCTGTGCAAACAGTTCGCGTTGACGTGTTTGCTCATATTTTGTCAAACGATTTTTGGCATTTGAAAGAAAGAGACTTGCTTTATAACACTGTATTGTGAAATTTGTAAAAAAATATTGTTATCATATAAGTACAAGGTGTCTGAAATGGAACTATCCCACTGCCAGATTAGAGCCATAATTTACTTCCAGTTCTGTTGCAAAAAGTCAGTTATAGAATGTCACCTAATAAAGTGTAATTTAGGTACTAGTGTTGTATCATATGGTGCTGTGAAGGTTTGGCGGAATGGTGATTATATATCAAATTACAGTTAATTATATATATTATAATTAGTATTATGTAATGGTTATTTGGCGGAAAACTTTCGTTACAACCTAATATGTGTATTTATTCAATATTGTACATAAAAAAAAGCCGTCCAAATGTAGGCTGATACCTTAAGTGTCTAGAATTATTGCTGCAGGTATTTGAAAAGCGTTTACTGTGAATACGGCATCTGATTTCTTTATTTTTAAAGCAGTTAAATAAAGAATATTTTGAAATTTGTTAATGAAACATTTATTGCGTAGCTATGAATAGATGACTGAATATTGGATTCTTACTCTCATAACAGAACATTTCTGCTCAGATTCGGAACTCATTCCCAGTTGCTAATTTTCATTCATTCTAATACAACATTACTAACCAGTTGGATGTGCCAATTCCAAAACTTTCTTCTATCTCATACATGTTAATATTTCAAAATTCGCCATCACAGTGCCAAAATTAAATGTTCATCACTAGGATTCTAAAGGACGTATTTATGTCAAATTGTGACAGAATACGAAGTTTGATTAAATTTCGTACATTAGTTTTTGAGATAGAGCTATCGCAAAAAATCGTGAAAAATGCAACATAGCAGCGCCACCTCGTGGGAGATATACACCAAAGCCTAATCAGTAACAATTTATAGTTTTATAAAAATCCGTGCATTAGTTCTTGAGATAGAACTACTGCAGAAATCGGTAAAAATGCAGCGTAGCAGCGCCACCTGTTCGGCGATTTACATGAGAAACTAATCAGCAACAATTTATATCAAGGTCTAACTGAATCTAAATTTTTATTAAATTCCGTGCATTAGTTCGTAATATAGAGTGCCCACAAAATTTTATTCACATACAGACAGACAGAATTAGCAACTGGGAATTTTATTCACATACAGACAGTTACAGAACCACATAGGCAGAATTGTTCTAAAAACCGTCAAAACGTGTTCAAGACTTTCAAAAACGAGTAAATCCACTGAAAACCAGAAGTCGAAAATTTTCCTGAATCCAATACTTTCTTCTTCTAAAGATAGAAGAAAGTATAAAGGAATTAAGAAAGAATTATTTAAAAAAATTACACAGGTGTATTTTATGTATAGTAATTAAAAATTTTTTATAGTACTGTTTTTATATAATATTTATTTCTGGTAGGTAATATCGTTTTTTTTTTCACATTTTTACTGCAACAAAGAATAAACTAGTATGTTGTGGCCATCACAAAACTTTCTTCTACATATATTACGTCAATTAAATCATTTAAATAGTAAAATAAATTACATCAATTTATTCATATAAAAGTATACCTGAATTTGAAGTTTAATGAAAATTCGTGCATTAGTTATTGAGATAGAGCTGTAGGGGAAATTCTGAAAAATGCAGCATAGCAGCGCCACCTGTTGAGCGATTTGCACCAAAACGCAAAGAGCACTAATTCATATTAAGGTATACCGGAATCTGAAGTTTGATGAAAATCCGTGTATTAGTTCTGGAGCTAGAGCTACTGTGGAAATCACAAAAATGCAGCACAGCAGCGCCACCTGTTGAGCGATTTGCACCAAAAGGTACAAAACATCAATTCATGTCAACGATTAACTGAATCTGAAGTTTGGTAAAAATCCGTGCATTAGTTCTGGACATTGAGCTATTGTGGAAATCGAGAAAAATGCTGCATAGCAGCGCCACCTGTTGAGCAATTTACAGCAAAACATAAACAGCAGTAATTCATATACTGGTATACCTGAATCTGAAGTTTGTTGAAAACCCAAGCATTAGTTCTTGAGATAGAGCTATTGCGAAAATCAAAAAAAAAGGAAGCATAGCAGCGCCACCTGTTGAGCGATTTACATCACAAGGTGCAAAAAGTCAACTCATGTCAAGCACTAACAGAATCTCAAGTTTGATGAAAATCCGTGCATTATTTCTTGAGTTAGAGCTATTACGAAAATCGTGTAAATGCTGCAAAATGCAGCATAGCAGCGCCATCTGTTGGGCGATTTTCACCAAAACGTTACCAGCACCAATGCATATCAAGGATTAACAGAATATGAAGTACGATGAAAATCCGTGCATTAGTTCTTGAGATAGAGCTAGTGCAGAAATCGCGAAAAATGCAGCATAGCAGCGCCACCTGTTGGGCGATTTACACCAAAAACTAATCAGCACCAATTTACATTAGGGACTACTTGAATATAATTTTTTATAAAATTCCGTGCATTAGTTCTTGAGATAGAGCGCCCACAAAATTTGTGTCACATACACACAGACAGACAGACACACTCACAGAGTCACAGACAGACATTTTGTAAAAACATGTTTTTCGGAATCTCTGATCTCTAAAACGTGTAAATCCGTCGAAAACCGGAAGTCGAAAATTTTTACGAATCCATCCAATACTTTCTTCTTGTAAAGATAGAAGAAAGTAAAAAAGACTAACTTATTCGTATTAAACACTTACAAATTTAAGTAGTCGGATGGGACAATCCCAAAACTTTCTTCTATCGCATACATGTTAATACTTCAAAATTCGTTATCATAGTACCAGAATCAAATGGCAATCTATGTCCATCATGAAGATCCTAAAAATATGAAATTCTGTGCATGGGTTCTTGAGATATGACTGTTGCTAAAATAATGTAAATCCTGCAAAATGCAGCATAACAGCACCACCTATTGGGCGATTAACACCAAAACATAATCAGCAAAATCTTGTGTCAACATCTAACTGAATCCTAAGTTAGATGAAAACTCGTTAGTTCTTCAGATTAGTTCTTGAGAGAGAGCTATTGCGGAAATCGTGATAAATGCAGCATAGCAGCGCCACCGCTTGGGAGATATACACCAAAGCCTAATCAGTAACAACTTATGCCAACATGTAACTAAATCCGAAGTTTTATAAAAATCCGTGCATTAGTTCTCGAGGCAGAGTTATTGGGGAAATCGTAAAAAGTGTAGCTTAGCAGCACGACCTGTTGAGCAATTTACACCAAAAACTAATCAGCACCAATTTATATCAAGGACTAACTGAATATAAATTTTTATTAAATTCCGTGCATTAGTTCTTGAGATAGAGCGCCCACAAAATTTGTGTCACATACAGACAGACAGACATTTTGTAAAAACATGTTTTTCAGGATCTCTGACCCCTAAACCGTGTAAATCCGTCGAAAGCCGGAATTCGAAAATTTTCATGAATACAATACTTTATTTTTGTAAAGATAGAAGAAAGTAAAAAGTATTAAAATAGGCTTAGATATTTTGACAGGAAGGCACATAATCATAGATCATAGCCCAAAGAAGGGGCGGTATCACCATCGCCTCACAGCCCTTATGATCCGTCATTGTTTTCTTGTTACACTAATATGATAAATGATGTTTCATATAAATAAAGACAAACGAGTTTTAAAACAATTTATTAGAAATTCTTCGAGATTGTATGTGTTCTATTTCACGAATTACTCAGAGAAACATTTTATTAAATTTTAGTTAGTATAAAGTCACAAGCAAAGTGTTTTTTAATAAAGACAGATTGTAAACATGCATGTCCTCGTTTGTTTACTACTTAAGTCATATTAATTTCTTGTTGAAACTCTCCTATTTTTAAACTGACAACATTCTGAACTTCAGAAAATTAATGACAACGTAAAACAAAGCATGACAAACTTGATTGTATTGAAATGTGTTTCATAAGCACTTACTATTTTGAATGATCCATAATATCTCTGTCTCTTTTCTTACAGAAAGCTTTTGTAAAATTTAATACGACATGACATCTAGTTCTGTTACTAGTGTAATGTAAATTTAAATTTGATTTGTTTGTTACGAAATAATACAAGCATAAGCAAGAATGTATGATTAATACTTCGGTGTGGATAAATTACGCTCCTTTTATTAGGGTTTCGTTCATCTGACGAAACCCTATTCGTCTCGCTCCTTTGTCTGTCTGTCTGTCTGTCCGTCACAGAGCCCGTTCTCAGAAACTATACATGTTAGAGATTTGAAATTTTGGGTACTTATAGCTGAACACCTCACATCAAACAACAAATCATAAAATTTTGAAAAAGTTGGTAATTAACTGAATTACGGGCTAATTAACTTCTAAAATTAACCAATCCTCCTTTTTAACGCAGATTCAAATGAACTTTCTCCAACGGCGCGAAAGCAGGTGTGCTCAACTTCAGACATGACGGCGACCTTGCGGTTTTCCGTAGTGGAATATTTTAATACGAAATTTTAACTTTTTAAATATTAAATTTTTTGATAAAATTTTTTGCCATCCGGACGGGAAATCTCTCGCAGATTTCATACATACCCAATTCAAAGCGATAACTCAATTAGAAGCTGAGATATTAATTATTATTTAATTAATCTGTTTCATTTCTATCTAATGAATAGAATAAAATGGAGGCACGTACTTTTTTAACCATGAAGTTATTTAAATTGGGAAATCTAACAATTTGCGTGAGGTTTTATCCGCTCTATGAGACAAGTATAACTTATTCATTATAAGAAAGTTTGTAAGTAAGTATTCATACCACTATTTTCGAATAGTAATTTCTGCAAATATCTTAAATTATTGGTTGAGATCGCCACTCGATCTGGTTGAAACTTTAAAATAGTTTATAACGCATAAGAAAAATCGTAAAAAAGAATGGAGTGTGATATTTCGAGGGGAGACTAGCGTGCTTCGCCCGCTATCGTATAATTTGTATTTGTAAGGTTTGGGTAAATGGAAAGGGGGAGGGAGGGAAATACTTTTGATTAAATATCCCAAAAGAGTTTCGTTCTGATGCCTTTTGTTATGAATAGTTTGCGCTCCCTGGTGGTGGAATGTGGAACTAACATAAAGCGATTTTGTTAAAATTAGGAAAGTTCGCATTACAGATACTATGACAAAGACTAGCGTGCTTCGCCCTCTATCGGATTATTTCAGTCCGTGCGAGGCTGATGTAAAATGAGATGCATTCTTCCAGCGAAATTGAAAAGCGTGCTTCGCCCGCTATCGCATAATTTTATTTTGTTAGGTTTGTGTCAATGGAAAAGGGGGAGGGAGGGAACTACTTTTGATTAAATATACCAGTTAGTGCGCATTACAGATATTATTATGACAAAGACTAACGTGCTTCGCCCGCTACCGCATAATTTGTATTTGTTAGGTTTGTGGAAATGGAAAAGGGGGGGGGGGGAGGGAACTACTTTTGATTAAATATCCCAGTTAGTCAACATGACAAATATTATTATGATAAAGACTAACATGCTTCGAAAATCTTATAATTTGCGTGGGATATTTGAACAGCGCTATGAGATAAGTATAACTCATTCATCATAAGAAAGTTTACAAGTATTCATACCACTATTTTCGAATAGTAATTTCAGTAAATATCTTAAATTTTGGTTAAGACCGCCACTCGAATTGTTTGAAACTTTAAGATAGTTTATAACACATAAGAAAAAGTGTAAAAAAGAATGGAGTGTGATATTTCGAGGGGGGGGGAGGGGAGCTAGAATTATTTTTAAAATCTTAGCGTTTGTTACCGCAGACCGCCACCATCCGGGCCCATGTATCTACGGAAAGATTGCGTAAAGGAGTTCGTTCAGATATGCTTTTGTTAAGAATACAGTGCATTCCCTGGTGGTGGAATGGGGAACTAACATAACGCGATTTTGTTAAAATTAGGAAATCTAACAAGTCGATCTGTTTGAAACTTTAAGATATTTTATAACACATAAGATAAGGTGTAAAAAAGAATGGCACGTGAAATTCCGGGGAGGGGGGGGGAGGCGCTAGATTTCTGTTTAAAAAGTTAGTGTTTCTGACCGTTTTAGGTGTTTTTTTTGAGGTAGTCCTGAGATATATGTTACTTATTTAATATAAAATTGTCTAAAGTTTAGTTACCACTATTTCCGAATAGTAATTTCAGCAAATATCTTAATTTCTTATTAAGACCGCCACCACCTCGAGTAACATATCTACTTATAGGTTGTTTAACGGAGTTTCCTTCCGATACAGTTTTGTTAAGAATAGAGTGCGCTCCCTGGTGGTGGAATGTGGAACTGACATAACGCGATTTTGTTAAAATTAGGAAATATAACAAGGCGATCTGTTTGAAACTTAAAGATAGTTTATAACACATAAGAAAAAGTTTATAAAAATGGCGCGTGAAATTTCGGGTAGGGGGGGAGGGGCGTTAATTTGACTAATTGATTTATTTCTATTATATACTTATTTTACAAGGCAGTTACGTGATGTTTCATTGCAGTATACTTCTGAACGGTGTTCGATTTTTAAAAATACAGCATAAATGTTACTTATGCCAGATAAAAATGTCAGAAGTATTGATACCACTATTTACGAATAATAATTTCAGCAAATATAATAAATTCTTGGTTAAGACCGCCACCCCCTCGACTAGCATATCTCCTGATAGGTTGTTTAACGGAGTTACGTTCAGATACAGTTTTGTTAAGAATAGAGTGCGCTCCCTCGTGGTGGAATGAGGAACTAACAGACTGCGATTTCATTTAAAGTAGGAAATCTAACAAGGTAATCTGTTTGAAACTTTAACATAGTTTATAACATATAAGAAAAAGTTTATAAATAATGGCGCGTGAAATTTCGGGCAGGTGGAGAGAGGGGGAGGAGCAAAAAAATTTATTTTTTGTTTCATACCATTTCAGGTGCATTTTTTTTTTACGGAGTCCTCAGATACATGGTACTTATGAAATATAAATATGTCAAAAGTTAAATTACCACTATTTCCGAATGGTAATTTCAACAATTATCTTAAATTCTTGCTGAAGACCGCCACCCCCTCGAGTAACATATCTACTGATAGGTTGTGTAAAGGAGTTTCGTTCAGATACGCTTTTGTTAAGAATAGAGTGCGCTCCCTGGTGGTAGAATGTGGAACTAACAGACCGCGATTTCATTTAAAGTAGGAAATCTAACAATTCGATCTGTTTTGTTATAAAGTATTTAAAGTTTAAATTATAATGAAGTATAAAGAAGAATGGCGTGTCGCATTTCGAGGGGGGAGGGTGAGGGAGGGGCGCGAACAAAATTAGGAAATATAGCTGGCCGATCTGTTTGAAACTTTAGTATAGCTTATAAAAAGTAACAAAAATTTTAAACATCAGGTCGCGTCAAAAATCATGGTGACCATTACCCCACTTCACCCCCCCCAAAGGGGGCACTTTTCTAAATTTGGCAGATACCCGTCATGTGATATATCGTAGCATTTCGAGTGGGGGGGGGGGGTGGCACGAACAAAATTAGGAAATATAACAAGGTGAATCTGTTTGAAGCTTTACGATAGTTTAGGAAGGGTTTGCCAAAATTTAGAAGATGTTCCATGGCGATAAATGTACTGGACGTTTTGAAAGGAATATTAAACGAAACCCTTTGTGCGATCTATGATCACACTTACCCACTTGTTATTAATCTATCGGAGCTTTGCCCGCTCAGCTGGTCATATTCCGCTCAAAAGAAACCTGAATTAAATAAACTTGAGGTTGGTGTTCCCACTACCTTTGGCAGCGTACACCAGTGCCGACAGTGCCTGCTCCGGTCTCGAATCAAACGAACATTGAATTATTGTCATTTACTATTTTTCGACGAAAATCTTTTGAAAAGAACCTATGGTTAGGGGCCCCACTACATTCGGCAGCATACACAAATCGGTTCATCCGAATGACCTGATTTATTAAAATAGTTTTATCTTAAAACTAATTCTTTCTCTTTCTCATATATCTGTATACTCATAAATAAACAGAATCTTTTTTAAAGTGTCAATGGAATAGCTAGTTTTAAGAAACTACATTTTGTTAAAGAATCTTTAGATACATAGTTCAGCAATATTTAAAAAAAAATTAAATAACTTGCAAAATATTTTCATGCAGTGAATAAATGTTTTCACTCGAACCAAAATATTTAATAAAAAAGAAAAAAAAAACTCCTAAAATTAATACGAGCAATGATGTGCTAAAAATTTAATTATGGTGAATGCAAATATACAGGACTTTTTAAAAATATATATATAAGCAATAGTTATGAAACAAAGTTGTATTCCATTGTTGAATATTCTAATGTAGTTTATAATATATTTCGCCAGTCTAATTCCTCTCGAAAAATCAATTTTGTCATTTTGGATACATTTTTAAAATTATGATTGTTATCACCATTTTGAAATGGTATTATTAGCCTCATTTTGTAGATTAAATAAGGTAAGTACAAGATAAATTATACTATCTCAAAAGTTGTAACAATCAACCAAAGTGATAACACTGCATTTGTTAAATGCTCAATTGTATTCAGTCTGGTGGATAAGCTGAAATTTTTATATTACATTTATATTTTTAGTTTATTATAGGCTAGTGACCATTAACACTATATTCACCGTATTAAATATGTGTCATTAAGTTTGAACTCCTTGCATAATCTGGATATGTACCAATTTGTAAGCATGTAGTTGTGATATGCTTTTTTGGAAAAATCTGAGAATAAAGGTAACAGATGGATTCTAAGATAATATGAAACAAATATCATTTTTAACTTACAAAGAGCAGTTATTTGTATTTTAGTGTAACCCATCATACTTTTTTCCCCCTCTCCCTATTTTGAAATTAAAAGATAAATGTTTAATAGGGAAATTACATAGTGGAATCTGAAAATGATGTGCTGCATTGTGTTATACTTAGAATGATTGATTAAATGTAGTGGCTATTTTGCAAATTTTTTTTCAATTCTCTTTTCGTCCGCAGCCCTTTATTTCTCCGCTTTTTCCGACTCTTTTGCGGAAGCTAGGTTCATAGGTCCCCAGCCACGTCCCGAGTGAAAGACACTCTAGCGAAAGCTAGGTTGGAAAAAAAAATCAAAAATTGAAACCGGGCAAATTTAAAAGGGAAATTACACAAATTAAAGACACAAAAAAGCTACCGAACGACTCCTGCTACTTCGAGCACATTATTAGTCTTGGTCGGCGGTAGGAGGTGGGTGGGTGGGTCAACCGCCGCGGCGAGCGGCCTCTCTTCGTCCGCAGCCCTTTATTCTTCCACTTATTGCGACTCTTTTGCGGAAGCAAGGTTCATAGGTCTTCAGCCACGTCCCGAGTAAAAGACACTCTAGCGAAAGCCAGGTTGAAAAAAAAATCAAAAATTGAAACCGGACAAATTTAAAAGGGAAATTACACAAATTAAAGACACCGAAAAGCGGGAAAGGCGGGCGGGTGGGTCAACCGCCGCGGCGAGCGGCCTCTCTTCGTCCGCAGCCCTTTATTCTTCCACTTATTCCGACTCTTTTGCGGAAGCAAGGTTCATAGGTCCCCAGCCACGTCCCAAGTAGAAGACACTCTAGCGAAAGCCAGGTTGAAAAAAAAATTGAAACCGGAAAAATTTAAAAAGGAAATTACACAAATTAAAGACAGCGAAAAGCGGGAAGTGTGGCAGGTGGGTCAACCGCCACGGCGAGCGGCCTCTCTTCGTCCGCAGCCCTTTATTCTTCCACTTATTCCGACTCTTTTGCGGAAGCAAGGTTCATAGGTCCCCAGCCACGTCCCGAGTGAAAGACACTCTAGCAAAAGCCAGTTTGAAAAAAAAAATCAAAAATTGAAACCGGACAAATTTAAAAGGGAAATTACACAAATTAAAGACACCGAAAAGCGGGAAGGTAGGGCCCGGGGCGTTGAAGCTACCGAACGACTCCTGCTGCTTCTAGCTTATTATTAGATGCATTTAAATACAGCGAAGCATAAGATAGCTTAATTTAGTAAAGTGGATATAAAATGTTTTCAAGAATCTCATTTCAAACAAAATATTCATTATCAGGGAAATTTTATTATTAATATAAAATTGACCGAATTTTGGTGCATTTTATCACCTTGAAAAAATAAATTGATATTTTAAGTTTAATTTTTATTAGAAAAATGAATTTATATTTTTAGATTCTGCTTAATTATTTTGTAGAGCTGTTTTCCTTTTATATTCAATTATATAAATAACTGTTATTAGAATAGCATTGTGAAAAGTGTTGCCTATGAAAATTTCATTATGCTGCTTTCGAAATATCGAGAAATTTTAAAAAGGTATTTGACCACCTTATTTGTTATGTCGTGATATAATACTAAGAATCCGATGCCCAAAGAAAGCATTTGAATAAACAATTTTCTAATCAGTTTAACGCTATAATAAAAATAAAATAGCAATTGAAAAAGAAATTGAGCATTAGACACTATGGGTGGAGATATTTCATTTTTATGCATGGGTGTAAGACCTTCAGTCTCAGCAGTCAGGAGTGATTTCAATCTTCAAAAGATTTTTGAAAGTAAATTCTACTTCACATATTTTAGCAATTTTAACATCGAGAATTTTTAATAATTTTCTTTTATTTCTTGCATCCACATTTTCATGAAAATTTCAATATACTTTTGTATTTTCTTGGAAAATATATTTGAATGCTTATAAAATTGGTTTATTAATAAGTGTAACTACAGATCTTTTTTTTTTTTTTTTTTTTTTTTTTTAGGTGTCTTGTTGGTATTAATCTAGTGTTTGGAGCAAAATATGCAAAGCAAGGCACTTGAATTCATCATGGACTGATTTAATTTTGTTTATACTGGCTTGGTCTTGTTTATATTGTATGTGCGAATTGTATACAAAATGGTGTAATAAACATTTCTGTATCTTATTCTCTCATGTATTATTTAGTTTATTGGTACATAATGCATTAATCTTTTATCTACAAAATGCTATATCTTTAAGGATCTAATGAATAATGGACCTTTGGCTGAAAATCGACAAATATTTAGTCAAATTAATTCATGTTAAAAAAAATTCAAAATCTACTTATAAGAATATTATATAATTATATTCTAGTGCTGTTTTTCTCAAACTGTTTCTTAAATCGTTAGCTCAAATTGTTCTTTTTTTCTTTCAAAATACATATGCAGCAATATTTTTACTGCCTTTTTAAAACTGATTTAAGAAGGAAATATTCTTTAATTATTTTAAGAAATATGTAAAACTTTTTTTTTATGCTATAGAAGATTGTTTTTTATTTAACAATTTGTAACTTTTACCCCCCCCCCCTTCCTCTCTTTTCTATTTTTCTAAAAATTGTCTGCAAAACTTGCATATTTCTTTTGTTAGCACCTTTTGGGTACACAAGTAAATATATATACATACATTTCAATTAATCAACAACTAATTATTTAAGTCATTTCTGGAATAAATTGCAAAATTTTACAAATTGTCAATTTTTTTTCCGATATACTAAATCTACTAAAAAACAACTTTTCAAAAGTAAAAAATAAGCCAAGCAAAAAAAAAAAAAAAAAAAAAAAAAAAAAAAAGAAAAGAAAAGAAAAGAAAAAAGGTGAAAGTTGTGGCTAAAAAATAGTGTGATATCAAATTTCCAAGCTTATATTGCGGTACTTATTTAACATTTTTTGATAAAAATTTACCATATGTAAGTCGAGTACCTAAGTATGCGTTGATAGAAAGCCTTTTCTCCTTTACTAAATACATCATAACGTGTTTCTGAAAATTAATTTTTTTTAAATTATGCATGATGGGCTTGGCGGCCATCTTTCCATATTTTACACAAATTTCTAAGCACACAAGTTCATTGTTAAGATTGGAAGTTCGAAATTGTTACTAAAGCAAACATTTTATTCTTTTAATTTATGGAAATGAGTGCCTAAAAATTTGTGTCTAAAAATAAAGCTGAAGTAACTTCAGGTTTCATCTTATGATTCTCTTTTTTCGGAGGGGGGTTAATTAATTAGTTAAAGCAGTAAAAATCAATTTGTTTTTTCAAAATAAAAAACTTTCTTAATTTATCTGTCTGTAGCTAAAACTATAACTTCGAAATTCTTAATAATGCAAATATGTTACGAGCTTGGTGCTTAGAAATTTGTGTAAAATATGGAAAGATGGCCGCCAAGCCCATCATGCATAATTTAAAAAAAAATAATTTTCAGAAACACGTTATGATGTATTTAGTAAAGGAGAAAAGGCTTTCTATCAACGCATACTTAGGTACTCGACTTACATATGGTAAATTTTTATCAAAAAATGTTAAATAAGTACCGCAATATAAGCTTGGAAATTTGATATCACACTATTTTTTAGCCACAACTTTCACCTTTTTTCTTTTCTTTTCTTCTTTTTTTTTTTTGCTTGGCTTATTTTTTACTTTTGAAAAGTTGTTTTTTAGTAGATATCAGTTCTTTTTTTAAAACAAATGATATATAACTGAAATAATTCTACTAGCTCAAATTAAAATTAGTCCTTGTATAGCCTTTATAAGCAGGGAGCAAACACAATATTATACATTTTGTTTACCTATCATTCATTTTTTATAGTGATTAATAATTTAAAAGTAAGGAAAGTCAATTTCTTCTTTCAAAGTATCAGTCTTTCTCAATTTATATCTCCTTAAAATTTTCTACGAAAGATGAAAATTTAGTAAAAAACAGAGTCGAAGTAAAATATATATTTACAGTTAGTCTGTCAGTTAATTGTTTTTTCTAACTTTTTTTGCTGACGGTTTTGCAAAATAAATTTACCTTTACAAATACCTACGGTTAATCGGAGAATGAAAACCCGCAGGCATCTAAAGAATCGAAGATCTGTAAATCTAGCAATTCTAGACATAATAAAGGAACATTTTTGATAAAAAAAATCTAAAAATTTAGAGATATAAACTGTACATATAACTTCATCTTCATTTAGATCGTGTTATAGAGAAGAAAGAATAAATATGTAATTTTACTCAAGTCTGTTTATCCATACCTATTTGCATAAATGTGAGGATATTAATTTACTATAAAATTTCCCCTAAATTGATTATCTTTAATAGTCTATTATTAAAGCCGCATATACATTAGAATTAAATATTTTTCGGTTAAAAATTGCTTGAAATGTATAGTCTTACCGTTCGTTAAATTTGTCTTTTTTTTATGCCCAGACTCTTTTTCTGAACTCTGACAAAAGATCACAGACATATTGAAGCTATCCAAATTCTTATATCTTTCTATCGTATTTCCTTTTTTGAGGGGGGTGTGAGGAAGAGCCTTAAGAACTTCGTTTTGTTCTCAGAATTCTGAATTATTCATTCAAAAGATCTACCTACACAAGTCTTGTTGCAGAATTTTCATTAGTTAAGAGTTGCATCAAGTTATACATCATGTGAATCTATTAAATTAATTTTGTGAAATACTAGATGGGAGCCATTGATATTTCCAGACCATTTGCCTACATTTTAAACTTGAGTCATTTACTACTATTCATTAATTTTCTATGCGAATTAAAGAAGTCGTTGTTTCCATGCCAACTGTACCTTTCACTATTGCTTGCTTGTTTGTTTGATTTATTGAACACATATATCATATCACATGCGGATCACAGCGGGATTCGAATCTGCTTCCACCTACGCTCTCAAGCGATTAGCGGCATTGTGTCTTATCCACTCAGCCACAGTGGGCCACTATTGCTTTCTCTAATGCCCAGATACTCAAATTTAACCAACTGCACTTAGAATCATGGTCATAACACAGAACATTTATATGTTAGAGCAGTGTTGCCAGTGGGCTACTTTTTTTAAATTCAGATTTCTTGATTGCCAGCACTTATTATAAACGGTAAAATTCCCATTGTTTTCGCCTTAATTAATATGTCATTAAATAAGGCACATTTAACAATTTCAATAAAGTGGTGCCAATCAAGTATCTGAGTTAAAAAAAGTAGCTCATCTGGCAACACTGTGTTAGAGTGGTGACATATGCACAAGTCGTGTACTCATATTCAATTTTTTGTCCAAAGTACGGTAACTCAGTTTTCAGTAATAGACGAGCAAGATTTCAATTAAACTAACCTGAAAAGTTAACAAACATTGGCTTCCTGATTTGATTTTATTCAAAATTGTTTTAACCAACCAAAGTTAATGTCCGGGATCCAGATAAATTTTTCTCTGTTAGTAAAATTACATTGACCAATCAGTAGCCTTTATCCTTGCAGGCTTTTCGGTGTTTACTGCAAACATCAAAAAGTTCGGAAAAATGCAGACGTCTGATTGATCAATCCCATCCCGCTAATAGCGAAATATCTATCTTGATCCGGGCCTATTCAACGCCCTTTAAATATTGGAGAAAGCCTTGACACGTGTCAGAAAAACGTCACACAAAGCAGGCAAAACAAAGAAGAAAAATCATTCATTGGCTCGTTCATATTCACGAGCCGATGAATGATTTTGTTTCTTTGCTTTGCCTGCTTTGTGTGATGTTTTCGTGACGCGAGTCAAGACTTTCTCAGATATTTAGGATGCTTTGGCGCATTTCACCACCATGAAGTTATGAAAGGAGAGGAACAGACATGTCAATCTTCCCGTGTGAAAAACTAGTTACCAAAAAAAACGAGTTATTTCCCTCTCTTCTGCCCTTCTCTCTCTTGATTTTGACCGATAGCAGCCCATTTAGCAGTCTCCAGTACAAGATGCCGCTATATACGGTGGACGCAGGAGGGAGGGTGTTAGCGCAACCAATGACATAATAGGCCAGTTCATGATGTTTAAAAGTCACACGCAGTTGGATCGAGGCTAACGAAAAAGACAGGCTACCGCGGTGGGTCCGATTCTTCTTTTTTTACAAACCGCTGGAGTCACGTGATGCTCTTTTCACGCACCTTCTTTGGTGCATTCGAGCATCACGTGACTCCAGCGGTCTGTAAAAAAAGAAGAATCAGACCCACCGCGGTAGCCTGTCTTTTTCTTTAGTCTCAGAGTTGGATCATCTTTACACGATGATTAGTACAAAGCTGCGAGCCGATTTTTTTTGTGTCCATTGCCGTGTACAGATAATCAACTCCGTGTGACGTTATGAACTGGCCTTATATGTTGTTGGCCACAGTTTAGGAACAGCTACAAATGACTTCATCTATATCTACTCCGAGGTAAACGAAAAAGACAGGCTACCGCGGTGCTACAGCGCCTAGAATATATAGTGTGGAAATCGGCTATCCCAGTAATACTTTAAAAAGTGCTAATATATTGGATCTCTTAAATTTCAAATGATGCTGAAATCCAATGAGTCGATCACAGCGATATCTGCAGGATATTTCCTAAAACTTCATGACGATTTGGTAACAGCGTCTAGAATACCTAGTGTGGAAATATTTTATTAAACAACGCTAAAATTTTGTATCCCGTAAATAATCGACGATACTGCTAAAATTCCAAGTGTCGATCGCAGCGAAATCTGCGGGATTTTCGTATTACATTGTATAGACTAGCAATATCTTTCAGTTATAGAAAATATTCTGCAGATGTCGCTGCGATTTGTATATTTCAGCAGCATCGTTGCACATTTAAGGATACAATATTTTACCACTTTTTTAAGTATTACGGGGATAGCCAATTTCCACACTATACTAGGCGCTATAATTTGGTCTAGACGCTGTAGCGTTTTTTTTTTTTTACATTTTATTAACATACATCTGACCTATGTGCTTGGCGTCAAGCCTGCTGTAATAATACGATGTTTACTTTGAAAGTTTATCACAGATGTCGCTGCGATCAGCTCCCTGGATTTCAGCGTCAGTGCACATTTAAGGGATACAACTTTTTAGCGCTGCTTGGATAGCAAAATTCCACAGTATGTATTCTAGACGCTATAGCGGTGCATTACACGTGTCTCTTTCTTCTTTAAAAAATATCCTGCAGATGTCGCTGTAAATGACTGTTTGGAATTCAACATCGTTGTACATTTAAGGGATTCACTATTTCCGCACTTTTTTAAGTATTGCTGGGATAGTCGATTTCTACAACATATAATCTAGGCCTATAACGGAGCTATAGTACAGCGCCTAGAAGATACAGTGCGGAAAACGGCTATTCCTATAATGCTTTAAAAAGTGCTAAAAACTTTTATCCCATAAATCTCCAACAATGCTCAGCGGCAATATGCTGATACGAGCGCCATCTCGTAACTCTTTTCAATATAAACACTGAGTTTTCAAAAATTATAGAATGTTAAATATCGGAAACTATAAATATAAGATATTTTGGTCTGTTATAAGCTAATTTAGTTAAGGAATGACGTGAAATAGGTTAAAGAGTCTCTTTTAGAATGACTATCGTTTTTAAATCACTACGATGGCGCTACTATCGACATCTTGTTATTCAGCATCGTTGTACATTTATGGGATTCAATTTTTTAGCACTATTTTGTAGCCGTTTTCCACACTGTATCTTCTAGGCGCTGTATATATAGTGTGGAAATTGTCTATCCCTGTAATACTTTAAAAAGTGCTAAAATATTGTATCCCTTAACTGGGCAATGATGCTGCTGAAATATACAGATCACAGCGACATCTGCAGGATATTTTCTCAAACTGCAAGATATTGCTAGTCTATACAATGTAATACTAAATCCCGCAGATGTCGCTGTGACTGATACTTGGGATTTTAGCAGTATCGTCGCACATTTAAGGGATACAAATTTTTTGCATTGTTTGGATAGCATATTTCCACACCAGGTATTCTAGACGCTGTAGCCATACTTTCGGCAAAAACTTGAAATGAGCATGCTTCCTGTGCATATATCACCACTCTTATGTATGAAGGCTCTCTGTTACGGTGTTAATTCTGAGCGGTCTTTGTTAAATTTCTATATTTGTGTTTTAGAGAAAGCAATACAGAAAAGTTCTGTTACTATGGAAACAACAACTTCTTTAATATTGAAAGGTATAGCAAAGGAGTTCAGAATCAGTGCCTTAAATAGTTTCGAATAATGTATTGTTGTTATGACAATTAATACCCTACCTGGATGTGGAAATGCAAAATTGTGTTCAATATAATGGAGGATATTCCATCTACATTTTGATCACGTGTTCAAGGTAAAACTTCTATCGTAAAGAAGGGAAGGCTCCGTAGACGTGTAATGTAAATCCCCGCTAGCCAATGAAACGGTTCATGAGGCAAAGTAGTAGTATCTTCCCTTCTTATCAGATAGAAGTTCCTTGGATAAATTACCGGTATCACGTGACTTTTCAGCCTCGAACCCATATTTGGAATATCCTCCATTGTGCGCAATCTAGATAGATTTTTGGCTGCCAGAGAAACGAGATTCATCAATCAGAAGCCTGCATTTTTGTGAACTTTTCGCTGTTTGCAGAAATGCAGGCTATTGATTGGCGATTCTCGTTTCGCTAACAGCGAAAAATCTATCTGGATCCTAGCCTACATTTCTACAAACATTGCACTTCATCCACGGCACTAAAAAAAATGACTCAAAACTTTCATGACATAGGCCGGGATCCACAAACAGCAAATATTCTCAAACATGCAGGCTTCTGATTGGTCAAACTCATTTCGCTAACAGCGAAAAATCTATCTGAATCTCAGGCATAGTTATCTTCGATGAAATCAATGCAAAAGGATAATATAAAAGAAAAGTATAAGATTTCTAAAATATTTTGGCGGGTTTATCGCTATTTGGCATAATTTGTAAACTTTAGAACAAATTAACAGTTTTTCGCTAATTATGAATAGAAAATTTATGTTTTTAAAGCTGAATTTTATAAAAGCACGTAGATTGAGTAAATATCTATCCAAAAATTCAATCCTTACTTTTTTCTGTCCATTATTTAAGTCTCTACCTCGATTGAAACATAAGTTGTGACGAAGAAAATAAATCTGTCATTTTCAGTATCTCGACGTTATTTTAAAAAATCTATATCTCTGTTTATAATTAATTTATGAGGATGCATTTGATGTCAAATTGAAGATCTTCTTTATTAGGTCCTTCTAGTGTTGGTTTTATTTTTCTGCGATGATTTCTTCTTTTGATATGGGAAATTTTACGCTGGCATATTTCTTTCATTTAACATGGAAAAGTTGTCATCAGTATAATAAGCAGTTACGGTGTCTTGCCTTATTCTTGGCGTTTGTTTGTTTGGCGGGGTTAGCATTTTTTTTCAGCTTGGCTTGGCAGAACGACCGTCCTGCTTGATTTGTTAAGGATAGAAATAAGCAAAGAAGGTATGATGAACACAAATTTTTTTTAACATGTAGACATTCAGAAATATTTTTTATCTGATTATGGTAAGTCCTACAATACAAAGAAGTACTATATTTCAGCAGTCTAAGAAGTTGTTTACCTTTGTAAATAAGGCTTGAACAGAAAGATTTTTTTCTTTTCAAGTATCATTGTATATCATTCAAGTATCATTGTGAATAGGTTTCAAAATAGTTGAAGCTTCTTCGGTTTTACATAATTATACAGTTTTAAAACGTCGAATAAAAAAAAAAAGTCTGATTAGAAACGTAAAAAAGTTTACTAATTTAAGGAAAATTTATGAATTTTTTTATCCTCGATTACAAATCAATTTTCCACATACTACATGAAATGTGGTTCGACTTGTACACAAAAATTCAATTTCTTTCAAAATTTTGCTTAATTAGGGGGGAATTGGGGGGACTGGACTTATACACGAGTATATATGGTACTTATTTTTCTATACTTAAAGGCAAATTTTATTTTCCATTATTTTTCGTGTCAGAAACAAATTTTGCATAAAAAGATGATACCGAGTCAGACCAGACATAGGAGTGCACAGGGTTGAAAATTTTTCAGATTGATATTACAGAAGTTATGAACACTTTCATTAAAGAACATCAATGTTTCATTCTCATCAAAAATGCAGAAACAACTCATTATATCTCATACTCATTACATCATCTCATTACTCATCTCATACATCAATGTCCTCCAATCCACTTTTGACAGGTTTTTTTTTTTTTTTTTACAAACTACTTTGTACATGTTACTTTATATTTATAATGTAACATTACTTTTAGGATTTTCTGTAGATTGATTTCAAGATTTCAGGAGGGAAAAGCTATTAAAAGCATCAGAATTTGAATAGTTTTTAAATATTCAATGGTTATGCTACAACTAATTATTTGTGTGATTTATGGAATAAGATGTGATATTTAGAAATTGTTTAATTTTGTACAGATGTATTGTTTGTTAAAAGAAACAAATTAAAAAAGTGAGTTTTTGAATTTGTAGATATTCAGAATTTTTTTTATCTGATAGTTTTGTTTAAAAAAAAACTAGATATGATTTGTGTATTATTTCTATATCAACCAGAAAACTAAATTCATAATTCATTCAGCTAAAAACTTATTCTAAAATCTAATTAAAGTCTATTATTAGTATTCTAAGTTTTAAATTTTATACGAAGTTTCTCAAGAAAAATGAAACATCATTTTTCCATTTAAAAAAAAATTACAAAAGAGGTGATTTGCTGGACATTGACAGTTTTTTTTAAAATTTATATAGATTTGTATGTTAAGCGAAAAATGAAAATTATAATTTCCAAGTAAGTAATAAAAATCTCGAAAGTAATAAAATTTTGGTTAATTTTATTAAGTTTTCTTTATTTTTTGAAAATAAATGAAATTTTTAAGTACATTGAAGTTCTTGTTTAATAAATGTAGATATTGTAATATGAAAAAAAAGCCCCTGTTATATCATGGATAATAATCTAGATTGTATGATTAAGAAATTCCAGTCTAATGCAGTAAAGAATTTATTGTTATATGGCCAAAAGGAAAGTTTGCTCCTGGTCAGGCATAATCAACATTATGTACTATTATCTTTATATTTTTTAATATTATACAATTTATTTATTATACAAGAACTGCTATTTTTACAAAGAATTTTTATGTACACATTAGTAAAGAATAAAATTGATTTAACCAATTTGACACATTTTTACATGTACTTCCAATATTCTTGTTACATGAAAATCAGAATTTTTATTTCCCATGTATTACATACATTTTTAATTTATAGTTTTATGGCTAAGATATATATGTATGAACTTTTGATTGTTTTCTTTTAATGTACTAAAAAAAATCACACATATGTATTGCAAGGTTATATAACAAACTGAAAATATGGTTAAGTGACTGTTCTAAAAATTATAGTCAAATGGCTGAACCTATCCAAAGTGTTGCTGAATTTCACTGACAAATTCAAAGGGTTGATAGTGGTTATTTAACTGTATTATGATTTTATTAACACATGACTGTAAAATATCTATGTACGATCATTTAATTGGATTATGGATTTATTAGTATGCACCTGTAATATATACAGGGTGTTGCCGAATTTGCCCGACACATTCAGAGGGCTGATAGTAGGCATCAAGAGGCTGAAAAATTGCCATAGAACATGATGTGGTCACAAACCACATTAAGTGGGAGAAAACTGCAAAAATAGTTATGAAGAGTGCAACATTGACTGGAACAAATACTGTATTCCCCCGCATTAGCCGGCATGTTGCAAATTTCATGGGAGACCAGATTTTTGAAAATTAGTCCCTGGTCTTTCCCGGCATGCCGGAAAAAGAGGATAGTATTTCAACAAATATCTTAAATACTTGCTAACAAAATTTTTTTAGGGGGCAATCAAATATTTAAAACTGTACCGTTTTAGATGCGGGTTTTTGACAGGCCCTGGGATAAGTATTGTTTATTTAATATAAAATTTCAAAAGTGTACTTACCACTATTTTCGAATAGTAATTTCAACAAATATTTTAAATTCTTGCTGAAGTCCGCCACCCCCTTGAATAGTATATCTACAGGTAGGTTGTTTAACGGAGTTTCGTTCAAAAACAGTTTTGTTAAGAATATAGTTCACCCCCTGGTGGTGGAATGTGGAACTAAAATATTCGAGATTATGTTTTATTTTATTTATTTATTTTTTTATTTGCAAGATTTTGCACGGTACTGTGAGCAGTAGGGATCTGGTTCGAGATTGTCTCTTTTTTATGAGATTTTGCAGTACAAATTTCAGGATCATTTTAGAATATAATTACGGGCCAGGACAACGCCGGGCGGCTCAGCTAGTAAATATAATCTAATAATCATTTAAATATAAAGGAATATATATAAAGAGAGAGTCAGAGAGAAAAATAAGCATTGGTGTTTTTTCCTTAAAATGAAAAATTTTGTTAGAAAAACTAAAATAAATCAGCCGCCCGTTATCCAGTATCGAAACCTCATATTTTCCGGCATGCCGGTAAATACGAGTTTTTCCGGCATGCTGGTGTACCTTGTTTTTTTTCGGCATGCCGGCTAATGCGGGAGAATACGGTAAGTAGAAAAACCCTTATTGACTTAAGCAGGATTACAATGCAGTACAGTTAAACGTCAAAGGATACGAGGCATTTTTATAGGAATTGTTCAAAGTTTCATGTTTAAAGGTCATTGCACAGCAATCCTTCTGTAGATATCTGCTGTGCAATTACCTTCGGGGCCTCAACTTCGAACAATTCCTATAAAAATGCCTTGTCATGACCTTTCTGATGTTGAATTGTTATGCATTGTAATTCTGCTTAGGTCAAATAATGTATTTCTACTTATTATTTTTTTCACTGACCGTCACACCCTTCATAACTATTTTTGCGATTTTCCCTCACTCAATGTGGCTTAGAACATGGAGTGGTTGCATGGCAATTTTTCATCCTCTTGACGCCTATGATAACCTCTTTGAATTTGTCGGTCGAATTCGGCAACACCCTGTATATTTTACGGTCATATATTAATAAATTCATAATCCAATCCCAAATCATAATTCATAATCCAAATGACCGTACGTACATATTTTACAGTCATGTGTCAATAAAATCATAATACGGTTAAAAATACGGTCAAAAAGCCATACCATGTATATTTCAAGGTCAAATGCAAGTTTATTCATGATATGGTTATATAACCGTTTTCTAAAAAAAATGGTCAAATGACCATTTTGACCATTTTATACAATTACGGTCAAATGACCATTTGACCATTTTATATAATTATGGTCAGATGACATGACCATATATATATTTTACGGTCATATGGCAACAAACGTATAATATGGTTAAGTAACAGTTATCTCTAAATACGGTCAAATTACTGGACAGAATGCTGCCGTTCAAATGACCGTTTTCTGACGATGAAATTTTTAACAGTGTATGTTTTCAGTTTTGGAAAATTTACTTTAATCATGTTTTTGTACCATCTATACTAATTGAAATTCAATTCTTTTTAATTTTAATGAGAAAATAGCGTCAAAAAATATTTTTATTCCGCTTTTTTGCACAAACAATTTTGTCTCCGGAGAATCATAACGCAAATTTTGAAAGAAAACTCTCATTTGTATGTAACTTATATTCAAATTTTCTGTAATCATCAGTATGCAATAAGTACGATAGACAATATTCTTTTGACGTCACATAAGGCAAAATGGCAATTTTTATAGTCTCGAACCGAAAGGAAGAATATGGTCCATTGAAAATTAATTACCAAGGAGAAATTGTTATTCCGGGTTTTTATTTTTTGACAACGAAAAAAGAAAATGGCTAAATTTTATAGGAAAACTGCCAATTGATTCTGTATGAAATATAATGAAATGTTGAAATATTAATAAAAGTATTTGAATAAAATAAATAAAAATTAGCCTATGTTCTTTCCCGGGCTACAATTCATCTGTCTGCAAAGATAAAAAGACTCCGTTTTGACCTGACTTCATTCAAACTCTCGGACACACTTTCGCATTTATAATATTATAAAGATAAGGATAAGGATTATAAGGATAGCTTTTAAACTTTAATTTTTTTACTTTTACTCACAAGTGAAACTTCATATGATGTCTTCCATGGATTCTATTGACTTTATTGTGTCTTTTAAAATAATTGTTACATTAATATTTGATTACTGTTGCGAGTATTTCGTTTCTTTTTAATTTATATGTAATATGATTAATTTGAAAAACTAATTTCAATTAAAATGCACCTTGTTTTTTCTTTTCGTACGAAAATAAGTTTAATCTTTTAATGGTATTTTATAATGAAATAAGCAAGAAATGCCGTAGCAGCGTTATTAAGTTTATAGCGATTAATTTAAAATAAATTGTATGTAAAACGCATCTGAGAGTCATCATTGTTTTCTAAAATAAGCAAAAGTTAACAGAAGAACATTTTTTTAAACTCAATAACTATTTTATAATTACTAGAATTAGACATTTTAGAATGCTGTAATAAAAAAAAGCATAATGTTTTTTGATTAATTTAAACAGCCATAATAAGTACAGTGAAAAATTATTAAAATGCTTCAGATGCATAAATTAACAAATAAATAACAACAGTTGTTTTACATATTTATAAATTGTAGATTTCTATGTCGTGCTATACCAATTTTTTTCAGAAAAATTCCTCTAAAATTCTAAATACATTAGACTAAAAGTCATAAAAAATAATTACGTTTCATAATTACTTCATCTGGCAAGATTTATTATGCATGATCTAATGTAATATGTTGTTTGATTGTTTATTAAATCGTTGAAAAAGACCACTAGCAAAAGCTAACATTATTTATTGTATGTTTTAAATATACTTATCATCTTTTTTTCAAATTAAGATGTCATTTGGAGAATACTGTAACGAGATAATTATTGTGCATTTATTTTTCATAGATTGCAAAGATAAAAATAATATTTTAATGTAATATCATTCTTCAAAACTTATAATTTTGAAGATAAAAATCCTGGAAAAAATTATACGTTCTTTAATATTTTTTATTATTTTTCACAACTTAAATTTATTCGCTCAATATATACTTTTCATCTCATATAATAAGAACTTATTTCTTAATTATATTTATATTAATAGTCCAGTCAAATTAGGTTTTTTTCTGGACATAATTACGAAAGTTTTGAAACTTGGTAATATTAAATTTTCAAATTCAATCGTTTCTTTCCTGTTGCCACACCCTATAAACGGCACAGTAATTTAAAGAAAATGATAACGCGTGTATTTTGTTTTTATTTGCCAATAAAAACTCAGATTTTCTCGCTATATTTTTGCATCTTTGAAACCTACGTCATTCTAATCAGAAAACGAAAATTTTCCCTATATATATGTAAAATTTTTAACTAAACGTGTGTTAAAATGACGTAGTATATTCATTTGAATGTTTTTAAAGATAAAAAATCTATTTTAATACAGTCGTTTGAATTTCAAGAAAACAATTCAGGAAAAAGATAATAAAAAAACGTTTGCTAGATATGACGTCAATATCATTCCAAACTGGTTCTAAAAACCAGCTGCTACAATTTATTTGTTATTTCTCTGTAATGCTGTATCTTTAATTATATTATTTAGATAGATGTTTTAATACTTGAAATGCAGTGATAACATTCTGCTATTTATATCGAATACGGTTACATAAAATACGATTTTTCTACGATTTAGATTAAATAGAAATTATAACATAGCTACTATTTTTTAGGGTAAGCTTTTTTCTTTTTAAACAAAATTATATGACTGACATTACGAATGAACGCTTTTGGAAATTGATGTGATTTTCATTTTAACGGCTATGGATTTGGATTTTATGAATGGAAATACGAGTTTCCATTTAAAAATTATCGGCAGTGAATCTTTGTATACATGTGTTAAAGATGCCTGATATACTGCCCGTTAATAGAATGTAAATAAAAATCATTTTTAATTGGAAACACGAATATAATTTTAACCATTAATATATTTGTTAGATTTCTCAAGAACAGAGAAAAGTATTTTTGTTATTTTCGTTTTAGCGATCAGTTATTTATCGGAGTAGCACATTTCGCCCGCTGCGGTGATCGGTTTCTCCGAACAAATCTTGAATGAAAGGAAATATATCGGTGAATTTGATCTTCCATTTTAAAGAAATATGTATGTTTATCTCAAATGTCATTCCGTATGGCTGAAAACGACACGATCATCACTGCGTTATTATATTTTCTAATGTGTAAGACAAAATTTCGGCTGTTAAGGACAAAATTTTTTAATTGATCATTTACAGTAGGATTTGGTCTGATGATGATAGACGGATATGCGACATACTAAAACTATTCCTCAAAAATTATCTAACTTTTTAAAAAGCTCAATCTTTAGAATTGGATTCACCTGATTATAGAACATTTCAACTAATTCTATAACAAAGCATGTAGAACAAAATGTTATGTACTAAAACTATTCCAGAAATTTGGGTGCAAAATAACAGTGCAAATTTCATCAAAATCTGTCCAGTACAACTTTAAAAATGGCTAATCTTTTATAATCGGGATCACCTGACTATTGAACTTTCTTCCATAATTTTATAACAAAGCGACGTAAAACTATATGAAATATTTTAAAACCATCCATGTAAAATTATCTAACAAACAATGCAAGTTCCAATGAAATCCATTCAGAATTTTTTAAAAGCCTCATCTTTCATAATCGTGTTCCACATGATTATGAAATTTCCCCCGATAATTCTATGACTAATCAGCGTATAACAGTGTTACGCACCAAAAACTTAACTGAAAAACTAATAGTGAAAATTGAATTAAAATTATTTCAGAAGAATCCAAGTTATAAGCAGCCGGAATGAGATTCCCATACGAAAACAAACAAATACTGAAATTTGCCAATTTAGTTATGTAAAAGTACACGAAAACAAACAAATACGGAATTATTTACAATTTTTGTGAGCAATTAAGTTAATCTTTTGTAACTGGGTTGCAGGCATATTTAAAAAAAATTAAGCTTAAAAATTACTTTAAAAAACATAAAAAAATGTGTAAACTAAGATAAATTTTTCAAACAAATTACTGAAAGTGTTTTTTGTTTTCTGTTAGATGTTGAAATAATCGGATATCTGATGTTTAGAGATCAAATTGCAGTAAAAGAGTAATTTATGGTACGGTTAGGTTGTTGCTACCAACAATATGATGCTAGGCGTTGCTCATAGATATGTATTTTCTTCATAATATTGCATTAATAGCAAACGGATATATCTTTCTCAACTGGGTTGCAGGTATATTTAAAAATAGCTCCGTGATTGAAAATTAATTTAAAATGGATAAACAATCTGTAAATTGAGATAAGCTTTTCAAACAAATATTACCGAAAGTCCTTTTTGTTTTCTATTAGACTTTGGAACAATCAAATGTGCGATGTTTAAAGGTCAAATTGTAGTAAAAGTTAAATTTATGGTTGGGTTAGGTTGTTGCCACCAACAATATGATGCTAGAGTTACTCATAACAATGTATTTTCTTTATAATATTACATTAAGAACAAACAGCTATATGTTTCGTAATTGGGCTGCATGCAAAATTTAAAAATATTCATGATTGAAAATTACTACAAAATCCATTCAAATGAGAAAACTGAGATAAAATTTTCAAATAAATTTAATTTGAAAGAACTTTTTTTCCATTCGACAGTGTAAAAAACGAAATTGTATGATGTTCAGAAGTTAAGAAAAATTTCAGTAAAGGCATAATTTATGGGTTAGATCGTTGCCATCATCAGTATAATGTCACAATTGGCATTGTGTTTGTAGTTTTTTATATATTCTGAAAATGACTCAATGAAAGAGTCGAAACACGTAAATGTTTAGCATTTTTAATGTGTTTTTTATTGAAATGATGTCTTTTAAGCAAATAATTATATTTTAATATATGTTTTGACATTTATTTGGAATATATATTATTATGGTATAGTTAATAGTAGACGTAATTAAGACTAATTTACTTACATTTATATTTCTTATTGGACTTTTTAACGATTCTGGACGGGAATGCGCCAATCTCAGTTATTGTCATTACCGTAATTTTTCATTTTAATGCATTTTACCCGAAAGGACTCTTATTGACATGAGCGATGGCGGATAGT
The DNA here is from genome assembly GCA_963932465.1 of Maratus speciosus. Lineage (NCBI taxonomy): Eukaryota > Metazoa > Arthropoda > Arachnida > Araneae > Salticidae > Maratus > Maratus speciosus. The sequence goes on along the minus strand of OZ010786.1, from coordinate 248,847,492 downwards.
TCTGCTAGTAGTAAATATAAGACTAAAAATTTCGGATTAAAAATTTTCCGTTAAAGAAAATTGCATTAAGAAAAAATATATACAACAAATAAAGATTACTCACATGTAAATATAGTAAAATGAAGTAAATAAAATGTATTAAAGTAAATAAAAAAGTATTAAAATTTAAAAAAAAGTAAATAAAATTAAATAAAAGTAAAAAAAGGCAGTTTCAATTGCATGCATTGATATGTATTGATAACTGGCTTAAAAACAATAGAGTGAAAAGGGATGATGAATTCTTCAGCGGATGTGGATGACGTCACTTTATGTAAAATAAAATCGCGTGTTATCAGTCTTAAAACTGAACTACAGTAGAGTCCCGATTATCGGAGTTTCCGCCTTCACCGAGTTATTTTTTTCTCATGGACTGATGGCTTCCATTATTATGAAACAGACATTATAAATGAAGTGTTAGGTGAAGATGAAAGAGAAGTCGTAAAAAGTTAGAACTCTGATTTTCTGGTCAGAATAGAAAAAAATGGCCATAATTTTTTTTATGAAAGAGCAGTCGTAAAAAGTTAGAACTCTGATTTTCTGGTCAGAATGGAAAAAAAATGGCAATAATTTAAAAAAAAAAAAAAAAAAAAAAAAAATTATGGCCATTTTTCCACATTCTGACCAGAAAATCAGAGTTCTAAAAAAATTGTGGCCATTTTTTTCCCCATTCTGACCAGAAAATCAGAGTTCTAACTTTTTACGACTGCTCTTTCATCTTCACCTAACACTTCATTTATAATGATTGTTTCATAATAATAGAAGCCATCAGCCCATCAGAAGAAAATGCTCCATTCCAAAGGTATAAGTTCGATTAACTCGGATAATCGGGACTCTACTGTATCTATATTTATATACATATACAGTAAAACCTCTGAATAGCGGCCACCACGGGGAGCACGATAAAGTGACCGTACTTAGGAGGATGCTGTTATTCAGAGGTTCCACATTTTAAAAGTTCAAAATTACATGACATTAAAATCAAAATAATCGTCAAAAATTATTTAATTTTTACAGTTAAAAATACATACTACTACACATACTATTATTTTATACTAATGAAATCACTTATCCGTTTTTTTTAAGCATATCTCTTACTCTATATGCATAATCATTTATGAGTGAGCGCAAAATTTTTAATTTCTGCGAAGCTAAAAAGAACATTAGAATATGATTTTATGCTACAATTTTGTGATAATTCCATATATCTTCTGATTCATTTTCGTCATCACTCTTATTTTCATTGGCCTCGCTTTCTATCAGTTCTTCCATCGTATTAAAAATAGTAACTGCCAAATCTGTATCTACATTCACGTACTCGCTGGATTTAATGATTTAAATTCCGATGGTATTTAAAATATCATTTAACTCAGTATCATCTATGATTATTTCTGTATTTTCGGATTCCTGATTTGAAGAAATCTGTCATTGAATTTAAATCTTTATTCTATAGAATTGCAATCAAAATTAACAAACAAACAAAAAAAAAAAAAAAAAAAAAAAAAAAAAAAAAAAAAAAAAAACTGACAACTATATAAAAATGTGAGAGTAAGGAACATTTGAAAATAAAAATGCTGTGGGGTGGCCGTTGTTCGAAATTCGTCGTTCAGAGGTTTAGTTTAATGTTATTTCTATGAAAGAGATTCCGTAACGCTAAAACATGGCCGGTATTCGGAGGTTACCGTTGTTCGGAGTGACCGTTGTAGGAGGTTTCACTGTATTTATTTTGTCATCGGGGCGACACTAAATTCTGAAAAAGCAGAATTCCTGTTTTCTAGTATTAGTTTTTTTGTTGCATTAAAATATCTCAATTTGTTGATTTTATATAAGCCAGTAAACCTATTGGTTTACAATGGAAGTCTATGGGAATTTGGCGAAATATTAGAGATATCGCTAAGTTGGCGACAAACTTGGCTGTATTTGGCGTCAGAACAGGGTCTTCCCTATGGTAACCCCCCTTATAGATATGAGGATGCATTAAATGCTGTTCAATAACCAATGGCCGCTATTTTGTCTCCCATATAAAACTAAAATTAATTATTAAAATTTAATTAATGAATTAATATTTGAAAAAACTGTATTCCAGTACAAGTTTAAAAACATTTATTTCAACTTGATAGGATGAATAATAAGTATTTTATTAACGATTGAAAATTTGAACAAGATATATATATATATAGGGAAAGTGTGAACTAATAGTAGGAATTGAAAAACATATTTAATTTAAACAAGAGCGGAGGGAGCATGAACATATTTTGAATGACACTGGGCAAACTTTGACTAACAATGGTAAAACGGCAGTCGTCTGAAAAAAGTATAATTTGTTCATCTTGTTTCTCTAATTTCAACATAGCTTAAAAATATTATTATTATTTTATATATGAAAAGTTCATAGCCTGAAACAAATGATCCATACAGAAAAATGTTAATTGGTTGATCCTTATAAACGCAACTTTACACGCCCGCTAAAAAAAATGTCGTTTCAAGAAAAACGCGGTAAATATTTTACTAAAAATAAAGGTGTATAAAATTTTTAGTTAATTATTATGTTTTTCAACTTACAGCTAGTAAGGACTTACTGGATGTATGCCTAAGAATTTCGTATACGTACAGCTTTGACCCACCTGATCCAGTGTACCTCTTTTCATCTGGTTCGCGCTCGCTTTCAATTGACTGCAATTTCTTAACTATTTCGAATTTCATCTAACCGTTTTCGTGGCTTATTGTAACACTATAAGGATTCAAAAAATGTTTTTTAAAAAAGTAGATTTTTTTCTTATGAGCAGTAATTTCGCCTTAAATTACATAACTGCATATTTATTTTATTTATCATTTATATCATTTAATTACAGTCATTCAGGGTAACTTTGATCCGCATTTTCTCTATTTTCATATGCCACACTCTTATTTTAAGAATATTGTTGCAACTAGGGGCATAAAAGGGAAGAAATATCCTAAACTATTGTATGACTATCAAAAATCAAGGAATAATAATGATAAAAGCAATAAAAAATGAATTTTTAATCTGGTTCTAAGTTACCCAGCCATTTAGGGTAACTTTGCACCATATAATAAATATTATCTAAAATAATTCATTATAAAAAAAGTATTATAATTAGGACAACTTTGAACCCCCAAAAATGTTTTCAGATATGTAAAGACTCCGAATTTACATTTCCCAACATCACACGATTTGTATAATTTATGATATTACAACAAATATTAGGCATAAGAAAAGTGGAAGAAGAGAACCATGAATATTTAGAAAAAAAAACTGTTTATTGTTCATATAAAACATAAAAATGCAGTGAAAAGCAATATTCAATGTTTTAACTCAATAATACATTCATAGTTACAGTAATACATACTGTACTAGTATTATTCAAACAAGAATAAAAAATATCGAATGTATGAAATGTTAAATTTGAGTAGCTCCGCCCCTAAAAACGCCTTTAAATGAATTTTATGTATTTTACACATATTTGTAAAAATATTTACATGTTATATCTAATGCACACTTTCGGCATTTATATAAAATATACGTGCAAATATGGGAAATTTTTGGCAATAGTACCTATAATCAGTAAATTACAAACATCAGTATAACTTTGAGTCGGCTCAAAGTTACCCTGAAAATGCGGTAAAATGTTAGTGCCTTCTTAAATTACATTTTATTAACTATTGATAAATAAATAATCCCAAAATATTAACACATTTACAACTTTTAGATAATAATATGTCTGATAAATGAGTATATTGTTACTTACTATGAAAATTTAATTGATATACAACAACTTCAAAACAGCATTAAAAATTAACTTGAAAACGGTACTTCACAAAAATAGTTAGAAGATGCAATTAATTGCGCGTAATTTTGCTAATTTATTTTCTAAAATAAAGAGTAGAAATCCAAGTTTAGAACCTTGCCAACAAGTACAGTTCTGGAATTTATTTTGTCTTTTGGAGTCAAAAATATTGAAAATTAGGAGGTGGAGCAAAGTTACACCCAATGGTTCAAAGTTACCCTGAATCACTGTAATATAACTTACAGAACTAAATAGAAACTTATAACTTATTTTATTGTTAATTTTCGAATGAAATATTCATAAAAAAATGAAAATATGCAATTCTATTTTGCGGGAACTTAATTTAAACGACTTTATTGTTTTTTTTAATGCTTTATCCTTCAGAAAATATACAATATTTTGGGACTAATATAAGTAAATTGTATTTTGCAAATGATTTCAATTGAGTTACTGGATTTTAAAACCTTATCGATGAATGTAGTAGGACTCGCATGAAAAGAAATTTTTTTATGCATGGACAATATTTTAAACGATTGCGATGCTAATGAAATTTATAAATTAGTCAAAAAAGAAATTTACAAAATATAAGTTTATACTATTTTACCAATTTTTCCAATTTTGTCCATCATATTAAATCTACCATTTTAAATTTTCATGTTTTGGTATCAGATTTGCAATTAGCATAATAACCCCCAACCCCAACATTTACTGGTTTTCAAAACCCCATAGTATAATTTTATTTTATTTCGTCAATTTTTCAGTTTTGTCCGCCATATTGCATTGTGAATTTTCACTTTTAAACACTTTTCAACAAATAAAGTTAAAAATGCTATAAAAAGTGATAGAAAATCTTTATTAAGATTGACGATCGTTTCGTTGCATCATTATTATTGCATTCATTATGCATCATGTCGCGTGACATTGTTTACTATGTTTATTGTTTTTAAATTATGTGAAAATATTTTCTATCGTTGAATGATTTTGAAAATGTTGCCGTTTGTGCAACGAAACGATCGTCAATCTTAATAAAGATTTTCTATCACTTTTTATAGCATTTTTAACTTTATCTGTTTATAAGTGATTATTATACATGTGTTTATAACTTTTCAACAAAGTTAAAAAGTGTTTATGCATTCGGTTTTTCTAGCCGTCTGTCCGTCTGTCCACGCTCTAACTCCCGTAAATATACTCAAATTTTCATGCAATTGATAAAGCTATTTAGGGTCATCAAAGCTTGTTTGGTATTGTTTATGAAGTGTATAGGATTAATAGTTCATTTACAGGGGCACACAAAAGAATTCCATCACATTATTGTATATGGGGAAAAATCATTTGCAGAGTATTTAATGAGATCATGTTATTTCAAATGTATTGAAACAGATAAAAATCACTGAATTTCGCTACGATTACGTTAGAATAGGGCATTCATAGCATTTTTTATTCATTTACTGTGACGCACAAAAGAAATCGCTTTACAGTATTGTAGTACTGTTCCGTAATAATTGCTGGAGTATGCGTTTTAAAATTCGGTATGCGCTTTTCAATTTAACTAATTTTTTACATGTTACTCGTTATATACAAATTCTATAAACTAATATACAGGGCTGCACAAAAGTATTCCGGTACCATTCTCCTCTTTAGAGAAAGTTGCTGAAAGGGAATTTTCAACTGAGGTATATGTATTTCTTAAGTGAACTAAATTTTGGTATGCATGTAGTTAATAGATACAAATCTGTATATCATATAGAAGTCTGCTGAAAAGAAAATTATAATTTTCCGATTGTAGATGGGAAGAGCTAAAATTGGGTTTTGAAATGTGTTATGCGTTTTCATATGGTTGAAATAGACATAACATTTTAACTTATTTAACGGTGCAATTTTGTTACATTATTCTGCATGTGTTGGAAAGTGTTTCATAATCTATGCTTTACGCATGATTTTTTTTTCTTGTTGATATATAATTTGTAATCAAGAAAGTCAAAACTTCTTACGTATCTAATTTCATACGCATTTGTAAAGAATTTCGTGATATGATCGCTGGGCATTTGTAATCACTGTGCGATGACAGAATCTCCTAGAATAAACTGTATACATCTGTTTTTAAATTACTCAGTAATAATATATAAAACTTGTTATGAGTAAATTTGAACAGAATTTTTGTACATTTTTCACACAATTATTTAAATAAACTAGTTGGATGTGCCAATTCTAAAACTTTCATCTATTTCATATATTTTAATATTTTAAAATGTTTTTCAGATGTCAATATTTCATTTTTATTAGTTTAATATTCTATCACCTTTCACTTTCATCTTAAATTTCTGATTATGCCAACTAATCGGATTAAAAACGATTTAATCTCGATCATGATTTATTAAAATCACGGATGGTAAGTTCCCGTCAATTCTCGAGTCACTGGTGTACAATAGAACTACGAATTTGATTTGATTTGAATTCCACCGTAGTGGAGATTGCTTTGGGGCCTATAGCTACAAGAGCTGTCTCCTCGAATGATCCTTAATTATACACAGAAATAGTTACATAAACCAGACATAACAATTTTATTTCCTTCCATTACATGTATATATTACTTTTGAAAACACAATCACAATAACATCACACCCAGGTATTCGAACCCGGCCCCTCAGCGTAGAACTACGAAAAATTAAGAAGATTACCCAAAAATCGCTTTTATAGCGCCCTCTTCCGACAGTATTTTTCCACATTCAGGGAGGACCTTCTTGCCATGGCCAAAAACATACACAACAAATTTAGTCCAATTCTATGCATAACTTCATACACTTTTTGAAGGTACAATATTGAAAATGGCACAAAAATCGCTATTACAGCGCTCCCTTCTAGCGGAATTTTTCCAAATTCAGGGAGGACCTTTTGCCATGACCAAAAACATACACAAAAAATTTAATTCAATTCTATGCATAACTTCATACACTTTTCGATGGTACAATATTCAAAATAGCACAAAAATCGCTATTACAGCGCCCCCTACCGGCGGATTTTTTTAAATTAAGAAAGGACCTGCTTGCCATTTTCAAGAACTTAAAAAATTTTTTGGTTCAATACTATGCATAACTTAATACACTTTTGGATGGTACAATATTCAAAATGGCACAATAATCGCTATTACAGCGCCCCCTACCGGCGGATTTTTTCCAAATTAAGAAAGGACCTGCTTGCCATAGCGAAGAACTTAAAAAAAAATTTGGTTCAATTCTATGCCTAACTTCATACATTTTTTGATGGTACAATGGCGACAGACTAACGGACACACGGACGGACGGACACACGAACAGACAGACATTTTCTACAAACATGTTTTTTGGCATCTCTGGCCCGTAAAACGTGTAAATCCGTCGAAAACCGGAAGTCGAAAAAAATTTCGATTACAATACTTTCTTCTATTGAAGATAGAAGAAAGTAAAAAGGAAAATGAGTCATATGATATAAATTTTAAAAAGTTGCCCAAATTGAAAAATCCAACAGAAATATGTTTAAAATTAAACTTAAAATAATTATAAGTATAACTTATCAAACTTAAAAAAATATTCTAGTAGCGGAGCAGAAAAAAATATTCTATATTACTTGTGGAAATTCAATATCTGAACTATCCGGTATATAAAACGACAGTAAAATACAAGGTGCGGCCATTAATTTCCAGGACTGACGTAACTGTACCAGAACCAGAAATCGTCAGAACGCGGTAATGCTTGTATTTAGAAGATCATTTATCTTTTCATGTCCAATAAAGTCGGCGCCCTTCAGAAGCAAGTAGTTGACCTTGAAATACGCATTAGAACGTAGTTGTTAAATTTTTGTTGTCGAAGTCGATATGCAGCATAGAATAAACCTTAAATTGTGCTTCAAATTAGCAAAACTGCTACAGAAACCTAGGAAATGTCGAAACAAGTGTACAGAAAGGAAGCATTATCCCGTTTATGCATTTTTGAATGGTTTAGCTGTTTTTGCGATGACTGCGAATGTGTCAAAGATGACGCGCACATTGGACAGTCGCATTTCGTGTGCACGCCAGAAACAATTGAGAAAAATCGTGAGCTTGTACTTCGGATCGCCTATTGACTATTCGAGTACTCGCCAATGAACTGAACATTTCAAGGAGATGGCTCTTCATATTTTGACAAAAGACCTAAGGGAACAAGATTTGAAGATGTCAAAGCCATCAAGAAAACGGTGACGTCCACATTGAAGAGCATTCGGAAAGAGGACTTTAAAAGTTGTTTCCAAAACTTTTACAGCCGAGTACAGAAGGGCATTACGACAGGTCACAGGTGGTTGTTACCTCGAAACATACTAAATGGATATGTATTTCATATATTTTCTGCAGTTATTACACCAATCTTGGAAATTAATGGCCGCACGTTGTATGCGTTAAAATGACAGAATTTTATAAAAAAATTTATTTCTTATTATTGATTTGTTATACAAATGTATATTAAGATATTTTGTAATTAAAATGCTGTGCTGATTTCTGACACTTTTTTAAGGAATATTATGTGACCCATTTCGATGTACGGTAACGGAAAGGGAAAGAAGATGCGACCATAGTTTCATTCCAAAAGATTTCCCTGATACTGTTGAAGAATTACAAACCATATGCAGGTGAGCTTCTAAAAAAAAAAAACGCGTATATAAATTAATTTTTTTTTATAAATGTTTAACATCATTACAAATTATTTAAAACCATTTCAAAATAAATTAAAAGATTTTTTTAATACAAACATATTTAATAGTGTATAGACAGTTTATTATTATTTTTATATGTAATTAATTCACGTTAAATCTGTTAAACTAATCAAATATTGTTTTTGTCGTGTAATGATAATGTGGATCACTGTTTGAAGAATGCGCCGCATATTGTCCAACCACTTAATCACATGTATTTATGTAGTGTCAATGATCATAAACGCGTATGTTAAATGTATCATGTATAATCATTCACATGAATTACAGTTTTATCGACGTTTTCTTTACGGAGCAGCTCAAATAGAGCTATTTAACCTAACGCAGTAGATTTTAGTTCTGGAGTATGCCAGTTGTCGAAAAATTCCAGAACATGGATTGGATGAAAGGTCCTTAGGTTCTCGAACAGAAATTCATTTCTGGACTAGAGAGAATGCGTGTCCAAATCGACCAATTGCAAAATGTAGCAAAAATGAACGAAATTATTTTATTGTTTGTTGTTTTTCTTATTGTAAGACGCGAGGAGTACATGAATGAGATTCGATGATTGCAATTTAAATTAAATCTCCTATTTTCAGATTCCTGAACAGCGATTGAATCTACCTGATTTGCATCTATTTTAATTATTTTTCTATTTCTTTTCTTCATCTTTTTTCTCCCTTCTTTTCCTTTTACTTGTTTTCGGTTCATAAGTGACTGAGTGTAAGACAAAATACACACAAACACGTGATACTGAGATCCTGGTGCAAACGAATTGCTTATACATTTTGAATTAACATCGAGTTAAGTTAGTGGTCCTAATCATCTAAAACATAAGAAGGAAAACACTTCTTCTCTCCAGTCTTAAGTCATTCAAAGTTTCACAATTACAGGTATAAGTACGTTTTTTGTGAAACATTTATTAAAATGTTATAAAATTGTGACTGATTCATCTCATGTCCAGCACTGTAATATATTTTTATATTTTACTACATCATACTATGGAGTGTATTGTTTAAAACAGGTAAATACACAGAGTAATTTTGAAAGTAGGAAACAATTCACCTCTTTTTTATTATTCTTACAGGCTGCAATAGTTTTGAAACCTTTTACCTCACGTATCCTTTGTAGAATTAGATGTACCTGATGTACCCCTGTCTTTATTTTCTTGTAACATTCATGAATATAAAAACAGAAACAACGAAATCAACGAATGAATACAAATAAACATATTGTTATTTTACAATTAATGCAAGCTTTTCAGTTCTTTAATGCGACCGGTGGGATTGTTTATCCTTCCATGATTGCCAGATTTTCGGAGTTAATCTGTTGAGGTACAGTCATAAGTCATTTTCAACATCCAGCTCATTGTTATATTTTGTTTTCAAAGCAGGCGATGAGATGAAAAAACGTTTTCACATATAGCTGAATTGGGCCGTAAGTTAGTTGCTGGTATAGACATACCTCCTGGATCCTCTTAGTTTACCACCAAGGCGTATGGGTACCCCAATTTGGGAAAGTCTGCTTTATGGTACAATTTACTTTGTATCTCCAACAATTTTTTGGATCGCATTTTGTTCGATAAACAGGATACAACTGTACATAATTCCATACAATTCATCCTTTTAGATACTGTTACGATATTTGCGAATTTCTGTGTAATAAATATAGATTCAAAATTAAAAAGTAAAATTTTTTGTCGATTACTATCATTTTCCTACTAATATTCCAGAAGCAACCCTCAAAAATTACAATCCATATCACGAAAATCAAGAAAACAATCTAATGCAATCAGAAGAGAGGCAAAGGTCACTGAATCTCCAAAGCAATTAAGGTTTTTTGGGGTAACTGGAACCACGAGGTAACTGGGCCATAGGCTATTTTATAAAAAAACTGTTGGTGTTTTTTAAGTTTTAGCTTTTGTGAGCAATGCCCCTTTATCTCTACTTTCTAAAACAACGTGTATCAACTCAATCATAACTCTCACTTTGCTGTGATAGGTTGTCAAAAATTTACTTTTCTCTTTTTAAAAACAATGTCAGATTGGTTGAACTTCCTCGGATTTTTATTAAAATACTGTAAGTACTTTTATTAAACAATCTTTTTTTTTTAAAGATTAGACATATAACTACATTAATATTATTAGGTATCTATACATATTTACTTCATGTTTTAAATGTAAGCCCGGTGTTCCAGTTACCCCATAAATGTTTCAAGAATAAGGTAACTGGGACATGTATCCGGGGTAACTGGGCCATGCTGGATCCAGTTACCCCAATAGTTATAAATATTTTTTCTGTGTTTCTCTTATTACAGGAAGTAAATTTCTCCATTGGTTTTTGCTCACAATATAGAAAATGATAGAATACCTTATTAAAATAACGTAATGAAAATTAAAAAAAAAGCATATTGAGTGGTATCAAACCAAATTTCTTGACTCCTTGAGAGGCGGTGATGCCGTTATGGCATCACTTAATTTTAATTCCTTATTGCCACATTGGCACCTGAATTTTATAATTAAAATTTAACCTTTATTAAGTACGCGAAAATATACTTTTACATATTTTCAAATAGATTCTCTTGTAAATATTGGTGTCATTAAATTATTTCAACATTTTACGAATGCAAGTACCTTGCCCGTGAAAGCCAGATAGTCAGACCTTGAAATTGTACTATACACAGGGGTCGCATTCTATAGGCATAGCTGCCAATTTTTACGCTTTCTTGGTACCACTAAAATTTAATAGAGATTTTCGTTTTGTTTAATCACAAGATTTCGACGATTAAATAAGACAACATTTACTATAATATTTTAGTGGTAAGAGGAAAGCGTAAAAGTTGGCAGCTATGCTATAGGGAATCTTTTATCGTCCCTACCACTATTTGGAAAATAATATCTCCATCGCACCTTTCTTTAAGGAACAATAAAATTTTCCCTATATAATGCGACCCCTAGATAATGATAAAGTACTTAAGTACTTACGCAGCCTTTTGTTCAGAGATTTACCTTGCTATTTTTCCCTTAAAATACCCATGTGACTTTTATACTTATTACCTATACTAAAGTACATAAGTACTTAGTTAAGTTTTATATTTTTGGTATAAATAAATCTAATATTTTCACTTTTTTAGTGCTTTTTTTAGACACACTGACAGTAAAGGTTTCCCTTACAACGCTGTTATTGACATATAATTTACATGGTCTGCCAGGTTTAAATTTTTTAAAGTTGTTTACACTTTTTCAAACAGGGCCTAATATCTGATATAAAAAAATATGAACGCGTGTGGAACATAGACCCCCCTGGTCCAGTTACCCTATTTTTTGGGGAAACTGGAACCATGAGGAAAGAAAGATGAAATATGCATATTTTTATATTTTTAAATATTAAAATGTAATTTTGAGCATTTCTGTCTGCTAGAGGGAACCTAACTGAACTCATTTACAGAAGTTCAGACTTTAATTGAAATGAACGTTAGCTTTTTGAAGCTGAATTGTCAGAAGTTCCAGAGTCACATTGTAAAATCATGTCCCAGTTGCCCCAACTAACCTTACATTTCGCCAGGAACGGGATTCGCTGATGATTAAATTTTCTGAACATCTGAGTGTCCTTTGACATACACTTCGTTCGCGGCAAAAAAACTTGATGTCATCTATAGTCTACCAGTAATAACTGGATATCTCGATTTTTATGCTACGTACAACTTCTGATTTTCTGAGTTAAGTGTTGACATTCAAATTTGTCATCAATTTCGCCTAAAATCGGTCCAGAATGTATACAAAGTTCCCTCTATTCATTTCAAAAGTCTTGCAAGAGAAAGTTCTCAACGCGGAAATTAAACGAAAATATATGAATCTTTGGGGATATGCACTTACGAGATATATAACACGCAATTATTTATTTTCTCCCAAATTCATTCTAAGGAGGTAAATCTAATCTAGAGGGTTTTTCGACTTCACTTTATAACTCATTAATAGTAAAACATAGAGACTTTTTTTAAGTTAAAAATTGCCTTTTTTATAAGTTCTGATGAAAACTAACAAACATTAACTATTAACAATATAAAAAAAGTTTTTAAAGAAGAATTTAAACCTAGTTGGATGTGCCAATCTCTAAACTTTCTTCTATCTCATACATCTTAATATTTCAAAAAGTAGTTACACATGTTAATACTTTAATATTATTAGTTAAATACTATACCACCTTTGATATTCATCATAAATTTCTGCTTCAGTCAATTAATTGGAGTAAAATCGAGTTAATCTAGATCATGATATTTATTAAAATTAATAGTTTCTTTTTATTCTGTTGTCATCAGCTGTTTGCAAATAGCTGGATTAGCAGGACGCGAGTTCCCGTCACTGCATGAGTCGCCGATAGAAAATAGAACTACGAAAAATCGGGAAAATTAAAAAAAAATCGCTATCACAGCACCCTTTTCCTGCAGAATATTTCCAAATATAAAGAGGACCTGCTGGCCATTGCCAAAAACAGAATAAAAAAATTTGGCTCAATTTTTTGCATAACTTTATACATTTTCGATGGTACAATAACGAAAATAGCACAAAAATCGCTATTATAGCACTCCCTTCGGGTAGATTTTTTTTCAAATTTAGGGAGGACCTGGCTCCTACAGCCAGAAACATACACAAAAAATTTGCTTAAATTCTATGCATAACTTCATACACTTTTCGATGTATAATAATGAAAATGGCACAGGCAAAGCTCTTACAGCACCCCCCTCCGGCGGAATTTTCTCAAATTCAGGGAGGACCTGCTGGGCATAACCAAAAATATACCAAAAATTTTCTTTCAATTCGATGCATAACTTCATACACTTTCGATCGTACACGGATAGACAGACAGACGTTTTGTATAAACATATTTTTTTTTTTATTTCTGACCCCGAAAACGAGGAAATCCGTAGAAAACTGGAAGTCGAAAAAAATTTCGATTACAATACTCTCTTCTATTGAAGATAGAAGGAAGTAAAAAATCATTATATATATTTTGTAGTCTATCCGGCTATATCCTTTGCAATACGTTGGCTACAATCGACGCTACTACTCAGGTAATCACTGATTTGCTATATGAATGTATTATTTTATGTTGTTTAGATCGCGACTGATATTTGTACATACCGCTTAAAACGGTTAAAAAAAGAAAATAGTAATAATTTCGACAAATACTTCTTAAATTGTTTCATATACAAAGGGGCACACATTTTTGTAACGATTTTGAAAAAAGAACTATATAAACAAAAATAATAATTTTATTTTTTAATATGATCAATCTGATAGCGTTTTGGTTGAATATTACATCTTGATTTCCAAGATAAAAGAGCTTTCAGTAAAATATCAATATTTGTTGAACTTCTCGACCAAAACCTTCAAGAGTTCATCCAATATTTTGGAATGCTACTTATAAAGGATTGTTTTAAAAGTCCAGTCGAAGGCAGCCGACGTCACTGTTGGTCGAATTACTGTGGATCAGCAGGAAAAACCTGTCCTTTCCTGATGACTCCTACTGTATACATGAGCTCAGGAAATGTGAATAGTCTACGTTTCACAGGTCTATGATACGATTGGACTAGGTCGCCAAGACGATTCCTGGGGCAGTCGCTATGACAAAAATGTAGTGGTAGATTGGTTGACGGAAGCGTTTGTTTGTAAACATGCCCTTTCCTTGGGGACTTAGATGGGAAACATTTAAAGCGAATATCCTCAATTCCGGTTCCATTTCTCTCTCTTTTTTTAAAATAAACAAATAGCTCTAGATTTAGATGAACACCATGTTTAAGAGGTACACACTGTGAGCATCATTTATTTTTGTTTTGAATAGCATTAAATGAGAATTTATAATTTTGTTTACAGTTCTTATAGAAGTGTTTAAAGATTTTGCGATAGTTCTTGGAGGGTTGGATTTTCTTTTAAAACATGAGATGCGACTTTAGATATCATAAGCCGTAAATGTACCTTTGTTGTATATGCATTTTTTTTTTTATCTTTTTCCAGTCAAATGTTAACTTTGGCGTCAAATTGAAACTAAAACTATCAGAGTTTTATGATTAGGCATGGAAATCAGCCTGAGATCCGCAAATATTCCGATTTAGAAAAGTTGTCCTTGTATGAAATCAGGGGTGAAAACGGAAAATTTTAGAGAATCATGCAAAAATCACTTGCATAGATATTAGTTGATCGAAGTTACATAAAGATTAATTTGCGAAAACAGGGTTTTTAGGCAACTCTGGTAACAGCATATATTCTGAAAGTACATTGTTCAAGGATATGTATTTTTAACATAAAAGTAGCTTAGTAGAATTAAATTATAATATTTAAATAATTTTCGTAGGATTAGATTATAACTTTTCTTTAGTTTAATTGAAATCATGTTTAACCCATTTCCCGCTGGTGTTGCGTTCACGCAACGGTCAAAATAGATATATTTATTTCAGTTATTTACATACCCACCACTATCTTTCAATTAAAAAATTGGCCATACTTAAAGACATATAATTTTAAGATCATATAAAGCGAAAATCCTCTTTCAGAGTTTGTGGTGGCAAATGCCGTTCGGCCAAAAAGTTGAAAATTTCAATCTTATAGTTTTGGCGGTTAATGGATTAATTTGGTATAAAAGGTGGATTAATAAATAACGTATCTCACAAAAACTTAGGAATAAAAATAAGTAAGGAATTTGTATCTATATAACAACATATTAAAAGTTTGACTATTTATTAAATAACTTTACTAAAATTAGTTTTTTTAAATACAAGGATTCGAAACCTTGTATTAAAATTGTGTGCAATAAGGGATATATTATTCAATTTTTTCATTAATAATGTTTATTTGTAGGAACTTCATCACGTTTGGAACATGCATGTTAGAAGTGTATGAATATTGCGGATACAGTGACAATCGTATGCTCAAAGCTTTTGATTTTGCAAAGATTTGATGAAGATAATGCCATCTATAAAGGTATGTTTTCAAATCTCTTTTTTACCTAATCGAAACCAAAAAAAGGAATAAAAAGGTAGTTGATTTTTTAAAATTAATTTTTGTTTATTTTAAAATGAATATTGCGAACAAATGAACTTATGCATAAAAAATATAATTTTAAATTTAACATTACATTAATTTATTTTTTGCTTCATACATGATTCGTTTTCCATTCGTTCCAGTATAGTTTACCAGAGCCATAAAATTTAAGAATTGGATTTTTTTAACGGCGTCAGTTTTTGAGGCAATTAACACAAAGTATATTCATAAAAGCAAGAAAAAATTCTAAATTAACACATTTTAATTGTAAAAAAAGAGACAGAGAACTGTTGCAATACAAAATTTTTTTTTCGAATGCCTAAGTAAGTGGGCATTTTTTTTTTTATCCTGCAGCATATTCGAAATCAGATCTGAACAAATCATTCTTACCATTAAAAAAGTCTGTTAAAAATGAGAAACTGAATCCGCTCATCTTCTTTTCAGTGGTAAAGTCATAAGCCAGGGAATGATACGTTTAAATATCATACATACTTAAAAATAAAGTTATCGATAGCTATAAATATAATTTCGCATCGCATTACACCATTTTGCATTTTATAAATTCTGAGACAAATTGTTTAAAAAGTGTTTGCATGTACAGACGCGAAATACACGGATCCAAATAAATAAATAAATAAATAAAAATAAATAAATGTTATTTAATTTTTTAAATGCATATTATTCTTAATAATTAAGGACTCTTCGTTGTAATATCGAATATAAAAGAAAAAAGGTGTTGCTATCCAACATACTAATTATTTGCAAATCCAACCTTCATCAAGAGAAAATTTTTCTAAAATATAAATTGACAAAAGCACTTTAAATAATGGAGTTATGAATAAAGAGGAGGAGTCATATAGTGCACTGTGTACCAGTTGCGAGTGAAGTAACTGAGGAGGTTGTCACAAGATGGCGGCTGCTTTTTATTTAATCGAATAATCAGTTTCTGATTACCGCCGGTGCAAACATCCCACCAGTAAAATTAATTAAAAATTTTTTTCTTATTTAATCGTCTTATTCATGGAAAATTTTCTCAAAAATGTCGTAAACATTTCTATTTGTTTTTACTGGTGTCAGTATGCGGGGACGCTGAAAAGTGCCCCCATACGTCATTTTGACGTCATAGCAGATGGGGACACTTTTCCAGTTCTAGAGAATTTTACTTTCGTCGAAAACTGGAAATCTGCCCCATGATAAGTGCCCCCATATCAGAAGGGGGCACTTTTCCAGTGTTAGAGAATTTTTCTTTCAATGAGAGCTATATATCCGTCCCCATGAAAAGTAGCCCCATTCGTCATTTTGACGTCACAGCAGATGGGGACACTTTTCCAGTTCTAGAGAATTTTACTTTTGTTGAAAACTGGAAATCTGCCCCCATGATAAGTGCCCCAAACGTAAGGGGGCACTTTTCCAGTGCTAGAGAATTTTCCTTTCATTCAGAGCTGGATATCTGACCCCATGAAAAGTAGCCCCATACTGCATTTTGACGTCACTGCAGATGGGGACACTTTTCCAGTTCTAGAGAATTTTACTTTCGTCGAATACTGGAAATCTGCCCCCCATGATAAATGTCCCCATACGTCATTTTGACGTCACAGCAAAGGGAACACATACAAGCGCTACAACATTTTACTGTCGCCGAAAGCTAGATATTCGACACCTGGAATGTGTCTCCCTTTTATGTACAGTACCCGTTTTTGCTGTGAATTGTTATTATATGCCCTTGAAGAAATGCGTAGATAAGATTTAATGCATTTCTCTATTCTATTCTAAAAAAAAAAAGTAACCCACCGCCGCTGCCGTAAATGAATTTTTTGTGACCGGAGGTCTTTCTTCACTAATATTATGAAAACTACTACATACAAAAATATGAAAATTGGTAGGTATATAGAAAATTGTTTGATAAACGCGCTGAAGCAGACTCTTTTTTAATCAAAGAATTATTTTAAGAGCTATTAATTGTTAAAGTCGGTCAAAATCGTTCCATTAAAAAAAATTATTAGGAGCAAAACTATACATAGGAAATTAATTATTTTTTTCTAGTGATATACTTCATAAACTTATAGTGTACAGACTAAACCTATTTTTTTAATTTGACAAATTTATTTATTTATTTAATTGGGGGGAGATTTTTGAAATCTGTATCAAAATTTCATTATTTCAAGATATATTTTTTTCATATTTAAAAAAAGTCATTTTTCAAGAGCGTTCGTAGCACCTATAGTCGTCGTCTGGTCCGTCCGTCTGTCTATCCGTCTGTCCGTATATATCAGCGCAAAAACTACCCAACGGAATGGTTTGAAATTTAATATATTTAATCGTTGCAGAATTTTCTTGGGTCATTTCAAAATTTATAAAATCGAATCGAAACTTAGAAAGATATTAATAAAATTTTCTTCATTCTGTTAAATCCTATCATACGTAACTAATTCAGTGATATCCCATTATAGGTAATGATTCTAGGTTGCCACGGTGATTACGCCCTATTTAAGACGGAGTCCTATTTCCGCAATACTGAATTTAATACATAGAATCGCAATAAATTTTGTATTCATGCATATTCGCAAAAGAGTGTAACAGCTATTGCACCAAGATCAGAATATTTATAAAACTAGATACAGTACGAACGCATCTCATTTCCCACGTTTGACGTGTAATTTCCCAATTGCCTTATATTGTTTCTAATTTTTTTAAGACAGCTCAAAGAATTATTTCCTCTCAAATAAAAAATGACACGTGGCTATAAAAAACTGAAATAACACTTTAAAATAACAATTAAATGATCATTTGTTAAAAACAGGAAATTGGAAAAATTACTTCATAAAAATTGTATTTACAATTGAATAATAATATGTAAGAAAACTTTAAAATGATTAAATTATTAAACGAGAAACCCATTTTATGGTGACAGTTCCGTCATATATAAAACGCCCAAAGTTTAAATATCGTCATGTGTAAAATCTCTATAATAATTAAATTTTTACGTATGGAAAGCATTTAATGGTGAAAATTATTTAATATTTAGAAAGCTCAAATAATAATTTCCCCAAACCCTTTCAAATTGAATAATATATTTACACATGAATCTCAAAAGAGGAAAGAAACTTTAAAATAATTAAACTATTTACGCGAAACTCATTTAATAGTGAAAAATACGCCATATATTAAACCAATACATTTAAAATTATTTTTTTATGTACAATATTCACGTAACGTCACATTGGGAATCATATGGTGTAAAAATAACGCGGCTAGCAAATATGTTTATATATTCCATCACTTAATGCAGGATTAATACAAGTAAATGCATTTTCGATTTATTTTGTACGAATTACTCTTTGATAAATTATTAGAAATTTTCTTTATACTTATTAATTAAAATAAATAATTTACATTTAAGAAATAAAATGATGATATGCATGATGGTGCATAATAGAGAAAAGAATTCAGGCTTAAGCTACACCTCTTCCTGAAAATGTCTAAAACTATAATATCTAATATCTAAAATATAAGGATGGGCGTAATCTGGCGTGGGCAAGGGGGAGGGAGCATATGCCGGGTAGTTTTCCGAGAACAGGGGCAAGATTTACCTTTTGCCCCTCCAGTTTTTTTTTATTGTTTAACGTTTAAATCCCATTTTCGTATTTTAATTTTCTGTTCTATCCAATCAAATTATTAAGTAAATGTTGCTAGCTTTCCATAGTTCGAAAATCTCACCTATGATTAAAGTGTTCCATACGAAATTATTTTCCCCTGAACTAGTTTTAAATTTCTCAAATATGTTATATATTTCCCCCCTTAACAAGTATCAGTATAGAAAAGTAAGAATACATATAAAATGCCTTATTAATGGAAATATCAAGAAAGATCACTCAATATGTGGAAAATAAATTATAATTTTAAATAACAATAGATATACATTAAAACGAATACGTAATATATATGTGCACTTTAAGAAACATTTTTAAGGGTGTTCTCAAATCCAAATTGGCTTCTTTCGTACGCATTTAATATATTTTTGCTCGCAAACGTATCAAATTGGCAGGTGCTTTTATTAAGAAACTATGTAATCGAACCGTTTCCATTTTTCAGTAAAAGCAGAAGATATTTAAGAAAAATTATGTCAAACTGTGCTCTACGAACGGAATATCCGGACGCATATGCGCAGGAAAAGAAAAAAAAATCCCTTCCTTAGACGATAATCACTTATAACTCAAGGTGAAATCCATTTATCGGAAAATGAAAAAAACTCATTACAAGTCCCTTTACAAATCATGTTTGTAAGTATCATGCTTTTATGCTAAAAAGCAAGTCAGAAAATTTCGTGTTGTTGTGCATGGAAAATATTTTTTGAGAACCGCTTTAAATAATCATTGACATTGAATCTCTAAGGAATTCCATGGTACGTTAATAAAAAATGCATTATGCCTAAGAAATAAGCTTTTTTTGTTCAGAAGTTTTTATACTTTATTTCAAAATGCTATATGTACGCGGGTAATGTTTCATGCCAGGCACAGCTTATAGAGCTTTTAAATAATAATAAAAGTATAATAATAATAATTTCATTGTCCACAATAACACTTAAAATAATTTATTGATATGTAATTTCATTTGTCAAAGCATGTAAAGTCTCTGTATACTATATGTTTTAGGTGCTCACTTAAGAAAATAAGATTTGAAACTGTTTAAAGTTAAAGCTCACGAATGAAACTTTTTTGCACAATCCAAAGTATTTTATTAAAAAAACGACTAATTTTGTTAATAAAACTTATAAAATTGTTTTTCAAGAACCATTATGTTATGTTCGATAACATAAAGTTTAAAAAACAATTATAATCCATAGTTTTTAACATTTTCCGATATAGTTAAAAATTATTTATGACTTCCATTTGTTCGACAGTCTTTTGGGGCGTTTGTCTGCACTCTGACTCTTAAATGTATTCTATTCAGCCTTACTATAACATATTTCCTATTGAAGATGAAGTATACAACTGTTATAGTTCGTTTACAGGGATACACAAAAATCTTCCTTTATTTTATGGTCTATGGAAAAATCTTTTCAGTGCATTTTAGTGATGTTATGATACACAAAACAAAACATGACAAAACTTATATGTGCCACCGAGGTGGACAGCATGCTTTCTAAGAGCATGAAGTAAGCAGCATAAATGTACTTCGTTTACAGAACTGACTATGAAACCACAACTGCTTGAAATGAGTTTTCAGCTGTTCAGGGCATTTTTAAGCTTAAGAAAAAACTTGTGCTTTACGTGGCCAGGTTAAATTTGATAGATCATATAAAGGGCTGAACGAAAGAAATAATAAAAATTTCAGTTTATGGGCATGAATTCCTAAAATGTGTTTTTAACTATGCTAGGCATTCTGAAGTATGTTGAATTATATTTTATTGTACTAAAAGATGCTTGCAGAATATAAATAAATCCATATTCCTATGCAAAAAATTGAGATACTTTGCCACCTATGGGCGGTAATTGCTGTAAATACGTTTTTAGTTGTGTTGCGAGTTTTCTAGCTGAAATAAAGTTTAGCATATTATGTGATGTGTGTCAAGCGTAATAGATACTGGTTAAGTAAAAAAAAAAAAGAAAAAATGCCTTGACGTCTGTGGAAGGATTTCCTGAAAATACACTTTCAAATGTTTTACTCATTTTCCAGCTGATTTAAATTTTATCTTCACTATGTGGCATGTTTAAAGCACTATCGATCCTATATCCGATAGCACAAAAGAGTTCATATGCATTATCTGCCATGAACAGGAATTCTTGAAAATAGATTTGTAACTGCACTGAGTCTTTTAAATTGTTTATTTGGATATCTCATTTCATTGTGTGAAAGAATGAAATTCCTTAATAGTCAGTACTATTAATATTTTAATAATGTTGAACAATATTTCGTAATATATAACCAATGCACACGATTTCGTTCTTATTATACTTGACTTGAAATGTTGTGAAGAGGTAGATTTCGAAATTTTGAGGTTTAAAGAAAAAAAAACATATATATATATATTTTAATTCTTGAGGTAAAATTATTCCATCTACCCTAATGTGCATCACAGCAAAATTTGTGAGTCATTCCCATCAGAACATTAGATAGAGATTTTATTAAAAGCATCTATAATTTGTTGAAACCCTGAATAAAGCCTTTAAGCATATTTACCACCTCTCTCACCATCACCACCACTATTTAAAAAAATAATCGCAACACCAAGGGTTTCACAAATTTTTATTAAGGCTGTTCACAAATCCAAAGGGCAACTTTATGACACATTTTTTAGCTCGCTTTTGTTCGGATATGCATGAAACTGGCAGCAGGTGTTATAATAGAAACTATGAAATCGAAAGATGTTTTCCATTTTTTGGTTAACGCAAAGAATCGTTAAGAAAATACTGTCAAAGTTGGCGTTTTGAACCAAATTTTTGCATGAAAGGGAAAAAAAACCCGTTGTTACATGACCAAAATCGCTTATAACTCATTAAGTAAAAATAATTATCAAAAAATGGAAAACCCACTTCGATTCCATATCCCTTCAACAGCAGAGCTTCCAATTTTGTGATTTTTCGTGTAAATGAGTCAGAAAATATGTCAGAAAGTTTCGCGTTTGTTGAGCAAGGAACTTGAGAACCCACCCTGCCTGAACCTGTGTTAAGTTTGGTTGAACATTTTTCTAATGGAACATTGCATAACAGATGAGAAAACGTCGTGCTCTCAATATTTTTAAATATTTCTTTAAAAACGTGAAATTTGTAACTTATGATTTTTCTGTATTTTATGTGTAAGGTTGAACATTAAGAATTTTTTAGTATTTAATTTAAGTATGGGCGTTTGTATGTGTGTGTGTGTGTACGTGGTAATTAGGGAGGGGGAGGGATATAAATTTTTACAAAAGGGCCTGAAGATGATTTTTGCTCCCCCGCCCAGTCCTAGAGCCCAAGTTTCGCCTATGAATATAAGAGTAAAATTTCAAAATACAGTGCTTTTTAACACCGTAGTTCTGAATGCTATTCCGAAGCAGACGGAGATTTTTAACCTCAAACGTAATGTATATTCATGCTGCATCATTAGGAAGTTGTATCGCAATTATTACATTATAATACAAGATATATCTTGTCTTGTTGCAGGTTTTCATAGCTTTAATAGACATGTTGAAATTAATAGCAAATAAAATATACAGTGAGAATAGTTGAATTTTTTTTTTTTTAATCAAATAAAGCTATTTTATCGTTGTTGTTTAAACAGTTTTTTTTTCTTTAAATGTAAAACTTTCTTTGCGGGGTGGGAAGTGGGTAAATATTCTTTACATACATATGCATATTATTTGTTAATAAAAAAAAACATTGTCTTTATGTAAGGGATAATATTTCATCTGAAAAAAATTATATTAAATAATCACAGCCAGCCCAGTAGAAAATTCAAATAATTTACAATTGAAACACTATTAGTAACAGTTACGTATTATATTAAACTAGAAAACAGGAATTTTGCTTTTTCAGAATTTAGTGTCGTCCCCGATGAAAAAAAAAAAATGTATATAAATATAGATAGTACAACAGATATTTCAGTTTTAAGACTTAAAATACACGATCATATTTTATATAAAATGACGTCATTTGCATCCGCTGAAGAATTCCAAGTTTTCGATCCAGTCTTAAACAACATTTATAGAAAAGTATACATATGACGTCACTATCGAGGAATAATACACAACAGCAGCAGAAAGCGATGTCGTCTATTCAAGAAATTCGACCCCCCCCCCCCCCCCCAAAAAAAAAAAAAAATAAAATAAAAAATCAAGTATCTAATCATTCATATGCCTTCATTTGCTTGTAACATTAATATGGACACTGAAAATTAAATATAGTTTATAGTAGCTCCATGTTTTATCAGAAATCATTCATTTACATTTTTCAAAATACCGCGTATTTTGATAATATATATATTTTTTTCAGTTGTTGTATGAAAATGGCAGCAAAGGATATAGTAATCTACTATTTTCCTTTTATTTTCTACAGAAATGGAATGCTTATGTTGTCACTATTACAAAAATCGGATTAAAAACTACAAAATAATAATAATAATAATAATATTTCAAAAATAAATTGAGATGCAGCTTTCAAACAAATTGTAGTTAAAATTATTATTTTCCCCTATACGAAGGCGCAAAAAAAGTATTGAAATTGATGAAAAAAAAGTGTTGTCTTTTTATAAAATACATATAAAAGTCTTTATAAAATACACTTGTATTTTAAATGTCTCTTTTCCTTTCTACAATGTTCTGTCATTTTACTGCTGACAGAGTTCTAAAAGAAGTTGTCGCGTTGTTAGTTTATTGAAATTAAATGTAGATGTGAAGAAATAACATTCTTTTCAGCCGAACAACCCCCTCCCTCCACCTACCTATGAAACCAGTAGAAGCCCTTTTAATCACCGGCTGTGACAGCTTTGACAAATAAAGAGAATCTACCCTCAAAAACACCCTAAGTGGACACTAATTATAAACGCTCAAGGATGTACCAGGTGACACATCTGAAAACATTAAATGATTAAAGAGATACCGTTTCTTGTAGATTACCTTTCTTATCAATTCTCCTAAATTAGAAAAATCCCCAAAAATTGTATTTTTTCAGAGAAAAAACAAAAAATAATAATTATTTTTACCTTACAAGTTTTCTTTATTTTATATTAATACAAGGTTTTATAATTTAAACGCTTGTCTATACTAATATTATAAATAAGTAAAGTTCGTTTGTTTGTAGGGGACTCTGGAATTACCGAACGGATTGCAACAGTAATTGGCAATTTGATGATGACAATCATAGGCTATATTTTATGTCGATGCAGCTAATGCAACTATCCCGAGTTGGTTGCAGAAGCAAAAAAAGTTCGCAAAAATATATTTTTCACATTTTAATTGCAATATTTTTATTTTCTAAAGTTATTAAAAGGGAGGAGAGAGAGAGAAAATACATTTTATGAGAAATAAAACTTTATTATAAAAAATAAAAAAAAATTCCGAAACACTGAAATCCAAACTGACTGCTTTCTGAAATATTCACGAAGTTATTGTTATTTTTATATGCACGAAATAAGCAACTGTTCTTATTCATAAAGTAAGGGATCGAACAGCATCTTTCCTCTGTTTATAAAGAGAAGAAAACGTTTATAACATGCCGTCGAAGTTTGCATTTTAAGCCGATTTTCGGGATTTAACATTGTCTTGAGACAACAATTAATTATAGCATAATAAGATATACAGTTATCGAAAATGCAAAATGCCATTCGATTTCAAATTACCTCAATAATCCTGACTGCAAATTCCATGCATTTATGCAAAATAACGAATCAGTGAATATTGGCTTGCTGATATCAATTTGTACAAAGCACTCTTTTACTTTTTCGACGTTCTTTGCAGCTTTTTGTTCATGAAGATGATTTTACTTTCGAAATCAGTTCCGAAAGTAAAAGTATCCTTATAAAAAAAGCTGTAAAGAAAATCGAAAAAGTAGAAAAGCCACAGGCAATAACAAGGCAATGAAAAAAAAATCAGTTTAAATATATTGAAATGCAAGCGCGATTTCTTAAAAAAAAATTTATTCCATAGGTTTAACATTAGTAAACAGTTATTTTCGAGTGAGTGAAGTAGCCTTTTAATAGTATCCACATAAATTTTTAAATTTTAAATATTTAAACCGTAATGGTACTAACACATTTCATATTTGACTCAAACTTAGTTACAGAGCAGGTTACGAAAGATTAATAAATTTTATACTTTTCTGAGTCAGACTTTCTGCTTAAATTTTCGTAATTGAAATTCTTTTAATAATTTTTTAATAGGCTATGAAATACAGTTACTAGGTAACTTACAAAAAATAAAAATAAAAGTGCCCAGTTAAACTGATGGCATCGAGCTCACATGCTATTCACACTAATTGTATATTATACTCTAATTTCAAAGAATAATGCCCCTCGAAAAAATATCGACAAAAAAAAAAAAACCCAGTTAGCTAAATTAAGAGGGGATTAACTCCCACATGTACTCTCTTTATACCAAATTTGAAGCAAAACGGATAATTTTGCATGAAAAACCCATTTCTCTAAAGTAAGAGGGATTAGCCCTACGGTCCCCCAACCCCTTTATGCTTAACCAGTGAACCTCCAAATCTAATCAGGGAAGCGCCTTATCAGAATAAACCGGTATACCAAATTTGAAGCAAACCGGATAATTCTGCATGAAAAACCCATTTATGTAAACTAAGGGGGGGTGTTAGGCCCCGTTCCCCACCTTTATATTTAACCAATCAATCCCCAAAACTAATCACCAAACATAATTGCTCATTTAGTGCACTAACAGAATAATCAAAAATCCCAGATACCAAAGAATTAAAGAAAATTGTTTAGAATAACTGTGGAAAAATAAAATACATCCATAAAACTACATTGAATATTTATTTATTATTATAAATCCAAAGATTCTTGATATAGTCAAAGTATCATGGTTTCATTATGAATAGCTGTTTATTATTTGAACATAAGACATAGCTGTCATTATTAATATTTAAATTATAAATAATTTAAATTTTCTGTAGAACTGACTGAAATTATAAATTATTTTCAAATGAAGTATTATTACTTATATAACATCCGACAATGTTCATTTTTATCTACAAATTTGTATGTATATGAAATAAGAAATATTTAAAATAAACGGTCAAGTGCGAGTATTACTCGCGTACAGAGGGTTCTATACAATAAATGTATTAATTAATACCTCTATTATAAAAATATCGTTTCTAAAAGAATAATAAGATTTAAAAAAAAAATAAACGGTCAAGTGCGAGCATTACTCGCGCACAGAGGGTTCCGTAGAATAAATATATGAATTTGTAATTGTATTATTCAAAAAAAAAAAAAAAAAAAAAAAAAAAAAGTTGCTAAAAGAATATTAAGACTTTGTAAAAAACTATACAACGTAGAGTTGGGTATAACTGTATATATTAGACAAGTGTAAATGGGTATACCATGAAAGTTCAAAGAGATATGGAACCTAAATAATATCAAATATAGCTATTCGTATAACTCTTCTTTTAATATTATCCTAATCTGTTTACGATGAACTTAATTCGGTACTGACAATAAAAGCAGTGCATAGATAAACTTCATTTTTCATTTCATGAAACTAAATTCAGCGTAGTAATAACCTTTATTTCTACAGTGTAGCTAAAACAAAACCTTTGTTCAAAGTTTAAATTTGGCATTGTGCTAAACGCGCTTCGAATTGAGGTCTCAAAGTTGCAACGCCGCCTTGGTCAGTGCCGCGTTTTTCCAGATAGGTGTTTAATTAACTTTTAAAGTCACTCGAGGCGTATTGAGAGATACAATCAATGCAAACTATCGCGAATCCCGCAGTATTTATCTGATTCATTCTAATTAAATCTTTCAAGGGCGATGCCCTTAAAAAACAGACACCTAATTTCACTTCCAAAACAGACAAACGGCACCAAGAATATTTAATTAAATTTCCCTTTTATCATGTACGTGAAAATAAGCAAGTTAACATTTTCTAATACATTCGTTTATTAAATTCTGGTGTTAGATTATTGTCTGAGCGAAGCGAAGGCTAATACACAACGCAGTATTACTTTCCGGTCAAAAACAGCTACGATGGATATTAAAACCTTTCGTAAAACCTTTCGTCAAGCATAACTCAAAAAATATTTGTCGGATTTCGGTTCTGGTTTTACCAGAAGGTACCTATGATAGTAACCTACTGAATGCACCAACTATGAAAAATAAGTTCCAATTTGTTTAAAAATTATATTAAATAAACTGATAAAAAAGCACAATTTATCTACATACGTCACGGAAATTTAGTGTATGTCATTTTCACCGGCTGGATGTTTTCGTAGAAAACCGAATTATAGCACATGGAGCAAAGAAAATATGCCCGCACTAATATTAAAGTGCAAAGAAACATATTTAAATTTAATCAAACAGGAAAATAAACCTGGATTTTTTTTCTATTTCAAAGAAAACAGCCACAATAACGTAGGATTTCAGATTTTACGATAATCTACCCAATAGCATTTTTTAATCGCCAAAAGCAACCAACATTTATATTTTGCGTGTAAAAATTTGAAACAGTTATTTTATGTTTAAATAAACAATTTTTATTTGTGGCATCATTTATTCTTAATTTATTTATTTTTGTCTTTTTAGTATTTTAAATGAAATTTGGGTGCTTATTAGTTATCCCGTCGACCAATTTCGCCAAATTATATAAATCGCCAAACAACCCGCCAAATTACACAAATTGACATAATTTTTATTTTAAATAACTTTTTTTAAAAATAACTTAATATTAATATTAAATAACTTAAATATTTTAAAGAACAAATAAATTAGTGTAACATTAATAAAAATACAAATAAACGTCGAAATTAAAATCACTTGATGGCGTAAACACGTGTTGTCAAGTGAATGTGACATTTACGATCAACCCTTACTGGCATTTAATCTTACAATTTGGCGACAGTAATTTGGTCGACGGGATAACTAACAAGTACCGAAATTTGTACTTTTCCAGAATAGGCGTCTTATAGGTAAAGAAAATGGGTTTGGCGAAAGAAGTAAACTTTTCATGCATATTTTCTGGTAACCTACTCATTCTTTCAATGTACCCAAGCAATTTTTTAAAGATTTAAACAATTAATTTAGTGTAAACAAGACATTTACGCACAGATGTCACATGCGCACCACATTGGCGCGATTTTTTTCGGACGCCAATGTCATATACGCACCGGGGTACTTAACTGGCGCCAAAGTGTCGTTATTTTGCTTGATGGTAACCTAGATGTTGTTGTTTATTTATTAATAAATTGTTTATTTACTTTTATTTACTTTTTTAAATTATATAAATTGTTTTGTTCTATAGTTATTAATTAAACTTTTTTTATTTATTGTTATTCCCTTTTTAAAAATATATATGTAACTGGTATTCGAAAACGAGGTTTTCGCCAAATTGGTATCAGAAAAAATCGCGCCAACGTATGTGACATCTGTGCCAAAAAGGTTTATATTTATTTGTAAAAAATAAACATAAACGTTCATCGGGTTTGTAATAAATTGTCAGGTTTGTATCTTTTTGTAACAAATCTCACTTTCTGCAGCCAAAACTGCATAAAGCTTTTAAAAAAAAAAACGCCAATGCAAAGTAATGTTGTTAAAGTACAGTGAAATTAGTTAAAAACGTGTATTTTAAATGAAGTGAATGAAAGCTTTATATTTTAAATGAAATGAATGCAAGATGAATATAGTATGGAAAAAATATTGTCAATTTATCACCTGCGCTTGACTAACTTAAAAGTATAATATTGCAATTGGTACATGCTTTGCAAAATGAAACAATTATGTTATAACCACTCTTTGTGCAAGAAAAATGGCCAATAATTCGTATTCAGATACACAGGCAAGATTGACGTCAAACAACAGTAATACTAACAGCAACATTGTTATAACGGACGGGAGTTATAATAGCTAAGTAATAATGGCTTTAAGCACACATACCACTCAAGGAGTTTTTTACATATGTTTCGAGTGAAGCTCGATCATCAAGGTGCTAATTATTCATACAAGCAACCGTTACATAAACGAAAGTTTAAAATTTAAATGTAAATATATGCAATCTAGCATTCCCCCACCCCCCCCCCCAAAAAAAAAACAACAAAAAAACAAAAAAAAAGCAGTGGCACTCCGGGAGTGCCAATAGATGTGAAAACTTCAACAATTACGTGTGTGTTTTTTTAATCGTCAGGAAATGTTTTATTTTGCAGGAAATACTTTTAAATGTAGTGTTTTTTTATTCATTATTATACAATAACATACACCATAGACATACACCATAACGCAAAAATAACACGAATTTTAAAAACAAGAGAGTTTTTCTGCTAAGCTTACCCGATATTTGATCGAATAGTTCACCTTTGCCGCCAACTATTGACATAAATAACAACTGTTGTATAAAGATAATTTTATTTTGCTAGAGCAAGGTAATTTTATTTTAGCAAGAGTCACGAGACTTGGCTAATTTTTATAACATGAGATGTTTTTGATGAGATTTCCTTTTTCTAACTCTTGTACGTGTATTTCGGGAACCAATAGCGCACAGGCAAGCATGCGGCGCGCTTGCCTGTAAATTGTTGTTATTGATTAAGCAATCAATAACAATTAATTGCCCGCCCTCCTCATACCGAACTATGCACAATACATGTACATACTTATATACAGAGGTGTCGGTTACAATAACAGTATCACGAGTTCAATGGTTTTTCCCATCTCAAAAAATGCCAAACGCGCCCAAAGAAGCTTTCACTTCAATAATGAAAGTATCGAGTATTTGTCTTTAACAATAAACACAACAGTGTACTGCAACGAAAATGTAAATTTTGTGTGTCTTCCTGTGTGAATGCCGGGAGAAAAAGTGAGTTTTAGCTTCGTTCTTCTTTTGCGGATTGAGCTGAAGAGGGAAAAGTTCACCGCTTGGCGCGCTAGTGTCTATGTGCCAAAATGCTAGCATGTCGGTTACGTAACAGTGTCTCCTAATCAGTGGTTTTTCTCCATCTCAAAAAAAGCTCAACGCGCCTAAAGAAGTTTTCACTTCAATAAAATGTTACAGCAATGAAATTTAATTGGAGTTAAGCGAAACTTTTTAAAATACGATATTGGTTGAAAACCAGATTACGGAATATTTCTATAATATTTGAATTAATCACGGTACATTTTTTTTAGCCCGGTTCAGATTTTGCCAAGAGTATTTTATTTTTATTTTTTGTCAAAAGCCGCCTTTTTTCCCCGCAAGTGTAACTTGAGTTGATGTTGAAATAAATGTTTTGACTTATGCTATTATCTCTTCTTATTATTTTTATTTATTTACTTATTATTATTTGTAATTAAATGAGTCAAATCGTGTTTATAAATTTATTTAATGTGTGTATTTTAAATTAAAATACAGTCGGACCTCTATTTAACGAACCTCTATTTTGCGAACTTTTCCTTGGAACCAAGGACATTTTGCGAATTTCTTCGTAAAATAACCTCCAAATAGCGAAGTGCATTTTCTATTTAACGATCTTTTTCTTGTGATCTAAATTTTTTTTCTCTCCATTTCTCAAAATATTTCTGGACATTTCAAACTTATTCTTTGTTTAAACACATTTTATGATGTTCAATGGCCTTGAACTGGTTTTACCAGGCTCCTTCTTTGTCAGCAGTGAGAATTCGGTAAGTACGGAAGACGGAGACGATAATCCCTTAGAGTAACTTAAAAAATTGTGGATACAGATGAGAAAAAAAGAAGAAATTAACCATGATGTGCTGATTGCTGATTGTATTTCTCTTAATTCTGAAATTGAGAACTCTTAAACGCTATCCGAATTAGATATTTTCGACAGTGTGAAAAAATAAAAACAATACAGCAATGATTTGCGACGAAGACGAATATGGTGATGATGGAAAAGAACATGATGCAAGAGTTAACAAAATTTCGTATGATGAAATGCTAAAATCATTTGAAAGAATCCGACGCGGATTATAGTTAGAAGAAAATACGCATGAAGGGGTTTTGGGTGCATTGCAAAGATGTGAGACGTATTATGAGAGAAAGCACTTTTTAAAAGAAAAAGCTCAGTTAAAATTAACAGAGTTTATCAGAAATTAAATTTAAGGACGCATATGTTAATGTATGGTTAAAATTATTTATTATAACAATTATAAATACGATAATGTCATTAAAATTCGTTAATTTTAATGTAAAAATATTTACTTTAAACAGAAAATATAGTGTCTTCCCGGAAAAGGTTTTGTTTTCCTTGCAGATTTCAAAGATTTAAATACATAGAAAAAATGAATTGATGATGGATATTGGTGGGTAAAATAAATAAAACAAATCGATATGATTTATTAAAAAAAATGTGATTAACTACTTTTAGAAAAAATATTTAGTGATTATGAATTTAAAATCTGTTTTATGTAGTTTAAAGTATTTTAAAACATGGATCTCTATTTAACGAATTTTCCATATAACGAACTTTTTTCCGGGATTTAGCGACTTCGTTAAATAGAGGTTCGACTGTAATGCATTACGAAAGATGGCGATAAGAACAATATTTGACGATTTATCAATTGCGCTCACCTAAATGCTTTATTACCATGTGTTTAATTCCCTTCTTGGAATTACATTATTATATGGACTTTGCTTTTTTAAAAAAGCTTGACGCAATTCGAGTTTAAGAAAGTGAGATTTTTTGTCAAATGATATAAACGACTATGAAAATAAAACTGAAGAAGTATTATACTGATTTATGTATGTATTTTAAAAAATGCAAAAATGTCGGTATGAAACAGCGAATAGGTTGTCCGAAAGTACTTGTAAATGTGTTCCTTTTCTAGGCTATTCTATCTCTTGCCAGGGCCCCTAACAGAGAGAAGAGCTGGTTTAAAATTGATATGGATTATTTTTTTCAGGTTCACTAGTCTAGATATTTCATCATTTGAATTAGTAACCAGCATATGGCCAATTAAAGACAGTATCTCATTTTCTTTACTTGCAACAAGCTATTATTAAATCTATGTTCTCGGCAATATCGCTCAGACTAATCCCTCAGAGGGAAATCCTAGTTATTTCATAAGTTTATAAATAGAATTACTCCGTGCCGGAAAGGATTAAGTGGTCGCAGGACTCTTAAAGCTTCAAAATTTAAGAAATTTTAATTTTTTTAGATGTTAAATTCCTATCTTTTCTGAATATTTTGATATAATTGTTTCCTTGAAATTCCCATTAGAACAGAAGTTTTGGCTTTTAGAATTATACCCGCTCAATAGCTGAAGCGGCGTTTCCGAAACTTTAAAGTCATTTTTTTCCAATTGGCGTTTTTTTGGGCATAACGCGTAGGATACCTCAAAAACTTCTGAATATTTTTTCATGAATTTTTCAAATCATATATTTCATGTTAGTCTGTATAAACTGAACATAAAATTTCCTTTTTATTGTTAAAAAAAATATTTTTTTAGGTGATTTTACAGTCGAAATTTTCAAAATTTTGTATTAGCTAAATGCAACATTGCATTAAAAATATAAAAATGCTTTAAATACAAATTTATTTAAGTTCAGGGAAATTATTACAATCTTAATGTATAAGTAAGCACCAAAATTTTCATTCTGGTTGCAATATTTATTTTGTAATCCTGCGCGTGAACTGTTATGCCAATTTTTTGTTCGACAAATGTCTAACAGTTTCGAGTCCCCTATAAATACTAATTATGTATCTTACAATTTTTTAAATACATGAAACGAAAGAACGTACTTATATCTTTCATCCCAATTAAAATTGTGTTTTAAAATCATCATTTTAAGACATTAAATGTTGCAAATGGTCTTTTTTTCCACTTTTTAGAGTCCCGAGACCCCTTAAATTAGTATGTTTTTAACAATTTGACGTTTATTTCTTTTATAATGTTACTGGGCATGACATTACACATATACTATATCATTAAAAGTTGTGAACTAGGCATAGAGTACGTCGCCCCTGGCCTTTTGTATATCCAAACTGGCCGTACCTTTAAGGGTTAATATCTCGGCTAATTACTGATGATTTTTTTCGAAAATCATTATCAACAATGTTTTTATTCTTCCGCAACGATAGGTATATTCAGCGATGCTCAACAATTTTTCTGAATGCCCGTAAATCGAAATTTGTGTATAACAGAAAAATGCTAACTACTCAAAAACTATATGACCTAGGGTAATCGCTATAATTTTCCGGCAAGGTTTACATTAACGTCTACTACCTCTAATTTTTTCACAATTTTAGTTTCAGTAGATTCGGAATTAGATAAAGGAACATATTTTTGCGCTACATTTTCAACAATATCTTTGAAAATATAATACCTAAAATTAAAAGGAACATATTTTTGAGTTTAGCGTTACAAAAGCTTTCACAGGATACCCCACATGATATGCAAAGAAAATATTTTTTTTTTCAAGTAGCATAATTAGTCCCTCTACTTTTTTACTAAATATATTTATGAATGTTTATTAATCTGAAAATATGTGGGTCAATGGTCTTTATTACTTCCCCGAATTTGAACTTTCCACGTTCCATAGTTTACGAGTAAAATGGCTGTGACAGACACACAGACAGACAGACACACGAGTGATCTTATAATGGTTCCGTTTTTACTTTTTAAGTACGGAACCCTAAAAAAAAAAAAAAAACCTGTACAACGCACGTGTGTTTTATGTATGTCCAAACCGCGCGTGTCTTTAAGGGTTAATATATCGGCTAATTATCGACAATATTTTTCGAAAATAATTATCATCAATCTTTTCTGGGGCGATAGGCACCTCCAGTGCTCCTCAACACCTTTACTGAAAGACCGCAAATCGAAATTTATATGCAACGGTTAAATGCGATGTTTTCAGAAACTATGCGACCTAGTTTCCCTGCAATGTTTAAGTTAACGTCTACTATCCTTTAATTTGTTCATAATTTTAGTTTCAATAGATTCGGAAATAGAGGGGGGGGGGGGGATATTTTTTCTTTATATTTTCGAGGATATCGCTGAAAATATAATACCTAAAATTTAAAGAAATATATTTTTGGGATATAAACATAAGTTTTAAATAAAGAAAACTTGTTTAAACAAAAAAGCCCCGTTTATTAATTTTTAACTTTCAGCCAACTTTTCTCAGTACATATTTTATCGACTATTAATTTCAACATGCCTCTTTGTTCTATAAAAACATGCAACAAACTAAGATAAATCATTATAATCTTGCGTTACAATACGTCAAGATATCCAATACCATTTTTCTTTTTTTTCTATAAAAACAAGTTTATTTTTTTTATAAAATAGTCTCAAAGCCGATTTTCAGTGGACTCAAGATGTAATAAATTTATCGTTAACTTCGATCAATATTCGATTCCAAGTCATTCGCATAGTTATGCCTGCAAATTTTATGCTTTCACTTAATGAGTCGAAAATTGTACGTCGAACGTGGGAAATGTGGTGCGTTTGTACTATAACTATCATTGATTATCATTTGATATCATTGAATTAAATATGCATGATAAGATTTAATAGAATGAAGATAACTTTTATTATTATCTTTTTAAATTTTGGTTCCATTTTCATAAAGTTGGAAATGACTGCAAAATTCCGAAACGATTATATATATTAAATCTCAAACCATTCCGTTGGGTAGTTTTTGCGCTGACATATGCGGACAGACGGACGGATCAGATGGCGACTATAGCTGCGCATTTATATAATTATAACGCCCCTAAAAAAGTCAACATATCAGAAAATTTCACATTGTTGAACCTTATTTTTTTAAATAAATGTCAGCATCATTCGCACTCATATTAAAAGATAAGTTCATTTATCGTGTATATGTCATAAACAAGTAAATATATATTTATGTTATGAATAAGCCTTCATATTTTCAAATGAAATTGCGTATAAATAGAATTTTTATGTTCTGAATTTTAAAATCTAAACTATATTTTATTTTAAAACCAATACTAAAAAATCAATTTCTGCTTTCTTTGATTGCGAAATCCTTTTAACAGGAAGAAAGGTATCGTGATGATATATATACGCGTTCTTTGCCTACACAAAGGAAAGATATAGATTGGTTGTTGGTGATTTGAAACGGTATACTTCTTAACTAATGTTTTCTTACCTAATTACATTCACTAATGTATTATGGGTTATTGGTGCGGTTTGAAGTAGTTAAAACTTCAAGAATCAAAATGGTGTTTTTTTTTTTTTTTTTTTTTTTTTTTTTTTTTAAATCTTAAAATATATCGAAGAAAAAGCACTTTTCACAGCGAAAGATTAAGTACTTTATCGAAAATTATGGTTTCTAAAACGAAAGGAATCTTCCGAAGCACACCTGTCATTTAATGATTTGGTGACTATATCAGTTTTGAGTTGCTGAGTGGGAAAGAAAAAAACGCCTTGAGTATTATAGTCGTGTATAAATTTTTCAATTCTAAACCAATGCATTTCAGAGGGGAAAAAAATTAGCAAGTGCACGAAAATTAGAAATGTCTAATAGTAAATTAGCATAGCGCACTCAGAAAATGGCACGAAATTGTTTTGTACTAATTACGTCTAAATAAAATTCAAACTGTAATTTCTCATGTAATGCAAGCATTTTTTTATCACTTTAGTATTTAGAAATACACACAAATTTTGATGTGAAGAAATTTGTTTTAAATGGAACATTTTTATTTTAATCCTATGTTTTATTTCAAAGAATAATTAATTATATGATAAGATTAAATCTTGAAAATTAATTACTTTACTATTTCGATTCATTCAAACGTATAAATTATTGTCAAAATAAAGAGAATTTTCATCTTTTAATAACATATTACCGCACTGATATATCACTGCACGAATATGGTATGATCAAATTGTTTCACCCATAATAATAGTATTGCAATACCTAATTTTTTTAATAGAATTATAATCCATCATAATATTTGTAAGTTTAAAACACATGCTGCTAACTATTTGAAAGTACCTTGTAATTTATGCTCCATATAAGTATTGTGTTAAATCAACTGATTTTTTTTCTCAACCCCTTCCACCCTTTTTTTTTTTTTTAAGAACAACTGTAATACAATATTTTCCCCTGTATTTGTAATTTAATGTTCCAAATTTTAGGATTAAAATAATTTCTACTTTTAATACAGACTTTTTTCTACAATCAACAACATATATAGTGAGTCTAAGGTCAGGCTTGTATGCATATAAGTATGAAAATTAGCATAAATTAATAAACATATCTGGTTCCCTAAAAAGTTTATCTTAAAACATAGTTAACGTATATAAACACTATGCAGACTACATGATACAACTAACAGAAAACAAAATAGATAAAAAAATATTCAACATTTATCCTAAAATATTTTCATTTTTTTTTAAATAGGACTATTTATAACAATTAATACCATAGGATGCTCTTAAAGAATTTGATTATGTTATAAAAAAAATTATCTCGATTTATTTTTTAAGAACTGCTAGTATGTTTAAATAATAAGTAACTAGAGGGCTCAACCACCTGGGAGCTACGCTCGCCAATCCCCATTCAGGCTTCGCAGCCCCTGAAAATATACTAACGTGCCCTGTTAAAAAAATATATTACCAGGTTACGGAAGATTGAATGCTATTATCAGTATAACAGCGGCTATCTTCTGCAATCACGTTGCCATGCTTTTCAGTTTTTAATGGGCATTTTTCGGCACCATGGCCTCATTCATCGCTGCCGTAATAAATGACTTATGTTTTCGGATAGATAAGATCAATTACACATTTAAAAATTGTCTTGTATAAAATGATTAGGTTAAAAATGACGCTTTCTTTCTGAGTTTTACAACGACGCTATGGACAATATTCTTCCTTTAGGTTTGAGGTTAAAAAACTCCGTTTGCTTATAGACCGGGAGCCGGCAGCACAGACAATCACCTCATCGAGTTCACGGCTGAAATTCAAGAATAAGTTAAAACTCGATTCGCATATTAAAACGCAATCGGTTTGCCTAGTCCTATCTTGGTGGAAAACATCTAAAAACCCGATTTTAGCGGTTGCCTCGTAGGTTTACCATTGAGTTTTCTTTCTCCCAGTCCTCCATGTTTTAGTACTTTTGAATGGAGGAAAATACAATGGTAAACTTACGAGTCAACTGCTAAAATCGGGTTTTCAGGAGTTTTTCGCCAAGATATGACTTGGCAGACCGATTGCGTTTTAATATACGAATAAAGTTTTAACTAATTCTGGGATTTCAACCGTGAACTCGATGAGGAGATTGTCTGTGCTGCCAGCTCCCGGTCTATTAGGAATAGTTTTCTGATCCACCTATTGAAAAGTATTGTCTTTTGAAATTTTACCCTTATATGTTATGTCTTGACCGAGTTTTAGACGTTTCATTAACAGGCATAGCTTATTCATTAATTCTTTTCTCTATTTTTGTACGTCATCATGAATATTTTCAGTGTTAATTTAACAATTTATATGGTTTGAATGGTACTACTTGATAATACCGTCGACGAAAAAAACTATCGCCAAACTATAAGATTATATGCCAATAATGGATGATCGTAAATGTCGCATTCACTTCCTTATTTTCTACTTTTAACATGTGATTATTAAATTCTTATTTTTAAAATTTCTTTCTGTTTTTAAAATTATTGATGTCATTTTCTCTTAATCTCAATATTATTTCACTATCAATTGAAACAAATCATATAATTTCAATTATTAATCTGAAATTGACGAAAAAGAAGAAATTTTCTAATCCCTATAGTTTTTCCCTGTTCTCCACATAAAACAAAATGGAGTAATTTTGTTGCCATTACAGATTTTCACTACAGAAATGTAATTAAAAAAATGTAGAAAAAAAATTAATATTTCGAAAACTAATTCAAATTTTTAAATTCTGACACCATTTTTGAAACCTGTTGATCAATACAGATTTTTTATGTTAATTTCACCGCGTAATATTCCATATTTTAGGAGAAATAGTCGTTAAACTAAATCAGTCGTTTAATCATTCGTTTCATAAAGTCGTTTCATTAATTCGTGTCATAAAATCGCTTCATAAAGTCGTTTTATAAATTCGTTTCATTAGCATTTTATATATATATAGGGTAGATAGATATAAATTTTCTACAAAACTGGGCTGTAATTATTTAATTTAAATTATTTTCGTATGAAGTACTATTACTTATATGGTATCTGACAATGGTTATTTCTATCTAGAAATATGCATGTATTTGTTATAGGAGGTATTTAAAAAAGCAAAAACATAAGGGTTGAATAAAATAAAAACTTGTTTAAACTGACACCCTCCTCCCCCCCTTTCCCCCTGACATTCTTGCTTGATACACATTTTACTTGCAATTAATTTCACCGTGTCTTTTAAACCTATGAAAATATGCAACAAACCAATATAAAACTTGTATAATCTTGCATTACACTGTGCAGTACATTATCCTTATTTCTTCATTTGTATGAAGCAGCTGTAATATGCGTTTATGGAAATAAATTAATAAATTTGGGAAATACAATTGGGAAGCAAAAAAATCCTGCGATATTAACTATTATGTTACATTTTCCATCTAATAAAAATGTACTAGTATGCACGTATTTATGCAAATATTAGAGAATTGTTTAACTGAAAAATAGTAAAAACAACTATCTTTAGCATCGATTACAGGAACATTTCACATGCCATACAGAAAACGTAGAATGCGTTAGTATAAAATAAGTTTCAATTTCAGCATACTTGGATGCATATGATTTATTTGACAGAAAATTAAAGTGATAAAAATGTAATTAGCAGATCGTGAAAATTCTCATGTTCAATAATTCGCAAAAGCTGACATCCAAATACATGAAGCAGTGCAGTGCAACTGAGACGCATTTGTGGTTCGCAGTTTCTCAGTAGCATCCAAACTAGAGTCCTGGGCGGAGCGGGTCGTACCCGACCTGAACCCGCCAAAATAATTTTCGGCAACCCGCAACCCGACATATTTCAACTTGACTCGAACCCGAAATGAAAGGAAAATAAATAATGTTTTAATTCAATTATGAAAAGTAATCTAGA
The DNA here is from genome assembly GCA_963932465.1 of Maratus speciosus. NCBI lineage: Eukaryota > Metazoa > Arthropoda > Arachnida > Araneae > Salticidae > Maratus > Maratus speciosus. Next base: position 248,808,224 of record OZ010786.1, on the reverse strand, counting down.
ATTATATATCTCTAATACCAATTTTAAGTTTTAAAAAAATGGACAAATTTATATTTTTACTCTTTAAATATAGTAAAACTTCTGAATAGTGGACACTTCGGGATCGTTGAATAAAAGTCCTTCATCGGATCGGGTCGGGTCGGGTTGTCCCAAATTTTCTTTTTTCGGATTGGAATGATTCTTATTTTCTTTCTGCGAGTCGGGTTCAACTTTGAATAATTCTTACGTGTCATTAAAACTTCTTGCAAGTAGTCAGGTTGTTAGAATTTCCACAAAAAGTTTGAGCAGAACTATGCTTCAGATGAAAATAAATACGCATTTCAATACGAATAAGTACTATACACTCAATTTACTGAATGAGAAACAAAAATGTACTTAAGAATGTGATCAAAGATTATTCCAACATTTCGTCTTTGATACAAACAAAAATGCATGTATCGTATTTGTTATAATTTATGCACACATACACATGTTACATGTGTGTAGATTGGGAGCTGCCTACTATTCAATGGTATAAGTGTACGAATATTCATTAGGAATTGAAAAACTAATCGCTAAATAGATGACTCCGCTTTTTCGGGTGTTTCCTTTATGAAGGCCTTATTGTAATATAGATTTTAATCTGAAAAATTGTCGGGACATTATTCTGAAAAATCGCGTCAACCCGAAGCGGACCTGCAAGAGTCAAAACACGAAACCTACCCGAACCCGAAACAATTGAAGTCAACACGACCCACAACAAAAGAAAGTAGAAGTCAACCCGATCCGAACCCAGTGGGTCGGGTTGGCCGCGGGTAAGAGCAGGTAACCAGACCTAATTCATGACTCTAATCCAAAACGTTGCATTTGATTTATTGTTTTTAAAATTGAAGTACAATTGATTTTTACGGACCAAGGCGGCTTTGCAGTTTTGAGACCTCCATTAGAAGCGCGCTTAGTACAATGCCAAGTTTAAATTTTAACAGGATTTTGTTTTAGCTACACTGTACAAAGGAAAGATTAATACTACGCTGAATTTAGTTTTTTTGAAATACCAAATGAAGTTTAAATATGCACTACTTTTATTGTCGGTACCGAATTAAGGGAGCACAGGATTTTTGAGTTTGTCGTAACGATAAAAAACATCGCCCTTTTCAATGTATCAAAACACAAATAATATGTAATTAAGATCTTTTTTTTCATTTTCTGCCTAAAGCATATATTCTTAGCTATTATTATCCAGAAAAATAAATGTTATATATACAAAATTAATATTTAAACGAGTAGAAGCACGTCGAATTCTACGAATGAAAATATTTAAAAGAACCAATTAGCTGAATTTATATTAAAAGAAATTACAATACCGAATCAATTTTTAATAAATATATTTCCAAACTTGATGTTAAGTTTGCCAGTTACAATTTTGCATGTAAACATTCGCGCTCTTTATTTGATGTTCTAATCTGAGTGCCAGCGATATCCAGAAACTTACTTTTAGACGGACTCGCAGTAAAATATTTAGTTTTATCAAAGAAAATACTCATTTCATTTTTACTATGACATCATTTTCACCCAATGAAGCCGTCTGAGATGAAGGTCTCAATCTCAGCTTCAGCGTAATGAAAAAAAAATATGGAAATGTAAAAGCGTTATGAGTAAAAATGTGTTATTTTACATAGTGACGTCATTTTCTGTTCAAAAGTTTTTAAAAAGTTATCTTTAATTGTAATACGAAAACGGCATCCGTAATGATATGGTGATTCTTATTGTTTCTGTTCTCTCTTCTACAATGCAACTAAACCGATTGCCACCAATGTGAAGAAATTTCATAAAAGACTTTTAAAATTAAAATTAACATATAATAAACGGTCAAGTGCGTGTATTACTCGCGCTCAGAGGGTTCCGTACAATAAATATATGAATTATTAATTGTATTATTTAAAAAAAAAATCGTTGCTAAAAGAATAATAAGACTTTCTAATGAAGTGTGCAACATGGGGCTGGGATGGATATATCTGTATATACTAGAAAAGTATGAATGGGTATACCATAAAAGTTCGAAGCGATATTAAGCCTAGATAATATCAAATATTGCTATAACTTTTTTTTATCTTATCCTAATCTGTTTATGATGAACTTAATTCGGTACTGATAATAAAAGTAGTGCAAATTTAAACTTCATTTGGCATTTCATAGAAGTGAGTTCAGCGTAGTAATAATCTTTTCTTTTTGCAGTATAGCTAAAACAAAACCCTTGTTCAAAGTGTTCAAAATTTAAACTTAGCATTGTGCTAAGTGCGCTTCAAAATGAGGTCAAAAATGTTGCAACTTCGCCTTGGTCCGTCAACGTTTTTCCAGATAGATTTTTAATTAACTTTTAATGACAGCGGAGGCGTATTGAGAGATCCACTCAATGCAAACTAGTCGCGAATCCCATAGTATTTATGGGAGTAATTGTAATTAAATTAGTTGTTTTTAACAATTTGACGTTTATTGCTTTTATATTGCTACTGGGCATTGCATTAAACAAATATATCATTAAAAGGTGATTTCTAGGCTTTAAAACGGAGACGTTTTACCAATATACTACGGCGGATGGAGGTACAGAAGAATCGGGCAGAAAACTCCCAAAAACATGTCTCACATGCAGGGCTATTATTGGAAAAATAATGAGAGTTTTTTAAGTGTTACACCTGTTTGTTTTATAAATAAAAAAATTATTTAAATTCCTATTCGTTTACTTATTTCCTGTTAAATGAATTTTAAATGAACATCATGAGCTAAACTAAAAAGTTATTAATTTAAACTGTTTTGAAGAGCAATAAATAAGGTGGCAACTGACCGCAGAGAATTTAGACAGAAAAAGGAGCAGCATAATTTCAGTATGATCCTCAAGCAGTGTTTTTTTTTTTTTTTTTTTTTTTTTTTTTTTTTTTTAACGGGGTACTAACATATGCGTTTAAAATGATCAAAACAGAAAAATACTTGTCTTTAAAATTATTAATTAAAAAAAGAATGGAGTAAGAATAGCAGTGTATATTCGACACAGAGAATGGAGAATATACATGCAGGATTATGGGATTCGTAATACTTTTATATGGTGAAAATTCTGATAAATCTTGTATATAATAAAACACACATACACACATAAATAACGCCTGCATTCAACAGTTAAAGGTATATATAAATATTATACAGACATACATACAATAAATACAATAAGCCCAACTGGAGTGAAAAGAGAGTGTTTTCACTCCAGTTGGGTTTATTGTATTTATTGTATGTATGTCTGTAAAATATTTATATATACCTTTAAATCTTGTATAGATTGAGAACACTTAAATTATGTTAATTTTAAAAACGTTAAAACGGTCGATAGCTTAAATGCGAATCTGATTAAAGTATTATGCAGCTGAGTTATGCCCTTGTTTGGAGGTCTCCAAAAAAATTTTTACACCTTTCTTAAATCTGATATTTAAATTCTGTTTTCAAGTTTTACTCATTATAATAAACACTTTCTCATTTAGATTAGAATAAGAATAAAAAAGGAAACTGAGTATTTATGCTAAATAAATATTTATGCTTATACATGTGTTCTAAGGCATAGGAAATGTTCAATTTTTTGTGAACGTGTAAGGAAAGGGTGGTGAGTTGAGGCGACATAATATCAGGCTCTGATCTTCTCTTTGACTTAATCAAGCATGCTTAATTCGAATTATTAGAAACATTGCACGATTTTATCTATACTATTAAAGCAAAGTTTCGCTCTGTCTGTCTGTGTGCGATGGCTAGCAAAATCTACCGCAGATAGAAGTCTGAAAATTTAGGTGAAGATAGTCCAAGACAGGTCCTGATGCACCTGAGGCTCAGAATTTTTATTTTTTAAGGACCCCTTTAAGTTTTATGCACTAAATTGTTAATAAATTAAAATTTTAGTTAAAAATGTTGTTAAGGTTGATTAAAATTTGAGTTGCCATCATTAGAGAAAAGTGTTTAAAATTAGAAAAAATATTAATATCTCGAAAACCAATTCAAATTTTGAAATTCTAATACCAGTTTTGAAATCCTCAGATCAATATGGATTTTTGTTGTTAATTTCATCGCGTAATATTTCATATTTTAGGAGAAATCACCATGATACATAATCAGTCGTTTCATTAGGATTTTATGTATATATAGGGTAGATTAATAAATATATAAGAATTTCCTAATACGTATTTATCGAATAGTGTTTCGTACAAAATAAATCGAAGGCATTTTGCGCTTGCATTAGCTGTATTTATGTTGCTTCAAAAGATGAAATATATAAACAGATTTGCTAGCCGTGATATTTTTATACCGTGATTCCCAATGTGACGAAACATTGAATATATTACATAAGAAAATTGTTTTAAATGTATAGTTTTAATGTATGGCGTAGTTTTCACCATTAAATGCGATTCATTTTTCTTTTAAAATTTATGGAAAATATTTATTCAATTTAAAATTGTTTGAGAATATTTTTATTTGAGCTTTTTAAATAGGACCAAATTTTAACCATCAAAAATTTTCAGATGTAATAATTTAATTATTTTAAACATTTTAAATATTACGATACTAGATATTTCTGAATTTTACGTATGACATTATTGATCCGCATCAGATGTGTTTCGCGTGTAATTTTTTCGTAATTCACGTGTATTTTTATCATGCAATTTTCCATATTTCCTACATTTAATGCGTGATCATTTAATTATTAATTTAATTTTTTATTTCGGTTTTTAATAATCACGTGTTTTTTTTTCTTTTGAGAGGAAATACTATTTTTTGCACAGTTTTACAAATTGGCATTAGTATAAAAGAAATTACCTTTTCTAATATGAAAAAAATATCACCTGAAATGATGAAAAGTTTAATAAAATTTGAAAGAGAAAACTCTCAACAATCTGTAAAATTAAAACAATAAGCGCAGTATGCACATCACTATCTTATGAAGTGTATCAATTGAAAAAATTATTGCATTTCCTAAGTATAGTTTTTGTTCCTGTAAAAGTTTTTTAATGGAACGATTTTGACCGACTTTAAGAATAAATAGGTCTTAAAATAATTATTCGATTTAAAAACTGTCTGCTTCAGTGTGTTTCTCAAACATTTTCCTGTAATACTATCAAATTTTCATATTTTTGTATGCAGTAGTTTCCTTAATATAAGTGCAGAAAGACATCCGGTCAGACAACGTTAGTTATTATTATATATTTTTTTAAATAGAGAGCTAAATAGGATCTCACAGATTAATCAAATAAATAAAATAGCAATTTACTTTCTAATTCTGTTTAAAAAGCAGTTTTCTTATGCATTTTATGTTCTACTAAAAGTACCAATTTTATTTATATTTTTATAGCTATTCTTAAATGTTCGTTTACAACAATGAAATTATTTATTTAGAAGTTTGCTGTACGCTATTGACATAGTGGCAATTTGTTCTTAAGCATTGTTTACCTTTCAATTAACATGCTTCATTTCTTCCTAAACACAGTAGCAAAGATAATAAGGAACAGGTTCAAAGTATATTTCAATGCTAAACTCTCTAAACTTCTGATTCTGAAAATAATATTTTTTGTGTCAAATTATTAATACTGGATACTTCATTGAGAATATGAACAAAAAATCATCGAACAAAAATTAATCGAAAATTAATAAAGAAAATTCTAATTTCCATAAAATAGCTTATGCGTATTTTTCATTTGAGTTTCACATTTGGTGCTCTACTCAACACCAAAAATCACATGTACACATTTTCTACTGATATGATGATAAAACTACTTAGTATACTACGAGTTTCCATGAACATTCTAACAGATTATTTTCTGACCAATTTTATATCCCCTTTATACTAAAATCCTTTTCGACAGTCTAGTATGTCCTTTAAAACCGAGTATCAAAACTAAGAAAGATGCTAATTTTACATTACGCACTGAAACTCGTCTACGCATTTCTTTGAGACATTATAATAATAATTCAAAGCAACAATAAAAGCTGTACATAAAAGAGAGATACATTCCAGTTTTCGGATATCCAGCTCTCCACCAAAGTAAAATGTTCCAGCATTGGATATGTATGCCCTCTGCTGTGACGTCAAAATGACGTATGGGGGCAGTTATCATGGGGTCGGATATCAGGAATTCTCCACAAAATAAAATGTTCTAGCACTGGAAAAGTGCCCCCATCTGCTGTGACGTCAAAATGATGACGTATGGGGTTACTTTTCATGGGGACAGATATCCAGCTCTCATTGAAAGAAAAATTATCTAACACTGGAAAAGTGTCCCCTTCTGATATGGGGGCACTTATCATGGGGGCAGATTTCCAGTTTTCAACGAAAGTAAAATTCTCTAGAATTGGAAAAGTGCCCCCATCTGCTGTGACGTCAAAATGACATATGGGGCTACTTTTCATGGGGGCGAATATCCAGCTCTCATTGAAAGAAAAATTCTCTAACACTGGAAAAGTGTCCCCTTCTAATATGGGGGCACTTATCATGGGGGCAGATTTCCAGTTTTCGACGAAAGTAAAATTCTCTAGAACTGGAAAAGTGTCCCCATCTGCTGTGACGTCAAAATGACGAATGGGGCTACTTTTCATGGGGACGGATATCCAGCTCTCATTGAAAGAAAAATTCTCTAGAACTGGAAAAGTGTCCCCATTTGCTGTGACGTCAAAATGACGTATGGGGGCACTTTTCATGGGGGCTAAGGCCTAAATAGATGAGCTGGCTCGTCAGGCATTTTCATCCCTGACGGACTGCTTCGCGTAATGTATTTCAATAGCGTTGAATTAGTTTCTGTCTATTTTTAACTTTAAAAGCTTAATTATCGGTAGTTTTTCTGCTATTAATTGTTGAAATCATTCAATAAAGGGTTACTGCATGCTTCAATTTCCCTATAAACATAAAACATGACCAAATTTTAATATTAATTGTAGATTATATTCTTCGTGAATTTTTTTCTTCGCCAATTTTGGCGATAAGGACATATTTTAAAAGTACAGCGCCATCTAGTTCATTTTCGGAAAAACAATTGATTTTGATGCGATTTGCGATTTTTTATATTATCGGACGAAAATAGAGTGAAATTATATGGGAAGCTACTTTAATTTTTTTGGATAATTAATAACGATACCTCAAAATATTAACATGTGATGAAATTTACGAGATTTTTGAAAAAAAAAAAAAAGCTAAAGAACTAATGTGAAATAGAATTTTTCAGGGAAATTTTACAATATATATATATATATATATATATATTTTAATATTCATTTTCACTAAAAAATGGATTCTATTTTAAGTTTTTGAAAAAAATTCTCCAAATTTGCTTAAGATGATTTTATTGTTAATATTTCATCATAAGACAGTAATATTTAAAAATATATAAATAAATATTTTTAACAATTTTCGTAAGTCAGTATTACCAAGAAATAAAGCGTATCTTTACCGTAACTTTCAGATATAAAATTGTTTTAAAAAATACCAAAGGATACTTCCATACTATGAAATCTCAGAGGTCGATGCAGGTTTATTTCCTGGTGCCCATTTTGTGAAAAGTTTTTTTTTTTGCGAATTTTATTATAATTTTGTGAAAAATAATATTTTGTAATGAAAGTTGAAATCGAGTTACTTAAATTCGAACTAAGCATTTATTAACAAAAACTTCTTTAAACCATTTTGCTAAAATTTTTGTTTCTGGTGAACTGGTTTTATTTACAAATCACAGATTTTAAAACCTAACAAAATAAAAATAATAAATAGAAGTAAGTTTTTATGGAAAGGGATTTTGTCAAAGGGCCTATTTTATTAAAAAAGAATTTTGTGAAGGGACCTGTTTCATTAAAAGGAGTTTTGTGAAGGGGCCCTATTTTATTAAATTAATTTTTATAAAGGGGTCCATTTTGTTAAATTCATCTTTGTGAAGGGACCTGTTTTATTAAATAGATTTTTGTGAAGGGGCCCTAAATAGGCCTCAAATTTTGCTGGTTCGACCCCTGAGTCTCATTACATTTTCCTCTTAGAAAAGAACAGTTTCATATTATTAAAGTAATGAAAACTTGCTACCCATGAAAACTTTTTTAAAACAATTTTACTTTATAGAAGTTTTTAAAAACTATAACAAAGTAAAAAAAAAAAAAAAAAAAAAAAAAAAATGAAAGAAAGAAAAAAAAGAAAATATTTTTTAATAGTAATTTTTGTTCAGTTAATTTCATTTTGTTCATTGTTAGCATCAGAAATTAGTTATAATATTTATTTTATTACATTGCCAACTTCTTAAGGACAATCAAAAGTGCACACTTTTGATTTTGTTTATGTGGCGCTACATAAACACAAAAAGGGAAAAAAAAATATTTTTGGAGGATGAATGTACATTTAGAAAATACATTTTCTTACGCTAATAAATTGCTGTTGATATCCTGCAAACATAATCTTCATCATTTTAACTCTCCAACATATGGAAAAATAAAATAATACATTTTCAAATACATGCGAATATAGTTAAAAAAAGTTCTACTGAACGGATTTAGATGGAAGTTGCCTTAGTAGTTAAATAAATTATGAAGAAAAAAAATTATTTGTAAAATTCTCATTTTGAACTGCAAAACTTACACTCTGTGTGAGCGGAGCCGTGGTAAAAAGTCAGGTATTAATGATAAAAAATGGTTCTATTGAAAAAAAGTATAATTTCTCTCTCCCTACCCTCTTTAAGAAATAAACTTAGTTTCGGTTATCTTTTCGGGAGGGATTTCTGAAGCTTTGCGGCCTCTGAAATTTCGAGGAGGGGTGCCCTTCTAGACTATAATTAAAGATCAAATTGGTAATCTTCCAGCGGGTTGGGGGTAGGGATGTCAGACTGTAAATTCAGCACTGGATCCACTAGCAAAATTAATATTAATAAATAATAATTTTAATAAATGAAATATTATAATTAAAGATGTAAGGTAATTTTTCTTTCAGGACGTAGAAAAAAAAGGAAGGGCAATTCCTCCGCATTTAGTTATTATTATTATTATTATTATTATTATTTATTATTATTATTTATTATTATTATTATTATTTTAATGGTACATGAGCTATTCCAAAGAATTCGGATTCGGGTAGATGTTTAGTAACCACTGATGCAGTTTCCTTTTACTGCTACTTTTTTTATATCAAATTATCAAATACTCCCTTAACCCCCCCCCCCCCCTCTGTTTCGATTTAACAATCGTAATTTTCTGGAAATTACTATTGAAAACCTTAAAAATACAATCTTACAAATTACGAATATATATATATATATATATATATATATATATATATTGATTTTATGACTTGATTAATAAATAGTTAAAGCAATTAATTTTTATAGACATTTTATTATTTATTGATAATCCTAAAATATAAATTTAATTGAAATTGAATTCTTTAGTCCTCCCCCCCCCCCTCGCCATACACACATCCTTTTCAACAAAGTACTTACAAACATCAGATTTCATTTATGTATTCTCTAAAAGTTAATTATTACTAATTTTAAAATTTGAAATTTATTCGAAGCTTTCATTCAATAGCCTACTATTTGATAAATTCAGGGAAGCAACGAAAACAGCGATAAATGTGCCAAATAGGTCAATCTGGCGCCAACATGTTCGCACCTGGGAATGCTATGGCAAACGGACGAGTCAGCCTGTGTATTTAGAAGCTCTAATGGGGGCAGTTTTCAGGCGCCTCCAGTATGCCTTGTAAAACTGTCAGTTTGTTTCGTTGGTTGTCACAATATGGCGGAAACGCAGGGCCTAACTACCGCCAAAGTAAACTCCTACCAGTAAAAACGAAAATCTGTTTCTATCATTATTTATAACTGAAATTTTGTAATAATAAGGCGTTTAAACAAGTTGAAATTTTCTATATAAATATACCGGTGTAAGTTTCCACCTGCGGTAAACAACTCCTGCGATAGCGATTACAGTTGAAGCTTCACTATTTTAAGGGTATGTCAGTTCCTCTTTATTAATAGTTCCATGCTTTAAATGCTACATCTTAAATTCAAATTCTAAATGGTAAACAGTCTTACGGCCAAGTTCGTAAATCCCAAAAACAGCTCAGTGGCACCATCTTGTACCCAAAGAAGAAAGAAGGGTTGAAAACAACATCGAAAATTTCACCGACCTTTCAATATAGAAAGCCAGATTTCAGGAATGTGAAAGGAAACATTATCATTACAAACTTCTTGGTTCCTTAAACGAATTTCTAAAGATTCACGAATAATAGATTTAAACAGAACAACTTGCTTGGAAATAACCTTAGCATGGTCAAAGTCTATAAAGGAAATAAGTCCTTGAAGAAAATTTCTTGAAAGTGCTGTAGAAAATTTACGAAACTTCAAATCATTTTTGTGTTTTTTCAATCTTTCAAAAAATCGACGTGTAGTCATACCTATATAGGAGGAGATTGTCCCATCTGTAAATTTAATAGGGATTTCATACACCCCTGAGAAAGAAGAAAAAGGAATAGGATCTATTTTTTTACACATAAAATTAAATAATGTCATATAATTAGAGGCTACATGTTGAATGTTGAATTTGATGAATAACTTTTTTAACCTTTCAAATAAGATGGGAACATATGGAACCTTTCGCTAAACTTGATTTAATTTGGGAAAGTGATTAATGGAAATTTTATTTTAATCAATCAATTTATAGATAAGACTTGAATTATAACCATGACGAAAAACAATATTAACGATGAAATTGAGTTTTGCATATTATTCAGTCATCTTATTTTTGAGAAAAAACGTAAATGTGTGTATTGTTCTCTTACAAACGTATCCCACCAGAAAATGTAGCTTGAAAATTTGTACTGTTTCATTTTATTGGTAAAAAAAAAAAAAAAAAAAAAATGTTCGCCTTTGAGATTCGAAAAATTTAATGATTTGAAAGAAACAAATTAAACAAATTGTTTTTCATGCAATTATATGTGGTAATAATGGAGCTTGTTTTTTTTACCAAACAGCTAAAATAGCTGAACTTCTACTTTACATTTTCCCAGGTGATGCAGTAAATTCTGAAGCAACCTTCTTCTCTCCTAGGAAAGGGCAGTCTTTAGCTCTCGAAGTGTCTCTGCACTCTAAAAACGATATTTTCAAAACTGAGTAAAAAATACTCAAATCTGAGTATTTTGCATAGTCAAAATGGCTCCGAAACAAAATTACTCAAATTTGAAACTTGTATATACTCATTTCTGAAAACATGGACACACTCAAATATGACCACATGACGCTTTATTCAAAATGTTTATTAACGATTATACATTTATGTTTGTATTTATATATTGCTGATGGTTGTCAAATTCCACCTCCGAAGTCTTTAGTTTACTAATTCACCCATTGTTCGATTTCGAATGCTGAAGAATAAAATGTATGCTTCCGCGATTATATTACGACGGCTTTTAAGTGTTCTTCCGCGAACCGCCACATTTCATGTTATAAATTAATATTGAAAGGAGCGTTTCGTTCGAAATCATAACAAATGAAATAATATGAATAAATTCAACTACCTGGTAAAATTTACTACGTTTAACGAATGAAAAGCAAATTTGTTTGAAACTGAGTATTTCTGGTATTTTAGAATTGAAAGCATTGGGTCGTCATATTTGAAACAAAAAGTTTCATAACCAAATGAAAACATCGATTTACTCAGATTTGAAAGTGTCATTTTTCTCAGTGTGTTGGTCTTCGCACAGCAACAACAAATGTCTCTTAGAGCATCCCATGCATCCCCTATTCTTTGCTGGATTCAGATATAATGAGCATGTTGGCCACTTCGTACGCTTTATTTCTTGCTTTAACAGTTAGTTTCCTTAAAGACAAGCTGTGTGACGTTGGATAATGTGAAAATAGGACAATCCTTTGATCTTTTTGAGCAGTACATTTTGTTTGAATAATTTGTAGAAACCACTTCAAACTTAAAGAGTGCATGGCGGATATATCATATCTGTTTAAGATTGTATGTGCGTTGCAATTTTGCACGGATTTCCATACCTAGGTACAACAGAAATTTGTAGGTATAAACAGTCCGGTATAAACATTCTGACCAATATAGCTTCGAGTTTTGCGTCCAACTAGAAGTTCTGTGTAGCGACAGTTACTGCAAATGGTCTTTTGCAGAAGTTATCTCTTGAATTTTGAGATTATGTGTGCATGGCATACTATTTTATTTATTTTTTAAAAAAATTCTCTATTATTTCTATTTAATCTAAGTGTGACATACAGATAGAATTACATACTGCAATATTGGTATTATTCACTTTTGTATGAATCGTATTTCAAAAGTGTTTATAATTTTCAAAATTTCACAAATATCCAAAATTTTAGTTGGAAATGTAACTTGGAAATTTCAGTAGAGTCTTAACACAACACTACACACTCAATTCTGTATACCTTTGTCTTAAAAATTTTCTAATTATACTATTATTTATTAACTAAACACATTTAGATGAGTAATATGTTAAACAGACATGCAAAATAAGACCGATATTCACTAGGGACAAACGTGGAAATCTTAGTTTGCAGTTGTATTCCTGCGGATAATTTGTAGAATATGAAAAGATATATAGGAAAAATATAAAGGGAGAAGAACCTCTTGTTTAATAGTGTACGATTTCAGCTTTTGGCAGTCCTTGTATGCTTTATAAACCTTCTGCAATTCTTTCCTTTGGAGAAAGTTCCACATTCGGGTTGAAAGCCAATTAACATAGATTTGGCGAAACATTAATTTCATTTTTGTAACAATTATCATAACTCTCATATAGTTAAAATTGTATACTGCTGTCTTGTTTGATGCTTGGCTACGGATTCTATTACAGAAAATTAGCCATTTTACTAGAATGTTGAGCGGGTATAAGCTAAATTTCATTTCACGTAACACATATATTGTAATAGTTTTGATTCTTTTTAATTTTTGCCAGCTTTCGTTTTCTGTATGTTTTCTGCAATAATATCCATTGCATGAAAAACATTTTTCCTGGATATCGCATCCAGATAGATTGATTTATAGCCCCAAAACACTAAAAATTGTAAGAGCTGATTTTGAGACCCCAAGAATATATAATTAAAAATATAAATAAATAAATTATCAATAATTGCTCGTATAATAGTATGAGATAATAAATATTGAAAAAAATACTATAATGACAATAGTATTATACGAAGTTATGGTGTATAATATCTCATACTCCAAAACTCATACACCTCATACACCATAAACACAGCAATAATACGTTTTTAAGGCAGAGTGCTTATTTAAAGACCAAGAAATCTCAGCACTAATAACACCCAAATAAATAAAATACAATATTACAACATAATTAATTTTTTTGTGAAAAGTATAAAAAAATATGCCAGGTGCATTTCACTAATGTATGCTTTTTTACTCACTTTAGTTATATCAAGCAACCTTGGATGCATTACACCAGTTGCCAGAAAAGTGAATTCTGAATGCAACGCGAGTAGATACATCGGGGAGAAATTTGCTGATATGTGGATCCAGGAAGAGCAAATAACAAATAATTACGAACGGTTAGAATTCGCTGATTGTGTGTAAGTATTAAGATTTCATCAATGTGATGATTTATTTTCATATTGTCAAAATCTGTCTTTTCAAATTTTCTTTTACCGATGTAGGATTCCAATTTTTTCGTTTGCCACAATACTTTTTAGCTCACAGGCTATCAAAGCCTGAGAGCTAATGTGCCCGCCCGTTCTGTATGTATGTATGTACAGTCGTGGAAAAAAAAAGTAAACACCCCCTGCTAACTCCTCAACAAATTATCGTAGAAGAAAGTTACTGGTACCAAACGATTGGAAATAAAGTCTACTTTTAAATGATGCATATAAAATTTGCTTAGGGGGCATCTACATATTAAAACGAACCATAACTTTGTTTTTTTCAATAGCAGTACACAATTCTGACAGCATAAATGAACTCTACACCTTTCAATTAGCCTAAAACAAATTTTTATGCAATTCGTACCATAAGTTTCAAAGAAATTAATTATTTTAAAACGAGCGTATTTTAAGGGCTGTATCCAAATTGAAGTTCGGTATTCGATTGTTAACCGAGAGAGCCCTCTTCTTGATCAAGGCACCTTAAGCGATACTCAAGCAGTCATTCAAGCTAGATTACAGGACAGAAATTTCAAAATATCTAGTCACTTCTATCATAGACGGCCTCTTAAACCATCTTTTTGCTGTTTTTTAAGAATAATTTGAAAACTACTTGGAAGAAAAATGTGCAATTTTGGATTTCAATAAAGCAGGACTTAATAAATCTAAATCCATCAAAAAAATTGTAGGTTGCAATTCATAATTTTTTCGAATATTAATTTCATAATTCGTAATTCATATCATAAAATTATAAAAATTGCAAATTCAACGTATTTATGTTTGGGTATATTAGTATTATTGCTACACAAAAAATTAGCACATTAGGAGTATAATTTCAGGAGATATAAATAAAAATATGCTAATGTAATTTAACATTAGAAGCACTCAATTTTGAATGTCTATAATTCAAAAACTTACCATTCAAATGACTTGAAATTTCGTTTCTAGGCATAGTTTGAACAGAAGATTTGAAATATCTTGTTAAATTTGGGTATTGCCATTGAAAAAAATGAAGTTTGGATTCGTTTTAGTATGTAGATGACCCCCAAAGCAAATTTTATATACATCATTTAAAAATAGACTTTATTTCCAATCGTCCGGTACCAGTAACTTTCGTCTACGATAATTTGTTGAGGAGTTAGTAGGGGGTGTTTACTTTTTTTTTTCCACGACTGTACGTATGTATGTACGTAATGCGGTAACTGTAGATAGAAATATCCGATTTGTTTCAAAATTTTTTATAGGTTCATTCTGATAAGGCGCTTCCCTGATTAGTTTTGGGAGTTCATTGGTTAAGTATTAAGGAGTGAAAAGGGGGCTACCCCCCACCTCAATTTAGATAAATGGGTTTTTCATGCAGAATTATTCGATTTGGTCCAAATTTGGTATATCGGTTTATTATGTTAAGGACCTTCCCCGATTAAATTTGGAGGTTCATTAGTTAAGTATAAATGGGGAAAGGGGGATAGACCCCCCTTAATTTAGACAAATGAGTTTTTCATGCAGAGTTATTCGATTTGCTCCAAATTTGGTATACCGGTTTATTATGTTAAAGAGCTTCCTTGATTAAATTTGGAGATTTATTGGTTAAACATAAAAGTGGGGACGGGGACTAGCCCCCCTCTTAATTTAGATAAATGGGTTTTTCATGCAGAATTATTCGATTTGCTTCATATTTGATTTACCGGTTTATTCCGATATGGCGTTTCCTTCATTAGATTTGGAGGTTCATTGGTTAAATATAAAAGGGAGAAAGGGGGCAAGTCCCCTCCCCATAATTTAGATAAATGTATTTAATGCAGAATTATTCAATTGACTTGAATTTTTTTTTCTATATTCATTCTGATAAGGAGCTTTCATGATTACATTTGGAGGTTTATTAGTTAAGTATAAAGGGGGAAAGGGGTGTTAGACCCCCCTCTTAATTTAGCGATATGGTTTTTTTCATGCTGAATTATCTGATTTGCTTCAAATTTGGTATACTGGTTTATTATGTTATGGAGTTTACCTGATTAGAATTGGAGGTTCATTGTTTAAGTATAAAGGATGGAAACGGGGCTAATCCCCCTTCATTTATTTTTCGAGGGACATTATTCTTTGAAATAAAAGTATAATATACAATTAGTGTGAATAGCCTGTGAGCTCAATGCCATCAGTTTAACTGGGCACTTTTCTTTTTATTATGCTTGCTATCTACAAATATGACACGTTTGGATTTGATGTTTATGGCATTAATCGGCTGCCTCTCGTAGATGGGAAATAAGTAACGTAAAGCTTTTGCGATTTCTAACGCTGGTATGGCGATATACAAAGCTTTCCTTTTAGAAATCCCTTTTGAAAGCAGTGTATTCATTGAATTAATATCTTTTTTGGAATTATGTTAATTAGATACAATTGTAGTAAAATGTTCTGATTTTCGGAATAAAAATGATGGTTTTCTGCATTCTACAGGGTGTCCTTAAAAGAATGTCACAGTTATAAATTTTAGTAGTATCAACTGTAAGCGTTGTACAGTGACGGTTCAAGGTCACAAAAAGAGTAACTCAAAAAGTTTTAGATTAGCGCATACGCGAGTACTGCTTTGTTATTGACTCGCTTCCAGTGCCACATACGCAAAATGGTGATCCCAGAGCGTAAAGTGTTGTTGCTGGGCTGAAGATTTAAAAGCAGTTAGAGTCATACGATTTTTTTTCGGGGACTGGGGGTTATAAAAGATCGTGTCTATGTTCCGGCGCTACCTATAGATCTGCCAGAGTTATTTGAAGAGGCTATTGCTTTCATCACACCGGGCTAGTCAACCGAAGTATAGAAAGAATCGGACTTTAGATTGAATGTGTACCGTATAACTAAAATTGCACATATTGAACATTTGTAAGAAAAACTAGGTTAGTTTACCTTCAATTTGATATATGATTTGTTGTAAATAGTCTAAATTAAACTGTTATAATGTACTATTGAAACTGCGACATTTTTTTTATGAACACCCTCTATTGTACTGTCTAATATATTCCTTTATTAATGTTTTGAATTAAAGTTATTTTTGAAATGTCATGTCACCAATATTCAGTTATGTTTTAAAATCTAACATTAGTGAAAGATCACTAGTTTCCCAAAACGTCACTTATTTCGCAAAATGTCACTTATTTCAGAAAACAGTGCCGTATTTCAGATCTGTTCTACCGTGGGAACAGAAGGTTCATTACAAAAATGTGAAGTTTTACCAGCAATTTTGTTATCAGGATGAAACAGTAAATTTTTAAGCTCGTGCAATAGATTATTTTCTCTACTTTGCGTTTTCCCGGTGCATTAATGCATCTTGTTACACAGTTATTTTCATATTTCTATACTTGATATATTTGCCTTGATGTGTCACTTTTTCAAGCTCTGTTTTAACTAAAAAAAACTGAGAACTTTTTAAAACTTTCATGGAAGCCTTCTATTACTAACCTGCGCTTTAAAATGAAATATTAAGAAATATTAAAGGAATTAATGTCTGGAACCAAAAATAAATATATTGCAGCAAAGTTCAGCCAATTTACAAAATTCTGAATTTAGTTAATGAAAATGGACATTATAAATACTAAGGAATAAGCCCGGACTTCCTGGGTTACGGAATGTAGGTGAAATCCATCTTATGTAATATTTCTGATGTTAAATCTTTTTTTCACTACACCTACTAAAGGCACAGTGATGAATGACGTATTTTTCGAAAGTTTCTGCAAGCGGCTTTTGATGTAGTATACTTATATAAAGTGCGGCCATTAATTTCCAGAACTGACGTAACTGTACGAGAACCGGAAATCGCCAGAACGCAGTATTGCTTGCATTTGAAAGGTCGTTTATCTGAGCATATCCAATGACGTCGGCGTCTTTCAGATGCAAGCGGGTTAACCATGAAACGCGCATTAAAACGTAGCAGTTGAATTTTTATTGTCGAAGTCGATATGGAGCACAGAATAAATATTAAGTTCTGCTTCAAATTGGGCAAAACTGCTACAAAAACCCATTAAATGTTGAAACAAGTGTATGGAGAAGAAGCATTATGCCCTTTATGCAATTCTGAATGGTTTAATCATTTTGGGGATGGCCGCGAAAGTGTCGAAGATGACGCGCAAACTGGACGGCCGCATTCCGTGCACACGCCAGAAATAATTGCGAAACTTCTTTAGCTTGTCACTTCGGATCGCCTATTGACTATTCGAGTATTCTCGAATGAAATGAACATTTCCAGGGAGGTAGTTTGGCAAACTTTGACACAAGACCTAAGGGAGCAAGATTTGAGGATGTCGAAGCCATCAAGAAAACGGTAACGTCAACATTAAAGAGCATTCCGAAAGATGACTTTAAAAGCTGTTTTCGGAACCTATATAGCCTAACACAGAAATGCATTAGGGTAGGTGAGAGTTACTTCGAAACATATTAAATGGATATTTATTTCATATAATATTTTCTGGAGTTATTAGATCAACCCCGGCAATTAATGTCCGCACCTAGAATATCGTTAAAACGCGCTGTTTCATAAAAAAATTGCATTTGATGAAAAAAAGTATTAATAAGTAATCTCAAAGATTGCGGTGAGAAAGCCTCACACGGATCTACTGTTTTTTTAAAATGGATAACTCAAACAGATTTTTTAATTTAATACACTATTTTAGAATGCCCATTAACAATACTAAAAGTCATATTTATATAAAAAACAGCAATAATGCTTTCAAATAAAGTTTTGAAATGTATTAAAAGCGATATTTTTATAGTGGACTCACGTCAGTTTTAACAGCCGAAGAAATCACCAAAGATAACTATTTCCAATCAGCCTTTTTGATTCTGTACATTTCGATGGTTCAAGAGTGAAATTCGATTATGTCTTAAACTTATTTATATTTTATTGTTTTACTTAAAGGGATGTTTTAATTTGTTATACATTATAATCTGTGGAAACTAATGATGATCTATTTATATTACTTTAAGTGCAAACGGATTTATCTTTCGGAATCGTCTGACGCGATAGAGATAGATTTGTCAAAAATTCATGCTCGACAATTATTTCAAAAACAATAAAAATTAAGGAAATTGCAATACCGTTTTCAAATAAATTGCGATATAGTTTTCAAACAAATTGTATTTGAAAATACATTTATTGCAGTAAAAGCAAAGTTTGAACATCTGCGATTGCCATTCGCAAAAGGACGTTAGCGTTACGTTTGTTCTTTATAATATAGATAGATAGATTTAATTTAAGTTTTGTAAATATTCTGACAAAGAAACAGCAAATTCTCAAAAATTATTTTAGTAAAGTAATAATTGCACCACATCACCATGCTTTAACGTAACGAAATTTTTAAAGAGAAAGATATAAAAATAATTTCCATTGGTACCTACTCTCAGGCAAGAAAACGTGAAATATCGCAATGTCGGACTGAGATATATGTACGAAGGCTGTTGAATAAAGAATCATCATATTTTTTATATTAACATTCCTTAGTCATCGTTTAAATTTTAATAGTGTTTTTCAAAGTAGTCCAAAGTAGTCCATGCAACGCACTTGTCCCACATTTTTCCACACTTCAAAGACATGCTAGAATTCACATTTTTTAAACAGGTCCCTCAAAATCGCCTCTGCCGTCTTCACTAATGCCTCTAACGATGAAAAAAACTTTCCATGAAGGTGTTTCTTCACTTTAGGGAATTCATTTCATCTACTTGTAACATCAACTTCAATTTTGAACAAACTTCCGCCCGAACATCCTGTTGTTCGGGTATGAGGAATCTCGGAACTCACCGTGCACAAACACGTCTCATGTTGACTTTTCTGTTATCAACGTGTGGGTGGCAAGCAGTCATAGCTGCAATATTTTTAACAGTTCTCCTATCTATAATCTTCAATGACAATAATAGCGACGGTAATAATGTTGACTTTTGTAAGCGCACTTACAGGAATTCCGGTTCAATCTTCCTTTGAAAATGACTGTCTTTCTCTTCCTTAAGAGCCTACACTAGTCACTCAAAAAGACCCGGATGATAATGTTAATCCTATGGGGAAGTTATTTTCAAATATCTCGCTTGAATTTTGATATTTTTGAATGCTTTTTTTCCCATAGGATAGCTGAGGACGATCTACAACCGGGCTAATTTTTACTTTTTCGATTTTGGTTATTTTCTTTTAATATTAGGATAGTTCCAATTTTAGAACCGGTTCAAACCGGTTCCGAAAGTAAAAGTATATATTTTTTAAATATATGAAGCCAAAATCGAAAAAGTAAAAACTAGCCCGGTTGTAGATCGTCCTCAGCTATCCTATGCAAAAAAAAAAAAAAAAAGAAAAAAAAAATCATTCGAAAATATCAAAATTCTAGCGAGACATTTGAAAATAACTTCCCCTTAGGATTAACATTATCATCCGGATCTTTTTGAGTGAATAGTGTATGCTCTAGACTCTCCGTAAGTCACCTATAGCATACGTTTTAACTGACGATTTCTTCAGGCGAAAGCAAAATTTCCAGCACGCAAGAGCATACTGCTCATAGAGTTTTGTCTTCATCGTTCCCGTAAACGATACTGAAAGTACCTGAACTTCCATAGCTTCCGTACTACTCTAAATAAATGAAAACAAAATTACCACGCATTCAGTAAGCGAACAATGGAAGTAAATTTTTGCGTAATAAAGTATGCTTATAAAAAAATTATGATCATTCTTTATTGCACAGCCCTCGTATACTCGTATACCTCGTGGACTAAAACCCTTCGCGATGAATGTCCCATATACATGACGCATAAAGTGTTTAGAATTCTTCATTATTTCTACTAGTAATTTTTAATTGCAAATTTTGCATTATTAATTTAAAGAAGTTCTACAATTAAATTAGGTAAATATATTTCTATTTTGAAAAACTGGTGATAAGGCATTCAAAATTCTGTAAATGACGCTCGTCGTAAAGTGTTTAAAGTTGCTTTAAGAACTGTCTACATGTATCGGTATGTTTCTGTCCCTTCCTGTATCCGTTGGCTTCAACGAAAGAAGTTTTAACATGTTGAAACACAGAAACCTATATGTAGAATTAAAGCAAAAAGCAAGGATAACAAATTTAATTAGTTAATAGATTTTGAACTTTTATAATTTGCAAACCGTTTTATGATAATAGAAAAAAAAACTTTTGCGAAAAATTTTTTCGTACAGTAAATTTTAAATTAATAATTATCTATGGTGTATACATATGATATATATCTTATAGTGTTCTGTAGTTTTTTGTATTATATTTATTTAAATTACTATATTAGTAATCAATATTATACATACAATGTACTATTATAGAAAATAACCTGCACATTAAAAATGCATAAGTGTAAATAGTGTAAATAAAATCATAAGACGAAATGCAATTTTTCATTTTGATTCAACATAAAATATATAATGTGAACTTTAAAAATTCGCAGTCTTACTTAAAAGGCGACTAAAGTAATGAAAAAGATGTTAAAAGTTTAAAATATATATTTTATTTAAAACTTCTTAGTACTTTCAAGTTATCCAAGCCCATCATCAGAGAAAATTTTAATAACTAAATGTTGTTTATTTATACAAATGCGTCACTTTCATTTTTAAAACAAAGTGACGTATTTGTATAAATAAACAACATATAGTTATTAAAATATTCTCTGATGATGAGCTCGGATAGCTTGAAAGTACTAAGAAGTTTTAAATAAAATGTATATTTTAAACTTGTAACATCTTTTTCATTACTTTAGTTGCCTTTTAAGTAAGACTGTGAATTTTAAAAGTTCACATTATATATTTGTGTAAATAGTGTATTTTACTTTAACTACATTAAGCAATTATTTACTCAAATTTCCTTCCAAATATATTTATGGAAAAGGTGGGAGGGCGCCAATCTACTATCTTGCACATGCGAATTTTTGTTTGGTTTTGTAACTAGTGTTTCCCACCCTGTAAATCGTTATAACGGTAATGACTATAATGAAGACCCTCACTATAATGAGACGCACTGCGTTTCAATTCCAGTAAGCCGTCTCAACGACAGTCATTGTAACATGGATCTTTATTATAACAAATCCCGTGCTCTTCGCACTCATAAACTAATCAAATAAAAATTACTATGTCAAAACTCCTTATATTCCGCACTTGCAAATATCCGATCACGAATGTGATGCTCTACTAACTGATCTGTGGTTACCCGAAATTATAGTTGATCGGCAAATTAACGGTATTAAAGTGAGTAGCAAACATAAAGTGTTCACTCTTGATTAGAAAATAAATAAATAAAATTTATTTTCAGTAGTGGATGAAATTAAAATTGTGTCTGAGCTTTGAACACAAATTTTTCTCGGAAAATAAGACTTATGAAATACACTGCTCAAAACAATTAGGGGAGCACATGGTTTTGACGAAATTACGTAAATATTTACACCGTTAAGTAACGTAAAATAAAACATCCATAATAAGTATTGTAGAAAACAGATAAAGAAAACTTCACATGTAAATTAAAGTGTATGACGTCAAAAACTTGAAAAAGGAGATAAGTGCAGAAATCGGGATTTTGCAGAAACGTCTGTTTCACTGCCTCAGTTGTAAAATTCAATTGCTCAGCTTGTGTTTTGAGAAAAGGTCGCTTGAAAATGTCACAACAACATGATTTACCACAATTCATGGCTTGACGTGTTATCGGGACAGTTGAATTTGAGGAAACACAACGAAGTGTAGTGGACGCTGTTGGAGTCGCAAAAAGTGTCCACGAGAGGATGTGGAATCGATTCCGAGACACATGGAATGGTAGTAATCGACAAGTGCAAAGTCGAAAATGCGCTAACACAGAAACTGATGACTGATATACCCTGTTAACGGCTCATCTAGACGGAACTGGTAACGCTACTCAGCTCCAAACACAGTTGTTCTTGGCCATAGGACGAAGTGTGTCCAGCCAAAAAGTCCAAAATAGGGTTCATCAAGGTTGTCTCTATGCACGTAAGCCAGTGGTTTGTATTCCACTGACCTCAAGTCACTGTGCCGTCTAAAGAAGGTGGGGAACTGAACATCGAGTTTGGAGGCAAAGTTGTTGGAGTCAAATTCTGTTTACAGACGAGTCCCGATTCAGTCTGGATGTGACATCTGATGTGTTTTGGTATGGAGAGAAAGAGGCACTCAATATAATCCCATATTCGTTCGTGAAAGATCACATTACAGACGAGGTGGGTTGATGCTATTAGCTGGAATCAGCATAGGTGGACGTACGGGCCTGCATATCAT
Organism: Maratus speciosus; assembly: GCA_963932465.1. Taxonomy (NCBI): domain Eukaryota; kingdom Metazoa; phylum Arthropoda; class Arachnida; order Araneae; family Salticidae; genus Maratus; species Maratus speciosus. The sequence continues at coordinate 248,785,325 of OZ010786.1, read as the reverse complement.
TCGGAATGGCACCTTGACGGTACGAAGTTATACAGTCGAGATACTGAGACCTCATGTCATATTTTATGTTGCAGAAATTAGTGATTTCTTTGTTTCCATGCATAATAATGCCAGACTTCATACAGTTCGTCTTGTGGAAAACATGCTTGAAGCTAAAACAATACAACGTATGGAATGACCAGCATACTCCCCTGACCTAAATCCGATCGAGCATATTTGGGATATACTCAGACGACGCATTGCTGCGAGACCGAGGCCTACTTTTACTGTTCGCGACTTGGAGATTGCGCAGTGGAGCAGTGGAACAGTATTCCCCAAGTCTTATCGATAACCTCATCGCATCCATGGAAAACCGGTGTGCAGCAGGCATATTCACAATACCTACTCGGTTCAGATTCGACACTGGTATTTTTCTCAGTATATTTTTCCGGTATGAAATGTTGAATATTTTAAACACTTAGTTTTGTTATTATCTTCATGTAGTAATAAAATTATCCTAATCCTAAAAACATTATAAATCTGAAAATGTGAATATGATTGGATGAAGTCAGAATCAAAACGTTTAACTAAATTTTTTTTGTTCATTTTTCATTATATTATTTTTTTTTCTCCAATGTTTAAATTTTCCCTTAAGTTAATAAAATTTACATATTTTATTTCTTTGTAATATATAAAATAAAAGTTATAATAAGCAATTAAATTTAAAAAATCAAAAAACCCGACTGCGTAAAAAGCGAACTAATTAATTGCTTTTCATCAATGTGAAACTATTTTTTTTCAATTCCTACTATTAGCTGACACTCTCGCTATATATATCTTATTCAAATTTTCATTCGTTAATAAAATACTTATTATTCATCCCATCAAGCTCAAATAATTTGTTTTTAAACTTGCAGTGGATGACACTTGATGTTAATCCAGTTTTTTCAAATATTAATTCATTAATTAAATTAAAATAATTAATTTTCAATAATCGAGAGAGCACTCTTCTAGATCAAGATATTTTAAGACCGAGAGAGCCTTCTTCTTGATCAAGGCGTTTTAAGCGCCACTCAAGTAGAAAGAAGAATGGAAAAAAAAATTATCTTATTGACCTAAGTAGGAATTGACGTAAAATATTTTTGTATATTACTTGTTTATATTACTTACCTATTTTTTTATTTCCTTGTATTGATGACTTTTAAGTTGCGTTTAATTGATAGTTCCTATCTATAAACACTCTTTTGATGAAGTCTATAGATGTCTATGATGGTTAGAGTTCCAGTAAAGCTAGAGATCCTACATGCATAACTTAATGTTGTATAATATTTTAACGGAACTTCTGACTGTAAAATAGTCAATGAAACATCGTCTTCATTTTGAAAGAACTATCCAATGATAAGCCACTCAATAGGGTGCGTAATTTTTTTTTCGTCTCTACCGCCATTTTGTATTTTATGGCCGCCATTTTGAATTTATAAAAACAAAACCTAGCCTATAACCATTGGGCCGTTAAGACGAATTGATAGAGACCTCATTCATTAAAATCTATCCAGCCGTTGGGATGTTTCGAGGGTATAAAGAAATCCACATACACAGATACGCGTGAAACACATAACCCTTCTTTTCAATCGGGTAAAAAGGGAACCTTTTTTTCCGTCAAATGTAGCAATAGAATATTCTCTTGCATTTATAATATCGTAACATTTTAAAGGAACAAAATATGAAAATTGATTTGACATTAAGGCTCCTGTCCCTGCCTGCGAAGACGCTCACGAGCTAATGCTAATGCTATGGGGAGGGATTTTTCTAATATCTCGGTTGCATTTCAACATTTTTAATTTTTTTTTTTTTGCATTGGATAGCCGAGATCCATCTCTACATCGCACCTTTTTTACTTTTTCGAGTTTGGTTGCAGATATTTTTTTGAATGACACTTTCACTTTCGAAACCGGTTCTAAAAATGAAAGTGTCATTCTAAAAAATATAGGCAATTTAAATCGAAAAAGTAAAAAAAGGTGCGATGTAGAGACGAATCTCGGCTATCAATGAAAAAAAAAATTAAAAATGTCGAAATGCAATCGAGATATTAGAAAAATTCCTCCCCATAGGATTAGCATTAGCTCGTGAGCCTTCTTCGCCGGCAGGGACAGGAGCCTTAAAGTAAAAATAGTTACAACCATTTTAACTTTACTAAAAATGCACCTATCTGAAAATTCAAGGGTGGTTGGGTTTCTGGATTTTTTATAACCACTATTTCTTTCTAATAGTAATATTTGCCTTATAACTTATGAAATTAAAAAGTGCGACGATTACTATTTGGAAATAGAGATAAAAAAAAAATCCAAAAACACAATTAACCTGAAAACCAGTATTAGTTACGTTGGTTGTATTGTGCTAATACTTGCATTCATCGTTAACAGTGTTGCCAATTTAACCGAATTCTAAATTCAAAATCTGTACCAGTCTTTTTAAATAGTATTTTCACTTTATTTAATCAACGAAAGTCTGTCATTAAATAAAGTGAAAATTAGTATTAAAAATTTCTGATATCTATTTTGAATACAAAAATACGTTTAATTTTAAGCGCTGATCGCCATCAATGATGCTTGAACTATAATACCAATGTTGGTAAAATATTGGATTTATATTGGAAATATTTGTAATGAAATGTCAAAATTAAGTTGTAAGTATCTGCAACAAAATGTCAATAATGCGAAAATATTTTCTTTATGTTGGAAATATTAATAGTGAAATTGCAAAATATTTTTTGCCAATTTACAGTTTGCACATATTTGCGCAAAATTTAAAAAAATATTTTGCAATTTCACTATTAATATTTCCAACATAAAGTAAATGTTTTGCAATTTGCTTGTAACTTTTATTTTATGTATTACAAACAAATAAAATGTGCAAATTTTATTAACTTAAGTGAAAATTTTAAACACTGGAAGAAAAAAAAATAATATAATGCATAATATTGCACAAAGGCATTTAATTATCTATTTTGACGCTAGTTTCAGCCATACATTTTTACACTTTCACATTTATAATATTATTAGAATTAGGATATCTCTATTAAATAGAGATAATAAGAAAACTGTTTCAAAATATTCAAAATGTCATACCAGAAAAATATACTGAGAAACACCAGTGTCGAATCTGAACCGAGTAGGTATTGCGAATATGCGTGCAGCAGTCTTAGCTGTTCGAGGAGACCACACGCCATATTAAAAATCTTGCATCATTTCTAAAGAATATTTTTTTTTATCATTTACATGAAACCAAATTGTTGCCCTAAACCATCTTTTCACGTTCTTTTCATCTTTTCAAAGAATAAAAACTCCCTTAAAAATTTTTTGTGTCTTTTTTTCTGTATTGCGCATTGATACACGTGCACTATTCCTTTTATGCCCATGTCTTGCACTTTTCTCTTCACTTGTTTACTTGCTCCCCTAATTTTTTTGAGCAGTGTATATATTTTCCTTATTCTGTGTTCCAGGTTTCCTCTCTGGCGTGTGACATGCGAATCTACTGTGATTGGTGTACACTGCGGATCAGAAGTGAAATATGCTGTTAAAAAAATGTTGGAGGGAACAAATCCTAGTTATGACAGTTGCACAAGTGAAATTCTTGAAGAACTCGAACCTTTGCGTCAAACTTATGAATCTGTTGTTGAAGCAGAACAAAAGCTCATAAATGCCATAAGAAAACGAAAGTAAATTATTTTCAGTCTGCCAAGATCCTGTATACATTTGCTACATGGAAAGTTTTTACAACAAAATAATTTTCATTCATTAAGTATGTATTGAATGTAGTAATATTAAAATTTATTGTGCATTGAGAATTCTCGGATATTTCTCAATCTTAATTTCTCAATTATTTCTAAATGTATTTTCTTTGGCCACAAGATGAAAGGATAACAATACATGCCGCTAACTGGGGTAGCTTTGGCCCAAGAGAGAAAAAAAATTAAATCCATCTGCTATATTTTCTACATTGCTTAAGTTATCGACAAAGTTTTGGTCTCAAAATATAGGTGGCAGCATTAACTTGAATCTGGCAGCTCATTTTAAGTAATTCGCCAAGTTTCCACCGTGGGAGCACCAGTCAAATAAAAACGTGCGAAGACGGTGAAAATTAAGCTCTTACAACTTTTGTCTGCCAAGCTGTAAATTAATTCATTTGGACCTTGGTAAGTACTTTTATTATAACCTCATCAGTGCAGATCAAGGCCTAATGTAGTGTTATGCGCTGTCCTTTCCTGAGATAAAAAAGAAAAGCTTTTTTCTAAGTTAGGATAACTTTGGCACAACATTTGGGGTAATACCGCCGTAACCAATTATCATTTACATTTTTGTATATACTTCCTGTCAATGCATAAAAAAGTTATATTTGAAGGGGGTTTTCCTATTTTCTTGAATTTAAACATTGATGTTTTTGAGGTAATGTTTTTGTTTATCTTTGACATACTTTTGAAAATAGACATTTGTGCTTATATAAACAATAATTTTGCTGAAAAGTCATCCTGTGTATTGGTTCCAACTGAATCAAACAAGAAAGCTGTTAGATGTAAATTTCCAACTGGGCGAAAAATGTCCGGACCAGGATTCGAACCAGGGATCTCCTGGCTGAAGCCGCCAGTGCTCTGCCATCTGAGCTATCCCGGACGAATCTCCTGGAACTTTTTCACCCAGCTAACCTTAATGATCATCTAAACTTCTGTCTAAGAGAAACCAGTATTCAGTCCCAGACCTGGACAATCCACGTTAAGCAATAATAATGAGTGTTTTAATAATTTTTTTATTAAAATATATGCTAATTTACTGTCTTTTTACATGCTTACACTTCTTACCCTCTCTCTCCCGTCTTTTTCAATAGGGTAACATTGGTCTACATCATATTGTATACCCTATAACATTCGCTTTAACACATGGGCCAATGTTACCACAATCCAAGGTAACGTTGGCCCCAAACTTTCAAAAACAATTTTTGATTAAAAAAAAAAAAAAAAATCAATGTCGACAAATTTATGATAATGGTGTGGTTCCACGTGTTCTTAGCAAACAAAAAATTAACATGATATTCATTTTTAAAATAAAATAAGAGAATGGAGATGCTAAACATGTTTGGATTTCTTTTGATTGGACTTCTTTTTAAACAAAAAAGTTTGGATAAAAGTTACCCCAGTTGAAGTTACCTAACAAAATAACATTTTCTAAAGAAAAACTGCATTCAATCTCTATTTTGAAAGAAAATGTACTCAAGTCAGTAAATAAAGCATTCTTAATTCACAAGACAAATTTTTAACATACTTGGTGTGTGTGGGGAATAAAGTTGTCTGGAGGTGCGTGGGGATTAAAAGGGATTTATTTAAAAGGTAATACTGATATTTATTGAATTCCTCATTTTAAATTAAATTTGTAATTTACAATAATTTAATTTTTGATTTCAATTTTAAATCCAATTAACTTGACTGCACTTTTGAATTGCACTCAAGAATGCATAACAGCGATAAATGTTTGATGTGATTACCAGCACATCCAAGTACATTATTGATTCACATTCCCTATTACAGGGGATAAAATGCATTTAAAGGAAACTTGGTGGTAGAGTGCCACATTTCAGTGAAAATGTAACTATCTTTTTTATTAGAAAAACAATTTTTATAGCACCCAAATTTATGCAATAGCAAGTCATTATGTCATTCATTATGTATATGTCATATGATTATGTATATTGACAAATTGAAAAGATTAAAAATAAAAAATATAATCAAATAAAAATAAAAAATATAATAAAAATAAAAAATAATTTCATTCTGTATTCAAAGTCAGAGTTAAGTTACACGTCTTCTTTTCCATAGTTGATAAGCAATCTAAATAAATGGCTAAATACAGATGTTTTAAATGATTTTAAAAATTGGAAAATAGTTAGAAAAATCCATGTTACATTTACGATAGATACAAAAATAACGAACTACAGATTTTTTGAGAAATACGTATTAGAAAACGCTTTGCTAAATTTCTTAGTCACACATTTTTCCCATTTTCCCATTTTTCATATCGAACTACGGTAATCGATATATATTTTCAAATACCCACCAAGCTTTACTTAAAACTTTGGACATCTTTTAAACAGATTTCTGGTGTTTTTCTCAAAAATCTGTTGATGGTATGTGAAAATTTATAGAATTTTATTTCAAAATTCTCACTGAATAAATGTAAGAAAATGAAAGTTTAAGATTTTTTAATGATTGAATTTACATTCTAAACAAAATAAATTTTGAATGAAGTCAAGGATCAATAATCGACTTTATCTTGTGCTAAAAATTGAATACATATGTAAAACATATAAAAATATGTTGTAAAGATTTAATTAAAAACAACATTTAATGATTAATAAAAATAACAATATATTGACATTTTAAATCTTTGAATAAAGAGTGACTTTTAAGCAGTTTAAAGAAACCTTTGATGCTAAATGAAGATGTAAATATTTAAAAATGTGTTATGAACAAATGTTAGGGAATCTATATATTTAAAACGCGAAGCGTTTTCTTTCGATAGTCCTTGAGAAGAAACTACTGCATCAAATTACACCAATCTTTTTTTTTTAAATGAAAGATATTTGGCCACAGATTTGTTATCGTACATTCGTTTGTTCAAATACAGTAAACTCTGTGTAAGGCGGACTCTGTGTAAGACGGAAATCTGCCTAACTCGAAAAGATTTTCGAGTCCCTGCGAATCCAAAGACATAGAGTAAAATTTGTCTAAGGCAGAATATTGTCTACTACGGAAAATTTTCTCGGTCCCGATCGATACCGCCTTAGACAGAGTTTACTGTATCTTATTAATTAGCCGTAATTTTAAATTAGAATCTGAAGTTGCGCATGCGTAGTATATAAGTACATGTCTGCCTTTGGCGATGCGCTGCACATGCGGAAAGATGTTCGCTCAGTTGAGCTATCACATCATAGTTAGAAGTTGTTTGAAGTTCGTCTGCTATTCGATCCTACTATAACCCTCTACTGCCCATGGTAGCATATTTGCTACCATAAGTTTAATTTTTAGCACGAAATTTCATAAATAATGTGTATTTTAAGTCATTACAGAAACGAGGTGGAACCCGCCGAATTTCGACGAAAGAAAATGTTTACAAAGGAACTGTTGCATCAAATTTATAATACATCAACAACAATAATTAGAATAAAAAATCCATCTTACACTTGTTAATTTAACTCTCCAAAGACATATTTTAACCCAGATTAACAAAATACTTTTCCATAAACTTCAACTGTTAAAATTATTGAAAAAATAAACTTAATTCATATACGTCATCAGTAAAATATAATCAAGATAAGTAATTTTGATTAAGTTATTAATTGATGCTTGGTATTACGGAATGAAAAATCCGCAAAAATGATTTCACCGTGACATAATCATAGAATTTTTCTACCTTCACATCTAAATCAAATCAAGTAATTTTCCACGTTTCACATCCATATTAACCATTTAAAAACATTTTAATGCGCAATAGGTTATTAATAAATATATTTTCAAGCTTGAAGTCACGTTTGTTAACTATTACAACTTTTCATGTTAAAATTTCCACTCGTCATTTGAGGTCTTAGTATAATCTCTGTACCTGCGCGTAAAAATTCCAGAAATTTATAACTTTTAGACGTATTCAAGGAGAAATATCTCGTTTTATCAAATAAAATTATCGTTTACTTTTAAATATGAAGTCATTTTCAGTCGCTGAAATATTTTGCCTATTGACTCAAATTCAATATCAGCGAAATGAAATAATAGTGAAATATAACAGCATCATCAGGGAAATTGTGTCTTTTTTAAAGAGTAACGTCATTTTCTGTTCAAATTTGTAAAAATATATTTTTAATTGTAATGAGAAAATGGCATCAGTAAGAATATAATCAATAAAGATAACAATCCCCTTTTAATAGAAATGAAGTACTTCAGTTGCCACGATTAGAAAATTGGTATTAAAAACTATAAAAAAATTAATATCTCAAAAATAAATTGAGATACAGCTTTCAAACAAATTGCATTTAAAAGTGCATTATTTTCTGCGTACGACGGTGTAAACATTTAAAATGTGGGATGTTTAGAAATTTAAAAATTTGCTGTAGCAAAAATTGCAAAAGCGAAATTTCATTTCAATTTCAAAGTGTTGCCATTCGCAGAATCACGTATGCGTTACGCACATATATGTTTGTCCTTTATAATATAGATAACTGCACCTTTAAGTAATATTAGGTATGGCATTTGAATGCACATGGCATCACTAAATAAGAAAAAAATTAGTTTGAAAAAGCATGTCTGATAAAAATGGTAAAATGATATTTACAGTGGTAAGTTTTTGCTAATTTTTTCAAATATTTTATTGCGATAAAACTAAATACACACGATTTATAATTATAAAAAGAATTACTTCTATTCCCTGCTTAAAAAAGTTCAATGTAGGTTTGTTTTTTAATGGTAAAATTAGTAATTAAAATGAAGGTAGAAAATCTGCTACCACGGGCTTTGGTGTTCACAAGCCCGTGGTAGCATTTTTGTTACTATGTTATTTTCACGAAAAATTTGTATTTCTTAGTGTTAGCTTTGTACTTTAGTTACTTGTTTTACTTTTAATTCGCATGATCATGTTATCGGAGCCGGCGCAATGGCACGAGGGGCCTTGGCAAAACACTTAGCGGGGCCCAACGTCTTTGAGTGTAATATTTGAGTAATAAAAAATATTTTTAAAAGTTGCGTATGTCATAATTTATAATATAGAGTATAAAATGTATGAAAAGTAACATGCCGTTCATCGCACTGGTAATATGTATAATTATTTTTTATTTCTAAAAATCTTCTATCCTTTAGAATATTTTAAATATTTATTTTTTGCTTTTAACTTTTACGGTTGATTTCACGATCCTCAAATCTTTACATTCTTCGACAATTATAGCAACTTAGGCTGTAAGACATAAGTTAATGCTAACATTTTTCCAAAAAAATATTTAAAGTCGAATTTATAGCCATAATATTGTTATTTTACACAGAGATAACGGTATCTTGAATTTTTCGGTACTCTTGGGGGCCCGACGCAGCCGCCCCATTTGTCCGATGGTTGCGCCGGCCTTCCATGTTATTAAATAAATCCGAAATAAATTAGTTGAAATTTAAAATTATATGTTTATTATAGGTAAAATTACATATAAAAGTTGGCTACATATAATAATAATTATTATTATTGCAACCATCTACTTTGAGTCAGCCTTTTCACAGACGCAGAGGGAAACAAATATTTACTAAAGGAGAAGATGCTATAGCTTTTGTAGATGAATTGGAAAGTGACTTGTCAGGATTATCTGAAACGGATAGTGACGATGAGCGTCCCCCCCCCCCCCCCCAAAGACACTATGTTGGCTATGAGGAATGATCAGATGATGAAGAATCTGAAGAGACGAATAACTTAAATGAAAAAAAAAATAGAAATTTGTTGAATATTGGCGAAAGTACTCTAAAGAAAGAATATAAGAGTCTTAATAAAATAATCATATGGAAGAAAAAAGAGCCATATCTGCTGACTATTGCCGATGACGACGACTTTCCGGATCCGATAGAGCATCTTCCATCTCAATTACATTATTTTAAAATGTATATGATCACATTATTGGTATCAGAAACAAATATGTACAGTGTTCCAGTAACAGGGAATTCAATTATGTTGACGGAATATGAAATGGAGCAATTTTTGGGTATGTACATTCGAATGGGACTTGATCAAATACCATATATTATAGGATACTGGGAAGATGGAATAAGGTATGAACAAGTTGCTGGAGTCATGTCTCGAAACAGATTTGAAAAGATTTTAAGATATGTACATTTTGTTGATAATTTAAGTGTTGATGATACTGTGCGATTTGATAAATATTGGAAATTGCGCCCTTGGTTATGTATGTTGAGGAATAACATGCTATCAATACCAGAAGAATGTAAGCAGTCGATTGATGAAATAATGATCCCATTTCGTGGGAGAGTCCCCATGAAATAATACATGCCAAAAAAGCCTCGTAGTAAATGGGGATTAAAATTATGTCCTAGGTGTGGACAATCCGTTATTTGCTACGATTATGACGTCTATACCGGACAGTTTAAAGAACATTATGGGGGACAAACTGATTATGAATTACTATTAGGAGCAGGTGTTGTTTTACAACTATGCAGCACACTGAAAGCCCCAGAGAAAACTACAATTTCTTCGCCGTATTTAACTTGGTAAGAGAACTGTCGAAAAACAGAACAGGTTTCATTGGGACTATGAAAGAAAACAGATTGATGAAGTGTAAATTAAAAAATGAGAAAGAAATGAAGAAAGAAAGAAGAGGATCCATTGCCTACTCGGTAGCATCTATAGACAATTTTGATGTTATAGCAGTGAAATGGTTCAGCAACAGATGCTGTACTTTATTATCGAACACTGTAGGAGTTAATCTTTTAGCTTCTGTAAATAGGAGAGTAAAATGCGAAAATAAAGAAGTACTAGTACCTTTCCCGTCAGTCATTCTTCTGTACAATCAAAACATGGGAGGGACTGACTTGAATGATGTGATGTCACTTAAATATAAGTACACGTTCAAATAAATTAGATGGTACTTGTACATATTTTGGCACACAGTCACAATGCAACCGTCAATGCATGGTATCTTTATCGGAGACATTGTAGCCAACTCAAAAGGAAACACTCTTGCCTTCGCTCTTTTTTGAACAAATTAACTACAAGCCTTATCATTGTTGGTAAGAAGAAGGTAGGTAGATCATCTCTCGAGAGCCCAAAAGTCTAAGGAAAAGGCTATAAAAGAGGAACCACCAAAGGTAAAATTTACATACTGAAAAATATTTTTACAGCTAAAATGTACATGTTCATAATATGTATATCTTAGGTCAGATGTGAATATTGGAAGTATATATTTTATTCACTTTTAGGAAACAAGGGCTGGTGGCGTGCATCATTGGCCTACATATGAACAAAAACGCCAAAAATACCATATTTGTCCAAGGAGAATATTCTTTTCAATAAAATGTCAGAAATGCGACATATTCCTATGTATAAACAAAGAAACTGTTTTAAGGCCTACCACATGAAAAAATAACAGCTTTTTCAAAAAATAAAATAAATTTGAAATGTGGTAAAATTCTTCATTTTTCATCCTAATCTGCCCATGGTAGCATATATGATACCATACAGAAATCCTTTAAAATATAACAAAATCTCATTTTTTAAAATATTTATATTTTATTTGACGCATAACAGCATAAATAAGACAAACAAATAATTTTTCCATAGCAATTTCTTGTAGTGGTCAGTAGAGGGATAAACAAGCATTTCTTTCTTTCACAAAGTTAATATTATTTTGCTCTTTCAGTAGTATTAACAATTCAAAAATTTATCGTGTCGATATTAAGAGCTAGATACGGTTTATTTCAGTAGTGTCACATTGTTTTGGTCATATTACACACATAAGATTAACACAGTGATTTGAGGGTAAAAGTTATGGCTGGTAATCCATCTGATGAATTGCCAATAGTTACATAGGAAGGCTGAAAAAATAAGGTATCATAAATATTACAACGCAAAACTATTTCTGTAAGATCAAAACTCAAATTCGAGACAATTGAGTATGCGTCAACTGTTTTTCTAACCTCTTCAATTTAGAAGGATGAAGAACGAGTTCCTGATAGAGTAGCGGGTTAAAGCAGAAGTTTAAAGCTCTGAATTTTTGTAGAGGACGCAGGTTCGAGCCCAAGCCTGGCAAAATGTGTAATATTTTTGTCGATAATTCATTTCAATAATGACATATTTTATTAGGAAGAGAAGTTATAGGATTTTTACTTTATTATTATTATTATTTGAATGCTTTATAATTAAATAAAATTTAACACTCAGTAATATTTTTTAAAAATAATGATTTTATATTTAAAATATTTAAGCTAAAATATTTTGCATGTAATTAGCAATTAAATAAATTGAGCTGATCTACAATTATCGTTATATTTTCTGCCCATCATCAATAATACATATATGTGTGTGTGTGTCAGAAAGAAAAGTTTGTCATTCATTTGCGTAAAAAATAAAACGGAAAGAAAGAAAAATATTCGTATAAGAGCTATAAAAGAAATTACCTTAATATCCAGGTTTAATATTTTAAAAAAATGTATAAAAATGTAAAATAAAATTCAAGTAATAAAAAATATATATTATAAATCGCTAGCTGCATCAAATTTCAAATTTAGGTTTTTAGAGGAGGGTTGGGTTGGGTTGATTTTTGACTGCCAATTATCTACACGAGGGATATAGGCCCGGGGGGAGTGCCCTCCGTGGGGGTCTTTCTAAGGGAACCTAATCCGTATTAACGCATGGAAGATCCACGGCTCGAAGAAAACCACGAAAACTCCGAACGATTAGGCCGACGGGCGCGATTGGGATGTTTTTAGAGGAGGAGACAAATGAAAGTAAAATTCATGGCAGTTTTTAATTGTCGTGTAGTTTAAAAAAAATAAATAAATGAAAATAAATATTGTTATTTTTTCGAAAAAAAAAAATAAAGACGCTGTAGTAAGAAAAAATAAATTCGCTACCTGGTATTTTTAGGTAAATTTCTGATAAAAAGCAAGCATAATGGATTGTAAATTATAAACTTAAAATTCATTTCACTTCATTGAATAGGTTAGACTAACAGCACCATCTATCACCTTATGGAAACCGGAATCGCTTATGGAATTTAGAAATTCATCACGTAATTCGTCTTTCAATAATTAATTTAAAGGCAACTAATTAAAAATTCAATCATTTTTCTAAAGAAACATTCAAGTTATTTACCGTCAAATCTTGACGGGCACTATCTAGTAAAAGTTTAAGATTTATAATTGTTTGAATCTACTTTTTAAGAAAAATACATTTTTATCCAATAATTCAACATTTTCTTGTCTTACAGTGTGAATAAATTCGTAAAACTTTAAAATTAATATTCTAATCTATTTTTAAATTATAATATTGATTAGTTACATGAATTCACCAGTTTGTTTTAAATGGCGAGTTTGATTACTAAGCAGTGCAATATACACTGCTCAAAACAATTAAAGGATATTTGAAGTTTTATATAAAATAAAGATATAAACGAATTTTTTTTTGCCGAAAATAGAAGAAGAGAATCACAAATGCAAATTTTTCTGGTTTTCAAACTGTGGAGTATGCAAATTTTGAGTTCGACGTCAAAAACGTCGCTTCAGCGGCAGCGAATGAAATTTGACTTTCAACTGGATAAAAGAGAACGAAGACAAGGATGATCGGCATTCAGTGACTGCTTTGTTTCGATGAGTACGATGTCTCAGCGAAGTCATCTGACAGATTCAGAAGCTTTGAGAATTGTTGGTAGGTTAGAAGGGGGCTAAACTCAAGCCGAAGTAGCGCAAGCCATTGGAGTGTCACAAAGTGTCATTTCCAGGATCTGGAACCGTTTTTTGGAGGCAGGCCGAAGACCAGGGCAAGGTCGTAGACGGGCAACAACGCCCAATGAAGATCGGTATGTAGCGTTAACAGCTCGGAGACACCGAACCATGAACGCTACTCTTCTCCAACAACACCTTCGCTCGGCTACAGGCACCACGATTTCAACTCAGACTGTCCGAAACCGGCTCCATGCTGTAGGTCTGTATGCTCGCCGACCGATGGTATGTGTTAGATTAACATCAAGGCATCGTCGCGACCGCAGGGAGTGGGCAACCGAGCATGTCAACTGGAGGAGAAATGAATGGAGCAATATTCTGTTTTCTGACGAGTCCCGTTTTTCTGTGCATCCGGATAATAGGCGTATTTTCATCTGGAGGGACCGTGGCAGTAGGAATAATCCTGCGTTCGTGCACGAAAGTGTCAGATTTGGCGGTGGAGGAGTGTTGGTGTATGGTGGCATCTCCATTGACGGGCGCACTGACCTCTACATCATTCGAGATGGAGCTCTGACTGGTCGCCGATATAGGGATGAGATCCTCAGACCTATTGTAGTCCCTTACGCTGCAGCAATCGGAGATAACTTCATTTTAATGGACGATAACTGCAGGCCACATCTTGCAAACCTGGTGGAGGATTTCCTTTTCGAGGAAGGAATCGTTCGAATGGAATGGCCAGCGTGTTCTCCAGACATGAATCCAATCGAGCACGTTTGGGACGCTCTAGGAAGACGAGTTTCTGGCCGCCAACAACCTTCACAAACTCTCCAAGAACTGGAAAGAGCTCTTCTGGAAGACTGGGGCAGAATACCCCAACTCGTCATTAATAGCCTCATTGAGTCCATGCCTCAAAGGTGTTCAACGTTGCTGGCCGCCCGTGGAAACCATACCCCCTACTGAAAATGATTTTCTTTGAAGAAAACACATTTTCTTATTCTTTTTTTCTCATATGCACAAATTGTGTTTTTTTCCTTTAGTACACAAATGCGCAATAAAATGCATTTTTTTCTGCCAAACATGTGTAATTTATTCTCATATAACCTACTATGTCTGTCTACCATGTATCAATCAGCTAAACAGTTTACCAGATACAAAATCCACCTAAAACTGCAATATCCTTTAATTGTTTTGAGCAGTGTATATGCTATGCGGAGTTCAGCTCTAAAACACTATAAAGGGAGTGGTAGAACACTAAAGGGCTTAACACTCCTTTAGTCGCGCGCTGACAGATAGGGTAATTCCGGGATTTATGCCGCACATTTTTTTTTAAATTTGTGTATAAAGTCCCATGGTGGACTTAAAATAAAAAAAATCATCTTGTGCTATTTAATGTTAAATATGGAACGCGTGTACTGCGACAAAAAAATTCAAAACAAATTATTAATATTTTTTAACAATTTTTTTTCTAAAACATTACACTGCGGCGCGTCACAAGTACATTCAGGCTGAGACGCTGCACTTGTGCGAGTTATGCCGCGCTTGTAATAAAAACAGAATGAAATTATAAATAAAAATATTTAAGAAAAATATTCATATCTGGACTAACGATATAATAACAAAATGAAACTAAATGAGTACAATGAAACATATTAGTAGATTCAAATTAATAATTGTTGCCTACTTTCACTATTAAAATTATAGACTTATTTTTTTTTTAGATTAAATTTTAATTTTTATTTCAGCAACAACGTAACATCAATGTATTAGAAAGGGAAAAGAAAATAATTGTGTTTACATACTTTATTTGTTAACCCTTTCGGGACCGGCGGCTTTTACACAAATTTTATTCGGTTTTTACCACTTTTTTAAAAGAAGTTACCTTTACGTAAATAATCATGAAAATGCTCTAATTAAACAAAGCAAATATTACATTTCTTTTTTACTGGTGCCGGAAACAAATTTTGTAAGCTCTTTATGAAGGTACTTATATGCACCTATGGTTCCGAATGGGTTAAGAGACCTGTTTTTTCGGCTACAATCTACAGAAAAAGTGTCGAAAAAGTACAGTCTTTATGTAACTAAATTTAAACACACGATGCAACGAAGCCAATTACAGTTCCTCTTTTTTGGAGTAGTTTGCAAAGAACGTCAGCGTTACGCGTAATCCAATTTTTCATTATTATCATCTTGACTTACATCTTTCTTGCCCTTCTTACTTTTTATTTTCCTCTTTTTCTTCTTTGGTTTTTTAGTAAACTTGATAACATGCCTAACATGGTTAGTCTGTGCAAAAAGAAAGGGAAAAGTTAATAACACTTAATCATCCCGTACAAAAGAAACTGCGGCATGCATACCGGAATAGCAGTGCGGCATGTATCCCATTTTGCATGGTGCAGACGTCGGACATCACAGTTACCTGCCATCGCTAAAGGGAATGGCGTAACCATACACACAGTACTCTATACAAACGCTACATTTAGTTTTGACTTCGAAATCATGCATGCATTTAGTAATTAGTGCATGAAAAGTATTTAAACATAACGTGTTTAAAAGTTTGGACTGTGAAATCGTGCACTTACGTCAAATTAAGGGTTGTACTTCTACAAGTAAATATCGAAATGCGATTCACGCTATACACTGATTAAAATAATCTCATTGCGCACCTATACTGTTCGTTTGACGACCATCTATCGATAATTACAAGAAATACAAGGGGTGCGGCATCTATCCCGTATGCGGCGACTCTCCCGGAGTTACCCTACACGACAGAATCTGGCAGAACTCTTATGTGTATTTTAATTCACTAATTATTTTAAAGACCATAAAATAAATATTAAAGAATTTGATTTAATGGTATTTGTTTTTGCTTTAAATTATGTTTTTTTCTGTAATATTTATTAATGTTAATAATACATACTGGTGTATCTAACGAATACAGCGCGGCGTCACTTGTTTGAATAAAACATGCGACTAACGGAGTGTTAATGTTGTCCTCCGCGGCATTGTTAAACGCGGAATAAAAAATGATACAAAGTCTGATTCGAATATTTGATGTTAGTTTAAATTAAATGCTAATCACAATTATGAGTTCAGAATTTTGAGTTAGTTTTCCTAGAAATCTCGCTCTTTGGTAAGTCTTTTAATCAATATCGTGTATGGATCATCTTAGCGTTCCCAAAATATCTCGTATCATTTTTTCATCCCTGACTGTGGCCATAAATTCCCTTGAGACTATTTTAAATTTTATTTGATAGGTCATAAACATGATTTTAGTATAACGTTAAATATGTTGCCAGAAGCTTGTTTACAGGCAATTAATTTTGAATGTATGGAATTCGTGAAATATCTTATAGCTATTTACATTTTAAAATTGTTAAAAAATATTAATTGATTATAAATGTATGAGCATTAAAAATAACAGAACTTTAGGAACTATATGAAAATATCAATCTATCAATTGCATATTTATTTATCTTCTTAATTTAATACTATTATTATAGATAATTCTTGCTACAATAGTTAAATTAAAAATACATTTGATTAATTAGCTTTCGCGATTTTATTCAATGTTAAGTGAAAATATGGATTTTTATTTAAGAATTTGTATTGAACAAATGTAAAGAAATGAAAGTTCAATGAAATTCAGTCTGAATGAAAGGGTGTTTCTCTATTTCGTAGTTGTAAAGTGATAAAATCAAAAGACTAACTACCGAAGTTTTAAATACCATTTGAAATTGGAAAAGATTTAGAAATAATCGTGTTATATTAAAAAATAACGAGCTAAAATTTATCGAAAAATAATTATTACCAAAAGCTTCGCTAAATTACTTAGTCATAGTTTTTTCCCATTTCCAAATTTCTCATGAATTGCAATTCATTTTCAAATATTCCGGAAGCTTTACTTAAAATTTTGAACAAATTTATGAATATTTTTTCAAAAATCTTTTGAACGTAAGTGAAAATATAAAGCTTTTTATTTCAAAATCTTTATTAAACAAATGCAACGAAATGAAAGCTTAATGAAACTCAGGCCGAATAAAGGCAAATCATTTGTCAGGATAATGTTAATTTTCAATAAAGACAGAAGGATGCAAAATCTTGTTTTCAAAATGAATAAATATTTAAGACTTTAAAAAATGTTTTGAAAGCTTACTTAAAATATGATATAAAATTAATTATCTCATAAATAATATACTCACTAATTTAACTTTTAAATGTGTTTCATGTTATAGCATAGAGAAACATACCTTGAAATTTTACTCTAAAATAAATGACAGAATTGAAGAGCTGAGTGGATGAACATGTTAAGTGATAAGGCTAAGATGTTTTACCCACACACACTGTTTTATCGGTTAAAAAAAGGAAAAAAATCGCCAAACTTTGGGAATATTTCCTTCTATGGTAACCTAGCTATTATGCTTGAATTAAGTTATTGTTGTTTAAATTTTACCTTGCAACCTTCGTTTGCGTGGTTGTGGAAAGAGGATAAGGAAATGTACTGTGAATGCATTTATTACGTCACTGATGATGAAATATCGAAAATTACAGAATTTCAAAGCTTATCTCGAAGTAAGCTAACTTCAACGCGTCAATTCAATCTTATAAAGATGCTATAATAATACGATGTTTACATCGAAATTTGAAAATATAATGCAGATGTCGCTGCGATGAATTCTTTGGATTTCAGCATTGTTGCACGTGTAAGGAATTAAAATTCTTAGCACTTTTTAGATAGTATATTTCCACACTATTTATTCCTAGACGCTGTAACTTGGGTAAACAGAACAGTGAAATACTCGGAACTTCGGAACTTCTTGGTTCACCGTGGCTGAGTGGATAAGACACCACGCCGCTAATCGTTTGAGAGCGTAGGTGGGGGCGGTTTCGAATCGCGCCGGTTCCGTTGCACACTTTTTGTGGAGCCTCCAGGATGTAATTATCTAGTGTTGTAAAATTCCTTGTGCTATCTCGTTCCTGTATATCGACGATGACTTATAAGCGAGCCCTGGTGTCAAGCACACAAGTCTGATGTATGTGTTCAATAAAACAAACAAACAAACATCGGAACTTCTTTGTGGATGTAACAATGTTTACTCTAATGCAACAGGCCACTTTAAATCATGAAAATGACGTGAAGATTTTATTTGAAAGCTTGCGAGAAATGAGAGTTTGAACTACTTGATGTCTACTCTAGGGTATTTTAAAAGTAGGAAATGACGCAAGTAGCACACTTTCAATAAAATTTCTGTTGTAAAATATGTGTTTGCTATATTTTGATTGTTTTGTAAAAATACATCTTTTTGTGCTTTTTAATACGTCGTTAATTATAAGTAGTGTATTTCTCATGATTCAAAGTTGTCGACGTATTAGAAAACAGCAGTTTGGCTTGGACAAGAAAATCCAGACAATCAAAAAGTCGCCAAACACCTGTGCATTGTCGAAGTACATAGATTAATATACAAGATGGGACATTTACAGCAAAATCTGTAATGGCAACAGTACTAGCGTCAATACCGACAAGGAAGAAGAATTAACAACCCTCCGAAATTTACCTATTTTGAAGTGATTTGTTTACGCTCTATGTTTTGAGTATCTATTCTTTCCTAAAACGAAGAAGAGGCAGACGATATTCTATTTATGCTTTATTTATTTAGCTGCTTTTTAGCTCACAGGCTATCAAAGCCTGACAGCTTATGTGCCCGCCGGTTCTGTATGTACGTACGTGTGTACGTACGTATGTACATAACGCGATAACTCTTGATAGAAACATTCCATTTCCTTCAAATTTTTTTTCTAGTTTCATTCTGATAAGGCGCTTTCCGGATTAGTTTGGGGATTCATTAATTAAGGATAAAGTGGGAAAAAGGGGCTAGTCCACATCCCTTAATTTAGATAAATGGGTTTTTCATGCAGAACTATTCGATTTGCTCCATATTTGGTATACCGGTTTATTATGTTAAGGAGCTTCCTTGATTAGTTTTGGGGGTTCATTGGTTAAGGATAAAGGGGGAAAAGGGGGGTTAGTCCACCCCCCTTAATTTAGATAAACGGGTTTTTCATGCAGAATTATTCGATTTGCTCCAAATTTGGTATACCGGTTTATCATGTTAAGGAGCTTCCCTGATTCATTTTGGGGATTCATTGGTTAAGGATAAAGAGGGAAAAGGGGGCCTAGTCCACCCCTTTAATTTAGATAAATGGGTTTTTTGCAGGATTATTCGATTTGCTCCAAATTTGGTATACCGGTTTATTATGTTAAGGAGCTTCCCTGATTAGATTTGGAGGTTCATTGGTTAAGTATAAAGGGGGAAACGGGGGCTAATCTCCCTTCACTTATTTTTTTAGGGGCATTATTCTTTAAAATAAGAGTATAATATACAATTAGTGTGAATAGCCTGTGAGCTCAATGCCATCAGTTTAGCTGGGCACTTTTATTTTTTATTTTTATCGTACTTGTATTGTTTAACATTAACTTTCAAAATGTTAATTAGAGTAATAATATTAAAAAAAACCCTAGAAAATTCTATTAAGAACGTAAATATGTAAGTTTATGAGATTAAATTGTAAAAAATCAAATTCAGGTATTGTGATAATTCATTCATAACGAATAAAATTATATTGAGAGTAATGTAAATACCTCTATTTATTTTTAACTTTTATATTTATATATATTTCTAAAAATTTGTTGAAAGAAATTTTCCCCATCTGAAGTTTTATTATTTTTATTTCTTACATGTTAATACTATAAATATTATTGAATTGATTGTACGCTATTTACATTAAAAACAATATATATATATATATATATATATATATATTATCTATAAGAAAGTGAAAATTCGTAAATTTTAAAAGATTATTGTAACGATTAAATAATAACGATTAATACGTTAAACTTCATAAATTTTTAAAACATCGGCTATAAAAATTTTCCTACCAAATGAGATTATTTATTGAATTTTCTGGAACTTTTAGAGTGCAATATTTCGTATACTTTTACATTACGTTATTGCTTTTTATATATAGCATTCAAGACGACATTTCTTCCTTGTTTGTCATTACACTTAAATCGTTCATTCATCATGTAACGAAAAAAAAACAAACAAACATTATCCGTACTTGAACATAGAATAGGTATTAGATATATAAAATAGAATATCTATTCTATGTTCATGTATCGGTGTAAGATTCTATTGAAAACGTAAACATGCAACATTAAAAAAAAGAAAGATCACAATAAAGTAGATACTCAATAATAAAAATGCTACAAGGATGGGGAGTTTCTTCCCCATTGTCACTAAAGACGCTACGATCACAATCGCATTACCATTACGCTCTATGGAGATGTCCGATCTTGTATGTTAATCTATGGCCGAAGCACATTTGCTTAAAAACACTTAACATGTTCATCTACTCTGCTCTTCAATTATAGCATCTCAAATAAAACAATGCTGTGATAAATGACGAACTCGGATAATCAATGGTCCTTTTCATATGTTAAATTACTATTTGAAAAAAAAAAAAAACCCTAATACTCATAGAAATTTTAATTGATAAAGGAGGCATTTGACAATAAACGCAAATAGATATTCGGAACTTTACAGCTTATTTTCTCAAAATGATGCTTGTATCACTTACCGCCTTTATCATCTGAATTCTTTAATTATTTACATGAACTTTCTTCACAGTTCACATACATAAAAGCAAATGTACATATTTGTGCATTTTTATAAGACGAACTTACATCGAAAAAAGAAAAAAATAATAAGTGTTTGGAAATGCATATGGCCCATTTTGAAATATTCCTCCGTTATATAGTGGAAAGCAGTGTATAGACGCGCAGCGCGCAATCCCGCTCACCCAAATACCTCTAAAAAGAATAGAATTGAAAAGGTGCGATCAGTACCGGCATCTAGCGAACTTCATTGTAAGTTTCCAATAAAGATATAGTGACCGTCGGGAGGAAAGTATTTTTGTATCCTCACGTTATTAGTTTGAAGTTATTTTATAATAAAATTCTACAACATCTAACTTGAAGGTAAGTGTACACTCTTATTTTCAAATGTTATTTTACTCATTATTTCTAAAAAATATATACATTTAGCTGTACGTCCATTCTTTTAATTATTTTTGTCGTGTTTTTTTACGCCAACTATAAGTAATGCCAACTTAAATGTTGTATTCAAATTTTGAGCGCAATTACTTTACCATGTCGGGCATTACCGCTCAATCCATTGTTAATTAAACGATAAAAAAAAAAATCCTAAAACTATATTTATAACTGTTGAGTAATTCAATCAGTTGACTAAATATTGGCGTTCTAAGTATTCTGAAAAATTAGAAAATAGATGCCATGTTACATTTATCTTTAGTTACAAAAATAACGAATTGAAGTTTTAACGAAAAATAGTTACGCGTAAACGTTTTGCCAAATTTGTTAGACATATTCCCCCCCCCCCCCCCCCTCTTTTCGCATTTTGCATGAGGAAATGAGGCAATTGCTATTCATTTTTAAATACTGACGAACCTTTAATAAAATTTAAAGGTCTTCTAAACAAAAATCTGAATATATTTTCAAAAGTCTTTCGATAGTACGTTAAAATGTAAGATTTTTATTTCTAAATCTGTATTTTACGCGTCGTTTCTGTTTCATAGTTGTAAAATAATACAATCAAAAGACTAAATACCGAAGTTTAAATACTATTAAAAATTTGAAAATAGTTAGAAATATTTATGCTACATTGACTTCTAGTTACAAATGTAACGAGCTAAAGATTCACAGAAAAATAATTATTAGAAACACTCCGCTAAAGTACTTAGTTACACTTTTTTTTTCTAAATCACATTTCCCATGATAAATTGTGGTAATTGCTATTCATTTTGAACAAATTTCTGAATATTCTTTTAAAAATCTTTTGACGGTAAGTTAAAATGTAAAAGTTTTTATTTCAAAATCTGTATTAAACCAATGTAATCAAATGAAAGATTAAGAATTACAACAGGCTGAATCTAATTTGCACGGAAAATGTTACATTTTTCATTAAGTCTGACACAGATACTAGTGTTCGTCTGGCTTTATCTAATTATACAAGGTGGATGAATATGTAAGTGTTAAAAAAATAGAAAAAGGTTTTTAAAATGAAATATTAAAAGAATTAGACTCACAAAAAAAAAAAAAAAAAAAAATGCATTACCTGTTTTTCATCCTTAGCAGCCTACACTAGTCACGCGAAAACATTCGCAAAGTAATGTTAAAACTATGGGTAATGTTAAAACTATCGTTCTTTACAAATTTCTCATTTTCATTTCAATATTTATAAATATTTTTTTTGCATTGAATATCTGAGATCGATCTCTAAATGCCCCCCCCCCTTTTTTTTTACCTTGGTTTAAGATTTTTACGAGGATACTTTCACTTTTGCAGCCGGTTCTGAAATATAAAGTGACCTCATGAAAAAACTCTGAAATCAAAATCGAAAAAGTAGAAAAAGGTCAGTTTGGAGCTCCATGCAAAAAAAATCGGTTAAAAGTATTGAAATCCAAAAGAAAATTTGAAATGAATGCCATTATAGGTTTAACATTAGTTTGGGATTGTCTTTGCCTGGCTAGTAGGCTGTTAAATCTTTCATTTCACTTCAGCATTACGTTAGCCCTTTATGCAGTAAGTTATGAATTCAGGAAAATTTTACCTTCTAAAGCATTTTTCGTGAATTTTTGAAACTACGGTAGAAGATTTACATAATAATTTAATAAAGTTTAGAAGGATTGAAAGATTTAGAAGGATTAATTAAATTTGAATTTATAGGGATTTTGTGCAGTATTTATAACCCCATTAAAATATTTTATTTTAAATATTTTTCTTAGTATTTTGTAGAATTAGGAATTGTACAAATAAAATGTTCTTACAATAGAAATACAGAAATATTTCCGAATTGAACCCCCCCCCCCTCTTTCCCAACAACAAGAAAGTTGAAAAGATGCAAAGACAAAAGAAATCATACTTTTAAAAATATTTTTGTTTTGTGTAACCAATAATGCTTTTGAAACAAGATAAATTAATGCATCTATAACTCATTCTAAACTGTATTACTACTAATCGATGTATTAAATGAATTTTATAACAAGTTATTTTAATGGTACTTACAAGTACCGTCAGTAGATAAAACATTAACACATGCTTTTGAAGACCTCCCACTCTATTTCTTAGTTGTTAAGTAAGTCACCAAACGGATAAATACCAAAGTTTTAAATACGATTAAAAATTTAAAATCATTTTATAATTTTTCTTGTCGCAAGTAAATCTAGTTAAAAAATAAATAACTGGGGATTTATTGAAAAATAATTATTAGAAAAAGATTTGCTAAATAATTTAGTTATACTTTTTTTTCCAATTCCTCGTTTACCATGAGGAAATGTGGTAGGAAATCAATGTTTATTTTTAAAGTCACGAAAGCTTTACTTAAAATTTCGATTATCTTTCGAACTAATTTCAAAGTTTTATTTTGAAAAATACTCTAATGGTTAAAGTTTAACTATTTACAGATAGCACGATAAGGACCCACGTTATCAAAAGACATGCAAAGTATCGAGATAATTAGAGTACCTGTAGTGTTCATGTGCTGTTTGAGAAGGCATCACAGCGACAAATATTCGATGTGTTTACCACCGTATGCAAAAGCATTGTAGAGATTGACACTCTCTCTTAAAGGGAGAATATCGTATTTTCACTAAAAGTTAACGGTATAGAACTATTATTCAGTGAAAATGTAAATGTCTTTTCCGGTTATAAGTTGTGCTTTCGTGTATACATTGACTTTTTAAGTCGCCAAAACGTGAAGAAAATTCAGGCGTTTATTTATACATACACCGAATATAAAATCAGTTGACAGACGATGGCAGTTTGTAGCTGATCAATAGTTAAGAGATAAGCGTCGATCTTTTCATTACTATTATAACCCACAAAATTTATTTTTGTTCGATATATTTTACAAAATAATTATAAGTTATTATTGTTATCTTTTGTAATTACTTTTATATAAACATTAGTTTCATTTGAGAAAAATCATCTCTTTCAGAAAAATCTTTTCAATATTTCCTCTCCTTTAGATGATTATTTACACTTGCCTTTTTTCCTAACATTTTTATTTTTTCCAAAAAGGGTACCTTGTTTTTTCTGAATGAAATAAGGATTCTACTTAAACATAAAAAATACGCAAATTTAGCACTAAAAATATAGAGTATACACCGGATCAACTTATGCACCGAAAAATACGATAACTATTTCTTCTGATACCCCCATCCCCACCCTTTTTTCTTAAAATTATTATTATTATTATTTTTTCCTTTGGAGGGAATCTTTGCATTTTAAACGAACAACTTTTTCCTTTATCATATGTTACTGTCTGACCCGCTCGATGTTGCCTGGTCCTGGGATAAAAAATAAAATTAATAATCGCAAAAAATATTGCAGAGGAAAAAAAAAATTACTACATTGCAGGGTTGCAGGAAAGCTGACTAAAATTTTTAAAAGCCACATTTTTTGGACAAAATTGGCTTTTAAGCAGTTAAGCATTTTAATTATAAACTGCGTTTACGTATTAAAATTAGCAGCCATAATAAATTTCAAGATTCTATCTTTAACAATGCCATACAAGTCGTAGTTTGGAATTTTGCTCATTATATATTTTTTAATTTCGAAGTTTTTAGAAACCGTTCTTAGAAAGTATTTAGGGTCACTCGGGGTAATTCCTGGTCAGCAAGTTTCTGGGGTAATTCCTGGTCACAATCTTTTTTATGTTTTAAAAACACTTTATCAAAATGAAAAAAATCATAGAGGTACTCTGAACTATCCTCATTGGAATTTATTACTTAATTATGAATTTATTATTTATTTATTTTGAAAAAAAAAATCTTTTTGAAATGGCTTGTTAAATTTCTGTAAAATAACATTGGCCTTAGTTATCATACATTTTTACAAAGATGTTTGTCACAACTCAAATTTTAAATATTTTTCTTTTCTTTCTTTTTGGTTCAATTACCAACTACTTTAGCTATTAAAAAACAGTCTTGAAATTTTTTATACTATTTTAAATAATTTACAGAAGTTGGTCAAATATTACCCCGTGTATCCGGGGTAAATCTTGGTCACTGGGGTAATTCCTGGTCAATGTTTTTATCATCATTTAATTTCCTTTTATTGTCATATTTAGTGATTTTAATTTTTGCAAAACCTTTGAGAATTAACTGCACCCACTCTGTTCACCACATTTTAGTTAATTGTAGTTCTGAATATAGTAGAGTCACCCGTGGTAATTCCTGGTCACTGAGTTTCTCAGATAATTCTTGATCATTTTCGCTTTTGTTATAAAAATAACAATTTATGAAACTGTAAAAAATCTCAAAGATACTTTGAATCCTTTGCTTTGAACTATATCCCTTAATTATTCAATTAGTTGAAATTAAATATAAAAAAAAATTAGATTCAAAACTGCTATTCAAATTTCTGCAAAACATCGATCTTGATTTTTACACATTTCACAACAGATCAGTCATTTTTGAGGTTTTAATTATTGTACTTCAACTAATGACACATTACAGTCTTTAAAAAAGATTATAAAATTTCTTTCTACTGTGTTAAACACTTTTAAAAGAAGAAAACAGTAAGTGCTCAGAGAATAAGACCCACTCTATGACTGAACAATTTATGTAGAAATACTATCTCACTGCAAAATGCCAAACTGGTGCATAAAAATATACTTAATGCAATAGAGGAACCTAATTATTATCCTGTGTATTATATTAATGGTCTGTATCGAAAATTTCTTGAAAAGGTAACCGAAAACTTCAGTTGACCTAAGCAAAATAAAATTGGTAACAAACATTCAGTTATATTTTTTATGGACCAATAAATTTGCAAGTTATTAATACATCCATTCACAGTGGATACAAATGAAGTAATAAATGCTTATAAATGTTGTAAAAATGCATAAAAATTCTTTGGCTAATTAATGATTTGAAAAATGTACAAGAGTCTTTTGCACGTCAAATAACTTTGTATTTATGCCCAAAACAAAGTCTATGCTTTATTATTCCACAATTATGAGATGAACAAAACTTTTAGAAGATTGATTCTACCTATTTTATTACCCAGTCATAAAAAAATTAACTGTACTACTTTATTTACATGAAAAAGGATGCTGACCAATAATTACCCCAGAAGTGACCAAGAATTACCCCATTTCCGGGGTAATTCTTGGTCATTTAAAAATTATAATTATTTTAATTATAAGTGCATATATATTTAGATAAGCATTTTATAATATAGCCATCAGAGGGGGCTTATTCCGCAAAAAAATTGGGAACAATACCTTTAATATTTTTTATAATAATTAGATGTTGATGCTTTTTGACCAGGAATTACCCCGGGTGACCCTAGATCATAAAAGTATCTACCAGACCAAATTACAAGTTTCGAGCTCCAATAATTCTCATAAATCGAAATTTTAGAACGTTTCTGGCTCTTGCAATATCTTTGCAGATAGTTGTACTGACATAAAATGCAGCCTATGTTGGAGGAGAGATAATCACCAGCATTTTGCCTCCATTATTTTTTAAATGGGTTTCGTAGTTGCAGATATTACCTTCTATAAACAAACACACAATTTTAAATACTGCTATTTGCGATCTAAAAAATGCTATTGGAGGATTTGCCACTAGTAACATAACAGAAGCAAATGATAAATCGCCAAATATTGTTTCAATTCCAATCTTTGAAAAAAAAAACTCTTTTAAGAGGGAAGAACATTGCTTCGTATTAGAATTAAAATTTTCGTTTTATAGTATTATTATTAAAACTTTTTTCTTTGTAATTTAAACAAAATTAGTAACAGTCTTTCTCAATTTTGTTTTCCGAGCGTTTGCAATTTTTTTCCCTAACTAAGACAGCCGTTTTATTTCTTTAGCAAAAAGAATTGATTAACAAAAATATTAATTGGAATTTTTCCCGTTGCTGTAATTACGGGAGTATATTAATAAAGTATAATATTAGAAATTTTGAGGTTTTGGCGCCAAAAGACATCGCCAAATTAGAAAAAAACATGAAATATCGCAAGAACTATTGGACTTTAGAATTAACTATTAGAATTTATTTTCCACCATTCGACTCAGCATACAAAAATGCAGAAAAATAGGTTATCATCTGACACATAACTATAATGAGGGGATATCTTTCTCCGATGCTAATTATGCGTTTTTTCTGCGATCCTTCGACGAAATTTGCCCTTTTCCCGCAATCCTTTGACGAAATTCGCATTTTCCCCGCGATCCTTTAACGAAATTCTCGTTTTTTTGGAATCTTTTCTCTAAATTTGCGTTTTTTCAATCGACGAAATTTGCGTTTTTGTGATCCTTTGGCGAAAATCGCGTTTTTTCGTGATCTTTTGATGAAATTCGAGTTTTTTCCGCGATCCTTTGACAAAATTTGCTTTTTTATGTGATCCCTTGACAAAATTTGAGGGTTTTTTGGGCGATCCTTTGATGAAATTCGCGTTTTTTTTCGTGATCCTTTGATGAAATTTGCGTTTTTTTGCGATACCTTGACAAAATTTGCTGATATTTTTTACGATTCTTTGAAAAAATGCATATTTCTTCCGCGATTCTTTGACTTAATTTGCGTTTTTTCCGAGTTTCTTTGCCAAAATTCGCGGTTTTTCGTAATCCTTTGACTCAATTGGTGATTTTTTTTCTGAGAACAATGGATAAAATAGTTTTTTTTCGGCGACCATTTGTTGAAATTCGCGGTATTCTTTATGTCTAAATTTTCGGACTAATGACCGATTTTTTAAAAATTTCGGAATCGAATGCTTTAAATTGTCGAAATTTTCGGAAAAGAATAACTCCTGACTTGATTTTCAATGGGGGGGGGGGGGGGGGCTTGAGATTCCTGAGGACCCCCTTTCCTGCGCTCTGGCTGGAGGCCATATTTGGCAGTTATTGTTTAAATATTGATTTTTTTTGTTTGGCAAGAAAACACGCCAGTGGCAAACAGCCAGTCAAGTGACTAGCAATCTCATGGAACGACATCAAAGCTGGTAATAAGGCCATATGCAGAACACAAATACTAAATCCAATAGGGGAGAGTTAGAAAAAAGTAGCAAAACGCATTACTTTAATTTCATATTCTGTGTATCTAACATAAGTGCTAAAAACAAGAGTCCCACTGTTTTAACATTTGAATATCACTATTTAAAAAAAATAAGAATAAGAATCTGCTATTAATTTAATCACAAGTTTCAATATTTAAATAAAAGAAATATTACTTTTCTAATTTAGTGGTATGAATCCTAAACTAATATAGTTTGGTAGGAAATCTTGCCAATCGGAACAAACGGGGTGAAATGCATCCAAAATATAGGGACATCCGATACTATACCTTTATGTCGATTAACAAATTAAGCAAATTTAAAATAAAAATGTTCAATTTATTCCTCCATTCAACGTCAAATTTAAATTACGCTTGTTTCTTATTTGATAGTTGTTAAGTAATCCAATAGACAGAATAAATACGAAAGTTCTAAATACGGTTAAAAAAAAAAAAAAAAAAAAAAAAAAAAAAAAAAAAAAACCAGTTTGACACAATTACCTCTATTTGCAAAAATAACGCAGTATAGATTTATCGAAAAATAATTATTAGAAAACGCTTTGCTAAATTACTTAGTCATACTTTTTCCCAATTTCTCATTTCTCACAAGGGAATGCTGTCATCGATATTCGTTTGCAAATATTCACAAAGCTTTAATTAAAATTTTGTGCCTCTTTTAAACAATTTTTTGAAATTTTTTACCAAATATTTCGATGGTAATTGAAAATGTAAAGACTTTTATTTTAAAATTTGTATTAGAAAATATAGGAAAATGAAAGTTTAAACAAATATAATTGGTTAAATCTAATTTGTAAGGATAGTATTACATTTTTAATGAAGTCAAATGCCAATAAGTCATCGTTATATTGCATTATAAAGTGAATAAATAAGAAATTATAACAAATTACACGGTAAAAGATTATAAAAAATAACATTAAATGGTTAATGGCATAAAAAATCCCCTTTGCCTGATTTCGTATTTTAAACTTGAGTTTTTATTTTTAAACAAAGCAAAAAATGATTTCATGCTAACTTAAAAAGTACAGATTTTTACATCAAAATCTGTATTAAGCAAATGTAAAGAAATGAAAGTTTAAGAATTATGATTGACAGAGTCACCTTTGTAAGTATTGTGGAGCATTTTTAATGACGTCAGATAGTAATAATTCCTCATTATGCTACATTACAAAGTAAATAAATTTGTAAGATCAAACAAATTACATTTTAAAATATTATTAAATCAACTGACCCGCCCGGCGTTGCCCGGGCCCGTGATGAATGAACATAAAATTTGTATGATTTTATATCTTTAACTCCATTTTGTTTGAATTTATACTGAATTTTGTTTGATTTTACATGATAAAATCGCGAAAAAATATTGAATTACAAGTATACGCTATTTGGTATTTTATTTTCTGCGTAATTTGATTTTTGAAGTCTATGTGTACTGAAAACGAGCAAAACCACGATGAAACACTCATGTTTTCTACTGATTTCGTCGACATTTTCGCACATTTTATTTTGTAAAAGATATTTCTACCCGTCCGAATTCAAAATTTTTGTAAGTGATGTAAATCTGGTCTGTTAAGATGCTTTAAAAGGACCGTGTTAAAATACGGTCGTTTAGTTGCTGTTAGCATAGAGTCCGTGTATCGTCCATAGTATCGTCTCCGTGATGCGCGAAACGACCTGCGTTCACCGGTGTATTTGAAAGGGTTAAAATTTATATTTTTTAAAACCGATTGATTAGAAAAAGGTTTCAGTTTTAAGGACATAGTTTTGGTTTGTCAGTGCCTTTAAAAATGCGCCCTGGAGGGGCGTTGCAATAAGGGGGGAAACGTTTTTCAGGAAAAATAAGACTTTTTGAATTTTTTTTCAATTTGATCATGGAAATTGAGAGGTAAAAGTACGATATTTCGGAATATGTCTTTCAATTTTAATTTTCCCGAGTGGTTTGGTCGATTTAGCTTAAACCATTACTATTAAAAAACACAAATAAAATCGAAAGTCTGTTCTTCACTGGAATCCGATGCCTAAATGGGTTTGTGCACGTGCGCAAGCGCTATCCTGGACTGGGGATCAAATAGATGACTTTTTGTTGAGAGTGATTTTCGATGTTTAATTAATAACTCAACTAATTATTAGAAATTTAAAATTCTAAGTCTCAGATGCATCAGAAGAAACTTTGGGCTACTTTCACAAAATTTTTTAGTCTCATACGTGCCGGAGATTTCGCTAGCCATCGCAGACACACACACACAGACAGACAGAGCGAAACTTTTTTTTATTAGTATAGATTATTACATTAAATTATTTATCACATAAATAAACGTGTTGCCTGTTTTGAGCTTTAAATCACGAGTTTGATATTTAAACAATGCGAAGCATCTCTTGGTGCGAGAAATGAAGATGTAAAGATTTTCATCTGTTTCAAACAAAATGAAAGAAAATCAAAATTTAAGAATTATAATTGACATAATCGACTTTGTAACGAAAAAGAAAGTAACTTTCGAATTGAGTCAGACTCCGATAACTCATCGTTAATCATATGCTTAAAGAAAACAAACATGTAAGACATAAAAAATTACATTGTAAAAGTATATTAAATTATAATATTAAACGAGTCGAGACCCGTCAAATTCGACGAATGAAAATGTTTAAAAGAACTGATAGACTGAATTTATAAAAATTAACAAAAATAATTGCAATAATTAATCAATATTATATTGGCTAGCCCAACTCTTAAAATCAAATATTATTTTTAACTAAAGTTTAATTTCAACCTTCAAATTATTGAAAACTTAAACTTTATACCTATCAGTAACATGGAATTAAGATAATGAAATTACGAAGTTACACAGGCCTGCTAAATTGAAGTTTTTGAAAAATACAAGAGAAGTTTTCGCGGATTTTTATGTTATTTGCAATCTTTTCGAAAATGACTTCCTTTTTGTCCCATCACATCAGGATTTTTTAAAAATCAATATCGATATTTTTTCTAAAATCCTATTTGAAAAGAATTCTCTCGAAAAATTTTGCATCTACTATCTGGCAACAGTGGTTTTTATCTATGTAAATGTATGTAAAATAAAAGAGGCAAATTGATTTTTCAGTAATCAATTACTTTATAATAGGTTTAAGTGGATGAAAACAACTGCCGCCATATCGCACGAGTCGCCTCTGGTCGAGGATAAAGCAAAAAGTTTCCTCGAGTTTAAACTTTTTACATCAAATTATGATGCAGTTTCTAGAAAAATATCATCTACATACTATTTTAATTTGTTTTTATTAAGGCAACGTACATAAAATAGACAACTGACCAAGAGGAACAAATATTATATATGTGTACATGAAAGTTTCAAACAAATTTTAAACTGAGCAAAAAACAAAACAAAACAAAAAGTTTCTATTTAAGTACGTACTCTTTTTCTATGAAACTTCTTTTTGATGTTCTTCTTTTATGTTCAATCTCAGGCCTATCTCGTGTTCGTGTTAACATCCAACAGTAGACGGCCAGCATGATCTTATCCCATCTTTCTTTTGAGCGCTCCATATCTTTGATGTCTTGATGGAGCCTTTCACCTTCTTCGCTGACTGATCCTAAATTTGCGGGTGAAAAAGTGCACATGTGAGTGAAGGAAGTGTATTTTGACACTTATGGAGCAAATCAACGCTTGAAATCTGTCCATGATATTCATTACAATTGGTTTATAGTCAGGATTCTTGTAATTGTATAAAAATTTTCTGACGACATCTTTGAGGGCAACCCAAGCTTCCTTCTCCTTTGTTCTCATACTAGTCTCAAATTCTTTATCCTTCATAAGCTTGCGGATATTTGGAACAAGAAAGGTTTCCTCTTTCAACTTGGCTTCGGATGAACCTGTAATTTTTTGCACAGGTATTTGAAACAATTGCAATCATTTGAAAAAAAAACGCTATCATTCGAAACAATCGCAATCATTTGAAACAATACAATTTTTGGCTCAACTAAACTGTTCCGAATCACATTCTTAGTGCCTTGTTTAAGATTTTGTCTTTCCGGCCATTCTTTTTTGACCCAATGTTGAGACTGTCCCACTCAAAAATGAAACATTGATACTTTGTGTATCCGCCTTGTTGACCAAGAAGCATGGGGGTAACTTTCAAATCACTGCAAACGGCCCAACCGAGGTTGGAATATTTAATTTTGTTGAGGACGTAAGCCAAGTTTTAATAGCGTTCTTTTAAATGCACCGAATATCCAACTAGTACAGATGCATACTGGCTTCCGTGATGAAGAAGGACAGCTTTAAGGCTCCTTTTCGATGAATGTATAAACAGCTTCCATTCATCTTTATCGTAGGTGATATTAAAATTGCTCACCAATCCGGGAACATCAGAACAATAGACCAGTTTCTCCCCCTCCTCAAAGTACTACTTAACAAATTCCTTTTCTCGATTCTTGTACTAATAAAAAGCGGTTCCTTTGGCCAATAAGTTTCTTTTCTTTCAATCTGGAGTCGAACAATTCTGATGCCTCTTTCAAAAGGTCCAGACCTCTAGTCAGATCACTAACTCAAACCTGAGAGATGGACTGAGATTAATCGCTTCCAGAGGGCTTATATACATTATCGGAGTCTTGAACCTCTGGATGTTCCGAGTCTGAAGACCCTGAAAAGATGACTTTGCAATTCAATTAAAGGCAAAGGCACTGGCACATCAGGTCCATGAGCAACGGGCGTATGGACGATGGAATGTTCATAAAAATCCAACTAAAATTGAATTTTTTCATCATTTGTTTTTAAATTAGCACCAAAAAATACATAAAGATCAGCTATCAATTCCCTTGTATTGTTTTCATCGCAGGCCTGTGTATTAATTGAAGCTTTGATCTTTGGTCTTACGTAATGAAAATTTAACGAAAATTGCGCTGCTAATCGCACAATTATAATTTTTTTTCAACGAAATCTAAAAATAACATATTTTTCACCGTCGCAAAATTTAGAAGTATACTTTTCATATTCATATTAACTATTTTAAAAATATTAACGTATATAACGTGCAATATATCTAAGATATAAAAATGAAAATTTGCCTGTCTGTAATTTTATACAAATCCACAGTTTGGAAGCCAGAATTGTGAAATGTTACGTACATGTGTATTAAAACACTGCCGATGCAACTAAAGTAATCAGGAGTCGAAATAATTTATGATTATCATTCCTAATTAATGAAAAAAAACCCACAAATTTAACAGCAATTTCCTATCAAATTTAAACATTTTTCGTTATAGTAGTTGCCAACAATTAAAAATTCACAATAAAATTCTTACCACAACAATTACTTTTCTATTGCAAGATTTCACGTGAAAAATGAAAATGAAATAAATAGTTTGACGAATTTAAAAATAAGTTAATACTACGTCATCACTTTTTTATTGCAAGATTTCCACGTGAAAAATGAAATAAGTAGTTTGACGAATCTTTCCATATAAGTAACTTTTTGGAAATGGACTAATGAAAATCTACGTAGATACCGCAAAACGCATCTAATTGGTCAGAGCTTTCTGACGCTATAAGGAGGGTTACCAAAGGGGGGGGGGCTCTGTTGCCAAACGGCGTCAAGTTTGTCGCCCACAAGTGACACCAACTTGGCGCTATTTCTAGTATTTCGCCAAATTTCCATAGACTCCCATTAAAATCCTATAGGGTTTACTTGCTTGCAGAAACATCAACAAACTGAGATATTTCAATGCAACAAAAACTAATATCAGCTTATGAATAGAGTTTAATTGAACTATTTAGATTGTTTTTAAACAGAAACACTAATTATTTACGATATTCGTAACACTATATATATAATTTTACACATATATGTTGGCGGAGAAAAGGCGGCGAAGTGGAAATTTCAGAGGAGAGGAGATTTATAGGACAAGATTATTTACTGTAACAAAAAAATTTCGACTTCAGTACAAAGGTAAGGAAAAAAATTGCAAATAACTTTAATAAATATGTTAGTTTTTAAGTGTATCATCTATATATTTATTACGATATCGTACGTGGCACAGAAATCGCGATTATTTGTTAATTGTTTAATGGCAACGCCCAAATGAAACGCATCTCATTGGTTATTGTGTAAAAGTCCTTTGGCAGGATTTAGGCCAAGGTAAATCGGGTTTATTTACGTTTCGCTCCTGCACTACAATATCTTTCGCTGCAATTATAGACCTTCAAAATATCATTAGAAATGCCCGCAAAAGATCTTGGCGAATGTTTGAAAGTGCAGAAGAAGCCGAATTAAGAAGAGAAAATCGAAATAGATTTGATAGAGGACGCCGTCAGATACAGAACACAAGCGATCGCCAGAATAGGCTTAATAACCGTCGCATACACGAACGCATTGCTTCGGAAATGCAAGATCTTTTAGACTCTATAACAGTTGTTTCTCCTACTTCAGATATATTTAATTGTGTTCGTAATAAAGTTTTATAAAATGCATCACATTAGCATTTCACAAATTTTAATTTGCCATGTATCAAGCCCCAGAATGGCATAAATAAAAATGGCATCCGTAATAATATGGTAATTCACATTTTTCCCTTATCTCTCCAATAATGGAAGTAACCCGTTTGCCACAAATGTGAAGAAGTTCCATAAAAGACTTTTAAAATTAAAATCTACCCTATATATAAAATCCTTATGAAACGGATATATGAAACGAATTTATGAAACGGATATATGAATCGACTGATTAAACAACTGATTATGTTTCAAGCAATTTCTCCTAAAATATGGAATACTTTGTGATAAAATTAACACCAAAAATCAGCATTGATCCGCAGATCTCAAAACTGGTATTATAATTTTTAAATTCGAATTAGTTTTCGAAATATTAATTTTTTCTAATTTTATATACATTTTTCTAATGATGGCAACTCAAATTTTAATCAAACAGATATTTTTTTTCATATTTCAGAAAAGGTTGACATGGTAACCCGGCTATTGTTGTTTATTTGATAATAAATGTTTATTTACATTTATTTCTTTTTATAAATTCTATAAATTATTTTGTTCTATAATTATTAATTATTTTTTTATATTTCCTTTAGAAAATAATAGAAAATAATTAAAAAAATACGGTACTACTTAGTTATTCCGTCGACCAATTTCGCCAAATTATATAAATCGCCAAAACACTCGCCAAATTATACAAATTGACATAATTTTTATTTTAAATAACGAAAGAACAAATAAATTAGTATAACATTAATAAAAAGTCGAATAAAAAGTCGAAATAAAAATCACTTGATGACGTAAACGCGTGTAACTTGCTTAAAGTCTGAATGTGACATTTACGATCAACCACTATTGGCATTTAATCTTACAGTTTGTAGATAGATTTTTGGTAGACGGGATAACTAAGTAATACCAAAAATGCTTATGCAACTGGTATTTGAAAACGAGGTTTTCGCCAAATTTTCGTAAAATAAAAAAAATCACACCAAACCTGCTGTGCGTATATGACATCTGGACAAATATTACCACGCGAAAAAAAAATGCTAACTGGCGAGTTGAAAAAAAGCTATTGGCGAGATTTGCATCCGGTTAGCGTAACAGTACCAAGAATTCTTTGCAACCATGGTACATTTTATTTAGTTTTATTCGAAAAATAAAATTTGATTTTTTAATCAAAATGGAAAACTTACGGTCCCATATTGGCGTGATTTTTTTCTGACGCCAATGTCATATACGGAACGGACACTTAACTGGCGCCAAAGTATCGTTATTTTGCTTGATATGGTAAGCTGGATGTTGTTGTTTATGCTGTTGATGCGTTCCCGAAATTGGCGTCGTTAAAAAATCGCGCCAATATGGGACGTATATGACATCTGTGCCAAACTTTCATATGAACGACGAGGGGATCAGACCGTATTTGTTTATGGCAGTTGATGACTTGAACTATTATAATATAGATGAAATGATTGCGATAGAATAATATTTGGCGACTTATCACCTATGCCTGGATAACATTAAAGAATCAAAATGGCACCTAGAGTATAAAAAGCGAAGTGGTCCGCATGGATCTGTTGATGATAGTCACATGTCTTAGGCTATTGTTATAGAGATTGTTTTAAAATACCGGGAGACAAAGACTCTGTATACTTAAATTATTTTATTTTAGCTTCTTTTCAAATGTTTAACTGATCCTCTTTAATCAAAAACGAAAACAACCATTGGATGGCTTAACAGCAGCTGATTCGCTCTTAAATTTTTTCAATCCAAGGGAATTGAATGGAAACCCGTTTACAGGGAGATCTGCACAGCTTCTTTCAGTATATAGTTCAATCTTTTCCAATATTTTTAAAACCCATCAGATTAGCGTGTTTTTAGTTTATGCGGTGTCTGAACGGGGTTTGGCGAGCGTAGCTTGCAGGGGGCAGAGCCCCCTAGTTAAAATATAAAAATCGGATTATTTTAAAGGATACCAAGCGCAGGCGTATCTACAAATAAGGAGTTAAAAAAAAATAATAATAATTATCAAAATCGATTCAGTAGAAAGCTCAGACGAGATGACTAAAAAAATAGTCTCGTCTTTTAAATAAACATATAGATAATTAACTTAATACATAATTCATTGACTGTTTTAATCTTTAAATAACGAGTTTTTTTTTTTTTTTTTTTTTTTTGAACGGCTAAGATTTTTCTAAAACTTTACATTTAATTTTTAAAGAGACACACACGCAAATGTTACAAATGAAATTATAATAGTAATTTTTATATTTTATGGACACGCGAGACATCATGGGACAGAAAACTATGGAAGTACATATAAAAATTTAAATGAATTAACAAAATAATATTGCATATATGCATGAATATTCAATTTAATTTATTTATTCATTTTTTAAAATCACAAAATCACAAATTATCATTCTAAATTACAAGTTATTGTTCATATTAAATGTAACGAATTGACTTGAAATCTGATTTTCAATACATTATGTAAGTAACATGAAATTGCGTTGATATTTCTCTAAAAACGAAAAATCTCATTCATAAAGTAATTCTGGAAAATCATCACTACACAACTAGTTCAGTGGCGTGGCGTGAAAATTTTCGGTGGTCATCGCAATTATTTAAGTTTGTGGTGAAAAATTATTAACTCTAAAATTCAATGGTTGAATGTTCAAAAAAGAAACTTTAAATCTTACCTTCACTTATACATGAACTCCAAATGTTCTGCTAAAACTGGATCGTAGAGTTTTAAAAGCTTATTAAGAGTTTTAAAATATTGCTTGGTCATCGCCGCATCCAGCGATGACCGGACGCCACGCCACTGAACTAGTTACACAATAGTTAGCAGTCATTCGAATTAACGGATAAATTGAAAGTGTTGATAAAAATTAATTATTTGTTTAATATAGTTATTTTAAACATAAATTAAATTATCTTTTTTTGAATGTACATTAATAAAAGAAAGAATCTTTCTCTGTGTGTGTGTCGGTTGGCTATGGGCAGAGAAATCTAGTGTGTGTCTTAAATTTGGATGAGGATAGTCCAAGGCAGGTTATGGTGCACCTGAAGCTCCGATGTTTATTGTTTTGATAATTAACTGAGATATTAACTAAAAACTAAGAAACAGCTATCTTTTGTCTTGGAAAAATCGACAATCTTAGAAAAGTCGCTCGCATGCTCAATCCCTGATTTCCAAAATGATAGAAGTGCAGAACCAAATGCTGATTTTTTTGGCTATTTATCTTGACGTTTATAGGTACAACTGTTCAGGACACTGAAAAAAGAGAAGACATGTTCTTAAATTTCGTACTTTTATGCGTATTTTTTCCACACCGCAATCAGCTTGAAAAAATATTTTTGTTAATCCTTTGAAAAATTACTTTCAAAAACATGTCAACGACTTCCACTGATGACATCTGACTTCTAGACATCCTACAAAAGTCATAAAACGTGAAAAGAAATGCCTTAACGTATAAAAGGTTCCGAGATAAAGAAAAGTAACCTATTCGATTCTTTAAGCTTATCAGGCATGTGCACGTGGTTGCAGCTGTTTGTTTTGTTTTAAGGTATGAAAGATGTGGCATCAGTTGAATGTTGCGCCTGAATTAGAACTACACTGCATAACTCCGGAGCTAAATTTTCTGTACGCAAATAGGTATAACTCGGGAAAAATTTCAACACATGTTGCCGAAAGTGTACTGTGAAAAAGAATTTTTGGGTTGCAAAATGATGCATGTTTTTCGGTAATGAACCGCGTTATCATTAGATGATGACTGTCGGGAACAACAATTAACGTCAACAATGGCGTATAATGTTGTCTGCGTTAGTGAATAGTTAGACAGTATTATCCAGAATATATTACAAATGAATTGTACTATTCACATGAAATTGTGATATTAGGCATAGGCAAGTTCCGAATATGAATACTATATTCTTCTAGAGCAAAACCATTGTAAAATCAAAATAGATTTTTGCTTCCAAAAGTCTGCTTTTATTTATAAACGACATTTTATAGATGTACTATAATTTGAACACAATCAAACTGATTGCCAAAGAAATCATACTAATTGGATATTTCCAACTGAGCGAAAAAATGACCAAGCCGGGAATCGAACCCAGATCGTTGGCTTGCAAGGCCAATACTCTACCGTTTAAGCTAACTGGGCTAACAACCGGTGAGCATATTTCGCTCAGATTTATTAGTATTTCAAATTTCATATAAAGTCATATAACCAACTTTTTTCTTCTCTATTCGGGGATATTTTGCAATCACGAATGTTTAATCAAACTGTTTCTTAAAAAGTTTAACCTGAATACCTAAATAAAAGTTTGTACTGATATGCTTAATATTTTGATTGATGAGTTTGAACTAATATGTTGTATGCATAAAATTCCATAACAAAAGATTATTCAAAAATGTGCGTTTAAAACTTTAGAAACATTTTAAGAGTACGTGATTGCAGTAATTAAAAATTTGAGCATCAATCTATAACCTGAGAAATAATTACCACTTAACAAGTGATTAAATACCGATTATTAATTCATACGTTTTAGAATATTTTCCGAAGAATAATCATTATCGTCATTGATGGCATAATAATATGTCAACGAATCTGAAATAATTAATTGCAACAAAATTAACATTTTGAAAGACCCGAAATTCATAATAATTGCTAAGTAATATTTGATAATAATTTTTAAGTCAGAAATAAGCTAAAATAAATATAACTTTAAAGCTTTTCTTTTTTAAAGTAATTCCGCTTATTTATAACTTTATGTAATAAATTAGATTTAATTTGCTTATCTATACTAATATTATAAAGAAGTAAAAATTGTTTGTTTGTCTGGTTGTTAGCGGTAATTTCAGGAGCTACCGAACCGATTTCAAAAGTATTGGTATCAAAATGATTGTGTTAGTCCCACTTATAGAACATAGGCTATATCTTATGTCCGTGCCACTAACCCAAAGGGGATGTAGGAGCAAAAAATGTTCTAAAAATTAGATTTTTGTGTTATTGAAGGGCCTAGAAACATGAAATTTGGAATAGTAGTTACTTATAAGATATAAATGATCTCTAAGAACATTTCTTAAAACATTCGAAATTTAAAGGGAGTGAAAATACGCAAAAAACGTTCTAAAAGGCGATTTCTACGCATTCTCAGGAAATAACGAACCGATTAAAAAAATAATGGTGTTAAAATGATGGTAACGGCCCTTGCTCCAACATAGGCTATATTTTGAGTCAGTGCCACTATCGCAAAAAGGGAGGGGGGGTGGGTTACAGAAGCAAAAAAAAGTTCTAAAAATGCAATTTTGTGTGTTTCTGAAAGGCCTAAAACGGGAAATTTTGAATGGCAGTTACTTATAAGATATAAATGATCGCTAAGAATATTTCTTAAAATATTCGAAATTTAAAGGGGGTGAAAAGGCGCAAAAAGCGTTCTAAAAAACATTGTAAATGGCGATTTCTACACAGTCCAAGGAAGTAACGAACCGATGAAACAAAAAAAAAAAAAAAAAACGCTGTCAAAATGAAGGTGACAGCCCTTGCTCCAATATAGGCTATATTTTATGTCGGTGTCATTACCCCAAAGGCGGTGCAGGAGCAAAAACTGTTCTAAAAATGCGACTTTTGTACTATTAAAGGGCCTAGAAACATGAAATTTGGAATGGTAGTTATAAGACACAAATGATCTTTAAGAACATTTCTTAAAAATATCGAAATTTACAAAGGGTGATAATGCGCAAAAATCGTTCTGAAAACGTTCTAAATGACGATTTCTAAGCAAACTCGGAAAGTAGCAAACCGATTTCAAAAGTAGCGATTGGAAATTTATCATGACAGCCTTTGCTTCAACATAGGCTCTATTGCATGTTGGTGTCACTACCACCTGGAATTTGTAGGAGCAAAAAACGTTCTAAATTGCGATTTCTGTGATATTGAAGAGGCTAGAAACTTTAAATATGACATGGTTGTTACTTATAACATATAAATGCCCTCTAAGAACTGTCGAAAGTAAATTCGAAATTTAAAAGAGGTGAAGCGAAGGGAAGGGGCGAAAAGCGTACTAAAAAAAAGTCCTAAATTACGATTTCTATGTAATCTCTGGAAATAGTAAACTGATTACAAAAGTAATGGTTGCGAATCAATGGTGACCGTCTCTGATTCCACAGAGGTTACATTTTATGCCAGTGCCACTACGACATCGGGTCGGCAGGAGGAACAACAAATTTTCTAAAAAAGCCTTTAAAAACATTCTAAATTACCATTTCTATGGAATATTAGGAAATACCAAACCGATTTCAAAATTAATGTTGCCAAATTAATGGTGGCAGTCTGTGTTTCAACATAGGCATTTTATGTTAGTGCCAATGCCACCAGAGAGGTGGTAGACCGATAGACAAGAAGCTTGGAATTTGATATGATGGTTATTTTTTAGATGTAAATGCGTACTAAGAACGGTTTATTCAAAACTTCAAATGAATACTGAAATGAGCATAAGGGGCTGTTCAAATATTACGTAAGCATGTTTTTGACAATTTTTGACCCCCCCCTCGCCTTGTCAGCAAAAATAAGCAAATCGCAACCCCCCCTTAATAATTACGTAAGAAAATTGCAACCCCCACCCCACTTAAAAAAATTAGGATACAATGCAAATAAAAAAAAAATTCTACTCGACTTAAAAAAATAATAATAAATGCTTGTTTTATTTCCTTACAATTCTATTTAAGAAAATTTCTTAGATCACAATTTTCGAAGAACTTAGCCATTTGAAAAATTTAAATTTGAACATGCCCATATCTATTCCGATGCTGACCACGGTTGCTCAAGCCATTTTTCCATATCTGTTATGACATTGGTTTCCAGTTTTACTTGATTATCTTCATCGCTTTCTTTTCGGATGCAATCTTGATCAACTTCATCTTCCTTGATACACTCGACATCTTCTGTATCTTTCACGAATTTTACGAAGCACATAAGTTCATTTGCTCGACGAGCAGCAATTTTCAATGGTCGTATAAGGCAGGCCTTCTCGCTTTTTTCACTGTGCTGAATTTTTTTGTGTCTGTTTGCTGACTTCTGAGATGCATGATATTGGCCACAACTTCCACAAATTCTTGGGGATAATTGCAATTTTATGGAAGGGCAAAAATAATCATACAGCATCTTTAAAAGTCCCTTTGCTGTAATA
The DNA here is from genome assembly GCA_963932465.1 of Maratus speciosus. NCBI lineage: Eukaryota > Metazoa > Arthropoda > Arachnida > Araneae > Salticidae > Maratus > Maratus speciosus. The sequence goes on along the minus strand of OZ010786.1, from coordinate 248,743,057 downwards.
TTGAGATTTAAGGCCAGACGGAGACTTATATCTATAAATTCCCCCTCCTCACTTGTAATGATGTCATTTGACGATTGTATCATTTTAATTGGAGGAGGAATGAATCGTCCTTTTAATATACGAAATAATCCACTACGTGCAGGAGAGCAACAATTCTTTTCTTCGCATTTTATAATTTGCAGAAAGTATGGATTTTCTTGTAAGTGCTTCGAATACCAATCCAAGTCATAACCAAGAGAGTCTGGCTCACCTGAATCAACATATGTGGCAGTAACAGGATAACCGTCAATGTTTAATGAGTTCCAGATATCTGCGAGAGTTTTACCAGCATATGCAAAGTTATTTTGCTCTATTTTTTCATCAATAGTGCTACCGTTTTCATCGAGATGGGAACCATAATGGTCATAAGGGTGTATAAGCAGACAGTTCGCGACTGAGTGGTGCCATTCGCCTTTCTACTCAGTTATATGCACTTCTTCCAGGAGCATTGCACGCAATGAAATTTCCATCCAAATCATGCTTTTTGAAATGGTTAATAGCAAACGATATAACTTTCTGGTAGCGGGGATTCTCGTCTGGAGCTCCATCAACCGTAACTATGATTACAGGTTTGATGAAACCCTCTTCTGTTTTTACTAATTTTTCAAAGTCTTTGAGTATTAATAGAGTTTCAAAATCCTGAACATGAGTATTTGCTGTGGAAGAACTGTGTTTCCCACTTCTTACGTTGGACCAGAAAACCTATGGCTTTACTTTGACCTGCCATGCCAGGAGCAATCACAATATCAGAATAAATAGATGGGATAAGTTTGTGGCGTTCAGCGATGACCCACTCGTGGTCGGGTAAGGATACACGATACTCCATATGCATCAGTATCGAGGACTGTTTATTGGCTGCTGTAATTCCCAAAGGTACACGCAGTATGTCATCCCGTGAAAGAAGAAACACTTGCATGGGTCCAAGAATTGAAGCGAAAGTTTCTAAATAGCGGATGGATGTTACTGCAAATTGGTTATCAATGTGAGATCGGTAATAATCAGTCTGAACCCAAGAAAGTTTTATCGGCACTGTAGTGACATGTCTTCGACCCTCGATGGTTGAGGAATTTTTTGGAAGCAAACGAAGATATGTTCCACTCATGCTTATTGCAAAAACCAACCTTTTTCAGTTCTACAGTCAAGTTATCGAGAGTTTTGACACTTCGTATTGACTCGCTTCTTCTTTTTGCATCTGCAGCGCTTCCAATAATAGCTATGTCTGTTATTGCCTTAAGCAATAATGGTTAATCTACATTTAAACTTGGTCTTCCTAATGAATCCCTCAAAGCTATTTTTTTTAATGTCTGGATTATCATGGAAGATTTCTTCAAGCTTTGTCCGTTTGGTGGTTCGATGTTTTCTTTGGTATTCATAATTTTGTCGTTTCCTTTTTAAGGATTGTTTTTCTTTTTTTAGATCACTGGAAACCTTATTTATCTGTTTTTGAATTTGAGATACACTGGTTTCAATTCAAATGGATTACATTTCATTTTTAGTAAGGTACAAAATTTGAAAACAGTTAGAAGATTATCTGCTACAAAACTTACGTATTTTTTAATTCCCCCCCCCCCCCCTGGATACATTCAGTTTCGAGTTATTTGAAAAGAAAAAATGAGGTTTAGCTTGGCTACGCCATATTTAAAAAAGTAATAACTCATTTTTTGACATTTCTTTGGTCTTCATTTATTCCCATTCTGACCATGTTTCGCCAAGCCTAACGGTCATTTTATCTTATCTAACTTTTTTCCAATTTTTACAAGTAATAATGTAAACTAAAAGTTATGATAAAATATATTTAAAATTTTAAGAATAAATTGATTATAATTACCTGTATAAAATAATCAAGAAAGACTGATTTCTTTTTGGTTGCCTTACGCAGTTCGTCCTCAATTATTTTTAGCACCAATACCTCTACTCTTTGTCAGTTTTAGAAGACTTTTTGTACTGCCGCCACACATCATTAGTTTTACATTGGATATCCTTCAAAGGTTTATCTGATGCAGACTTTTTGAAACTTTCAAAAAGTTTTTTACACAAGATTTCTCGAAATGAAGACATATTTCTGATTTATTTATTTTAAACACCACGACACTACAGTACTGAGAGGTTTTCAAAACTCAAGAGACACCATACAGTAGAGCAGTAGGTCATTATGGTTATGGGGTTCAACCACTTGACAGAGTAGGGGTGGAAACAAAAAAGATGGAATTTTACTTACGTTTTGGAAGCTTTCCCGGAAGACTCATATTGTCACAATACAACATATCGCATCCGTCTATTAAATTCTATTCTATTCTATTCTCACAATTGGAAATAGTAGTAAGTTCTCAGAGATAATAAGCCCTCATGCACAGGGCTTAATTTGCACCGGAGCCGACCGGATCTCAGCTCCGGTACTTCTCCGTTCTTAGTAAATATTTAAATATTGGTCAGAATTCAGCGGAGCTCATAAATACAGGGCTCTGGAGCCCAGTGTAGCAACGCTTCCGAAAAAACGAAGCCTAAATTACCCTTTCATTCCTTCCCATCTCCAAGTTTTGCATTCTTTTTTACCAAAACAATTATATGTGACGTAATGTGTCGGACACGTAGGAGATGGAGATGAAACGGATTAAATTTTTATATCAGTTTGTGGTCTTGGCTAGAAAGCAGTCGAGCAGGGTTTCCCCTTTTTCTATAAAAGCATCGAATCTTTCCAATAACGGTGTTAAATTTTTAATTTAATCTGATTTTCAGGGGCTCACCACAAAAGATCGTTATACGGAAGGAATCGATTGTAGTTTAAGATATGCACCTTCTATAGGAAATTGAAAAACGTTGTTCCATTCTTCAGCATATAAATATAAATCTCTGTAAATTTGATTAATTTTTTCATAAAAATGCATAGCTGCGAACTATTCCTTTTTGGTGTTAACACTATTTCCGAATCATAATCCTTACCACATTTAATCGCAGAATTCTGCAATTAACAACATTAAAATTAGGCAAAGAATTCTATTCGGAAGGAGTGATAGCTAAAAAGTGGAATAGTTCACAACTAAGTATATGCTGATAGATACATTTAAATATTTTATTTTTCTATAGAAAAAAATACTTTACATTTTGGCAAATAATGTATGAAATATAAATATGCAGATTGCAGTGGCAGGAAGGGAGGGCGACGGTATAGCTGTTAGTACCGGTACCACAGAATAGTAGGGCTCGGCTCCGGTACATTTTTTGTTAGAAATTAAGCCCTGCTCATGCATCAAACATGAACAGTCACCTCTAGATAAAAGAGATTGTTTATGTTTTCCTTGTGCGCTCAAAATAGCTGACATCAGAACTTCAAGTTAAGTATTCTATTTCTTTTTTCGATTTGAAATTTTTAATAGCTTTTTTTTTACAAGTTAAGAGATTTTGAAAATGTCTTACGTAAGCATCATTCAAACTCCTCCTCCCCCCTTGTCAGCAAAAATAAGCAAATCGCTACCCCCTCCCCCCCCTTAGGTGCTTACGTAATATTTGAACGGCCCCTAAAAGCTTCTAAATTATCATTTATTTACTTTTAGCTCTTTTTATTAATGTCTCATTTCTGCCTAATGCAGTGTAATAATGAGGTTTAGTTAATAAACTGTGTTTTAAATAGTAATTTTTGAATCATTCCTAAAAGTATAATTTTTTAAAATAAAAGTTAGACATATGAATATCACGTGGCATAATTCCACTATTAGGCGAGCAAAGATTTGGGGTTTGCTAGTTTATAATACAACTATTTTTGTCTGGTCGTCTGTCTGTCTGCCTGTTCGTGCAAATATAATCGCATTGTCATGTAATTGATATATATTATTTAGGGTTATCATTGCATGTTCGGTATTGAAAATGAAGCGTGTAACTTTTAAAGGGCCACTTAAAAGAATGCCAGTACATTATGATGTATGGGGCAAAATCGTCTGTAGTGTATTTTAATGGTGTTACACTATTTCAAACCTAATGAAATTTATATCCCTCATCGAGGTGCACTAAAAAAGGTGCCTATTATAGAATATAGTGTGCATAGAATTTATCATACATTTACAGGGACCCACAAAAGAATTCCGTTAAAGTACTGTATATGAGCAAAATTGTTGGAGGTGCGTTTTAATTGTGGTATGCGTGTTTAAATTTAACTAATATTTCCAAATTAGTTTGTATATATAAATTCTATACATCCTACACAGGGCTGGTCAAAAAATCCCGAGTACATTTTCACTTACTGACGGAAATGCCTGAAAGAGAATTTTCGACTGAGTTATGCGTTTCCCAACTGAACTAAATTTTTGCATACTATGTAATATGTATTCAAATCTATATATTTCTGCATAAGATACTTCGTATATTTTCCCGACTATAGATGGTACTTGCTGAAATTGGGTTTTCAAATGTGTTATGCATTTTTCCAAATTGTTTACATACACTATATGATCAAAGGTGACCGGCCACTTGCGATTTTGGACGTTTTGTTAAATACCAAGAAAAATACATGAGAAAACTCCAGGTGTGTAAACAGTATAGTATAGATCATATATTTCCGCGAAGATATTTTTTCCAAAACTCCATAGGGGAACGTCAAGAAATTGAAAAAGAACGAATATCTTTTGAATAATCCTGTAAAAACTAATGTAGAAAGAGCTTTCAAACTGTAGTAAATGATTAAGAGGCTTATTGTAATAAATTCTAATAACTCTAATAAAATTTTTAATAAACTCTAATAAAATTTTTATGACGTGCAATATTGTGTATGCTATATTGGCACTAATCAATGGATATATAGATACAGCCCCTCATCTTTTTGCTTCATTTTGGGAATAACGGAATTTGAGCTTATTCTATCAACGATAATTTTCAGAATTTTCAAGCTATATTTTTGAGACTTTTACAAAAGTTGCTCTATACATTTAGCTATACATTATGCAAATTATATTTTGATTGCATTCGCGCATACGCAGTGAAACATTATTTAGTAAACTTGATCATTTTCATCCATTTTTTATTATTTTTTAATTCTGATTGCAGGTTATTGTGTACAATGTTTTTGTCATAGTTTTAAGAACTTTGCAAATTATAAGCAAAAAACTTGGAGAAATTTGGGACTGCTTTTACAAAAACCTTAATTTCTCTACGATCATTTATATCCTCATAGAAATGAACACAGTTTATTACAATAAGCCTCTTGATAATTTTCTACACTTTGAACACTTTTGCTACATTAATGTTTACAGGATTATCCAAACGATATTCGTTCCTTTTCAATTTCTTGACGATCCCCTATGGGGTTTCGGGAAAAAAATCTTCGCAGAAATATATGATTTATACTATACTGTTTACACACCTGGAGTTTCAGATTAATTCTTCATGCATTTTTCTAGATATTTAACAAAACATCCAAAGTCGCAAGTGGCCGGTCACCTTTGGCCATATAGTGTCGATATCATCTTTCACCTTAATAAATGGCGAAGTTTCGTTACATTATTTTTAATGTGTAGAAAAGATTTTTATAATCCAAGCTTGACGAATGATTCTTCTTTCTTGTTCAGATTTAAATCTGAAAATTATGGAAAGCCAGTAAAAATTGCTAAATCAACAAATGCTATGCGTATATAATAAAAATAACATGAGTTCTTCTCGAATTTAATTCAAAACATAATATTCATTAAACAAAAACCTAATTTGAAGAACAAATTAAAAAAACAAAATTTATTTCCTATATTGTTTAAGCTCGAGAAGGGGCAGATATTAAGATATTTCATTCAATTCGTTCTACATTTAATGTTAAATTTTTGTAACAAATAAGTTAAACCAATTGAACATTAAAAAATAAAAATAAAATTTATACAACATGATAGTTTAAACACCCTTAAAACTTAGATTCCGTTCAAATGAAATCGAAATAAATCTTAGACGTTTTCCTTTTTTAAGTTATAAATATTTGTATTGCATATATTTGTATTATTTTTTTGATGATTGTGAATAAAATGATAAGATACATGCAAAATAAAAACTTTAAAAAGTCTAAGATTTATTTCGATTTCATTTGAAGGCAATCTAAGTTTTTAGTGTGTTTAAAGTATCATGTTGTATGAATTTTATTTTTATTTTTTAATGTTCAATTCGTTTAACTTATTTGTTACAAAAATTTAACATTAAATGTAGAACGAATTGAATGAAATATCTTAATATCTGCCCCTTCTTGGGCTTAAACAATGTAGGAAATAATTTTTTTTAAAATATTGTTCTTCAAATTAGGTTTTTGTTTAATATGTCAAGTTTTTTAATAACTACTGCATTCAGACGAACACATTTCAAAATTAATGGAGGGTACCATCATCAGGCTTTGATTCATGCGGTATCGTATCACAATTTATGGTGCAATTTACCTATGTATAATTCAAAATATTTTACCAGTGCATTAATGCAAGTTTTTTTACTTTGGGCAAAAACTTCCAATCTGAACGTAAGAAATCTGTTTGAAAATGTCATTTTTATTTTTACTATGACGCCATATTCAACTTCTTTTTAATTCTTAAAAAAAAAAAAACTATTTCAGTAATTTTTCATGTGAAAATCATTCAACTAAAAATAGACAAATTATTATTACGGCTCTTGAATTATTGGCAACAATGAAAAAAAAAATGTTAAATTTTATTGGAAAAATGTCCGTTGATTCTCAATGAAAAAAGCGAAATTTGAAATTATTAAGAAAAATATTTGAAAAATGTAAATAAAAATTACCCCATGTTACTCTCTGGGTTATAATTCACCCATATACAAAGGCATTTTAACATTCGTTTTGACCCTCAAGTCAGGCAAATATTTTCACACTTTAAATTTATAATATTATTAGAATTAATAAAGAAAAAAATGAGTGGCATCAGGGACAAAAAGGTGGGAAGAAAAAAATGAAAAAGTTATGAGCTCCATAGGCCTTTCTATGTTAAATTAACATTGAGAAGTGACACTGGAAATAAATAAGTACTGCTCTGCCGCGCAATACATCTAACAATCAAATTATATCTTGTTAAAAATATGTCTAATAAGTAATAATAGTTATCCTCAATTATTATATAAGTGTTAAAACACCAACCATTTTTCTCATAATGACGGAATGTCCTTGCAATCAAGTTTAAGTTTACGAGTTTTCTGAACAAGAAATTTAACAAGCCTTACCAATCCCCATTTATTGCAATAAATATTTTAGCATCTACAAGCTTTCCTTTCTCGCGAAGTAATTTTAATTGAAACAGATAGAAATATCTTTGCTAACTTGAAGAATAAACTGAATTTCAAGTATGCTAACATCACAAATAGAAATGCAGAGCAGAATCTTCTGCCAGATAGATAAATGGATTTGTTCACCTTCTATGAAGTACTTCTTCGTCTCAAAAGTACTAAATTTTACAATTTATATAAATTACAAAAAATTTGGTTATAATTTAATTTCCATTTCAAATTTTAGTAGTTCAATTGACTTTGCAGTTTTATTGGACTGTTTCGGTTAAGTCGATAATTCTAGCATAGACAAAAAAGTTAACATATTAAGTACCAGAATATTCTTTTAAGGGGTATAATCTATACTAATATTATGAAGAAGTAAAAATTGTGTGTTTGTTAGAGGTAATCTCTGGAGCTACCGAACCGATTTCAAAAGTAATGGTATCAAAATGATTGTGTTTGTCTCACTTCGAATATAGGCTATATCTTATGTCCTTGCCACAAACCCAAAGGGGTGCAGGAGCAAAAAACGTTATAAAATTGCGACTTTTGCGTTACTGAAGGGCCTAGAAATATGAAATTTTAAATATTAGTTAATTATTAGATATAAAGGATTTCTAAGAACAGTTCTTAAACAATTTGAAATTTAAAAGGGCTGAAAATGCACAAAAAGCGTTCTAAAAAACGTTCTAAATGGTGGTTTCTACACAATCTCAGGAAATACCAAACCGATTTAAAAAATAATGGTATCAAAATGATGGTGACAACCCTTGCTCCAAGATAGGCTACACTTTATGTAGGTGCCACTACCCCAAAGCGGGTGCAGGAACAAAAAACGTTCTAAATTAAGGTTTTTGCGATACTGAAGGGCCTAGAAATATGAAATTTGAAATATTAGTTACTTATTAGATATAAAGGATTTCTAAGAACAGTTCTTGAAAAATTCGAAATTTGAAAGGGGTGAAAATGCACAAAAAGCGTTCTAAATGGGAGTTTCGATACAATCCTAGGATATACCAAATCGATTAAAACTAGTATGTTGTGGCCATCACAAAACTTTCTTCTATATAAATCACGTCAATTAAATCATTTAAATAGTAAAAGAAATTACGTCAAATTAGAACCATTTCATATCAAAGTATACCTGAATTTGAAGTTTGATGAAAATTCGTGCATTAGTTATTGAGATAGAACTGTAGGGGAAATTCTGAAAAATGCAGCACAGCAGCGCCATCTGTTGAGCGATTTGCACCAAAACACAAACAGCACTAATTCATATTAAGGTATAGCGGAATCTGAAGTTTGATGAAAATCCGTGCATTAGTTCTGGAGCTAGAGTTATAGTGGAAATCACAAAAAATGCAGCACAGCAGCGCCACCTGTTGAGCGATTTACACCAAAAGGTACAAAATGTCAATTCACGTCAAGGACTAACTGAATCTGAAGATTGATGAAAATGCGTACATTAGTTCTGGACATTGAGCTATTGTCGAAATCGTGAAAAATGCTGCATAGCAGCGCCACCTGTTGAGCGATTTACACCAAAACATAAACAGTACTAATTCATATCCAGGTATACCTGAATCTGAAGTTTGTTGAAAACCCAAGCATTAGTTCTGGAGATAGAGCTATTGCGGAAATCACAAAAATGCAACATAGCAGCGCCACCTGTTGAGAGATTTACACCAAAAGGTGCAAAACGTCAATTCATATCAAGCACTAACTGAATCTGAAGTTTGATGAAAATCCGTGCATTAGTTCTTGAGATAGAGCCAGTGCAGAAATCGTGAAAAATGCAGCATAGCAGCGCCATCTGTTGGGCGATTTACACCAAAAACTAATCAGCTTCAGTTTATATTAGGGACTACTTGAATATAAATTTTTATTAAATTTCGTGCGGTTCTTGAGATAGAATGCTCACAAAATTTCTGTCACATACATACAGACTCACAGACAGACATTTTGTAAAAACATGTTTTTTGGAATCTCCGACCTCTAAAACGTGTAAATCCGTCGAAAACCAGAAGTCGAAAATGTTTACGAATCCAATACTTTCTACTTGTAAAGATAGAAGAAACTAAAAATAATGGTGTCAAAATAATGGTCCTTGTCATATCATAGGCTATGTTTTATGCCGGTGCCAATACCCCAAAGGGAGTGCAAGAGCAAAAAACGTTCTAAATTACGGTTTTTGCGCTACTGAAGTACGTAGAAATATGAAATTTGAAATATTAGTTACTTATTAGATATGAATGATTTCTAAGAACATTTCTTAAAAATTTCGAAATTTAAAAGTGGTGAAAATGCACAAAAAGCGTTTTAAAAAATGTTCTAAATGGTGGTTTCTACACAATCTCAGGAAATACCAAACCAATTTAAAAAATAATGGTGACAATCCTTGCTCCAAGATAGGCTATATTTCATGGCTTTGCCACTACCCCAGGGGGTGGGGTGCAGGAACAAAAAACGTTCTAAAAATGCAATTTTTGCGTTACTGAAGGGCCTAAAAGTATGAAATTTGAAATATTAGTTACTTATTAGATATAAAGGATTTCTAAGAACAGTTCTTAAAAAATTCGAAATTTAAAAGGGGTGATAATGCGCGAAGAGGGTTCTAAAAAACATTCTAAATTTTAATTTCTACTCAATTTTGGGAAGTATCAAATCGATTTGAAAAGTAATGGTTGTAAATTGATGGTGATAGACCTTGATCTAACATTGCTCTGTTTTATGTTTGTTTCACTACCACCTTGGGGTTTCAAGAGAAAAAAACGTTTTAAATTGCGGTTTTGTGTTATGGAAGGGCCTAAAATCACGAAATTTGGAATGGTAGTTACTTATAAGATATCAATGATTTCTAAGAACATTTCCTAAAAAAAAAAATCGAAATTTAATAAGAGTGAAGATGCGCGAAAAGCATTGTAAAAACATTCTAAATTGCGATTTCTATGCAACCTCAAGAAACCTAAAACGATTTCAAATATAATGGTGTAAAAATGATGGTGACAGTTCTTGCTCCAAGATAGGCTATATTTTATGTCTGTTTCTACTAACCCAAAGGAGATGCAGGAAATAAAAGCGTTCTAAAAATGCGATTTTTGAATTATGGAAGGACCTAGATTCATGAAATTTTGCATTTATGAGATATAAATGATCTCTAAAAACATGTCTTTAAAAATTTGAAATTTAGAAGGGCTGAAAATGCGCGAAAAGCGTTCTAAAAACGTTCTAAATGCCGATTTGTGGGCAATCTCAGGAAGAATCAAACTGATTTCAAAAGTAATGGTAGGCAAATTGATGCTGACAGTCTCTGCTCTTACATAGACGCTATTTCATGTCGGTGTTACTATTACCTGGAGATTGGAGGAACAAAACACGTTATAAATTTCGATTTTTTAGATCGGTAGGGGCTAGCAACTTGAAATTAGGCAAGGTACATATTTATTAGATATAAATGATCTTTAAGAACAATTTCAAAAAAATGGAAATTTAAAAGCGGTGACAATGCGCGAAAAGCGTTCTAAAAGCGTTGTAAAAACGTTCTAAATTGCGATTTCTACTCAATCTCAGTAAATACCAAACCTATTTCAAAAATAATAATTGCAAATTGATGGTGACAGTCCCTGCTCCAACATAGGCTATATTTTATGTTGCTGTCACTATCATCTGGGGGTGTAAAAGCAAAATATGTTCTAATTTGCGTTTTTCGCACAACTGAGGCGTATAACATTTTGAAATATAGCATGGTATTTACTTACAATATGCAACTGTTTTTTAAGAACAGTCGAAAGAAAATTCCAAATTTAAAAGGATGAAGTGAGCGAAAAGCGTTCGAGAAACGTTCTAAATTACAATTTTTATGCAATCTTATCGAATACCAAACTGATTTAAAAAATAATGGTGACAAATTCCTGGTGTCAGTCCTTGCTCAAACAAAAGCTATATTTTATGTCTGTGCCGCTACCACCAGAGGGTTTCAGGAGCAAAAAACTTTCTAAATTGCGATTTCCGTGATACTGAAGAGGCTAGAAACTTTAAATATGGCATGGTAGTTACTTATAAAATATAAATGCCCTCGAAGGACTGTCGAAAATAAATTCAAATTAAAAAGGGGTGAAGCGAAGGGGAGGTGCGAAAAGCGTTCTAAAAAAGTCCTAAATTACGATTTCTATGCCATTTCAGGGTATATAAACCGATTATAAAAGTAATAATGGCGAATCAATGGTAATAGTCTCTGATCCTACATAGGCTATATTTTATGTGGATGATTCTAAAACCTGGGGTTCACAGGAACAACAAACGTTCTAAAAAAGATTTTTAAGAGCTTTCTAAATTACGTTTCTGTGGAATGTTAGGAAATAACAAACCGATTTCAAAATTAATGTTGTCAAATTAATGGTGACAGTTCCTATTTCAACATAGCCCTTTATGTTGAGAGAGGTGGTAGGACTTGGAATTTGACATGATGGTTAATTTTAAGATGTAAGAAGATGGTTTCTAAAAAATTCGAAATTTCAAATGAATGCTGAAATAAACGTATTAATTGAGCATAAAAGTTTCAAAATATTTTCTAAATTATCCTTTATTTAGTTTTATGTCTTTTTATTAATTTTATTCTAATTTCTGCCTAATGTAGTGTAATAATGAAGTTTAGTCAAATTATGCTTTAAATAGTAATTTTTGAATTATTCCTAAAAGTATAATTTCTTTTAATAAAAATAGGACATATAAATATCACTTGGCATATTTCAAATATTACGTGAGCAAAGTCGCGGGGTGTGCTATTATATTAATAAAGTTTAAATTTACGTAATTATATGTCCAATTCAAATGTTTTAAGAAGCAAAAGTTTACCATACAAAAAGAAATATACCGAATAAAAGAATACCTGTATCTTTAGACCTCTTCTTAGATAAGTCAATATTGAATTTAAATTTCAAACAATAAAGTTAATTTAGAAGTTTCTGTAAACATTTGAATGACATATATATATAGCTATATATATATCACCCTTTTTCAACCCTGTTCTATAATATAAGGAATTCACTCACATCTCATGCATCATATTATAGGCAAGCAATTTGCAGTTATTTCATATTCTGTTACGGTAACCCGTCGCCAATCAAACAGCAACAGAATATTAAACAAAGTGCACTCACATATGTGAAACTTAGTAACAAATCGAGGAATCAAAAGGATTTTCCAAAAAAAAAATGAGTTCTCGGAGTCAATATCCATATAGGAATGATTTTTATTATATCAGGGCGAGTTCACAAAACAGAGCATTTTCAGAAAATAAGAACCACTGCAAAATCACTAGTTAGAAAATTTCATCGACCCTTAACTTCACTTTCTAATCAATCAAACCTGACGGAATAAAATGGTAGTAAATGAATTATTCATATTATCTAGGAGACTTTCTTTCTGGTGACTTACAAAGATATTACAAGTAAAAATTACACAAATATCTGGCTTCGGAACTCATGCAGACGAAAAAGCACTAGCGGCGAGCAGATTTTTACTGCAATGCTGTCTAAGTACCGAGGACAAATAGGAAGGCATTTACCCTTTATCTACTGGATTATGATCTATTGCCAATTTTTTCATGTAATTTTTTTTCGGTTACTACAATGGAAATTAAAGGATATTTATAAAAATACTCACTCTTCAGAAATTTAATCCGTTAGAGCTCATTAATTAAATTGGTACTTTAAAATACCGTCAGTACACTGTGCACAAAATATTCTGGCTATAGAAAATCCCACGTGATATTTCAAATAAAGTTTAAACTCTTAAAAATGCTAAATAACTAGAAGATACAGTGCATGAAAAATCAATCAAATTCAAATTTATCGATATATAAAAAAAAAAACTTTTTTTTAGGTTTCGATTTTGTTAGCAGCCTTTTGCATCTCCACCTATGCAGCGTATGAATTTACATACGCCATTTCTAGCATAGCGAAAAATAGCCGGTGCAACCACTTTTTCGGTTTCCTGTAAAAAACAATTATTAAACAGAAAAGAAATAACAGAAAAAATATTACTACACTACAATTTAGTAATTACATTATAAAACACATACAAAAGATAGGTAACTACAAAAACGAAAAGTAAACAAGAATTTTTTCTCCAACATCCAGTGTAATGGCGGTACATTTAAGTACCGCCAACCAATTCAACTGTTAAATCGATTATATACACCGTTCACTTAAAATAGCTAGTCAAATTGTATTCTAAGGTCATTGTGAACACATAAAAAAATCCCACACTCATCTTGGGAATTTTACTACAGGGTCTGTCCAAAAGTAATGCGACTGATTACATAAAATGCGTTTATTTGAAGATAATTTTACAGACACTTAATATTCTTCAAAATAGCCTCCTCGTGCATTAATACACCTTTGCCAACGACCCTGCCACCCATTTATGCTCGCCTGGAAGTCTTCAACTGGAATGCTGTTTAGGATGCGCATACGTCTTTCTTCAAGTTCTCCAGATTGTCAAAACGATGACCTTTTAAGCTGGATTTTAACAGAAGGAATTAAAAAAGAATTCCGGCGGTGACAGATCGGGGCTGTACGGTGGTTGACGCAGCATTACGACGTTGTATTTTGTTAGGAACTGAGTCATTTCGAAGGATGTGTTGGAAGAAGCTTGGCGCACATTTTTTGCATTGGAAGCTTTTCCGAGACGATTTGATGCACAACCAATGTTTTAAGCCCCAACGTTTCTGCAATCATTCGGACGCTCATCTGACAATCAGTCAGCGCTTTAATTTTATCCAAATTGTCTGAAGCGTATAGCGTTTTTCGTCATCCACGTCCTCCCCAGGTAAAAAAGTCAGCAAAAAACTTAAAAAAAAAAAAAAACTTCAGGGAAACTGAAGGTATTTGGAACTAAAATTACCTTCAGCTTACCTTTAGGTAAAAAACATGTATTTTCCCTTAACCTTCTTAGTTCCAAATACCTGCTGTTTTCCTTTAGGTAAAAAACCTGTTATTTCCCTTTACCGATTTTGGCAGAAATATCTGTAGTTTTCCTTTAGGTATAAAATCTGTATCTTCTCTTTACATTATATCACTGCACCTGCATGCAGACAGCCTTCTGTGCAAATTCGCATCAGATCAATACATAATAATGATTACATATCCAGTTCGACATTGATTTGATATATATTATGCATAAAATAAACTTGAAATACTCAAATGGAATTACAAAATTTGTGAAGTTGATTGATTTAACATTAGCTTGGGGTATCATGTCATGGCTTTGTATAGGCTCGTTTCTGGAAATCAACTATTCTTATAATAAATTGTGACAATGAACAGTGTCGGCAAAATTTAGAAATGTGCCCCCTGGAGGGGCACCATAGGTGTGTAACATGAATAAATGGTCACAGGCCTTTTGAACGATACGTCACATCAGGGATGTCAGCAAAATTTAGAAAAGTGCCCCCCCCCCCGGTGGGGCAAAGTGGGGGGAGGGGCATTGGAGGGGCATAACATGAATAAGTGGTCACATGCCTTTTGAACGATATGTCACATGAGGGGTGTCAGCAAAATTTAGAAAAGTGTCCCCCCGGGGGGGGGGCAAAGGCACCGGAGGTGCGTAACATGTATAAGTGGTCACAGGACTTTCAAACGATATGTCACATGAGGGGTGTCAGCAAAATTTAGAAAAGTGCCCCCCCGGGGCAATGTGGGGTGAGGGGCATTAGAGGTGCATAACACGAATAAGTGGTCAAAGGCCTTTTGAACGATATGTCACATGAGGGGTGCAAAATTTAGAAAAATGCCCCCCGGGGAGGCAAAGTGGGGGGAGGAGCATTAGAGGTGCATAACATGAATAAATGGTCACAGGCCTTTCCAACGATATGTCACATGAGGGGTGTCAGCAAAATTTAGAAAAGTCCCCCCCACCCGTGGGGCAAAGTGGGGGGAGTGACATTAGAGGTGCATAACAGGAATAAGTGGTCACAGGCCTTTTGAACGATATGTCACATGAGAGTGTTGGCAAAATTTAGAAAAATGCCCCCGGGGGGGCAAAGTGTGGGGGGGGCATTAGAGGTGCATAACATGAATAAGTGGTCACAGGCTTTTCCAACGATATGTCACATGAGAGGTGTCAGCAAAATTTAGAAAAGTGCCCCCCCCCAGGGGGAGCAAAGTGGCAGCATGGATATCGGATGTTTATAACATGAATAAGTGGTCACAGGCCGTTCTAACAGTATGTTACACGACAGGGACAGGTGTTGGTAAAATCTATACCGTCTTTGTAGGCTTTGTGCCGCTTAAACACTTGAGCCTTGGACAAATAATTCTTCCTGTAGGCTTTTTGTAACATGGAAAGCGTATCAGTAGCCGATTTGTTTAGTTTTACACAAAACTTTATGGCGAATCGCTGCTCGTCACTCCGCTGCATTCTAAAGACCGAACGCCACTTTCAAACAAACTTTTCTTTCGTGTCTGCTTCACGAGCAATTCGTGCACTGCAAAGGCTCAAAGCCAACTGACTTCCACCAGACTCTGTAGCTGGCAGCCCCACTGCACGTACTACCCGCAAACTCCGCCCTTTAGCCCTTTGTTTGTCGCGAAAAATTCAGTCTCATTACTTCCTGGACAGACGCTGTATGCCTGCAGCAATAAAAAGACAAGCGTGGCAATCCGTACAAAATGTCGGCAGAAAACACACCGACTGTTTCTAAGATAGCCTCCTTTCTCGCTAAAATAACGAATCTTGAACTACTGCTGCCATACATCATGAAAAAGTTGAATTTAAAGAGTGTTCCTGCAAAGTACCATTAGAATATTAATAATACTCACTATGGAGATGAAAGTTCAAATTGAGTGGTAATTTAAGTACCGTCAGTAGATAAAGGGTTAAAACACTGTCTCTATTTTCTAGCTGCGGAGTAAAAAAGCGGTAAAACGGTATATTTATAAGCACGCGAAACAAGGTTTTTTTGAATCTCTCTATTCTAAAAAAAAAAATAACTACCGCTGTCACCGCCGCCGCCGTCGCCGCCGGTTTTGAATTTTTTGTGACCGGAGGTCTTTCTTCGTTAATATTAAGAAAAATAATACTTACAAAAATATGAAAATCGGTAGTATTATACAGAAATGTTTGATAAACACGCTGATGCAGACAGTTTTCAAATCGAAGAATTATTTTAAGAGATATTTAATGCTAAAGTTGGACAAAATCGTTCCACTAAAAAAGTTTTATATGAGCAAAAACTATACATCGGAATTTAATAATTTTTAGATCATTTTATACGTTTGAAGTTCCCGGTGTGCAGACTGTATTTCTTTTTTTAATTTGACAAATTTTTTGAGGTTTTATTTCTATTTTAAATTCAACTTTTCAGCATTTCTAGAGATATTTTTTGCAGATTTTAGAAAGTAATATTAATTTAAACTGTTGCCAACTGTATAAACAGCGGAAACAATAATGTTTGCTTCAAAAAAAAAAATATATATATATATACGTGTAAATAAATTAAAAAATTATTTACACGTGACTATTATAAACAGAACAAAAACATTTGGAATTACAATTAAATAATGATGTACAAAAAGCAGGAACTTATTAAAAATTACGTCATAAAAACTATAATTACACGCGAATTTTAAGAGAGAAAGGAATTTGTAAAATAATAAATTTATTAACATGCGTTAGAAGTCTTAAATAGGAGAAATTACGTCATATTTACGTCACATTACAGTTATTACATAAAATGAACACAAAATAATATTGCAAAACGATTTAAATTTAAAAATTGCGCTAGACATTTATTTGAAATTTTGAGAGGATACTTTTCAACTATTTTTGTTAGGAAAGTGCAAATAATATTTCATTTCTAACAAAAGTATTTTCACGTGAATATGAAAAAGAGAAAGAATAGTTTGGTCAAAATTAAGTCAGATTAAAAATGATTAATTTAAAGTGTCTTATTTAAAAGAACTTTCTTTTCGCTTTGTTAAAAAATGCCAGGAGATAAAGATTCTGTTTACTTAATTCCTTTTATATTAGCTTATTTTGAAATGTTTAACTTATTTTACTTAATCAAAGACGAAAACAGCGATTGACATGTGTATTTTTGATACTACTTAGTTATCCCGTCGACCAAAAATCTATCATTTGCCAAACTATGAGATTAAATGCCAATAATGGTTGATCGTAAATGTCGCATTAACCTGACTTTAAGCAAGTTACACGTGTCTACGTCATCAAGTTATTTTTATTTCAACGTTTTATTTCTATTTTTATTAATGTTACACTAATTTATTTGTTCTTTCGTTATTTAAAATAAAAATTATGTCAATTTGTATAATTTGGCGAAATTGGTCGACGGGATAATCAAGTAGTACCGCAGCGGATTTGGCATTGAAATTCCCCAGTCAAAGGGAAATGAATAGAAATCCGTTTATAGGGAGATCGCCACTGTTTTTTAAATTATAATTCAATCTTCTGAAATCTTTTTAAAGCCGATCAAATTAGCGTACTTTTAGAGTCTGCGGTGTCTGAACGGGGGTTGACGAGCGTAGCTCGTAGGGGCAGAGCCCTCTAGTACTGAAAAAAGAAAATAGTAAATGAAAATGAGATATACAATACAGAACAAATAATGTTAGTTGAATTCATATCGGCATTTAAGATTTAAATAAAAATGAAACGACATTGAAACAAACAAAATAATATTGGAAGTGTTTTTAAAAATAGGATTTTGAACAAAGAAATAAAATATTAAACAAAAACATAATTTGAAGAACAAATAAAAACAAACAAACAAACAAAAAATTATTTCCTACATTGTTTAAGCCCGAGAAGGGACAGATATTAAGATATTTCATTCAATTAGTTTTACATTTAATGTTAAATTTTTGCAACAAATTAGTTAAGCCAATTGAAGATTAAAAAAAAAAAAAATATCATACAATATGATACTTAAAACACCCTAAAAAATTAGATTCTGTTCAAATGAAATCGAAATAAATCTTAGACTTCTTCCATTTTTAATTGAAAATATTTGTATTGCAGATTTTGCATTATGTTTATGACAATTGTGCACAAAATGATAAGATGCATGCAAAATACAAAACTTAAAAAAAAAAAAAATCTAAGATTTATTTCGATTTCATTTGAACGGAATCTAATTTTTTAGGGTGTTTTAAGTATCATATTGTATGAATTTTATTTTTATTTTTTAATCTTCAATTGGCTTAACTAATTTGTTACAAAAAATTAACATTAAATGTAAAACTAATTTAATGAAATATCTTAATATCTGTCCCTTCTCGGGCTTAAACAATGTAGGAAATAATTTTTTTTTTTTAAATTTGTTCTTCAAATTATGTTTTTGTTTAATATGTCAAGTTTTTTAATAACTACTGCACTCAGACGAACGCATTTCAAAATTAATGGAGAGTATCATCATCAGGCGTTGATGTATGCGGTATTGCATCACAATGTGGGATGCAGTTTACCAGTGTGTAATTCAAAATGTTTCACTACTGTAGTAATGCAGGTTGCGGTAATTTGGACAAAAACTTCCGATCTGAACGTAAAAAATCTATAAATCAAAACATAAAAAATTAACTTAATTTAAATTTAGATACCCTATTTCCCACTCAGGAACGCTATGAATGTAAATGTAAATTGTGTTGAATTCTTACTGCTAATATTTAACAATATTATAGCTGTGATAAGGTAAAAATAAAATAAAAAATAAAAGTTTTACTTAAATATTTGAACCCTATTCTCTCCCAAGGTGTGATGTAAACACATCAGAAAATTATTACCTAAGTTTAACTTGGGGTATAAATAGTTCTCATCTCGGAAAAAAAATACATTTTAAAATTTAAGTTATGTAATTCCCCACTAAGTTCGCTACCTTGCGTAAAAATAGCTATCCATTTGAAACTTTTTACTAAAATATAAACTTGACCAAAGCAAAAACTTATTCTGAAAATATCCTTTTTATTTCCACTATGACGCCATATTCACCTTTTTAATTTTTGAAAAAAAAAAAAAAAAACTAGTTCAATTTAATATTGCACGTGAAAATCTTTCAACTAAAAAGAAATAAATTATTATTACGGCTTTGGAAATTTTTGAAACAATGAAGTAAAAATGTTACATTTTCTATGAAAAATGTCCGTTGATTTTCAATGAAAAAAGTGAAAATTGGAATTATTAAGAAAAATATTTGAATAATGTAAATAAAAATTAGCCCATATTTCTCTCTGGATTATAATCCACCTATATGCAAAGGCATTTTATGATCCGTTTTGATCCTGACGTCTGGCAAATGTTTTTACACTTTGAATTTATAATATTATTAGAATTAGCAAAGAATTAAAAATGAGTGGCATCAGGGACAAAAAGGTGGGAAGAAAAAATGAAAAAGTTATGATCTCCATAGACTTTTCTACGTTAAATTAACATTCAGAAGTGACACTGGAAATAAAGAAGTATTGCGCTGCCGCGCAATACTTAAATTACTGTATACATTCAGGGGGATATGAAATTAAGATAAAATGAATGATTGGAATATTTTTAAGATAGGAAAGAATTAGATAGTCTAGGGTTATAAAATTAAGTTTGATTGGAAAAAATTATGGAATATTTTAAAGATAGAGTAACATTTTAAAATTTTGATAATCTACCCTATCTATATTATAAAGGACAAACATACTGTGCGTAACGCATACATCATTCTACGATTGGCAACATTTGAAATTTGAAATGAAATTTCGGTTTTGCAATTTTCGCAACAGCAAATTGTTAAACGTTTAAACATCGCACATTTTCAATTTTTACACCGTCATATATGTGAAAAATGTACTTTTAAATGCAGTTTTCTGGAAAGCTGTATCTGAATTTATTTTTGAGATATTAATTTTTTTTGTAATTTTTAATATTATTTTTCTGATCGTGGCAACAAAAGTACTCCATTTCTATTGAAAGTAAACGGAAAATAGTCGAAAATATGAAGTTACTGTTTCTTTTTATTGCCACTTTCTTATAAAACCAGAAAAAGAAGTTGAAATTAAAATACGTGCTATGTCAACAATATCGTCTGTTATTCCGCGATAATGACGTCACATGCATACTTTAAGATGAAGAAGATTATGAAGATTAAGACTGGACTTTAAAAGTGGATTGCTTTAGCGGATGCAAATGACGTCATTTTATAAAAAAGCGTGTAAATTAGTTCTTAAAACTAAAATATGTTTTGTAGAAGTGCGTCATTTTCACCTCAGCAGCTTCCTCAAGATTTTGTCCAAAATTCTCTTGACTAATAAACTTTTAATGCTATTCTTTAGGACATTCTACTATAACTAGAAGGTAGCCGTCAGAATGGCGTGTTTGCATTTTCAAAAGAATGATATAGCATTGCATTATAAAAAGAATTATGAAGTTATAAAATTTATCTTATCTGACTAATAGGATCAGGTGGGAATAAAATAGTTATAAAAACTGCCCATTTATAATTGAAACTTAATTTGCAAGAAAGAACTTCCCTCACAAAATTTAAAGAACTACTTCACAAAAAAACATGCAAATTAAAATTAATAATGCTATTTTAAAATATATTGTCAATTAACTTTCGTCTTCGTTCATTGCTTTAAAAAATCAATAACCTTCAATTTCTTATAAATCAGAATAATAATAATAAAAATAATTAAATAAGAGTCCTTCACGGATTAATTGCCGATAGCTGACGTCAAAATAATAATTATATAACTTAAATTTTAAATAGTTTAACTCAGATTAAATCCTCATTTTTATTAAAACATGCATAAAGAAACCTATAATAAATTTTGATCATTAAAAAAGATTCTTTATCACTTAAGTAAATTGTAACTATTAATTGTATTAACAGATTTTTTTTTTTGAAATTCTTTTATTAAATTACAAATTTATTTTCCCTACAAAATACAAAAATGCAAAATTTTGTTTCTATTGTTTTATATACCGGGTGTCCCAAAAAGGACTGACTGATTTTAAAATTCAATAACTTCCAAACGGTGACAGATATTAAAAAAATTCTTGCAGGAGGGTTATGCATAAAGTCAAAAGTTTTATTACAGTGATTTTCGATTTTAGTTCGAATTACAAACAATAGATGGCGCTGTAAGCAATAGTCGCTAAATACAGGCTCAATTTTTGGTCCTTTCTCTTGTTCCATGCAGAAAAAGGAGATGGAAATGTATTATCCGGGCCACGAAGTACCAAAAATCGAGCCTGAATTTAGCCTCTATTGATCGCAGCGCCATCTATTGTTTGTAATTCGAACTAAAATCGAAAATCACTGTAAAAAAACTTTTGACTTTTTGCATAACCCTCCTGCAAGAATTTTTTTAATATCTGTCACCGTTTGGAAGTTATTGAAATCAGTCAGTCCTTTTTGGGACACCCAGTATATATATATATATATGTGCATATATATATATATTCTACACGGCATTAAGTATCCCTGATAGTCTAATTATATTTTATAAGAAATACTATTCATCCCCCCCCCCCCCCCCCCCAATGTCTTCAGAGTTAAAAGAATTTCAAAAGAAACTTCTTTTTTATTTTAACTACCGACAGATGGCGCAAACAAAGCTCAAAGTTCACAATGAATGCGATACAAATGAATGTTTACTTATGGAGGGAGAGGGCCAAACTAAGTTCAATCGAAGTTATTTCAGGATATGTACATAATTAAATGTAAGTCATCTCTCAAATGTTAATGTATTTTGAATAATCTTTCTAAAAATGTAACTTTTATGAAGTTTAATTCGAAAAAGTAATTTTCAATAAAAATGGCCGAATGGAATACGACAAAGCGAAGTGGAATCCGAATGAGTTCAACCCCGGAAGCGTTATACACTTTGTGTCATTATCTATATAATTTTACTAGGGGGCTCTGCCCCCTGCAAGCTACGCTCGCCAACCCCCGTTCAGACACCGCAGAATCTAAAAACATGCTAATCTGATCGGTTTAAAAAACATTATAGAAGATTGAATTATACTGAAAAAAGCTGTGCAGATCTCCCTGTAAACGGGTTTCCATTCAATTTCCTTTGATTTCAAAAATTTAAGGCCGAATCAGTTGCTGTTAAGACATCCAATGGTTGTTTTCGTGTTTGATTAAAGAGGATCAGTTAAACGTTTGAAAAGAAGCTAAAAATAATAGGAATTAAGTGTACAGAGCCTTTGTCTCCCGGTATTTTTAAACAATTTCTATAACAATAGCCTAAGTCATGTGACTATCATCAAGAGTTCCGGGCGAACCACTTCGCTTTTTATATTCCTGGTGCCATTTTGGTACTTTAGTATTAGCCAGGTACAGGTGATAAGTCGCCAAATATTATTCTATCGCAATCATTTCATCTATATTATAATAGTCCAAGTCATGTAACTGCCATAAATAAATACGCTCTGATCCCTTCGCTTTTCATATGAAAGTTTGGCCCAGATATCATATACGGCCCCATATTGGCGCGATTTTTTTTCCGACGCTAATTTGGGGAAAAGATCAACAGCATAAACAACAACATCCGGCTTATCAAATCAAGCAAAGTGACGATACTATGGCGCCAGTTAAGTACCCGTTGCGTATATGACATTGGCGTTAGAAAAAAATAGCGCCAATATGGGACAGTATGTGGCATTTGTGCCGAAAGTTTTCAATTTCGATTAAAAAAAAATTATTTTTTTTTTCGAATAATACTACATAAGAGCATTGTAGCAAAGAATTCTTGGTACTGTTACGCTAGCCGGCTGCAAATCTCGCCAATAACTATTTTTCAACTCACCAGTTAGCATTTTTTTTTTTATTTTTCGAGTGGTAAATTATAACATTGCTTTGAAGGTGGAATTAAATGTCATCGTTTGTTACATCGTTTAATATGTGGTCAGATGCCATATACGCACCCGGTTTGGCGTGATTTTTCTTACGAAAATTTGGCGAAATCGTCGTTTTCGAATACCAGTTACATATATATATTTGGTACTACTTAGTTATCCCGTCGACCAAAAATCTATTACCAAACTATAAGATTAAATGCCAATAATGGTTGATTAATGTCACATTCACTTGACTTTAAGCAAGTTACACGTCTTTACGTCATCAAGTAACTTTTATTTCGACGTTTTATTTGTATATTTATTAATGTTATACTATTTTCTTTGTTCTTTCGTTATTTAAAATAAAATTTACGTCAATTTGCATAATTTGGCGAAATGGGTCGATGAAATAACTAAGTAGTACCGTTTTTTACAATTATTTTCTATTATTTTTTATTTTTAAAGGAAAATAAGAAAAAAAATAATAAACTATAGAACAAAACAATTTATGTAATTTAAAAAAAGAAAATAAATTAAATAAACACTTATTATTATATAAACAACAATAGCTGGGTTACCATGTCAACCAAAATAATGCCATTTTGGCGCCAATTAGGTACCCCGGTGCGTATATGACATCTGTGCCTAATATTTTTCTTTTCATTTCGTTTTAAAAAAATAAAGAAGTGAAAGCCATTTATTTTAAATGTTTCTGCTTGTATTAAATAAAATGATAACGGAATACAAATTGAATTATGAATAAAAGTAACATGATACATTTCTTAGCATACATTTAAGGGAGGCCAGACTTCTCGCCAAATTAATTTAAAATAGTAACCTTTTCTAAAATCTGAAAAAAAATATCTGTTTGATTAAAATTTGAGTTGCCATCATTAGAAAAATGTATATAAAATTAGAAAAAATTAATATTTTGAAAACTAATTCGAATTTAAAAATTCTAATACCAGTTTTGAAATCTGCGGATCAATATTGATATTTGGTGTTAATTTCATCGGAAAGTATTCCTTTTTTTAGGAGAAATCACCCTGAAACATAATCAGTTGTTTAATCAGTCGATTCAAAGAATTGTTACATTTCAGGCGTTTCATATATTCGTTTCATTAGGATTTTATATATATAGGGTAGATAAAAATAACATAATTTGCTTAATTTAATTTTTCATAATTTTATATAATCTATATATTTAATTCACAAGTGTGTTTATTAGTCAGTTTTCCTGAACTTTCTGCTGAACCAATTTTACTAATAATTTTTTTAACTGAAAGCTGTTCATTCATAGATGTGATCGCACTAGCTGTTTTTTTTTAAATATCCCCACTTTTATAATTTAATTTTAAAAGCATTTTAGAAAATTTCTTCAAAATGGTGAAAATTAGATAGCTTTCATTATTGCAGAGAAGAGAGAAATAATGAGGTTTATTTATCTATATTCATGCCATTTTCTGATAAAAATTCAGAATTGTTGATAAAAATTGTTGTATAGGATTTAGTGGCGCAAAATCCCATTATAGTCCAGGCAATAGAGACCGTATAAGGGCTCTACCTAGCAAAATTCATGGTAGTTCTGGAAAAAGGCTTACTATATGTTTTTAGGGTCGCTGAATCCGAATGTTTAACTTCCCACCAAAATTTCCCCGGCAACCCCCCAAAATTTTGGTAAAATGCTGCCTAAAAAAGGTTTTTATTAAAAAAATCAATTTTTTTTATTGAAAAAGTATCTAGAAATCCAGAAAGTAGCCAAAATTTGCAAAAAATTAGATATGTGACATTATGACTTAGGCTGAAGGGGAAGGGGGATCTGCCTCGGAACATGCGCCCGGTGCTGTGTGAACTAAGTTGAGCAATTCCACTTAACCACTCACACGTTTACATTCGCCCTCCCATCTCCCCTCCGAACTTTCTCTATAACGTTTACTTTAAGATTTTCGTGTCGCTGAATCCGAATTTTAACTCCCCCCCAAATTACCCCCCCCCCAAGTAGTTGTTTTTAACTTAAATTTCTTATTGTTTTAGGAGAAAAGCATTACGAAATTCAGAAACTAGACAAAATTTCCAACAAATAGGATATATGACATTATGACGTAGGATGAACGGGGAGGGGGAGGGCTGCCTCTGAACATGCACTGCGACGCTACATGCACTGCCGCGCTACATACACTAAGTTATGAAGTCCAGGCAATAGGGGATTTTACCTGGAAAAATTAATACTAGTTCTGGATTTCGACTCACTTTATGTTTTTTGGGTCGCTGAATCCGAATTTGTAGCTTCCCACCAAAATTTCACCTGGCAACCCCCCAAAAAATTCATTTTTTGAAAAAAATTGGTTTTCGGGAAAAACACGCGGGGAATGTTCCGAGGCAGCCCCCTCTCTCCATGTTTATCCTACGTCATAATGTCATATATCCTAACATAAACAAACCATGCAATGTAAACAATATAAAAACATGCAAATACATGCAAAAATATGCAAACAATATAAAAACATGCAAATTTGGATTAATAATGCTATTTTAAAATATATTGTCAATTAACTTTCGTCTTCGTTCATTGCTTTAAAAAATCAATAACCTTCAATTTCTTATAAATCAGAATAATAATAATAAAAATAATTAAATAAGAGTCCTTCACGGATTAATTGCCGATAGCTGACGCCAAAATAATAATTATATAACTTAAATTTTAAATAGTTTAACTCAGACTAAATCCTCATTTTTATTAAAACATGCATAAAGAAACCTATAATAAATTTTGATCATTAAAAATGATCTTTATCACTTAAGTAAATTGTAACTATTAATTGTATTAACAGATTTTTTTTTCTGAAATTCTTTTATTAAATTACAAATTTATTTTCCCTACAAAATACAAAAATGCAAAATTTTATTTCCATAGTTATATATGTATATATATTCTACAGGGCATTAAGTATCCCTGATAGTCTAATTATATTTTATAAGAAATACTATTCATTTTTTCTTTCAATGTCTTCAGAGTTCAAAGAATTTCAAAAGAAACTTCTTTTTATTTTAACTACCGACAGATGGCGCAAACAAAGCTCAAAGTTAACAATGAATGCGATACAAATGAATGTTTACTTATGGAGGGAGAGGGCAAAGCCGCCTCAAGACTACAAGCCAAACACAAGGTTCCGTGACGTCACGACGCGGGGCTTAGATCAGCCGTGGAGTTATTAAAACATATTAATTCTTTCCTCTATATTTCAACTTATTATCACAGCATATGGGAAAAAAAAATAAAAACTTATAGTTTAAAGACGCTAATTAAGTGCTTTTTAATCAATTTCGATCACTCGAAACAATAATAATAACGATAACACAAAAACAATATTTATGAAATAATATCACTGTGTCAATGAAAATGTGCATCAGAATTAATGTTACATTAAAGAAAATTCGTTCGTTAATGAGAAAAAAAAAATCCCAAGTATTAAATTTATTTTAGTAGACAGTTTTTATTATTTATTTTACTTTGAAATTTAGAAACAATATCAATTATCTATTTGGTATATATTCAAAAACAAGACATTATACATTATTACATATATATATAAATTTGTAGTTTAAACACATAAATTGAATTATTTTGCTTTCAGTTATTTCAAAATAAATAAATAACAATAAGTGTGCCAATCAAAACCCACATTTAAAAATTAAATTAAAGTGGAAGAAAAGTGAATGTTAAATGAAAACAAATTCAAGTTGTGTTTTATTTTTATTTTTAATCGGGCTTGAAATTATACAGTAAATATCCTATTAAATATTAAGTGATTTGAAACCTGCATATAATAAATAGTAAAATTAAAGTATACCTGAAATTAAGTATTCTTATAAATAAATTTTCGTACTGTAAACTTTACTTATCAGAAATGGGTAATTTTAACATAAAATCCATTAAATTAAAAAACACAAAACTGTCATAATACTAAAACAACACAAGTTCATGAAACAGAAAATTATTATTTAGTTTTGTATTAGTTTGATATATTATGTAAGGTACAAGCAATAGATTTTTTAAAAAAGTGTCTTGACATATGAAGAGAAAAATAAAAGAAAGAAAGAAAAGACTTTCATCAATTGGAATTAAAATATTCCTAATTTATGTTCATTTTCCTCGAATGTTTAGGTAATAGCTGATAAAAAAAACCCATCGAAAAACACAAAAACCTTCCACGAAAATATTTCATTTCCAAAATAATGTTGTGTGGGTTCTTAAATGTTTGTTCACATCTTTTAAGCTTAAAATAATCAATTTTTATGAGATGAAAAATATTTCCTGACTAGATCTAAAAGTAAATTTATAATTATAGAATAATAATTTTATTTATTGTTACTTTTAATTAAACATTAAAATGTATATGAAAACACATAGGATTTTTGCGAAGAAGGTGTGTGTGTGTGTGTGGGGGGGGGGGGGGCAACTACTGTTTTGCATAAGGGTACTAACAACCCTTCCTCTAGTCTTGTAAATAAATTGTTTACATTTGTGGCAAAAATAGGGAGATTCAAAAACATTATCCCCATAGCTCTATTTACGCAGTACATAAGCATTTATAATTTAACAAAAAATTATAAAAAGAACTTTTATTAAGACAGCAAACGTTTAAGATTAAAAAACAACAATAAACTGATACATATATCGATCGGGGTTTGCTTTAAAAGAAGTAAACAAGATAAAAATGCTATGTATTCACAGCGACTTTTATGAAAATTTCTGAACAAATTAGAAAGAGAGGATGGTGTGACAAAATACAAATTAAATGATATAAGTCTTGACAAGATTTAGGGATGTTTGCCATTTTAACTTATACGTGGAACGAAACAGAACTACAATAATATAGTTTCGTTTTGAGACACGGTATTATTGATAGAATCGTACTAGGATTTGCTAGTTAATTTATTTCAAAGAAATTAAAAATAAAAGATTTTGAGCACAAGAAATAAAAATTGTGCTGATAGCATATAAATATAATTTGAAAATAAAACTTACCTTGAAAAGAATATGTTATCAGGCTGAGTAAAACACACGTGCACGTAAAATAGCAAGATACAAAATTCAAATGTTCGGGGCTGACGCGTTGGCAGTTAGCCAGCCCCGGGCTGTGATGTCATACGTGGGGGGATGAAGGGCGTGTCAGGCTTGTAGTCTTGAGGCGGCTTTGGAGAGGGCCAAACTAAGTTCAACCGAAGTTATTTCAGAATATGTACATAATTAAATGTAAGTCATCTCTCAAATGTTAATGTATTTTGAATAATCTTTCTAAAAATGTAACTTTTATGAAGTTTAATTCGAAAAAATAATTTTCAATAAAAATGGTCGAATGGAATACGACAAAGCGAAGTGGAATCCGAATGAGTTCAACCCCGGAAGCGTTATACACTTTATGTCATTATCTATATAATTTTATAAAAATAACATAATTTGCTTAATTTAATTTTTCATATTTTTATATGATCTATATATTTAATACACAAGTGTGTTTATTAGTCAGTTTTCCTGATCTTTCTGCTGAACCAATTTTACTAATAATTTTTTTAATTGAAAGCTCTTCATTTATAGATGTGATTGCACTAGCTGTTTTTTTTAAATATCCCCACTTTTATAATTTAATTTTAAAAACATTTTAGAAAAATTCTTCAAAATGGTGAGAATTAGATAGCTTTCATTATTGCAGAGAAGAGAGAAATAATGAGGTTTATTTATCTTTATTCATGCCATTTTCTGATAAAAATTCAAAATTGTTGATAAAAATTGTTGTATAGGATTTAGTGGCACCAAATCCCATTATAGTCCAGGCAATAGAGACCGTATAAGGGCTCTACCTAGCAAAATTCATGGTAGTTCTGGAAAAAGGCTTATTTTATGTTTTTAGGTTCGCTGAATCCGAATGTTTAACTTCCCACCCAAATTTCCACCGGCAACCCCCCAAAATTTTCGTAAAATGCCCCCCAAAAAAGGTTTTTATTAAAAAAATCAATTTTTTTATTGTTTTAGGGAAATTCAGAAAGTAGACAAAATTTGCAAAAAATTAGATATGTGACATTATGACTTAGGATGAAGGGGAAGGGGGGATCTGCCTCGGAACATGGGCGCGGTGCTGTGTGAACTAAGTTGCGCAATTCCACTTAATCGCTCCCACGTTTACATTCTCCCTCCCATCTCCCCTCCGAACTTTCTCTATAAGGTTTACTTTAAGTTTTTCGAGTCGCTGAATCCGAATTTTTAACTTCCCCCCCAAATTACCCCCCGCCGAACCCCCCCCCCCCCAAGTAGTTGTTTTTAACTTAAATTTCTTATTGTTTTAGGAGAAAAGCATTACGAAATTCAGAAACTAGACAAAATTTGCAACAAATAGGATGCATGACATTATGACGTAGGATGAACGGGGAGGGGGAGGGCTGCCTCTGAACATGCACTGCGGCGCTACATGCACTAAGTTATGAAGTCCAGGCAATAGGGGATTTTACCTGGAAAAATTAATACTACTTCTGGATTTCGACGCACTTTATGTTTTTTGGGTCGCTGAATTCGAATTTGTATCTTCCCACCAAAATTTCACCCGGCAACCCCCCAAAAAATTCATTTTTAAAAAAAAATTGGTTTTTGAGAAAAACACGCGGAGAATGTTCCGAGGCAGCCCCTTCTCTCCCCGTTTATCCTACGTCATAATGTCATATATCCTATTTGTTGAAAATTTTGTCTAGTTTCTGAATTTTGTAATGCTTTTCCCCTAAAACAATAAGAAATTTAAGTTAATAACAACTATTTTGGGGGGGTTTCGGGGGGGGGAAATTTTGGGGGGGGTGGGGGAAGTTAAAAATTCGGATTCAGCGACCAAAAAAACTTAAAGTAAACCTTATAAGGAAAGTTTGGAGGGGAGATGGGAGGGCGGATGTAAACGTGTGAGTGGTGAAGTGGAATTGCGCAACTTAGTCCACGCAGCACCGCTCGCATGTTCCGAGGCAGATCCCCCCTTTCCCTTCATTCTAAGTCATAATGTCATATATCTAATTTGTTGCAAATTTTGTCTACTTTCTGAATTTCTAGATACTTTTTCTCTAAAGCAATAAAAAAATTGATTTTTTTAATAAAAACCTTTTTTGGGGGGCATTTTACGAAAATTTTGGTGGGAAGTTAAAAATTCAGATTCAGCGACCTAAAAAACATAAAGTAAGCCGATTTCCAGAACTACCATTAATTTTGCTAGGTAAAATTCCCTATTGCCTGAACTATTAGGGGTATGATATTTTGAACGGAAAATGACATACTGATTTTGAAAACATGCATTCTTCCTGACAAATTTTTCATTGTGTTTTTCCTTCTGCATGTGTACTAAGTTTCAGATACTAGATGAAATGCTTATTTCAGTGAAAATGAGGTCATATTTAAAAGAAAACGATCATTTTCTTAATAAAACTGAACCTTTTAACACAAATGCGGCTAAAAAACATAAACTACGGAAATTTTTACACTCCGGTACTGAGATTAGAATCTCAAGTTAAGAGTGCGTCTGTTCATATAAAAGATGTTGCTGACAATCGTGAGAGTTTTGAGACAAAGTTTTGAATTAAAATGATTTTAAAATGATCAAACAAAATACCATTAAAAAAAAAAGAAGAATACGGATATGAGAGTGCGTATGTAAATTTTGAGAAGGTGAAAAGGATGTCGGATTTAGATTTCATCCGGAAAAACATTCTCTGATCGTGTCAAAATCGAATATATTTTGCTGTTTTTCATTCCGGAATACCGAGCATAAGAGCCTCAATTGATAACCTCATCCTAATAACTGATATTAGTTGTATTTTACTGATTACGTGTTTATATTATAAAGGACAAATGTATCTGTGCGTAACGCTGACGTCATTTTGCGAATAGGCGAATAGTAACACTTTACGATCAAATTTCGGTTTTGAAATTTTCGCTACTGCAATTTTTTAAACTTCTGACCATCGTTCATTTTCAATTTTCGTCGCATAAGAAAAAAATCTACTTTCAAATGCAATTTGTTTAAAAACTGTATCTTAATTGACTGATTTATTATGTTTAAAAAAAATAATAATTTTTAAGCATGATATTTCTAAGTTTATCTTATCACGTGCCGTCTTCAATACATAAAAAAAAGCAATTTAACAAATTACAACGACCATTTGGAAAATGATTTTTTCAAAGACTAAAATTTAAGACAAAAAAAATCGCACGGAGTTGATCATACATTACATACGCCATGAATTAAACATTAATAGTGTTATTACACGTAAAAATTGCAAGCGACAAAAATCGCCTGCGACTCGTTAGATTTCTGAAACTTACGTATTATCCACCTGAAACTTACGTATTATCCAAGCATTTCATTGGCTGTTCGGGAAAAGGCTTTTCCACCGTGAGATTTCCAAGAAATCTGACGACCAATTTTAAATGAAATTTCATTCTTAAACTTCTAAACATCCCTCAATTCTACTTTTTACACCGTCGTATAGAGAGAAAAATGTACTTTTAAATGCAATTTGTTTGAAAGCTGTATCTCACTTTGCTTCTGAGTTATTAATTTTGTTTTGTAGTTTTTATTATTTTTTGTCATAGTGGCAAAAGAAGTATCCATCTCTGTTGAAAGTAAAGGGAAATACAGATTACTGTATAGATCAATCAGAAAACGAATAAAATGCGGATTCAACCAATAAAACGCCTCAGATATGTGTTTGATTTCCTACCCTGACAGAGAACAATAACTATTTTTCCAAATGGTTAATAATAATAAACATTTTGCACATAAAGCAACAAGCACTGTTTAGCACTTGTTTCTGACTATTTTTGTATAACGGAATTAATACTTCCTTTATAAATAAATAAAGAAATAATACACCCTCCCCCCCCCCCATAAATCTAACATATTTGTAATAGTACAATTTAAATTTTTAGATCACCAAATAGGAAAAAAAAATTCAAATGGAATTTGTTTGCAAAGTGCATCTCATTTTACTGATTGTCTATGGTTTTAAAAACAATTTTAAAGCATGAAATATTTTTTAATTTATCTATATCGCGCGGAGCTCGATTACGAAAGATTAATCCGTTTGCCCTTAAAACAACATAAAGAGTTCATAATTTTCTTACGACTAATATCCATTAAAAAAAACTTCCCTACGAATAAATAAATAAAATTTTATAGATAAAACACAAGCTTAATTGACATGTAATTGAAATACGCGCTTTCAGCTCTGAAATTATCCGAATATAAAAGGATGCCGTGAGTAGCAAAATCTTGGTCAATAAACTCTTAGCATGCGGCTAATAAGAAAATATCGCTTTTAATAAATTTCAATACTTTATTTGATTGTAATATAATTACTATTTTTCATATGAAAAATGCTTTTTTAATGTTAGTGGGCAATCTAAAAAATTATTGCATGTAACAAAATTATTAGTTTTCAATTAAAAGAAAGATTTTTTCACCTATATTCTGTAACCCGGGAAGCCCGGGTACGATCCCCTAGTATATATAAAATCCTAATTTAACGAATTTATGAAACGAGTTTACGAAACGACTGATTAAACAACTGTTTATATTTCACATCTAGTTCTCCTAAAATATGGAACGTTTGTTTTTAAAATTAACACCAATTATTCGTATTGATCCGCAGGTATTAAAAGTGATATTATAATTTTAAAATTTGAATTAGTTTTCGAGATATTAATTTTTTTTTCTAATTTTAATGATATTTCTGTAATGATGGCAGCTTAATTAATTCATTTTTTGTGAAAAAAGGGAGAAAAGGGAAAAACACAGGGATTAATAATTTCTTCTTTTTCTTCATTTTCAAATTGAAATTGGAATTATATTTTACTTATCTTTATCTTTTGCAATACCTTTTATTTCAACCAAGACAATACTGTGATTAAATTATGTTTTTCAAGAATATTTGGAGAAATAAAAACTTATTTTCACATATTCGATCTTCATGAATCCGTTTATTTTAGAAAATCAAAAATCGTCTGTGATTTTCATCGTTTACATCAATTCCACTGACTTAAAAAATAATAATTCCATCGTAGCTTTTTACCATTTTTTTTTCAGCCAAAATGGTTTAGAGAGAAAATACAATTTTATGAGCATTATTTAATTCAAAAAATGGAAATAATTTGAATAAATTCGTCCAAATGATGTAATTTATGCAAACACTTAAAAAAGGGGAAAAAGAATTAATAAGAATTATTATTATTCATATCATTTTGTCACCTGTTAAAAATCTTAATGAAATGAATTTATAAAAAACACTAATTCGGATACGTGACGCGAATACATGAAATAATAACTGAATGTAAGGAGGATAAAATTTCCTGCTTATTTTTCTTTTCAATTTTAAAGAGAAAAATACATCAATAATGAGAAAATGACGTCATTTACCTTTTACTTTGTCTCTCATCTACAACAAGGGGAAAAAAAATGTTTCCGCTATTAGAGAAATGCAATTAAAATTTAAAACAAATTAATATTTCAATAATATTACTTTTTTAAATAATTTAGATAGAAATATTGGTAGAAATTTTAAGAGTTATAATAAGACTTTTGTAACCATTCAGATATCTGAAAACAGCATATGAAATAATAGTTGCCCAACTCAGTGCAAACTGAAATAAATTTCCCCATTTGTTTTGTTTTTCAGTTTTAATGAGAAAATTACATCAATAATGCGAAAATGACATAATTTATTCTTTTCTCTCTTTCATTCGCGCCATTAGAGAAACGCTATTAAAATTTAAAACAAACTATAGAACAGGTATTCTGCTTTTTCAGAATTTAGTGTCGCCCCCGGCATTTCCATTACTTCATTTTCTTTTGGCGGATTGGTGGTCTCTATTATTATGAAACAGCCATTATAAATGAAGCGTTCGGTGAAGATGAAAGAGCAGTCGTAAAAAGTTAGAACTTTGATTTTCTGCTCCGAATGGAAAAAAAAGGGCCATAATTCTTTTTGAAAAAAAAAAAAATGGCCATTTTTGTCCATTCTGACCAGAAAATCAGAGTTCTAACTTTTTACGGCTGCTCTTTCATCTTCACCTAACGCTTCATTTGTAATGGCTGTTTCATAATAATAGAAGCCACCAGTCCATCAGAAGAAAATAACTCGGTTAAGCGGGACTTGTATAATCGGGACTTTACTGCAAAACATATTTTAATTTTAAAACGTAAAGCACACGCTTTTATTTTATGTAAAATGACGTCATTTGCATTAATATAGATACTTAAAATTAAATATAGTTTATAATAGCTCCATGTTTTATCATATATTCTTCATTTATATTTTTCTCAAAATAGCACGTATTTTAATTAATTTTTTTTTCAATTTTTAAGAGAAAATGGCAACAAAAAGATATAATTGCTATTTTCAACAATTTTTTCTTTACTTTCTACAGAAATGGAGTACTTGAGTTGCCAAAATTAAACAAATGTCGCTAAAAACTACAAAAAAATTAATATTTCAAAAATAAATGGAAATGCAGTTTTCAAACAAATTGCATTTAAAAGTACTTTTTTTCCCAATACGACAGTATAAACATTGAAAATGTGCGATGCTTAGAAGTTTTTAAAAATGCTGTAGAGTATTGAATAGCACAATGAAGCTTTTCTTTTACGGCTGGCGTATACAAAGTAACGTTATTTATTGGAGACAAAATAAGCTGGGAGAAAGAAATAGCATACCGGGGCCAACAAATTAATGTGTCAATAACATTATTGAATTACATATTTACACGTAAATGTCAAAGAGAATTTTTTTAAATGATTAAATTATTACAAACGAAACAAATTTGAGATGAAAACTAGTAGTAGGGTCTGAAATATTTTCCAGCTCGATTTTTGTGCCAAGTTTGATATTTTTATTTTATTTTGTAGCTTTTGACATGTAGATTTCAAATATCTTAGGTGCCATTTTTTTCTTGCATATTTTTGAGGTGATTTTCAAGATGTCGTCCAAGATGGCTGCCATTTACTGACTTTTTTAATATTTGTAGGATATTATTGACCAGTACATCAAATTATGTGTTTTTGACGACAAAAAATGCAAATTTACAATCAAAACAGGCATAAATTGTGTTATTTATTATTTATTTATAAATTTACTACAAAATTACTAATATACTAAAGGCATAGAGTTTCACATGACTATCGTTTTGGCATGCTACGATCTTCTCTTTGAAACACTGCCAAATTATACAGAGATTATTTCCCTGTAAGAAAAATGCAACTCACTACGTGAGAAATTGCACAATTGTAAAGTTGAAGCTACAACTTTGTTTGAAGAGATCAGAGTAGTAGTTGAAAAAATTGTCTTCCACATATTACACAAAGCTGTGGTAATATGGCAAAGTTCTTACTACAGTATATGAACCAATTTGGATCTTTGTTATGTTTCATCCATGCCACTCGTCAAGGAGATAGGCATTGCATCTCGCGTCATTAGAGGAAAAAATCAAGTATTATTTTGCTCATGACTTATTTATTATGCCGGACTCATTCCAATATACATAGCACAGATGAAGGACCTTAAAACAACATATCCAGAAATATGGAATGCTCTCGAATCTAGTTGTTTTGCAGTATCCAAAGCCAATGTGCCGTTTACGAAACTATTTTCAGACCAGAACTTGGAACAGCAAATCAAAGAACTGAAGAACATTGCTGGAGTTATTGGTTTAACTCAGAATGAAAACACCCTCGAAAGGTATTTCTTGTGTGCACCAGATGTATTGCGCATTGTTTCAACTTTCTTTGAAAAGTACTGTCCAAATGAAGTCTCTAAGCAGCCCAGGAAATACTATCAACTTTGGACTTCCATGTCACTAAGAATTTTTCACAATGCAGCCATCGTCAAGGAGAGTATTCAGGATCGTTGTGGAGGAAACCCTTTCCAAGATAATACCACACTAATGATTATTATTACATCCTCTATGAAAGTTCCAGAATCTGCGAAGGATTATATTCTGAATTGTCGACCAAAAAGGCGAATTGGAATTCGAAGAATTTGTCAGAGATAGACTAATTCGAGAAGATAGGCAACTTCTTGCTCGTTTTCTTATTGTTACGGAATCAGGACATCAAATGTCTACAAACCTAAAAGATGCAATTGGAAACTACAAGTTTTCTGTAATACCAAGATCATTATTTTCTTCTGATGGATATCTTCATATTCCATCTGACAAAAGTTCATTTATTGCAGAAACAGAGCAATATAATCGATCACCCATACTTGAATCATTGGAATCCTTGATTATTTCTCCGATAGAAAAAGTTTGTATCATAGATGGAATGGCAATCATACAATCAGTAAAAACGACACCCGCCATGAAAACTTGTGAAGACTTCGCAAATGCTTTTACCGAGATCATTATGAAAATGACACGCGGATACACTGAAGGGAGAATAATATTTGACTTGACCAATACCTTGAGCATTCATTGAAGGAGCAAACTAGTGAGAAAAAATTGGGGGCGACAGAACCTATTAGATTTACTATTACAAATAGTACCAATATAACGCTGGTTTCATTAAAGACGTTTCTTTCACATAATGAAACAAAATCACAGCTGATTGAGTATCTCGGGAATAATTACTACAGGTTTTTGCTGCTAGTGAGAAGAAAATTGTTGTTGTTTTTGGCAGTAAGGCATACAGTAACCGCGCGAATGTTTTCGATTCAGAATTATGTGATCATACACATGAAGAAGCAGACACCATTATACACCTTCATGTACTTCACATAGTGAACCATCATGATAATTATGAGATCGATGTATTTTCGCAAGATATTGACATTTTCATATTGCTGATTGACTTGGTTTTAAGTCATCTAGTAAACAGGGAAATCAATTTTGTTACTGGTCGAGGCAACAAACACAGAAAAATTAATATTAATGAAAGATGTCGAGCAATAGGTGCTCATAAAAGCAAAAGGTTACTAGGTTTACATTCATATACTGGTGGAGACTGGGGAGGAAAATTTGTAGGCATTTCAAAACAGAAGTGGATAAAAGTGTATATAAATATTCAGTGTGATGATAATATTATAACAGCTTTTCAAGAACTTTTGGAACCTAATGTTGATCCATTATCCAATCTGTCGTTGTTTGAAAAATTCACCGACTGGACTTATTTGAAAAATAGTCATTTTTAAAGGATTTCAGAGTTAAGATGGCACATTTTCAGAACTAAAAATTTCGAGGGGGAGAAATTACCATCAATCCTTAGAGCACTGAAGCCACATAGTCTAAGATCCAACTTAATTTGCACCATTGGAAAGGGCTACAGAAATCCTCGACCTACAATACCTCCACTTATTGGCAACGGTTGGGGAAAAATGGCGAAGGAGTAATTTCTCCAGTCAAATGCCTGGAGTTACCTATGCCCAAAGGAGTTATTGAACTTGTGAAATGTGAGTGTAAGAGATCATGTACAGTTGGGAAATGCTCTTGCTTAAAGAATTCTGTAGTTTGTACTGCCCTCTGCAAATGCAGTGACTGCAACAATATAAAGGACTATCAATATCATCACAGCGATAGCAGTGATTCAGAAGAGGATACATAACATCCCAGTACTGTATATACATATAAATGCTGTTTTTAATAATGTTGTTCAATATCTTCAATAATTTATGTTATTTCATTTAAATACTTTGGTTTTGTATAACTGGTTAATAAAACACTAGTATATCTAATGTCTTTCATATTTTTGTGCTTTATGTGCAACTTATCGCTTAAAACTCTTTAAAAACTCAATTCACTCCTAATTTCATTATATATTTGTATTTCTTGACCCTGAAAACATATAATTTGGCATATTGGTCAATAATATATCTCAAATATTAAAGAAGTCAGTAAATGGCAGCCATCTTGGACGCCATCTTGAAAATCACCACCAAAATGTTTATAAAAAATGGCACCTAAGGTATTTGGAATCTACATGTCAAAACCTTCACAATACAACAAAAATATCAAACTTGGCACGTCAATCGAGCTGGAGCCACAGTTTACGACATTTCAAACCATACTATAGGTCATATATTAAAATTATACATTTAAAATGATTTTCTTATGAACAATATTACTGTGACGACACATTAGTAATCACATGGTGCAAAAGTAGTGCGGTTAACAAATTTGTTTAAATATTTCATCACTTGATGCAGAATAAATTGAGGCAAAATATTTTCATTTATTTTCTACGAAGCATTATTCGATAAATACTTATTAGAAAATTGGTATATAACTTATTAAATAAAATAAACAATTTACATTTTAAAAATAAAATGAAAATATGCGTGATGATGCATTAAAATAGAGATAATAATTAGAAATTGTTACTAAAAATATCTAAAAGTTGATCAAAACATAAAATACAAGCGTAAAATTTCAAAACATAGTGCATTTCCGCAGGTTCTGAATATTATTTCCAAGAAGATGGAGTATTTCTTTTTTTATCCTTGAACCCAAAGGAAGAATATTGTCCACAGCATCGTCATAAAAATCTGAGAGGCAGGGACATTTTAAACATAACCATTTTATAAAAGCGGATTTTCAAATGTTTAACTGATTTTATTTACCAATTCCAAAAGTAACCGTCAGCTGTCGCGACAGCGGTTGATGAGACAATGGTAATCTAAAAGCGCCCCATTCAAACCTAAAAGCATGGCAACATGATTACACAAAATAGTCGTCGTTCGTGATTGATAATACTCATATCATTCAATCTTACATAACTTGGTGATAATTTAAAACAAGGCACATTACCATGTTTTTAAAGTCTGAACGGTGATTGGCGAGCGTAGCATGTAGGAGGTAGAGCCCCCTAGTATATATATGTGTGTAATAATAAAAAATTTCGCCCTTTTATCTTAGTTAAGCTATTCCAAATTACTATAATATCTACCTTTTTTACCTAGCTTTAATAATATCTTAAGTATCTTTTGTCTTTTTTCCATGCTTTAATCCAGTGTATTCTTATATTATTTATCATTCTAAAAACCTTAATCCGTTCGTCGCTATACTTCTTATAAAACCCAGTAAATTACTTTATTTCTTTCATTTTATTCTGAGCCTAAATTCTTTTTTCTTTCGAATGTATTTGATATCATTTGTTCTGTTTTGTTCCATATCCCATAATGCCTTGAAAATTTCCGCCAGCAACCTGATTACGTTATAATGCTACCGCTGGTAGGTATTAAGTTCGATCATCTACGTCATGCACTTCCTCCTCTTTTTTAGGTCTTATCCTATCGCGATGCGAGTTATTCTGTCCCGTGCCCCCCGTCTTTCCACGGAATTGGTTCATTGCTATGTTATAAATAAAACCGCCGCGGCGAGCGCCATCTTTTCGTCCGCAGCCCTTTATTCTTCTACTTATTCCGACTCTATTGCGGAAGCAAGGTTCATAGGTCCCCAGCAAAGCCTTCTGAAGACTATCTGTAGTCTTGAGGCGGCTTTGGTCCCCAGCCACGTCCCGAGTAAAAGACACTCTAGCGAAAGCCATGTTGAAAAAAAAAAAAATCAAAAATTGAAACCGGACAAATTTAAAAGGTAAATTACACAAATTAAAGATACCGAAAAGCGGGGAGGGTGGTTCGCGTCTTTTTTTTCAGTATTTAACATTTTAGAATTACTTGAAGAGCTAGGTTTCTACGATTATTGTATTGCTAAAAAAACTTGTTGTCATCTGGAGAGGCATTTTTTCCTGTTTTTTCGTCAAGCTGCTCTAATGTTTAACTTGTTTTTTTATTTTATTTATTTTTTTTTTTTACTTGATTATGCTTCGTAAGTTACATTCAGTTCTACAGATTTTAAATTGGTTGGTTGTTTATGTTTTTACGGCTGTTTGGTTTTGTTAAGATTTTTTGAAGTTTAAGTTTCTCATTTTGATTTTTTACACTATTGGTGTATGGGGGTTGGCAATATCTTGCAAAACCTGTGAGGATGCAATTTCAATTTTATTTGGTACCCGTGTTTTGACTTCTCCCACCCTCCGACGAGCAAGGAGTTGTTTATTTATTGTTTCTTGTTGCAAATGTTCATTGGTTTTATTATTGTGTTTTGCACCCTCTTCTTCATGAATTTCATGATTTGCATACTTTTGATAGAGCTATATATATATATATATATAATTTTATTTTCAACTTTTTGTGTAGATTTTTCACTGTCTTGGATATCATATTTCATCTTATCTCTATTAAAAAAACATGCTGAACAAGAAATGA
Organism: Maratus speciosus; assembly: GCA_963932465.1. NCBI lineage: Eukaryota > Metazoa > Arthropoda > Arachnida > Araneae > Salticidae > Maratus > Maratus speciosus. The sequence goes on along the minus strand of OZ010786.1, from coordinate 248,702,665 downwards.
TCCCTCTCTCTCTTTTTTTTTTTTAAAACTAAATTCTTTACAGAATATATTGAATTTTTTACTGAATATGTAAAAGACTATTTAATTTCTGTTCAAATATAAAATTTTGGATTTCGATACGGAACCTTTTTTTATATTTTTAACTATAAATTTATAACTCGTTTTCAGAATAATAGAAAATATATTTGAGTAACTTGAAATACTTGGTGTTTGATAAAGTTTTCTTTCTCATAATATATCATACTTATAAAAGAAAAACACAAACTTGTCAAAAGCCTTTAATCTAACCAATTTCTTAGCAAAGGCAAATTATATTTCATAAAATCTAAATTAAGTCGAAAAATATCACGTGTTATCTATTTTTTTTTCAAAGTTTATTCTTTAAAGTACAATTTAAAGTAGATTTGATTTTTTCTCGGTATTCCTTGCTATACAAATACTAATGCAATTCCTGTAAACTATTGAAAAAAAATTGAATTGTAATAGAAGATTAGAGAGAAATTGAATTGTATATTTTATCTCAGGAGAACCAAATTAAATCAGGAATGTTCTTTGTAAAAGATTTAAATTTTGTTATATTTATCTATCCCTAATCGGATTTATTCTTTGAAAGCTGAAAACTGACTATGCATGAACGAACGATAAATAAATGGAATTGGTGCAGTTTAGCTTATTATAATGCACCTTACATCTAGGGTGACAAAAATACGAGGCTTATTCAAATCCTTTGAACAGATATTGGACAATGGAATTTAAATTCGCATTGTGATAAATTCTTGCATTTGGTACACCTATGGATGTTTTTTTTTCTTTTCTCTTGATGAATGTTTTAGATTTATTTTTTCAGTTTGATCAGGAGGACAAAACTGTGAAGTCATTTTATAATGTAATTATATTGTTCTTAACTTTTCAATAATAATAATGGAGTGTGTTTCGTAAGTAGTGTTGACAAGTCTTCCGCGTAAATCAGGGCTCTAAGTTTTCTGGACACCACTAATTTTTTACAGTTCATTTCGCCATCTTTAATTGCAGATAATTATGAGATTAGATAAGCCAAAGAAAGTTACTTTATTATACTGGTGTCCATAGCATTTGGATCCCGATTTACACGGGAGACCTGGCAACGCTATTCGTAAGTTCACTTACATTTCAAAAATCCATAAATTTCAAAAATCAAAAAACCCGACTACGTAAAAAGCGAACTAATTAATTATGTTTCATCAATGTGAAACTTTTTTTTATATTACTTACCTATTTTTTTATTTACTTGTATTGATGACTTTTAAGTTGTGTTTAATTGTTCGTTCCTATCTATATACACTGTTTTGATGAGGCCAATAGTTGTCTATGAAGGTTAGAGTTGCAGTAAAGCCAGAGATCCTACCTACACAACTTCCAGGCTGTGTAATATTTAAACGGAGATTTTGACTGTAAAATAATCAATGAAACATCGTTATGATTTTGAAAGATCTATCCAATGATATGCTACTCAATAGGGTGTGTAATTTTTTTTTTTATCTCTACCGCCATTTTGTATTTTACGGCCGCATTTTGAATTTATAAAAACAAAACTTAGCCTATAAACATCGGACGGTTAAGACGAATCGATAGAGACCTCGTTCATTAAAATCTTTCCAGCCGTTCTGATGTTTCGAGGATATGAAGAAATCCACATACCCAGATACGCGTGAAACACATAACCCTTCTTGGCAGTTCGGGTAATAAAAAAAAAATATCACATTGTCGTAGCGATGTGCGATTTGCACCATAAGTAACTTGTCTAGGTATCGTCTTTGTGATGAAAAAAAAAATAATCTCTGAAACTATCTTTGCCGCCAAAAATCCTGCCATTTGACAAGGGCACTTAGATAAACAGTTTGTTAAATTTGTATGAGATTTTGACATGTAAACTGATTTATGGGATTCTTGAAACTATGTTTTTCCTTTCGCCCGCTTGTTATGTCTGTCACGCAGCTGAAAATCGCTATGCTTGTTGGTCACCGTTATTTTCGAAAAGTTTGCTTCGTGTTATTCAATTCATGAGATATCTCCGATAAAATAAGTCACATTTTTCCGTTTTAAAATACTGGTAGCCAAAAATCGTAGAATGTGACAGAAATGAAAAGTTTTCATGGAATTAGCTATATATATCCCTTATATAATCGCCCCACCAGTGGCCGAGAGGTGCTGGGTTCGATTGCGTCCGTCGCCCTAATCGTTCGGAGTTTTCGTGGTTTTCTTCGAACCTTTGTTTTCCAAGCGTAAATACGGGTTAGGTTCCATTAGAAAGACTCCCACGGCGGTCACTCCCCCCCCCCCCCTTTGGGGCCATATCCCTTTAGCCGTCATAAACACAACCTTTGGCAAAGAAAATTTCCGTTAAACAGAACTTCAATATGACAATTTAAATTTGTATGAGTTTGTGAAATCTGAATTTATTTAACGTTTTTTTAAAACTATTTTTACTTTCTTCTATCTTTACAAGAAGAAAGTATTGGATTCGTAAAAGTTTTCGACTTCCGGTTTTTGACGGATTTACACGTTTTAGATGTCAGAGATTCCAAAAGACATGTTTTTACAAAATGTCTGTCTGTGAGTCTGTCTGTATGTGACACATATTTTGTGGGCGCTCTATCTCAAGAACTAATGCACAGAATTTAATAAAAATTTTGTATTCAGTTAGTCCCTGATATAAATTGATGCTGATTAGTTTTTGGTGTAAATCGCTCAACAGGTGGCGCTGGTATGCATTATTTTTCACGATTTCCGCCACAGCTCAGTCTCCAGAACTAATGCACGGATTTTTATCAAACTTCAGATTCAAGTATACCTTGATATGAATTAGTGCTGTTTATATTTTGGTGCAAATCGCTCAACAGGTGGCGCTGCTATGCTACAATTTTCAGAATTTCTTCTATAGCTGTATCTCAGAACTAATGCACGAATTTTCATCAAACTTCAGAATCAGTTAGTCCTTGACATGAATTGACATTTTATACATTTTGGTGTAAATCGCTCAACAAGTGGCGCTCTATTTTGTTTTTTGCGATTTACACAATAGGTCTATCTCAAGAAATAATGCTTGGATTTTCAACGAACTTCAGATTCAGATATACCTTGATATGAATTAGTGCTGTTTATGTTTTGGTGCAAATCGCTCAACAGGTGACGCTGCTATGCTGTATTTTTCAGAATTTCTACTATAGCTCTATCTCAATAACTAATGCACGAATTTTCATCAAAGTTCAAATTCAGATATACTTTGATACTTCAGATATACTTTGACTTTGCGTGCAACAATGATTTTAAGGCGGCGTCACTGTGCACATTGGAAGGACATAGCTTAATGCGCATGCTTGATTTTTTCCAGCAATTCTAGTGTGTCAGTCGTTACCTACTGGCCACCGAGTGAGGTACTGTCATACGTGTTCGTCGGAATTTCATATCTGTTAAGTTGACTGAATTGGTTCAGAAAGGTGCTGCATCAAATTTTGTCAAAGCTTGGAGATTCTCATAGAGAAACAATTCGTAAGGTTCATTGGGTTTCGTAACATTCATCAATTATCCAGCTCGTTCATCGCATCTGCTTCAGACTTTCTCGATAAAACATGGAATTCCAGTAGTTCGCGAACTTCCATACTCTTCAGACATGGCTCCTTGCGAGTTCTGGTTGCTTCCGAAATTGAAGCCGCCATTGAAGGATCCCATTTTGAGAGTAGAGATGATATATGCAGAATGCGACGGCGGGGTTGAACATCATTAAAAAAAAAAAAAAAAAAAAAAAAAAAAGGCTTCCAGAAGTATTTTCGTTATTGGAAGGAACGGCGGCCTAAGTGTGTGGAGGCGCAAGTCGTCTACCTTGAAGGGAATTAGGGTACCAATTCCGTCAGTTAATTTTGCAGACATGACCTGTATATTAATACAACTGCGAAAAATTCAAATGGATTAGCAGTTCAGAAACGGAGATAATATTTCCAGACATTTCCAGAAAAATAGAATTATATGTCGTAAAAATATGTTTAAATCTTTTTAAGTCTAATGTTTTCCAAATTCTAGGCAAACTGTTACTTTAAAAAGTAAATTTAAAATAGTTAAAGGAAATAACTTTACTTCGAATTATAAATTTTTAATTAGTTTATTTCACCATCTAGTATTCGCTAATGCAATACGGAACAAATAAAAGCTCTTTAAAAAGTAAAAGTTTCAACAAAACCAAGGGGCTCTGCCTTCTACGAGCTACGCTCGTCAACACCCGTCCAGATACCGCAGACTGTAAATGCACGCTAATTTGATCGGCTTTAAAAATATTTCGAAAGATTGAATCATAATTAAAAAAAAACAGTGGCGATCTCCCTATAAATGGACTTCTATTCATATCTCTTTGATTGGGGAATTTTAAAGCCAAATCCGCTGCGGTACTACTTGATTATCCCGACGACCAATTTCGCCAAATTATACAAATTGACATAATTTTTATTTTAAATAACGAAAGAAGAAATAAATTAGTACAACATTAATAAGAATACAAATAAAACGTCGAAATAAAAATAACTTGATGACGTAGACACGTGTAACTTGCTTAAAATCAAGTTAATGTGACATTTACGATCAACCATTATTGGCATTTAATTTTATAGGTTGGCGAATGATAGATTTTTGGTCGACGGGATAACTAAGTAGTACCAAAGATACAATAGCTGTTTTCGTCTTTGATTAAGTAAAATAAGTTAAACATTTCAAAATAAGCTAATATAAAAGGAATTAAGTAAACAGAGTCTTTCTCTCCTGGTATTTTTTAACAAAGCGAAAAGAAAGTTCTTTTAAAGGAGACATTTAAATTAATCGTTTTTAATCTGACGTAATTTTGACCAAGCTATTCTTTCTCTTTTAAATATTCACGTGAAAATACTTTTGTTAGAAATGAAATATTATTTGCGCTTTCCAAATAAAAATAGTTGAAAAGATCTTCTTAAAATATCAAATAAATGTCTAGAGCAATTTCTAAATTTAAACTGTTTTGCAATATTATTTTGTGTTCATTTTATGTAATAACTGTAATGTGACGCAAATATGACTAATTTCTCCTATTTAAGACTTCTAACGCATGTTAATGAATTTATTATTTTACAATATCCTTTCTCATTGAAAATTCACGTGTATAGTTTTTATGACGTAATTTTTAATAAGTTCCTGCTTTTTGTACATAATTATTTATTTTTAATTACAAATGATTTTTTCTGTTTATAACAGTCACGTGCAAATAAATTTTTAATTTGAAGCAAACATTATTGTTTGTGCTGTTTATACAGTTGGCAACAGTTTAAATTAATACCATCTCTCTATTCTAAAAAAAAGTAACTTACGCTGTCACCGCCACCGCCGGTTTTGAATTTTTTTGTGACCGGAGGTCTTTCTCCGTTAATATTAAAAACATTTTGCATACAAAAATATGAAAATCAGCGGTATTATAGAGAAATGTTTGATAAATACGCTGATGCAGACAGTTTTCAAATCGAAGAATTATTTAAAGAGATATTTAATGCTAAAGTTGGACAAAGCCGTTCCATTAAAAAAGTTTTACAGGAGCAAAAACTACACATCGGAATTTAATCATTTTTAGATCATTTTATACGTTAGAATTTCCCGGTGTGCAGAATACATTTTTTTTTTTTTTTTTTTTTTTTTAATTTGACTCATTTTTTGAGCTTTTATTTCTATTTTAAATTCAAATTTTCAGCATTTCGAGATATATTTTTTACTTATTTTAGAAAATTGTACTAATTTAACCTGTTGCCAATTGTATAAGCAGCGCAAACAATAATGTTTGCTTCAAATTAAAAATTTATTTACACGTGATTATTATAAACAGAAAAAAAACCTTTCAAATTAGAATTAAATAATTACGTATAAAAAGCAGGAATTTTTTGAAAATTACTTCATAAAAACTATATTTACACGTGAATTTTAACAGAGAAAGGATATTTATTGTAAAATAATAAATTCATTAACAGGAGTTAGAAGTCTTAAATAGGAGGAATTGCGTCACATTTATGTCACATTACACTTATTACGTAAAATGAACAAAAAATAATATTGCAAAACAGTTTAAATTTAAAAATTGCGCGAAATTGATATTTCGAGATGAACTTTTCAACTGTTTTTGTTCGATAGCGCAAATAATATTTTATTTCTAACAAAAGTATTTTCACGTGAATATTAAAAAGGGAAATAAAAGTTTCGTGAAAATTGCGTGAGATTAAAAACGATACATTTAAAATGTCATTTATTTATTTATTGAACAACAAACATACGACTTGTGCGCTTGACATGAGAGCCCGCTTTAAATGTCTTATTTAAAAGAACTTTCTTTTCGCTTTGTTAAAAAATACCGGGAGACAAAGACTCTGTTTACTTAATTCATTTTATATTAGCTTATTTTGAAATGTTTAACTGGTTTTATTTAATCAAAGAGGAAAACAGCCATAGTATCTTTTAACAGCAGCTGATTTTTCCTTATTCCCCAATCAAAGAGAAATGAATAGAAACCGGTTTATAGGGAGTTATTTACCGGTTTATACCACTGTTTTTTAAATTATAATTCAATCTTTCAAAATATTTTTAAAGCCGATCAAATTAGCGTGCTTTTAGAAACTGCGGTGTCTGAACGGGGTTTGGCGAGCGTAGCTCGTAGGGGGCCGAGCCCCCTAGTTTTCTAAAGTAATGTAAAAATTATGTCTAGAAATGCTGAAAATTTGAATTTGAAATAGAAAAAAAACCTGAAAAAATGAGTCAAATAAAAAAAAAATACAGTCTGCACGTCAGGAACTTCAAACGTATAAAATGATCAAAAAATGATTAAATTCTCATGAATAGCTTTTGCTCCTCCTATAAACCTTTTTTAGTGGAGCGATTTTGTCCAACTTTAGCATTTAATATCTCTGAAAATAATTCTCCGATTTGAAAACTGTCTGTATCAGCGTATTTATCAAACATTTCTGTATAATACCACTGATTTTCATATTTTTGTATGCATTATTTTTCTTAATATTAACGAAGAAAGACCTCCGGCCACAAAAAATTCAAAACCGGCGGCGGCGGTGACAGCGGTAGTTACATTTTTTTTTTTTTTAAGAATAGAGAGATTCAAAAAGCTATGTTTTTAAAAAAAAATAATTACTTTCTTAATATTATTATTCTGATAGCTAATTAATTTCTTAGATTGTGTTTTGCTATTAGAATGTAATTCCTACTGAATAATCTCATAGAGATAAACAATTTTCAATATTTAAATTTTAGTTTAAATTTGTCCCGTCTTTCTGTATAAATAGCAATTGATGTTTTCATTTTGTTTTTTTACTTCATGTGCTAAAATTACCCGTTTGGTAAAATAAAAATCTTGCAGCTTAACTCTTGATTATTGAATCGCGAGGCTATATTTTCGGCAGTGCTGGCAGCGGAGCATGGCTGTTAATATACACTTAAAACTTTTTCCTTTTTTTGTGTGTGTGTTTTATCCTGTATATAGTGAGTAGAATTTTAACAGAGTGTTATTGTATAAAATATGCATCATGTTTAAGGCCTTGTAACACATAATTCTTATTTAAAATTAAATACTAAATAATGTCATTTGCGTGTAGTGTGTAAAATTTTTGCGTTAAGTACACAAATAAATTTTCAAATCTTATATCTAAAAACGACTCTTTAAAATCTACTGCGTTAATAAAATAACCCAAATATTGATAGACATAATAATACGGAAAAATAATAATAGTCATCTAACATCATTTTTTAAATAACAGTTTTAATGAATACTTTATTTTATGAGCTATTTCGTAGAAAGTACTTTGTTCATATCTTATCATTTTTCGATAAAAAAAATAAAACTTACGTTATTTAGATTTTTATTTGGTTTTATGATAGGTTATATTAGATTATGTATAGTTAAATTATGAAAAACAAATACCTTTGATAAACTAGTAACTAGATTATTTGAGTGTAAGTGATTTCTACTTAATATGGGCATTTGAAATATCCATTTAGATGACTATGGACGATTATGGGATTGGAGGATGGGGCGTGACTAAGATATTTGAGTTATTATGAGAGAGTTCATTAATCTGACAAAAATTTAATATTAAGTTGAGTATATTCTAGGAATTCCATGTGATACATAAACATAAAAAATGAAAATAAAGGAATTATTAAAATTTCACTTTGTAAAATTTAGAAATGAAATCTTTTCACTCCTCAGGATGTGTGTGCGGAAATTTAATGCACTAGATTTTAACAGATTAAAGAGGTGCCGGTATAATGCTCGTTCAATTAAGATTATTTTATAAGGGGGGGGGGGGGGGGTCAGTGGGGATTAAGATTTATTTTAAAACGAAATGACTATTTGAGTTAGCAAAATTCAAGGAATAAATGGAAATGAAATTAATTTGAACATCAGGAAGCTCAGAGCAAGAAGTAAATGCTCAGTTTGCGTCAAACATACCAAAAACAATTGGTAGCTATGTTTATTTCCTCATTTAGTTTTTATACTACAGCTATACCTTATAATTATAACTTATAGATAAGTGTTTTAATATTTTAGGTGCAGTGGTAACATTTTTTGCGATTTATATGTGTTATAAAATACGATGTATGATATAGATGAAATGATATGATGTGGATGAAATAAGCTGAAATTATTCTTGTTAAAAAATAATACTTTATCAGCGTTTCAAGTATCTTAAAAAAAAAAAAAAAACCAAAAATAAATTGCGTTGTGAATTATAATCCAGATCTTTCTTCGAACCTATAATTCAATCAAACTGTAAGCTAAGATCAAAATACTTATTTTCATTCGTTAGAGGAATTAATGCTTACACCTAAAAAAAGAACCACTTTTGGTGTCTCATTTTTACTTATTTTTCTTCAAAAAAAGTAAAAGATAATGACTGCCGTACCTAAATAAGTTACACATCATATATGCAAATAAAAAAGACAGAAATATTTAGGAAAATTGTTTATTTGAAATATTCAACATAAAAAAGGCATTTTTTTAAATTTTTGTTAAAAAAAAAATGAACTGGAAAGTATGAGAGACAACGTCTTCACATTTTTATCATAATCAATTGATTAGGGTTCTTTTGGAACCATAAATATGTATTAATTACATTAAATGCCATTCACACAATAGAATCTCTTTTTTTAGCCTTCTAAATTGTTAAAAGTTATGAGAATATAAAATTGTTGATGATTTCTTTTTTTTGACGACTGCATGAACATTTGGTCGTTTGGAACAATAAGCATTCATTTTAATTGCTTCTAGATATTATACCTTTCTCATAAAATAGAACAATAGATACGTAAAAAAAATGCGTATAAAATATACTTATCAAATTTCATTGGAATTCCACTCCTTGTCCTTGCACAGAGGATGACCAATTTATCGTGAATACCATTACAAACTTTTTCTTTATTTTTAAGAACAGCATGTACTTATAACTGGAGATTTATTCTAAGCACCACCTTGATATTATTCTAACACATTCAGATGCTTGTTTTTTTTTTTTTATTCCGCTGCCAAAATTCATTCCACAAGTGCAGAGAGGAAAAAAAACCGAAGGGAAAAAGAAAATGCAGCTGTCACTTGGCGAGGAAAAGGGTTGCCGGACAACGAAAAATTTGCCAAACAGAATACGAACGACACCGAACACAAGAGTAACAGGCTGCGAAGATTGCAAAATATCGGGATGCTAACAAGAGATAAAAGGATGCCACTTGGAGAAACCAAGTAATTTAAATTAAACTGACAAAGATATTTTAAATCTGATTTGATACCAGAATCCGGTGACGTCATATAAAGACAAAAATTGAAACAACCGAAATGAAATAATGTTTGAAGCCATCGGCTAAATAAAAACGTATAAAAATGAATTTAAAAAAAAAAAAAAAAAAAAAAAAAAGATCACTGTGCAAACAGGGAAACAAAGTAACTAGGGGTACAGATAAGGAAAGGGGGGGGGGGTGAATTAAAATGGCCTAAGCGATCAAAAGAAGGAAATAAAAAAATGAAATGTGGTAAAATTACCACACTCACCCACAGCTCCAAAAAAAAAAAAAAAATAACAGAGGAAGTGCAAGGCAACCATTGCACTTGCACAAACCATTCTTTGTTAAAAACACAATCCTGAAAGGAAAAAAAAGAGAAGGGGGGGGGAGGAAAAGGAAAAGGTGTGAATCCAACTACAAAATAACATACCAAGGAAAAAATGTGCCAGCAATACATATACACATTGCATATCAAAAGAAACACAACTGTCATAAGAAATATTGTAACACAGCAAAGTTTCAATTTTACCAAAACATCTTTTGTATACATATGGTATGGTAAATAATGCTGTATAAAACAGGAAAAATCAAATTATATGATTGATGCCAATGTCATAAACTAAGTTATATAGAGACATCATTTTATCATATTACCAAAAATGTAAACAAAACAAACAAAAAAAAATGACAAATACTACAACATTGTCAATAATCTTTTCATTCTATATGAAATACCATGGTTTCTTATTAACAACTTTTTTTTTTAATGAGTAGCCACTCTAAGAAAACACCAATCATCATACTTGGTAAAATATTTATAAGACATTTTTTTTTCATAATACTGAAGAAGTAGCTGCCTAGGACTTACAGCCAATTAATCTTTATTTCAACACCTTGATACTAACATACTTGTAAAACAACAACGTATATGCATTCTATACATAATATTCTTTTATTTAGTTGAATTATACAGAGACTGGCAGACAGTATCACCTTTCTTCATAACTATGTTAAATTCAACAGGTGATCAAAATTATGTTGTATATCATATACAACTTATGTGCACCTAAACAAATTTAAAATAGAAATGTTGTTCAAACATGAGTAACAACTATTGTTGTCATGACTTCCATAATTTTGAACAAAACATAACTCAACTTGGCATATTTAATAGAAAAAGAAAAAAAAATCAGGAGAAATTGTAGTAATACAATAAATTGTATCAGTAAACATACATGCATATTAGTGATCATGTATATGCTTTTTAAACTATAATATTAAGAAAAACTTACAAAATGAAATATTTGCAATTCTTATAGATAAAAATAAATTATCCTTCTATATATAAAAAAAAGTTTTGATTTGGAAATGGACCAATGACAATCTGCGTAGATATTCCGGGTAGATCCACATCCAATTTGAATGCTTAAGCATGGCCTTTCATCGATAATATTAAAAAAACTGTTGCATACAAAAATATGAAAATCGGTGGTATTATAGAGAAATGTTTGATAAACACGCTGATGCAGACAGTTTTCAAATCGAAGAATTATTTTAAGAGATATTTAATGCTAAAGTTAGACAAAATCGCTCCATTAAAAAAGTTTTATTGGAGCAAAAACTATACATGAGAATTTAATCATCTTTAGATCATTTTATACGTTATAAGTTCCCGGTGTGCAGATTGTATTTATTTTTCTTATTTGACTCATTTTTTGAGGCTTTATTTCAATTTTAAATTCAAATTTTCAGCATTTCGAGAGATATTTTTTACAAATTTTAGAAAATGTTATTAATTTAAACTGTTGCCAGTTGTATAAACAGCGCAAACAATAATGTTTAATTCAAATAAAAAATTTATTTTACACGTGACAATTATAAACAGAAAATATAAAAAGCAGGAACTCATTGAAAATTACGTCATAAAAATTATAATTACACGTGAATTTTAAAAGAGACAGAATATTGTAAAATAGTGAATTCATAAACATGCGTTAGAAGTCTTAAATAGCAGAATTTACGTCACATTTACGTTACATTTACGTCACATTACACTTATTATATAAAATGAACAAAAAATAATATTGCTAAACAGTTTAAATTTAAAAATTGCTCGAGACATTTATTTAATATTTTAAGATGATCATAATATTTCATTTCTAGCAAAAGTATTTTTACGTGAATATTAAAAAGAAAAAGAAAAGTTTGGTGAAAATTACGTCAGATTATATTTCTCAGATTCAAATTATAATTCAATCTTCTGAAATCTTTATAAAGCCGATCAAATTATCGTTCTGTTAGAGTCTGCGGTGTCTGAACGGGGGTTGACGAGCGTAGCTCGTAGGGGGCAGAGCCCCCTAGTCTTATAAACAGAAAAAAATACAGACAACTAACAGTTTTTTTTTTTTTTACCTTATACCACCTAGATACATCTGAATACTTGTTTTACAGCAACTTAATGTTGAAGAGCTATTACACTTAAAATAAATGATTATTGTAATCTACATATACATCCTTCTATATATAAAAAAAAGTTTTGATTTGGAAATGGACCAATGAACATCTGCGTAGATATTCCGGGTAGATCGGCATCCAATTTGAATGCTTAAGCATGGCCTTTCATCGTTAATATTAAAAAAACTGTTGCATACACAAACATGAAAATCGGTGGTGTTATAGAGAAATGTTTGATAAACACGCTGATGCAGACAGTTTTCAAATCGAAGAATTATTTTAAGAGATATTTAATGCTAAAGTTGGACAAAATCGTTCCACTAAATAAGTTTCATTGGAGCAAAAATTATACATGAGAATTCAATCATTTTTAGATCATTTTATACGTTATAAGTTCCCGGTGGGCAGATTGTATTTATTTTTCTTATTTGACTCATTTTTTGAGGTTTTATTTCAATTTTAAATTCAAATTTTCAGCATTTCGACAGATATTTTTTACAAATTTTAGAAAATGTTAGTAATTTAAACTGTTGCCAGTTGTATAAACAGCGCAATCAATAATGTTTACTTCAAATTAAAAATTTATTTACACGTGACTATTACAAACAGAAAAAAAGCTTTAAAATTAAAATTAAATGATTACATGTTAAAAGCAGGAAAATTACGTCATAAGAACCATAGGCACAAATGTCATATACGTCATATACACATTGGCGCAATTTTTTTCCGACGTCAATTTGGCGAAAACATCAATAGCATAAACAACAACATCCGGGTTACCGTATCAAGCAAAATAACGACACATTTGCACCAGTTAAGTACCCGTTGTGTATATGAAATTGGCGTCAGAAAAAAATTGCGCCAATGACATCTGTGTCGAACCATATTTACACAAAATCTTAAAATAAGAGAAACAAAATCTTAAAATAAAATAAATCATTATTATGCGTTAAAACTTGTAATTTGAGGAAATTACGTCATATTTAAAATGGCAAAAAATATAGCAAAACAATTTAAATTGAAAAATATATTTGCGCGAGATATTTTGAAATAATCTTTTCAACTTTTATCGTGAATTCGAAGACAGCGTAAATAATATTTCTTTCTAACAACAGAAGTATTTTCACGTGAATATTAATAAGAGAAATAAAACTGTGGTGTAAATTACGTCAGATTTGAAACGATACATTTAAAATGAATTATTTAAAAGAACTATTTTATAGCGCTGTTAAAAAATACCGGGAAACAATGACACTGTTTACTTAATTCATTTTACATTAGCTTATTTTCAAATGTTTTTCTAATTTTTTAAAATTAAATACGAAAACAGCCATTGTATCTCTTAACAGCAGCAGATTTGGCCTTAAAAATCCCCAATCCAAGGAAAACGAATGGAAACCCATTTACAGAGAGATCGCTACTGTTTTTTTTTCAATATTTTAAAAGCCGATCAAATTAGCGTGCTTTTTGGATTTTGGTGTGCCTGAACGGGGGTTGGCGATCGTAGCTCATAGGGGGCAGAGCCCCCTAGTCTTGAAAAAAAAAATCTTGAGAGCTGCAACAATGATTACAACATGAATAAAATAAAATAAATTAGCGTGCTTTTTGGATTTTGGTGTGCCTGAACGGGGGCAGAGCCCCCTAGTCGTGAAAAAAAATCTTGAGAGCTGCAAGAATGATTACAACATGAATAAAATAAAATAAAATCTTTATACAATACAACCAAAGGCTATTGCTATATTCTTACGAGAGAAATTTAAATGTTAAATTACTTGTAACTGAAGGTCAAGAAGATAAAACAATACTAAAACAGCAGGGTGACCAGTGTTGTCAGTGACAATAGGAGCACTGTGTACTCTGACCAACAGAAAAAAAATGCACAGAACATTCTATTTTCATGCCTACAATGTTCACGTGCACAAATAAACACCATAGGATGACATGGCTGGACAGCAGCTGAAAAGGAAAAAAAAATAATAATACTGAAAGTCATTGTATGGCACAATTTTTTTTCGATTAGGTCGTAGATCATATGAGGAGCCAGGTTGCTGATTACCAACAGTAGTAGCGGTGGTAGATGGTGCGCTAGTTGCATGTTTATCATCGATATTCTCATTTGGAGAATTTTGCTGTGGATTATTTTGAAGCACTGGATTTCTTGCATGTAATTTTATCACACGATTGGTGTGAATAAGGGTATGTGAAGCATTACTATCTTTTTGAGACATAATTTGTAGTAGCACAGGGGAAATAACTTTTTGGACAATGAACGGTCTTTGAGTCTTTTTTTTTTAACACACTAGGGAATGTGATAAAAACTTTATCATTGCCTTCTATGTTTGGAGACTTATGCTGTCGTCTTGATTTTTCATACACCTTTTGACGATTTGCTTCATTATTGATATATGATTGATAATAGACTTTATCCAACAAAAATATCATGAGAGGTATCAAGAATTTTCCAAGAGGGGTGTCCTTTATAATTCATGTACACATCATTGATTTCTCTTCCAAAATGAATGAAGTTAGGTGAGAATTTGGTGGCTGGGTGTACAGTGGTATTATATATAGATTGGTAGATTTTGGCGGCAGTTTTGATGTCAAAACCTTAAGCAGCCATTGTATTAAGTGAGGATTTAATCTGTGAATTGACCCTCTCCGAAAGACCATTTGCTGCGGGATGTGCTACTGTTATGTGTCTTAGCTTTATACCTAAAGTTTTGTTGAATACTGAGAACATATCACTAGTGAATTGGAATCCTTTGTCCGTTAAAAGAATTTCAGGTCTCCCATGAGTAGATATGTAGTTTATCAGAGCATTAGTGACAGTTGGAGCTGACACGTTATGTATAGTAAACAGTTCTAAATGACGAGAACAATGATCAATGATGGTAAAAACATTTGCATGGTTGATGAGAGGACTCACGATATCTAATGAAATTTTTTGATTTGGTGCAGTTGGGACTGGAGCAGCCATAAATGGAGCTGTATTCTTTCTGCGATTTTTATGAACTATACACAATTCACATGAATTACAAAATTTTGTGTATCTGCAATAATGGTCTTCCATGTAAAACGCTTTCGAAGGTTCTGTAGAGTTTTTTTTTTATTCCAGGATGTGTAATATGAACAATGGTAAGTGCCTTGGGTATTAAAGAAGGAGGTAACACTGCACGTTGTAAATCAATTTGGTCAACAGAAAAGAAATTATTGTAGCACAGAATGTTATTATTTGGGTTGAGGTAATATCCCTTGTGTTTTTCTAGATGAACGTTTTCTTGTAAGTCATGGATTATTTTACTTAACTTTGAATCTTTGTTTTGTTCATTTAATACTGTTGCATCAGAAATTTCTAACAACGGACCGTGTTCAGATGACGTTTCTATTGACAGAAAAATAATTTGGCATGTGTTTTCGTCTGTTTGCGGTAATTTATCAAACTTAGTGCATTGTACGTCTACTGGATTTTTAATATTTTGATATAGAATATTTATTTCATCATGTAGGTCATTTGTATTCGTTGTTACAGGTAGAATTTCATCAGAATGTACCATGTCAGTATGAGATGTTAAGTCCTGTATAGATGGTGAAGCATTTCTGCTAAGAAAGTCTGCTAAAACATTTTCTTTACCTGGTATATGACAAAATGAAAAAGAAAATTCGGATAGTTCCATAAGCCATCTTGTCGTAATATCTGCAGGAGATGAAGAATTTTTATAGTTCTCAAGGGGTTTAGCATCAGAGAGAACGACAAATTGTCTTCCAAATAGGTAGTATTTGAATGAAGTAATGCCCTTGTATAAGGGATAAAGTTCTAACTTTATAGCAGGGTATCTTTTTTCAGTGTCTGACAAAACTTTTGAAAAATAAGAAACGGGTAATAATAAATCACCTTGTTTTTGCATAAGAACCGCTGAGATTGCAGTTTTGGATGCATCAGTATTAACAACAAATTGTTCTTCCCAATTGGGGAGATTTAACACAGGCTTCTTGAAAAACACAGATTGTAACGTTTGAAAGGCATCTTCGTGTACAGCTTGCCAACTGAATTTTACCTTTGGCTTCGTTAGAAGTAGAAGTGGACTAATTAAATTGCCAAAGTATGGAATGAGAGATCTGTAAAAGGATCATAAACCAATGAAAGCTTTAACCTGACGTTTGGTTTTGGGACGAGCAAAAGATGTAATTCTTGTTATATTGCTGGAAATGGGGAAAATTTTATGATCTCGAATATGAAAATCCAAAAAATCTATGCTGGTCTGAAAAAATGAACATTTCTCAGGCGATAATGTAATGTTGTACTTAATAAAGGTGTCAAACAACAGTTCAAGTTTGTGAAGCATTTCTTCAAATGTATTAGCACCCACAACAATATCGTCTTGGTATGCCGCGCAATCTACACCAGATAGTTCAATTAAAGTGTCAATGCATTGTTGGAATGTAGAAGCTGCCGTTCGTAATCCAAATACTAAACGTTTGTAAGTGAAAACTCCAAATGGAGTGGTAAATGACAACTTATCTTGCAGTTCCTCGGGCATAGCTATCTGCCAATAGGCGGACGGTAGATCAAGCGTCGTAAAAAATTTATTTTTTGAAAGTTAAACAAGCAAATTTTGTATCTTCGGTAAGGCGTACGTTGAGGGAATAATGACAGCATTTAGAAGTCGTAGATCTAACGCAAGTCTATACTTTTGGGGTTTAGACTGGTCTGACATCTTTTTTTCCACCAAAAGCATGGGGCATGCCCATGAAGAATTGGAACGTTCAATAATGTCCGCTTTTAACATTTCGGTAAGTTGACTTAACGTTTCTGCTTCCTGTGTTTGTGGCAGTGGAAATGGTAAGGACTTTATAGGGTGTGAATTGAGCAGATTTATTTGTGGAGTGACTAGATCAGTATGGCCAAGAGTTCGAAGAGACTTAGAACAAGCTTGTGCCTTTTTATATAATAACGATGACACAGTCTGCTTTTGATCACTGTCAAGATGTTCTAATTTAAAGTCTGTTGGACTAAAATCATTTATTCTCATATTTACGATATCCTCAGATGGTTATATCAAATTACAGATACCATCTAACTCCTCATTAAAATCATATGCCTGCACATCTTGCTCTTCAACATTTTCAAACACACCTAAAACAACTCCCTTGTTAAGGTGAAATGGTTTGTTTGAAATGTTTTGTGCAGCAACTAGAAAAGAATTCTTCTTAATGGCTAACAAAGAATGGAGAGATTCATGTAAAATAATATTATGGGAATTTAATGTTGGTATAAATACGAATTGTTCTTCATGTTGTGAAGAATATTGAGCTTTAATATACATACAAGTGTTAGGTGGAATAGTTGTTTTGTGAAAATTCGAAATTTTTTGTTCCTCATTTTGAGAATTTCAATTTTGTTGATCACAAGCAGGAGTATCAGTTTTTTCCTGATGCGGATCATTGAGGTTACTTACTGGTACAGTACCATTTGGATTCTGAACATCAATATTATTGTAAGGAGAAGTATTGTGAATTTTATTATTTTGTTGACACATAAACACCTGTGCTTGATCCAAAGCAGAGTTCTTAGGTGGCTGTTGCTTCTTAACAAAAGGGACATGGATTTCTTTGACCAGAATTGAGTTAAATGATGGTGTTATAGAAATACCATACTTACAAATAAAGTCATATCCTAATATCACATCAAAATTTCTATTAGATATGTTAGTAATATAGAACATATGCTTAAAGAATAATTTGTCTATCTTAAAAGACAAACTGATACACCCAAAAAATTCTACCTGAGAATTTATGGTGGATATGGACACCTTACGAGAAAAAAATTTATTCTTAATACTGGGTTTCAGTATATTGAAATTCTGTTGGTCAATTAAAGAAATTATTGATCCAGTATCGAGTAACGAAATGACATTATTATGTTGTACATTTAACACAATACAAGGAAGAGAATCATTATAATCAAAAGTACTGTAAATTACATAATTTTCAACAGTATTACCTTCAATTTGTGCTTCATAAGAAAATGCATTTTCATTGTTGGTGTGAGAACAATTCAAGGAATTCTCAAAATTTTTGCATTTGTTATCATTATAAAAGGTATTTTGTGATGCAGAATCTCTGTTTAAATTCTTTTGTGTAACGGTGACTGAGCATTGAGAATTTTTGAGAACATACCCCGAAGACAAACTACTTTGACAAGAGACATTTTTAAATCGCTGAACCCTTAAAGTATTTCCTGTCAAAAATGAAGAGTTGGAGGACAGAGTGCCAGTTTGATCGGCCTCCAGCATTAGTTTAAAGGTTTTTCATTAGGACACACCTCATTTGTTTCATGGGTACTCTGTTGAGTAAACTGTTGGTCATTATGGGAGCGCAGAAGCATATTGACAGCATTATCTGCCTAGGGTTGGTTCATACCTTGAACAAAATTTTTAAAATCGAAGCATGTTTTCATTAAATGGCCGTGGCGTCCACAAAATGCACACTGATTTACCGTTCTCTGTCTAAATGAATTACGGTTATTCTTTCTATTGAAGGGCCTCTGAAACTTATACTGATAAAAGTTCTGTTTCTGGCGCTTTTCACTTGCCGAATAATTCTTATTATTATATGTTTTTTGCTTAAAATCAGTTTCATCATGTTTAAAATTAGAAGTACTGGCTTTAGAAAATGAATTACTAGCATGTTCTAAATTATACACAGGTAGGGTGGTAGGAGCATGGGTGATTGGTGATTCCGTGAATTCGTAAATATCCTGTAATTGCTCGGCTCTAGTAAGAGCATTATCAAAATCTGCGATACCTTCCTCTAAAAGTTTCACGTGAATATTTTTTGGCAAGGTATTTAAAAAATACGTGAATTTCAAAATCTGTAGTGCCGCATCATCAATTAATGGATGAGCTAGTTTGAGAATTTTATTTAATCTGTACGAGAAATTCCGAACAGATTCACTGCTTTCTAACTTTAATTTTTCCAAGGAACGAAATGCACTATTTTTGTTCTCTTTAGAAGAGAAAAAATTGATGAAATCACTTTTGATTTCGGATAATTTTTTAGTTTGGCTGCTGAGTTGAGAATCCAAATAAAAATGTAGAGCAGCACCTTGAAGTTTCGTTTTAAACAGAGCTACCATTTCTTTTTCCGAAAAATTGTTGAGTTGTCTAATGTATTCGAGTTGGTCGAAAAAAAAAATTCGACCGTGGATGGGTTACCATCAAATTGTTGAATATTTAAATTAATGGTGTTCTTACTTTTAGCCATTTTGTAAATACGGTGAAATTAACACATAAATAAAATCATAATATATATATAACCTTGACATTAGAAAACAAAATTAATTTTTGAAACTGAAATAATATCATATTCATTCTGCTTGCGTGAAGAACTTTTCAAGAACAAAAACATAAAATCAAGTTCTATTAATCTAAATAATTCAAAATATTTCTGAGAACACCTAATCTTTTAAGAACACATATCACAACATACATATCAATCATATGCAATATTTTCATAAAACTAGTTGGATGTGCCAATCCCAAAACTTTCTTCTATCTTATACATCTTAATATTTCAAAACCTAGTTACACATGTTAATACTTCAATATTATTAGTTCAATACTATACCAACTTTGATTTTCATCTTAAATTTCTGCTCAAGTCAATTAAACGGACTAAAAACGAGTTAATCTATATCATGATATTTGTTAAAATTATTAATTTTTCCTTATTCTGTCGTTATCAGCTGTTTGCGAATAGCCGGCATAGCAGGAAGCGAGTTCCCGCCGCTGCATGAGCCGCCGATGCACAATAGAACTACGAAAAATCAAGAAAAGTATACAAAAATCGCTAGCACGGAGCCCCTTTACCGCGCAATATTTTCAAATTCAAGGAGAACCTGTTGGCCAAAGCCAAAAACAAGCACAAACATTTTGGTTCAATTGTATGCATAATTTTATACGCTGTTCGATGGTACAATAATGAAAATGGCACAGAGATTGGAATTATAGCGCCCCCTTCTTTCGGAATTTTTTCAAGTTCAGGGAGGACTTGTTTGCCATAGCCAGAAACATGCACAAAAAATTTGGTTCAATTATATGGATAACTTCATACACTTTTCGATGGTACAATAATGAAAATGGTACAGACATCGCAATTATAGTGCCCCCTTCCGGCAGAATTTTTCCAAATTCAGGGAGGACCTTCGTGACATGACCACAAATAAACACATAAAATTTGGTTCAATTCTATGCATAACTTCATACACTTTTCGGCGGTACAATATTTAAAATGGCACAAAAATTGTACAAAAATCGCTATTACAGCGCCCTCTACGAGCGATTTTTTTACAAATTAAGGGAGGACAACCTTGCCATAGCCAAGAACTTAAATTTTTTTTTTGGTTCAATTCTATGCATAACTTCATACACTTTTCGATGGTGCAATATTCAAAATCGCACAAAAAGCGTTATTACAGCGCCCCCTAACGGCGAATTTTTTGAAAATTCATGGAGGACCTGCTTGCCATAGCCAAAAACTTAAAATAAAAATTTGGTTTAATTCTATGCATAATTTCATACACTTTTGGACGGTACAATATTCAAAATCGCACAAAAATCGCTATTACAGCGCCCCCTACCGGCGAATTTTTTCCAAATTCAGGGAGGACCTGCTTGCCATAGAAAAAACTTAAAATAAAAATTTGCTTTAATTCTATACATAATTTCATACACTTTTGGACGGTACAATATTCAAAATCGCACAAAAATCGCTATTACAGCGCCCCCTACCGGCGAATTTCTTCCAAATTCAGGGAGGACCTGATTGCCATAGCCAAAAACTTAAAATAAAAATTTGGTTCAATTCTATGCATAACTTCATACACTTTTCGATGGTACAATATTCAAAATCGCACAAAAAACGCATTTACAGCGCCCCCTACCGGCGAATTTTTTCCAAATTCAGGGAGGACCTGCTTGTCATATCCAAAAACTTAAACTAAAAATTTGGTTCAATTCTATGCATAACTCCATACACTTTTGGATGGTACAATATTCAAAATCGCACAAAAATTGTTATATCAGCGCCCCCTACCGGCGAATTTTTTCCAAATTCCGGGAGGACCTGCTTGCCATAGCCAAAAACTTATAATAAAATTTTGGTTTAATTCTATACATAACTTGATACACTTTTTGATGGTACAATGGCGACAGACAGACGGACAGACGGACAGACGGACAGACGGACGGACGGACAGACGGACAGACGGACACACAGACAGACAGACATTTTCTATAAACATGTTTTTTGGAATCTCTGATCCCTAAAACATGCAAATCCGTCGAAAACCGGAAGTCGAAAAAAATTTCGATTACAATACTTTCTTCTATTGAAGATAGAAGAAAGTAAAAATTCAGCACAACAAAAAAATATATATATATGAGAACACCTTGCATAACTTTTCCTTAATTTTCAGAAAATTCACTATATGTAGAATTCCTCTAAAGGAAAGCAGTAACGGCATCAAGTGTTATAAAATACGATGTATGCTATAGATGAAATGATATGATGTGGATGAAATACGCTGAAATTATTCTTGTTAAAAAATAATACTTTATCAGCGTTTCAAGTATCTTAAAAAAAAAAAAAAAAAAAACCCAAAAATAAATTGCGTTGTGAACTATAATCCAGATCTTTCTTCGAACCTATAATTCAATCAAATTGTGAGCTAAGAACAAAATACTTATTTTCATTCCTTAGAAGAATTAATGCTCACACCTAAAAAAAGAACCACTTTTGGTGTCTCATTTTTACTTATTTTTCTTCAAAAAAAGTAAAAGATAATGACCGCCGTACCTAAATGAGTTACACATCATATATGCAAATAAAAAAGACAGAAATATTTAGGAAAATTGTTTATTTGAAATATTCAACATAAAAAAGGCATTTTTTAAAATTTTTGTTAAAAAAAATGAACTGGAAAGTATGAGAGACAACGTCTTGACATTTTTATCATAATCAATTGATTAGGGTTCTTTTGGAACCATAAATATGTATTAATTACATTAAATGCCATTCACACAATAGAATTTCTTTTTTTAGCCTTCTAAATTGTTAAAAGTTATGAGAATATAACATTTTTGATGATTTCTTTTTTTTACGACTGCATGAATATTTGTTCGTTTGGAACAATAAGAAATCATTTTAATTGCTTCTGGATATTATACCTTTCTCATAAAATAGAACAATAGATACGAAAACGAAAAAAAAATGCGTATAAAATATACTTATCAAATTTCATTGGAATTCCACTCCTTGTCCTTGCACAGAGGATGACCAATTTATCGTGAATAGCATTACAAACTTTTCCTTTATTTTTAAGAACAGCATGTACTTATAATTGGAGATTTATTCTAAGCACCACCTTGATATTATTCTAACACATTCAGATGCTTGTTTTTTTTTTTATTCCGCTGCTGAACCAACCGTTACACATAACACTCTGCGTGCCAAAGCCTCCGCTATAACATGACATTTTGTCATTTTTATACATAACTAGTTGGATGTGCCAATCCCAAAACTTTCTTCTATCTTATACATCTTAATATTTCAAAACCTAGTTACACATGTTAATACTTGAATATTATTAGTTCAATACTATACCAACTTTGATTTTCATCTTAAATTTCTGCTCAAGTCAATTAAACGGACTAAAAACGAGTTAATCTATATCATGATATTTGTTAAAATTATTAATTTTTCCTTATTCTGTCGTTATCAGCTGTTTGCGAATAGCCGGCATAGCAGGAAGCGAGTTCCCGCCGCTGCATGAGCCGCCGATGCACAATAGAACTACGAAAAATCAAGAAAAGTATACAAAAATCGCTAGCACGGAGCCCCTTTACCGCGCAATATTTCCAAATTCAAGGAGAACCTGTTGGCCAAAGCCAAAAACAAGCACAAACATTTTGGTTCAATTGTATGCATAATTTTATACGCTGTTCGATGGTACAATAATGAAAATGGCACAGAGATCGGAATTATAGCGCCCCCTTCTTTCGGAATTTTTTCAAGTTCAGGGAGGACTTCTTTGCCATAGCCAGAAACATGCACAGAAAATTTGGTTCAATTATATGGATAACTTCATACACTTTTCGATGGTACAATAATGAAAATGGTACAGACATCGCAATTATAGTGCCCCTTTCCGGCAGAATTTTTCCAAATTCAGGGAGGGCCTTCGTGACATGACCAAAAATAAACACATAAAATTTCGTTCAATTCTATGCATAACTTCATACACTTTTCGGCGGTACAATATTCAAAATCGCACAAAAATCGCTATTACAGCGCCCCCTACCGGCGATGTTTTTCCAAATTCAGGGAGGACCTGCTTGCCATAGCCAAAAACTTAAAATAAAATTTTGGTTTAATTCTATGCATAACTTCATACACTTTTGGACGGTACAATATTCAAAATCGCACAAAAATCGCTATTACAGCGCCCCCTACCGGCGATTTTTTTCCAAATTCAGGGAGGACCTGCTTGCCATAGCCAAAAACTTAAAAAAAAATTGGTTCAATTCTATGCATAACTTCATACACTTTTCGATGGTACAATATACAAAATCGCACAAAAAACGCATTTATAGCGCCCCCTACCGGCGAATTTTTTCCAAATTCAGGGAGGACCTGCTTGTCATATCCAAAAACTTAAACTAAAAATTTGGTTCAATTCTATGCATAACTCCATACACTTTTGGATGGTACAATATTCAAAATCGCACAAAAATTGTTATATCAGCGCCCCCTACCGGCGAATTTTTTCCAAATTCCGGGAGGACCTGCTTGCCACAGCCAAAAACTTAAAATAAAAATTTGGTTTTATTCTATGCATAACTTCATATACTTTTGGACGGTACAATATTCAAAATCGCACAAAAATCGCTATTACAGCGCCCCCTACCGGCGAATTTTTTCCAAATTCAGGGAGGACCTGCTTGCCATAGCCAAAAACTTAAAATAAAAATTTGGTTCAATTCTATGCATAACTTCATACACTTTTCGATGGTACAATATTCAAAATCGCACATAAAACGCATTTATAGCGCCCCCTACCGGCGAATTTTTTCCAAATTCAGGGAGGACCTGCTTGTGATATCCAAAAACTTAAACTAAAAATTTGGTTCAATTCTATGCATAACTCCATACACTTTTGGATGGTACAATATTCAAAATCGCACAAAAATTTATATATCAGCGCCCCCTACCGGCGAATTTTTTCCAAATTCCGGGAGGACCTGCTTGCCATAGCCAAAAACTTATAATAAAATTTTGGTTTAATTCTATACATAACTTCATACACTTTTTGATGGTACAATGGCGACAGACAGACGGACAGACGGACGGACGGACGGACAGACGGACAGACGGACAGACGGACGGACGGACAGACGGACAGACGGACACACAGACAGACAGACATTTTCTATAAACATGTTTTTTGGAATCTCTGACCCCTAAAACATGCAAATCCGTCGAAAACCGGAAGTCGAAAAAAATTTCGATTACAATACTTTCTTCTATTGAAGATAGAAGAAAGTAAAAATGTATATATCGAGCATCACTACCTCTACGGTCCGTTGAGAATGTCGACGAATATCACTCGTACTCCCATCGACTTATATCATTAGACTCTCGAACAACAACAACCTCAGTGCCAAAATTCAATCCACAAATGCAGAGAGAAAAAAAAAACCGAAGGGAAAAAGAAAATGCAGCTGTCACTTGGCGAGGGAAAAGGGTTGCCGGACATCGAAAAATTCGCCAAAAAGAATGCGAACGACACCGAACACAAGAGTGACAGGCTGCGAAGATTGCAAAATATCGGGATGCCAACAAGAGATAAAAGAATGCCACTTGGAGAAACCAAGTAACTTAAATTAAACTGACAAAGATATTTTAAATCTGATTTGATACCAGTATCCGGTGACGTCATATAAAGACAAAAATTGAAACAACCGAAATGAAATAATGTTTGAAGCCATCGGCTAAATAAAAACGTAGAAAAATTAATAAATAAATTTAAAAAAAAGATCACTGTGCAAGCAGGGAAACAAAGTAACTAAGGGTACAGAAAAGGAAAGGGGGGAAATGAATTAAAATGGCTTAAGCGACCAAAAGAAGGAAATAAAAAAATGAAATGTGGTAAAATTACCACAATATGAAACAGGGAATGAAATATATCAACCTTTTTTTTAGAATCAGTTCTTTCTCTTATCAAACAAAACGTCAGAACTGAAAGCGTCTAGAAAATGACTTCATACAATCGTCTTCATACAATCACTGCAGATTTATTTTTTATGAAGAGAAATTTAAATTTCTATTTGAAAATAATGCCATGCGAAATATTATTCACTCAATGCTACCCAATTTGATTGAATGTTTTGCCTTTTTTTCCTGTTGTCAAAGAAATCTTTTATTTTTCTGTTACACGCGCAAAATTAAACGTGCATTCTCATTTATAAAGCTGAACAATTTTATTATGATTGCATCAAAGTAACGTCATTTTTATCTGATTGTCTTTTAAACAATTTCTGAATACGAATTCACCGTTTATGTTATCTTTATATTAAATATTTATTCATTTAACACAGAAGGACTCTATATTTAACACGACAAAAGCCGGGTTGCTATGCTAATGTTTCTAAAAATAATTCCTCATATGCGTAAGTTAAGAATAAAACTTTCATGACATAATTTTAAACCAAAGATATTTTTCCGGTTTTGTGTCATCAAATGTTTTGAGTAAAAATGTTTTTAATTTTTCTAACTATCATATTTAGTACAGTCAATTGATTTAAGTATTTCTAATACTTTGTACTAAACAATTAGTGTACAAGGCAACGCTATTGTAAGCGTATGTTTTCAATAATTATTTTATTTCTGTAGAAATGAAATTTATTTATCAAAAATGATTATAAAATAAAAATCAATAACAAATATCTATGCGTTACAGCATGGCGAGAGATCTCGTAAAAAAAAAAAAAAAAAAAAAAAAAAACATGGTAGTGTTAGTCACTAACAAATTAATAAAATCGATTCAACATAACAATTATCTTCCACAAATGTATTCCTTATTTACGAATTCTACTTATATAACTCTCAATTTTGAAATATGACATGTTTATGTCGCACTTATCGTATTATTAAATATTCATTATACTTATTAAATATTCACTTTTATCCTTTACCAATCAATGACTGCTTTACTTATGTAATCATTGAGGGTTTGAGAAATAGAAAACAGAAACAGAAAGAAAATTTTATTTGACGTAAATATTGTATTGTATGAAAAATTGAGGAGTAGCGTTTACATTTATTTGTATGATGTGGTATCCTGAAATACTTCTGCGAAATAATATTTATAGGGTAATCAAACGAAAAAGTACTCAAAGGTAACAGCATGAAATACTTTTGAAAGTTCTTTGCTGTTTAGGCATTAATGCGTATTAAAGTTCGGATCATCCTTGTTTAATTTTTAAATCAGTTTTGTTTTCAAATAAAAATAAAATTGGAAGAAAAGCATTTCATTTTTCAAAAACTCTGCATTGAACAAACAATAGAGGAATAGAGTGTTTTATTTACTTTTATAATGTTTAATAGGAATAAGACAGAATCATCAAATGTCTGCCCGAATAAAGTATTTATAAGATTGAAATCGAACGAAAAAGTACTCATAGATGATAGTATGAAAACACTTTTGAGAGTTTTGTACTGTTTAGGTATTGATACGTTTGGAAGTTCTTATCAACCTTGCCTAATTTTTAAAGTATTTAAATACTTATATCCATTATATGCCTGCATTGTAAATTTGCAGGTTACCACAATGTTTTTACATCATGTATCTATCGATTCGTCTATGTTCAAAACAAATGTGGCTTATTCAATTATATGCTGGCTTTCGCTCTTTTTGTGGCATGTAGTGTACAGAAGGAAAAAATCATTAGAAGATATTAATAAAAAATTCGTAGGTTTGAGAAAATTTTCAAAAGACATGCTATCGTATAATATCCCGAAAACCTGTTTCATAAGGAGTTTGCTTATAATTAACTTTTGTTTAATTTTCCTAAGTTCATTTACAATTTTCTTCGAATCCAAATATTTGGATCATCACTGTTTAATAATGTCTTATCATAAGTTGAAAAAATGTGGGCTTGTTGGTAAATTATATCTTTTCATCGTCACATCATCTGTGAATTTCGTGGCTTCGTCTTTCACTAATATAATGTCCATTCTATACTGTATTCTGTGCTATCGATGCTCTGTAATACTGATTCGGTTCAGAAAACGAATGGAATCAATTCAAAATTCAATGGAATATTACAAACTGCACAATAAATTGGGCAGAGAATACCTTGAGTTAATACAGTTTATAAGAAAGGTACAGTCTTTGTTGTCTCTACCTTCTCTTCTCATACTAATCATATCATTTATGCAAGCGTTTATCTCTTTAGCGAGAATTATGTTGAATTCTTCTCAAGAACTAACTTCATTTATCGTACTTGAACACATATGTGTGCATATTCCTACAGGTATTTTTACATTTGTAATACCGGCTTATGGTTCTCAAATAACTAGAGAAATGAACGAAAACAAAATGTTATTTCATAGAATGTCTGAATTTATAGTGTTTAAGCATGATAACCTAGCAAGCCTTAAGAATTTGGAAGTGTTGGAAACGTTATATAAAATTACTCCAGTAACATTTTCTGCCTATGAAATGGTACAATTCTCTGGTTCAACTATTCTTGCAGCTCTTGGTACCCTTTTAACATATGGCTTACTGGTTCTTAACATAAATGCTAAATGATGTTTCTTAAAAAGTCGTTTGCGTGAACTAAAACAAAACAATTTTTCATAGAACTGCTGAATGCGATTTAAAAACCATAACCGTACAAAGAGAATTTAGAATTGTCGGAAATATTATATAAAATGATTACGGTAACTTTTTTGCCTATGAAATGGTAACATTTTACAACAATTTGTGCTGCACTGGATACATTTTAACGTATGACTTGCTGTTTCTTGATGGCTTTTCTTTTAATAATATTGTGAAGCGGACAAAAATGGACAAAATAGTATGCGGAAAAAAGGCTGAACATACATCTCTGGCTACTCCTACAGGATTTTTTATGTTTGTGATTTCGGCTTATGGTTCTGAAGTAACTATAAAATTGAAGCAAAAGAAATTGTGACGTTACCAGGGATAACAATTCTTACACCACGGAGTACAGGGCTGCCACGTGCAACTATTTTTAAATTGTAACTCGCACCAATTTTTAAAAGCAAAAATTTTCACATACACATTGACAACATCTGTGAGAGATATATAGTACAAATTAATTTATTTGAAATAATGGTGCGAATAGAACATAGAGAAGAGATAGGTGTGGAGTGTGCTTTCCGTAGAGAATTCCGTTGAAAAGCGGCATCAACATCACCGGCCCTACTCATGTAAAGGTTCCAGATTTCGCTCGTTATCGCTTGCTTGGCAATTTGAAAATTGTTGCCGGTCGTGAAAAAAAAAATATAAAAATACTCAGCATCCACATTATGCATGTGAAGTAGTGCAAAAATATAAACGAAGTAAAACAAAGCAACTTAAAATCTGTTTTAAATTAGTAAAAGAAGATTCTCACTTTAATTTAACGATATAGTAATTTGTTTATTTTCCTTTCGCAAACATATGTCAGCCTTTGGCGGTAAAAGTCACGTGACTATTACTAGTATCCGTCAGGCCGAAATGTCGGAGCATGAAGTCGTATAAACTTAACACATAACATTTTAAAATTAAAAAAAACGTTTAATTTTCATGATTACTGTTTAATTGTACAAAATTAAATTTGAAATAACACCCGTTGAATCCTCATTTTCTAGTGTTTAATTCAGTCATCCTTTGCCTCAGGTAATGCTCAAATGCTAATTTGTGGCATGATAATCAACAAAATGAACCATTATAGCTTGTGGCAAGCCTGGGGGTTGAAATTTTGGGTCATAGACAGTATCTTTTACTGTACTCAGTACACCGCTTATCAATCCCCACTCCATCCAGATATTGGTATGTAACATAACTCTGCATCCACCTGCTGAAAAAAGTCCAGCCTGAAGTCCAAACACGTGATCATCTTCACTACATCTTACTTTTAATTATTGTGGTCTGCTAACATTCTTGTCATTGACCACTTTGATTTAAGAAGTCCTTCTTGATTATGTTCTTTCGCTTGCTTGTTTTTGGAAAAAAGACATATAACATCTTGAAATCATTCAAGTTGAGCCGTAAGCAGTGTAGCTTTCCACCGTTGCATAAGGGATGAGAGTAGTCTGAAACTTGACCCACGCAAAGCGAATATAGAGTCTTTCGAAACTGTCTTTGCTGATCGCCAATTTGTCTCAATGAGTTTGTTAATGTGAAGCAATTTTCATAAGCTCTAAGCGTTTTTTGTCTACGAAGAGCCAAAATGTCTTTTATAGAATGTCTCTTATATAGAGGGATGTCTTTTACGCGATGTAACTACCTAATACCTCCAAGGATTTAAAGAAAGTACCTTTGCGACATCTTTGTTCAAGTTCAGCCATAAGAAGACAATTGAAAATTCGTCAATAAAAATAAATAATACTGTATCCATGCTGAGCTGTAGATTTCTTTCTACCTGACTTTTTAAATCAGCAAACTATTTAAAACACGGTGGTTTTTTAAGCATTGTGAATTAACTTTCCTTCGACATTAAGCGCAGCAGTACCAAAAGAATGACAGCTTCTGATCCAAACTGCTCTATGATTGTTTTACTAATTTCTTTGATTATCCTACTTTTTCCAGCTCTTGCTTTTCCAATAATAAAAGTTGACTTACTGAAAATTATAACTTTTGTTTGCAATGACAAAAGCTGTTCTGTGCATAACTAAAGTATTTTCTGCTGCTCATCTGTAAATCTGATGTCAGAATTATCAAAATTTTCATGCAGCATGATTTGTTGTTCTTTAAAATAATTCAGAAATGTTAAAAGTAAAGAAAATTCATTGAATAAGAGAGTCTACAGTAAAGAGAAAGAATAACCACAGGGTATGTGTTGAGCGATTTTGATTTGTTTAATGTAGCTCCGATCTTTGAGACAATCAAAAATTGGAACTGGATCCATCGAGCTAACGGCTGAAAATTTCAAAGCTCCTTTAAAGACTTGCATGTCTGGCATAGCCCAGGCTTATTTAATATGGTATAAGGGAAAGGTTTGTAACATGTATGTAACACGCATACATTGGTAATCTGCTATACTCCTCTATCAAACATGATACTTTTATTCATCTGAGTTACTGTCATATCGTTATTCGCGCAATTACTCGTAGGCAGCTGGATTATTTTTATGTCACTTTTCCACATAGAATTACGCTGAATAACTCTTTTCATCTCAATTGCTTCCTTTTAACCGGCATTTTCGAAACTTTTGTGTATAATGTTACGCATATCAAAATATGTACATTTCTTAAAATGTACACTACATCTAGGCAACAGGTTAAAAAAAAAATCACGGAATGATTTATGACTTTTAGTGAAGTTGATTTCTCACGAATTTTCTTTCATTGTTGTATCCATTTTTCGATTATAAGCATAAAACTATGTAGTCTTATACATTAACGTCAAAATTTTCGCCAAGCTTAGAGACATTTCGCGAAATTTCGCCAAATTTGACGACAAAAAATATGTTGATATAAATGCAGTGAATTTGGTTGTAGCTGCCAAATTTGGCTAAATTCCCACTGAAATTCAGCTGTGATGATTCTTCTCTAATCGGGTTCTTCGCATTTTAGCTTAGTGTTTTAACGTAAAATTAGCTAAAATCTTAAAATCAAGAAATAAGTAAGCAACCTTTTCCTTACGCTTTTAGGGCTTTTTTTATTTTGTTATCTAGTTATTTCTGTTTTCAAGTGTACATCTAGGCCAAAAATGCTTCTCTCATTCACTTCAGAATGTTCACTCGCATTTCAGTTGCAACATATTCACTTACGGTGAATTAAAAAAAAAATGAGTAAACTTCTGTAATTGGGGCCACTACTAAAAGGTTATATTTGCGCATAAAATAGAGCTCACTAATTTATGAAATTTTCTACGAACCCGATTACGGAAATTTCCTAATACAAACATACATATCTCTGAATAAAAACATACATAAGAATACATACATATAAGCAATACATACATAACGTTATATTTTTCTCGACTTCTTTTATTATCATTCGTTGCCATGCGGTTAATACTGAATCTATTATCATGCTACTAACATCCAAAATCGTATTCTCCGTATTCGATTTCTTTTTATTTCTCTTAATTTAAAATTCAAAGTTAATCGCATCGATTTGATAGGTTACGGAAAATGTTCACTTGCAGCACATTTAGTTACGGTTAATTAAAAAGAAAAATTAATAACTTTCTGAAATTGGGACCGTTACCAAATAGTTAAATTTGCGCATCTAACAACGCTCACTAAATTATGAAATCGTCTACAAACCCGATTACGGAAATTTCCCAATACAAACATATATAATCGTTTTAATACAACCATACATACATAAGAGTACATACATATAAGTAAGGCATCCATGACATTATCATTCGTAGCCATGCGGCTAATACTGAAATAGTTACCATGCGGCTAATAAACGAAATCATATTCTCCGTATTCGATTTCTTTTCCGTTCTCTTAATTTAAAATTCAAAATGAATTGCACCGATTTGGAAGGTTGCGGAGAATGTCCATGTGCATTCCAGTTGCAGCACATTCACTTAGAGTGAATAAAATAATGAGTAACCTTCTGTAATTGGGACCGCCACCAAATGGTTAAATTTGCGCATCAAACAACCGTTGCTAAATTATGAAATTGTCTACAAACCCGATTGCGAAATTTCCCAACACAAACATGCTCATGTCTGAATATAAACATACACACATAAGAATACATACATATAAGTAATACATACATGACATTATATCAGGGTTCCTACGACTCCTGGAATTTTGCGACCGGGAAATTCTTCTGCACCGCTATTTTCTTACAAAAAATCCCTCCTTATAACAATGCGAAATTTCACCAGTTCAGACTAGATTTCCTTTTCTATAAAAAAAAAAAATACTGGAAACTCTCCTGGAAAATACCCTGATCCGTACAAAACCCTGTTATATTTTTCTCGATTTCTTTGATTTATCACTGGTAGCCATGCGGCTAATACGAAATCCGTTACCATGCGGTTAAGACCCAAAATCGTATTCCCCGTATTCGATTTCTTTTCATTTCTCTTAATTTAAAATTCAAAATGAATTGCATCAATTTGGTAGGTTATGGAGAATAAAAGGTTCGCACTGAAAAAAAAAGAAAAACTGGTCGTTACGGACGTACAAAGTAAAACTTCTGAAAATCAATCTATATCTCAGGTCACAAATATTGACGACGCCATAACGATTCGGATGAGGTTAAAATGCATAATTTACAACAATGGAGCTAATGTTTTGTTTAATAACGAGATGAAACCCGTCGTATTTTGACGAAAGAAATTGTTTAAAAGGAACTCATACATTAGTTAATACGTACTCTCAACAAATATTATTTTTAATTTAAAGTAACCAAAATACAAATTCCATAAACTTCGACTGTTCAACGTATTAAATTAAAATGTATTAGTATACCTAACCAAGATAAGTTATTATGATGAAATTACACATTGAGGCTCTTATGTTTGAAATGACCGATTGAAAATCAGCAAAAATGATTTCACCATAAGCAAACCATAGAATTATTTTTCGCGTGAAATCTAAACTTAACGTCATTTTCACCGTCTCAAAATTTACATACGCATCTCTCAAATTTATATTCACCATTTCAAAAATAATGCAGTACGCAATAAGTTATTAATACATATATTTCCAAACTTGAAATCAAGTTTGTTAACTACGACTTTTCATGTGAACATTCGTACTCTTGACTTGTGATTCAATCTCCGTATCTGCGAGTAAAATTCCAGAAATTTATATCTTTTAGAGGCGTTCGTAGTAAAATATTTCGTTTTATTAGAGAAAATGATGGTTTTTATTTAAATATGATGTCACTTTGCCTCATTGATGCATTTCACATAGCGTCTCAAACTCAGTGGAGTAAATAAATTTTGAGGAAAAATTTAGTGTTTTTTTTAAAAGCGTGACGTCATTTTCTGTTCCCCTTTTTTACAAATTTAATTTTGAATTTTATTAGAAATCGGCATTAATAAAGATAAGCATACTTTATTAATTTTCTTTTCTTTACAACAATGGATGTAATCCAATTGCTACCATTTTGAAAAAAAAAATCATAGAAAAATTTTAAATTTTAAATTTAAATATAAAAATGGGAATATTTGAAAAAAAAAAGCTAGTGCCGCAAATCTACAAAGAAACAGCTTTCATTTAAAAAAGAATTATTAAAATTGGTACAGAAAAAAGCTCAAGGTAGATGTCTAAAAAAAAAGCCTTATCTTTCAAATATATAGATTTAAACCCGCAATGTTATCTCTATGGGAAAAGTTTGAGCAGACGTTTCATGCCGTTAGGGTTGACGAATATTTATGATTTTCAATACGTACCGAGATTTTGGCACTACCAACGTCCGTTTAATTTTTTGTGGCGATACGACAAATATTGTGGGCGCTATCGTGTTAACAATAAGTGTAATTTTTGCAGGAAAGCCGGAGCTGTGCTCCGACAATAAACACGTGACTATTATGTTGGTTCCAATTTAGGTTTACCAAAGCACTCGCCACCCCTATCTCTTCTCTATGGAATAGAATATGTAAATAGTCGCCTGTGGCAACCCTGGGAGTGCTTTTTTAATGCACGGCTTGCTGCTTCATTACATAAATGCATGATTTTTGTTAAAATTTTCTTTATGTAAACTATTGCAAAACATTATTTACCCAAACTTCAGAATGCACAGTATTTAAGCATAGCAATCGCGCAATCGCGCAATAGTTCAGAATTTAGAAGTGTTGGAAAAGTTATATAAAATTACTCCAATATATAAGATAAATGCACCTATAGTGGGCTACGTATCAGTAGCGAGCCACCATTTTTTAAAGTTTAAAAAACAAGCCCAAAATGCATTTCTTGAACACGACTGAAATAAATATGATGAACATTCTTAAATGTTATCTTTACATAAACTATTTGGATTAATTGTTTTTTTTTCTGTTGGTACATTTGTTTATTTTCTATACTGTCTCCAAAAACACATTTTTTTGCAAATTCTTCCAGATTTCATTAAGAGATAAGTTTTTATTTAAAACATTGTTTCTTAAAATATTATGTTTTATTTTAAATTAAACTACTG
The DNA here is from genome assembly GCA_963932465.1 of Maratus speciosus. Lineage (NCBI taxonomy): Eukaryota > Metazoa > Arthropoda > Arachnida > Araneae > Salticidae > Maratus > Maratus speciosus. The sequence continues at coordinate 248,667,988 of OZ010786.1, read as the reverse complement.
TTGATATACTCTATTGCAATATAAATAATTTGTTAGATAAGCCGAAAATTTCAAGATTCATGCCTCAGAAATTTACTAGGCCCACTATTGGAGCATAGAGGAAGGTGAAGGTTTTTATTTTCCATTTTTTCAGAAGAATATATTTTGAAACTTTGAATGTTTATTCTGATACATGAAGGTTAGGACTAGGCTAAATATACCTGGTGTTTCAAAAGTTCGGTGTGAACATAAAACGTGATAAAAAAATATCAATGGGTCGTAGAGACATACGGTTTGCAGATAAATATTCAGAGAGGTACAGGTTTGTATGTTGCCAACAAAAAATTAGTTCAAATTCTCGGCAATAGAGGGCGCTACTGCAAGTAATTACATGGAATAATTTCTTATTGCTTACATAACGCAAGGTTTGGATAAAAAAAGTGTACATGCAGTATTCTCTAATATTTTTGTATTCAAATCTTGCGTTGTATGAGCAATAAGGAATTATTCCATGGAATTATCTGCAGTTCCGCCCTCTACTGTCGAAAATTTGAACTAATTTCTTTGTTGGTGTCATACATAATCCCGTACCACGCTGAATATTTATCTGCAAAACGCATGTCTCTACGACCTATAGATCCTTTTCTTTAACGTTTTAATTTCGCATCGAACTTTTGAAACACCCGGTATATATATATATCTATATATACACACACACATATATATATATATATATATATATATATATATGTATGTATGTATGTATGTATGTATGTATTGGAATTCACTTACACTTTCTTGACTTTTTCTGGCTGAACATTTATTACAGCACTGGGTATTAGACCGGGAGGCGGCATCACAGACAATCACCTCATCGAGTTTACTGCTGAAATTCCCGAATTAGTTAAAACTCGATTCGCATATTAAAACGGAATCTGTCTGCCAAGTCATATCTTGGTGGAAAACACCGTAAAAGCTGATTTTAGCAGTTGACTCGTAGGTTTACCATTCTGTTTTCCTGCACCCAAAGGCATGAAAACATGGAGGACTGAGAGTAGGAAAACACAATGGTAAAGCTACGAGTCAACTGCTAAAACGGCTTTTAAGGTGTTTTCCACCAAGATATGACTTGGCAGACATTTTGGGTTTTAATATGCGAATCGAGTTTTAACTAATTTGGGAATTTCAGCAGTAAACTCGATGAGGTGGTTTTCTGTTCTGTCGCCTTCCGGTCTATATGTTTTTAACGTAGTTCTTGGTGGTTGCAATAAAAATGTACCGTGATTTGTCTTAAAATGTTGTTGATGAGAAAATAAACAAAATATTTTTCCCTCAAGTTTTTGAAGGTATAATATTTTAGTATGCTAATGGAACATACCTTATAAAATTTGGACGTTCTAGAAACGATTCGAAAATCAATTTTTACCTTCACAATGGTGAAGTTTTCTAGCTCAACAATTTTTGATGCATTGAATATCTTTTAAACTATGACTCACTGTTTCTTAACATGAACATGACTTTCTTGACTTGAATGTTTTGGAAACAAATAACCAAATTAAAAAAAAAAAAAGCAATTTAACAAATTACAACGACCATTTGGAAAATGATTTTTTCGAAGACTAAAATTTAAGACATAAAAAATCGCACGGAGTTGATCATACATTACGTAAGCCATGGATTAAGCATTAACACTCCTGGACGAATTTTAAATGAAATTTCATTCTTAAACTTCTAAACATCCCACAATCTTACTTTTTACACCGTCGTACAGAGAAAAAAAATGTACTTTTAAATGCAATTTGTTTGAAAGCTGTATCTCAATTTGTTTCTGAGTTATTAATTTTTTTTGTAGTTTTTATTACTTTTTTGTCATAGTGGCAACAGAAGTATCCATCTCTGTTGAAAGTAAAGGTTAGTGTATAGACCAATCAGAATACGAATGAAATGCGGATTAAACCAATAAAAAGCTTAAGATATGTTTTTGATTTCCTATCCTGACTGAGGACAATAACCATTTTTCCAAATGGTTAAAGAAAAAAAAAGAACGAAAGGTCATGCTTACGGCATAGATTATGAAGCACTTTCCAACACATTCAGAATACTATAACAAAATTTCACGGTTTACTAAGGTGAAAGATGATGTCGAAATGAACAATTTGGAAAACGTATAAGGCATTTGAAAACCCAATTTCTGCTATTACCATGCCTCGCCTGAAAAATATACATTTTTTTTGTGCAGCTCTGTATACAATTTATAGATATGTATGTATACTACGTAGTATGCTAAAAGTTAGTTCAGTTAAACGCATAGCACTGTTGAAAATTTTTATTCACCAGTTTTCGCAAAAAAAAAAAAAAAAAACGGATGTAATTGAAAACTTTTGTGCAGCCCAGTTTATGATCTATAGAATTTATACACACCAAGTAATATTTAAAAAATAATTAAATTTAAATGCGCATACCACAAATGAAAAAGCGCTTCCAGTAATTATTGTTCGTAGTCTTCAATAGCTCAATTATTGTTAATTTTCTTCTGTAGCCAAATTCTTTTGTGAGTCCCTGTAAATAAACAATAAATTACATGCTTAAATTCTATAGTAAGAACCTTGTAGTATACTACAGTGATATATATCCATTTCAATATGTTCAAAATAGTGTAATATCATTAAAATACACCGCAAACGATTTCTCCCCATAGACCGTAAAGTAACCAAGTTCTTTTGAGTGTCTCTGCAAATCAACCGTAAATGTTCCACACTTCATTTTTAATACCGAGTATGCCATAGTGATACCTAATTTAAATATTGCGCGGCAGCGCAATACTTATTCATTTCCAGTGTCACTTCTCAATGTTAATTTAACTTATAAAAGCCTATAGAGCTCATAACTTTTTAATTTTTTTCTTCCAACTTTTTGTCCCTGATACCACTCATTTTTTTATTCTTTGCTAATTTTAATAATATTATCAGTTTAAAGTGTGAAAATACTTGCTTGACGTGAGTCAAAATGGATGATAAAATGCCTTTGCATATGGGTAAATTATAACCCAGGGAGTAACATGGGCTAATTTGTATTTACATTATTCAAATACTTTTCTTGATAATTCCAAATTTCGCTTTTTGTCATTGAGAATCAACAGACATTCCCCCCAAAAAATTTAACATATTTTTTTATTGTTGTCAATAATTCAAAAGCCTAAATAATAATTTGTCTATTTTTAATTGAATGATTTTTACGTATATTACGTAAAAATTAAACTGAAATAGTTTTTTTTCTATAGAATTAAGAAAAAGTTGAATATGGTGTCATAGTGGAAATAAAAATGACACTTTCAAACAGATTTTTTTTACATTCAGATTGGAAGTTTGTGCCCAAAGTACAGCCATTTGCATTACTGCACTGGAGAAACATTTTGAATTATACATAAGTAAATTGCATCACAAATTGTGATACAATACCGCATTAATCAAAGCCTGATGATGGTAACCTCCATTAATTTTGAAATATGTTCGTCTGAATGCAGTAGTTATTAAAAAACTTGATATATTAAACAAAAATCTAATTTTAAGAACAAATTAAAAAAACAAAATTTATTTCCTACATTGTTTAAGCCCAAGAAGGGGCAGATATTAAGATATTTCATTCAATTCGTTCTACATTTAATGTTAAAATTTTGTATCAAATAAGTTAAACCAATAGAATATTAAAAAATAAAAATAAAATTCATACAACATGATACTTTAAACACTCTAAAAACTTAGATTCCGTATAAATAAAATCGAAATAAATCTTAGACTTTTTAAAAGTTCTGTATTTTGCATGTATCTTATCATTTTATGTACGATTGTCATAAACATATTACAAAATCTGCAATACAAATATTTACAACTTAAAAATGGAAAAAGTCTAAAATTTATTTCGGTTTCATTTGAACGGAATTTAAGTTTTTAGGGTGTTTAAAGTATCATGTTGTATGAATTTTATTTTTATTTTTTAATGTTCAATTGGTTTAACTTATTTCAAATGAAAATCAAATTTTCACTATGTTGGCCCTTTGCGCCTCTTAAGCAATTACTTTGAAATTTGATTTTCATTTGAAATATTGTATTCAAGGCGAAAGATTTTTTCTGGAATAATTTCAATGAATTAATATGGATTAACTTATTTGTTACAAAAATTTAACATTAAATGTAGAACGAATTGAATGAAATATCTTAATATCTGTCCCTTCTCGGGCTTAAACAATGTAGGAAATAAATTTTGTTTTTTTAATTTGTTCTTAAAATTAAGTTTTTGCTTAATAACATATATCAGTTTCATGGCAATCGGACTATATTTACACGAGTTAGAGCGCGGACAGACAGACGGACAACAAAACGAATTCATAAACACTTTTCAAATTTGTTGGAAAAGGTAGCAAAAAAAAAAAACAAAACAAAACAAAACAAAAAAAAAACAGCATGTGAAAAAATTAACGACTGAATATACAGTGGAACCCGGTTAAGACGCTCACGGTTAATACGCGATCCCGCTTAATACGCGGATTTTTTCCGATCCCTTGAACATCGCCTATAAGGCTAATGCAAAAATATCACGTTTAATACGCGAACGGTTAATACGCGATCCCGCTTAATACGCGAGAGATTTCTGGTCCTTTAAGGCAAAAAATCACGCTTAAGACGCGAATTCATTGATCAAGATGCGAATTCCTTGTCTGCTTTCCAGTATTGACAATTTATCAGATTTTTTATATTAAATTGAAAAACAGCGACTGCAAATAGTAATATTTACTTTATTTAATAACAGATTAACTAAGGCGAACATTACTAATCGGAAATAGCGGTAGATATTTGATTTTTGAAGAAATTTATAAGCGAGCTGTGTTTTTAATTTTCGTTCAATTAATGAAAACTTGATATATAAACAATTATTTTCTCAGTAAGACAATATTTTTCGTTTCTAAATACAATCGCTTCGGGAAATTCCGTTCAAAATGCCCACTTTGACATCATTTTTTGAAATATATTCTGTCTCTGTCAAAATATCGATCATTACGGTACATTATATAGTTTCTGAATAAGCGAATCTACCAATTGGATACGTTTGAGAGCAAAAATGAATTTAAAAATGAGTCAGAAAATAAGCAGTTTGGATTTGAATACTCCCTTAATACGATGATTTTTCCAACACAATCCGCATCGGGAAATTCGGTTCAAAAGGCCCACTTTGACAGCATGTTTTAAAATATATTCTACCTCTATCAAAAAATTGACCATTACAGTACATTATATAGTTTCCGTGTAAGAAAAGGTACTAATTGGAAGCCTTTGGAGCAAAAATGAATTGTAAAATGAGTCAGAAAATAAGCAGTTTGGATTTGAATACACCCTTACTAAGATAATTTTTTTCTTCAACCGCTATGTATTTTTAATTTGTTTTTGCTGTAAGAATTGGTCCTATCCAAAACTTGTCTATATAGATGTTGTAGACAATATTAAGAAGATATATGATAAATTCATGGGGATATTATATCTTTTGAATTGACGGAGTTATGGATTTTTTTCTTCTTCAAACGCCCTTTTTGTTTTCGTTTTTATTTATTTTATTTTTTTTGCGGTGCGAATGGGTCCTATCAAAAACTTGTGAATATAAAAGTTGTAGATAATGTTAAGGAAATTCATGATAAAATTAATTGGATTTGATATCTTGAGAATTGACGAAGTTATGAATTTTTTTTCTCCCAAAAACCCTATTTTTTGCGGCCCTTGAGCCCATTTTTAACTTTATCAAAAATCTGTGATACATAAATTTTTGGACCTATTTTTAGAAGTAATAAAAACTTTAAACTGATTTGATATGTACAAAAATTAAGAAGTTATGGGGGGTTTTTCGGTTTTCACAAAACCCCTCCCTATTTCCATCCCCTTGGTCCGATTTTGCCCTTTAACGAACTTGACCGAGATTTTATACCCCTTGATTTTATGTATCAGTTTGGAAGAGATTGGTGCAGAATTGTGGAAGTTATCGTGTCCAGAAGAAAGTGATATATATAGATAGATTACATAGATAGATAGATAGATAGATAGATAGATAGATAGATAGATAGATAGATAAAGTTTTTTACTGAGGGTGGCTTTGGGCTCTAGGGGTCATGATCGGTGTAGATCTGCGAAAATTTTTCAGAAATTCCAACATAAGAATGACCCCAATAGGTAGTATTTCATACGAAATCTACCTAAAAATAGGCTAGCTTGAAATTATTTTTTTTTATTTTTGGTTGTAAATTAGTCTAGCTTGAAATTATTTTTTTTATTTTTGGTTGTAACGTATTAATCTACATTAAAGCCGTTTAAATTCATTTTATTTTTATTTTCAGCAGTTATTCTTAGTCGCTCCTAAAAAAAATAATAATGAGTTAAAGTTTAATACAATTAAATTTCAATCTAAATATACCTAAAAGATAAAATTTTCAACCGTAAACATCTAACCGAAAGCCCTAAAGTTCATTTAGACCAGGGTCGGCGAACCTTTTTACATCCGCGTGCCAATATTTTTACAAAAAAAAATTCAACTGAACATGGAGTGCCGACAACGCCACCCCCCCCCCCTACCCTCCCCGTAACATTCCCGCAAAAAATAGCGAATTAATTTAATAGTGAATTATAAATTAGTTTAATTGTAATAATAATAAATAATAGTGTCAAAATTATTTACTATTATTAGATTATTATAAATATAGCTAGCATACCTGCGAGTAATACCAAAGTACGCATTAAATTAAACAATGTATAACGTAGAAAACTCGAACCAAAACATTTTTCATATGAAAAGATTATAATAAATAAATAATATAAAGAAATAGAAATAATTATAGAAAAAATATAATTATAGTTTTCATTTCATTTTACAAATGTTTTAGCAATCAAATTATTCTTTTTCATAACTTATGAAAAAAGTCATGTTTTAATAGTTTTATTAATACTTCTGCCATTTAAACAAATTAAAGATCAATTAACAAATTCTAGCAAAAGTTAAATAAAACCTCATGTGCAGGTCAAAACGCGTCAAATTATGCAGAAATATTATAGCAAAGAACAATTTGATTTGCTAAATTCCTCTCTTTCTATATGCGAATCATAGGTGCCATCATAACGAAATCGAGGAAATGGAGAGTTGGGAAGGGTGAAATATTTCTAAGCGGGAAGTTCACTGATACAAGTACACAAGTATCTATTATGGAAAACAAAAGCTATTTTCACTGAAGCTCGGGTATTGATAAAAAAATAATAAAGAGGTGCAGAATTTTGGGAATTTAACTGAATTTTGATTTAGAACTTCAATCAATGGCGTGCCAAAAATATCTTCTCGCGTGCCAGTTACGGCACGCGTGCCATAGGTTCGCACACCCTGATTTAGACGATTAGATGTGTAAATAAGCACAGTTTCTGCAACATTAAACAACTCACGTTTAATACGCGATCCCGCTTAATACGCGACTTTTGCCCACTCCCTTGAAACGCGTCTTAACCGGGTTCCACTGTATATGTTTGAATACTCCTACATATATTTTTATGTTTTTGATTCTGGCTAGTAGATCTCAAATAACTAGATAAATAATGAAAAAAAAATTGCTATTTCATCGAATTTCTGAATGTATAACGTTTAGGTATAATTTAGTGTAATTTTTAAAAATTTAGAAGCTTTGGAAACTTTATATAAAATTACTCCAATAACTTTTTCTTCTTATGAAATGGTGAAGTGTTCGCTCGTCCTCAACAATTTTTACTTTACTGGGTAATTTTTTACCATGCGTGTTGGCTATTTGTTGTTTTAAGTATGACAATTGTTTTTTAATAGCGTTGGAAAGTGAGCAAAAAAAAAAAAAAAAAAGCTGCATGTAAAATAAAAGATAATAAAAACCTTCATAGAGGGGCCATATATTACTGCTGGTTTAACAATGTTATCATAACCTCAAACTAGGAGAACTATGCTAATATGAAAATCTAAGGATTTTTGTTATTTTTTTTAATGTATAGTTTATGCACGTAACAACTTATAAGTTAACAACTTATAAGTTAATAGATATAGGTATATATGCAAGTGTCACGCGCAGGACATTTTGTCAGTTTTTCATGGATTGGCCCTGAAACAGACAAAGTATTTAGGTCTAAGGTTTAAGGGGTCTCAGGACTCTTAAAATTGGAAAAAAAGAAAAAAAAGAGATCATTTTTAACATTTAATATCTTAAAATGCATATGATTTTAATATTAGTGGGATGTAGCCTTAAATTACTTTATTTCACTCAAATATGAGTTGAGTGCAGATCACTCAAGTGCTATTGGATTTAGTTTTAAATGACTTCATTTCACTGAAGTATGACTTGGTTAGATTTTTGAATTTTTGCCAGAAATTAGTGGTTTCTAAATCAATCAAGTGCTACTGGATTTAGTCTTAAATGACTTCATTTCACTGAAGTATCAGTTGGTTTCAAATCACTCAAGTGCTACTGGATTTAGCCTTAAATTACTTCATTTCACTCAAATATGAGTTGGCTGAAAATTACTCAAGTGCTACTGGATTTATTCTTAAATGACTTTATTTAACTCAAGTATGTCTTGGTTACAAATCGTTCAAGTGCTACCAGATTTAGTCTGAAATGACTTCCTTTCACTCAAGTATGTGTTGGTTTCAAATCACTCAAGTGCTACTGGATTTAATCTTGCATGACTTCATTTCACTCAAGTATGCGTTGGTTGCAAATAACTCAAGAAAGTGCTACTGGATTTAATCTTAAATGACTTCATTTATCCCAGGTATGACTTGGTTACAAATCACTCAAGTGCTACTGGATTTAACTTTCACCGATTTGATTTCACTCAAGTATGAGTGAAATAGAGATCACTCAATCATAAGTTGCTTAAAAGTAACTCGTTCACTCGAGTGTTTCAACTCTTTACGAGAAGTTGGCTTTCAAATGGTGAGATAAGTTGATTTCGGCTAAACTTGAGTTATTTTGGCTCTTTCGTTTTAAGAGAGTAGGAGAACTTTTTTTTGTGTCCGTCAAACTGACTAACAAACTGTTGCTACGTTTTACTTCTTATTTTCCTTGTATACTGCAGCAATATACTATAACTATACTTTATACTTTACATGCAGTGGTAATACTTTATACGATTTATATTAAATAGGAAAATAATTATAGCAACCTTTTCTTAGAGTCAGTTCTTTCTCTTTTCAAACAAAATTTCAAAGCGTCACGACTTCAATAGCCTCTTGACAATGACGTCATTTTTATGTAATCATATTAGATTTAACTTTTAGGAATGATACTATAAGTTTACAGTTAAAATTGCGCCTTACGAAATCGAATTTCCCTAAATGCTACCCATTTGATTGAAATTTTGCATTTTTTTCGTGTTGTCAGGGAAATCGTATATTTTACTGTTGCAGTCCCCAAAGGAAACCTATATTTTCATCTATAAATCGTAGGTATTTTACTATGATTGCGTCAAAGTAACGTAATTTTCTTGTGATTGTATTAACAACTAGTATCCGTCAGGCCGAAATGTCGGAGCATGGAGTCGCATAAATTTAACACATAACACTTTAAAATTTAAAAAAAAAAAATTAATTTTCATGATTACTGTTTAATAGTACAAAATTAATTTTGAAATAACACCCGTTGAATCCTCATTTTCTAGTGTTTAATTCAGTCATCAGTTGCCTCAGGCAAAATGCTCAAATGCTAATTTGTGGCATGATAATCAACAAAATGAACCATTATAGCCTGTAGCAAGCCTGGGGGTTGAAATTTTGGGTCATAGACAGTATCTTTTACTGTACTCAGTACACCGCTTATCAATCCCACTCCTTCCAGATATTGAAATGTAACATAACTCTTAATTCAACTGCTGAAAAAAGTCCAGCCTAAAGTCCAAACATGTGATCAACTTCATTACATCTTACTTTTAATTATTGTGGTCTGCTAACATTCTTGTCATTGATCACTTTGATTTAAGAAGTACTTCTTGTTTATGTTCTTTCGCTTGCTTGTTTTTAGAAAAAAGACATATAGTATCTTTAAATCATTCAAGTTGAGCCGGAAGCAGTGTAGCTTTCCACCGTTGCATAAGGGATGAGAGTAGTCTGAAACTTGACCCACGCAAAGCGAATATAGAGTCTTTCGAAACTGTCTTTGCAAATCGTCATTTTGTCTCAATGAGTTTGTTAATGTGAAGCAATTTTCAAAAGCTCTAAGCATTTTTTCTCTGCGAAGTGCCAAAATGTATTTTATAGAATGTCTCTTATATAGAGGGATGTCTTTTACGCGATGTAACTACCTAATACCTCCAAGGATTTAAACAAAGTACCTTTGCGACATCTTTGTTCAAGTTCAGCCATAAGACGACAATTGAAAATTCGTCAATAAAGATAAATAATACTGTATCCATGCTGAGCTGTAGATTTCTTTCTGCCTGACTTTTTAAATCAGCGAACTATTTAAAACACGGTGGTTTTTTAAGCACTGGGTATATTAACTTTCCTTCGACATTAAGCTCAGCTGTATTTGTTAGTGCCAAAAGAATGACAACTTCACGGAATGATTTATGACTTTTAGTGAAGTTGATTTCTCACGAATTATCTTTCATTGTTGTATCCATTTTCCAATTATAAGCATAAAACTTATAGTCATATAAATTAACATCAAAATTTTCGCCAAGCTTGGAGACATTTCGAAATTTCGCCAAATTTGGCGACCAAAAATATGTTGATATAAATGGAACGAATTTGGTTGTAGCTGCCGAATTTGGCGAAATTTCCACTGAAATTCAGCTGTGATGATTCTTCTCTAATAGGGTTCTTCGCATTTTAGCTTGGTGTTTTTCCGTAAAATTAGCTAAAATCATAAAATCAAGAAATAAGTAAGCTGCTTTTTTTACGCTTTTAAGGCTTTTTTATTTTCTTATCTACATATTTCTGTTTTCAAGTGTACATCTAGACCAAAAATGCTTATCTCATTCACTTCAGAATGTTCACTCGCATTTCAGTTGAAACAAATTCACTTACAGTGAATTAAAAAAAAAAAAATGAGTAACCTTCTGTAAGTGGGACCACTAACAAATGGTTATATTTGCGCATAAAACAGCGCTCACTAAATTATGAATTTTTCTACCAACCCGATTACGGAAATTTCCTAATGCAAACATACATACCTCTGAATAAAAACATACATAATAATATATACAATATATAAGTAATACATACATAACATTATATATTTCTCGACTTCTTTTATTATCATTCATTGCCATGCGGTTAATACTGAATCTGTTATCATCCAACTAACATCCAAAATCGTTTTCTCCGTATTCGATTTCTTTTTATTTCTCTTAATTTAAAATTCAAAGTTAATCGCATCGATTTGATAGGTTACGGAAAATGTTCACTTGCATTTCAGTTGCAGCACATTCACTTACGGTGAATTAAAAAAGAAAATTAATAACCTTCTGAAATTGTGACCACTACCAAATAGTTAAATTTGCGCATCAAACAACGCTCACTAAATTATGAAATCGTCTACAAACCCGATTACGGAAATTTCCTAATACAAACATATATACGTTTTAATACAACCATACATACATATAAGTAATACATACATGACATTATATCTTTCTCGATTTCTTTGATTACCATTCGTAGCCATGCGACTAATACTGAAATCGTTACCGTGCGGCTAATAAACAAAGTCGTATTCTCCGTATTCGATTTCTTTTGATTTCTCTTAATTTAAAATTCAAAATGAATTGCACCGATTTGGAAGGTTACGGCGAATGTCCATGTGCATTTCAGTTGCAGCACATTCACTTACAGTGAATAAAAAAAATGAGTAACCTTCTATAATTGGGCTGCCACCAAATGGTTAAATTTGCGCATCAAACAACGCTCGCTAAATTATGAAATTGTCTGCAAACCCGATTGCGGAAATTTCCTAATACAACATGCATACGTCTGAATATAAACATACATACATAAGAATACATACATATAAGTAATACATACATGACATTATATAAGGGTTCGTACGACTCCTGGAATTTTGCGACCAAGACATTCTTCTGCACCGCTATTTTCTTACAGAAAATCTCTCCTTATAAGAATGCGAAATTTCACCAGTTTAGCCTAGATTTCTTTTTCTATAAAAGAAAAATACTGGAAACTTTCCTGGAAAATACCCTGATCCGTACAAACCCTGTTATGTTTTTCTCGATTTCTTTGATTTATCACTCGTAGCCATGCGGCTAAGACCCAAAATCGTATTCACCGTATTTGATTTCTTTTCATTTCTCTTAATTTAAAATTCAAAATAAATTGCATCGATTTTGGTAGGCTATGGAGAATAAAAGGTTCGCACTAAAAAAAAAAAAAAAAAAAAATGAAAACCTGGTTGTTACGGACGTAGAAAGTAAAACTTCTGAAAATCAATCTTATCTCAGGTCACAAATATTGCCGACGCCATAACGATTCGGATGAGGTTAAAATGCATAATTTACAACAATGGAGCTAATGTTTTGTTTAATAACGAGATGAAACCCGTCGTATTTTGACGAAAGAAAATGTTTAAAAAGGAACTCATACATTAGTTAATACTTACTCTCAACAAATGTCATTTTAAATTTAAAGTTACAAAAATACGAATTCCATAAATTTCGACTGTTCAACGTATTAAATTAAAATGTATTAGTATATCTAACCAAGATAAGTAATTATGATGAAATTAAGCATTGAGGCTCTTATATTTGAAATTACCGTTTGAAAATCAGCAAAAAATGTTTTCACCATGAGCCAATCATAGCCAATCATATCGCGGAAAATCTAAACTTAACGTCATTTTCATCGTCTTAAAATTTACATACGCATCTCCCAAATTTACATTCACCATTTCAAAAATATTGCAGTACGCAATAAGTTATTAATACATATATTTCCCAACTTCAAATCAAGTTTGTTAACTACGACTTTGCATGTGAACATTCGCACTCTTGACTTGTGATTCTAATCTCCGTATCGGCGAATCAAATTCCAGAAATTTCTATGTTTTAGAGGCGCTCGTAGTAAAATATTTCGTTTTATCAGAGAAAATGATGGTTTTCATTGAAATATGATGTCATTTTGCCTCACTGAAGCATTTCACATAGCGTCTCAAACTCAGTGGAGTGAAAAAGTATTGAATTGTAATAGCTTTTTGAGGAAAAATTTAGCGTTTTTTTTTAAAGCGTGACGTCATTTTCTGTTCCCTTTCTTTACAAAGTTAATTTTGAATTTTATTAGAAATTGACATCAATAAAGATAAACATACTTTATTAATTTTCTTTTCTTTACAACAATGGAAGTAATCCAATTGCTACCATTTTGAAAAAAAATCATAGAAATTTTTTTAATTTTAAATTTAAATATAAAAATGGGAATATATAAAAAAAATAGCTAGTTCCGGAAATCTACAAAGAAACAGCTTTCATTTTAAAAAAGAATTATTAAAATTGGTTCAGAAAAAAGTCCAAGGTAGATGTCTAAAAAAAAAAACGCCTTATCTTTCAAATATATAAATTTAAACCCGCAATGTTATGTCTATGGGAAAATTTTGAGCAGACATATCATGTCGTTAGGGTTGACGAATATTTATGATTTTCAATACGCACCGAGATTTTGCCACTACCAACGTCCATTGAATTTTTTGTGTCGATACGGCAAATATTTTGGACGCTATCGTGTTAATAATAAGTGTAATTTTTGCAGGGAAGCCGGAGCTGTGCTCCGACAACAATTTATGGACGCGAATGCACAGAGCTTCATCATTGTGATCGCCGTATTGTTGCATTTTTTATTATTTTATTTTATCCAGAATGTTCCTCTATTTAACACTGGGAAAGCCGGGTTATTCTCCAATTTCTTCTTAAAATATTTGCGAGTTTGTATAAGTTTTAAAGAAAACTCTCTTGATATAATTCGAAACCAAATATTTTTTACTGATTGTGCCTTATGAATTTCTTCAGTAAATATGTTTTAATTCGTCTATAAATTTTTAATTTTTATTATAGTTTATCAACTTAAGATGTTCAAACTAGTTTTTGTAATAGACAATCAATGTAGAAGACAGAACTCTTGTAAAAATACTTTTTTAAATTTATTTATTTCCACAAAAATGAAACTTTCTTAACGGAATTATATGAAAAATAAAAATGAATAACAATTGTCCATATTTTAAAACACGCAAAGAGATTCTTTAAAAAATATGCACGATTTGACAGAGTCAATCACTAACTATAACTAATAAAATTGATTCAGCATAGCAATTATCTTCTACATACGAATTGCATTATTTTGAACTGTACTTGTATAATTTGTCAATTTTTAGATATAGGTTTATGCTCCACTTATCGTATTATTAAATATTCATTATATTTGTTAAATATTCGCTTTTATACTTAAGAAATCAATGAGTGCTCGATTTATGTATTCAATCAGGGTTTTAGTATTAGAAAACAGCAACAATATTTTATTTGACATAAATATAGTTTTGTATTAATAACAGAGGAGAAGTGTTCGTTATATACATTGATGATGATGAATCTTCAAATACCTGTCCGAAAAAAATATTTATAACATATAAATCAAACGAAAATGTACTCAAAGGCAAGGTAATAGTATGAAATATTTATGACAGGATTTTGCTGTTTAGGTTTCAATGCATTTGAAAGTCCGGTTTATACTTACTTAATTTTCAAAGCAATGCTTTCGAAATAAAAATAAAAACCAAAGGAAACATTTTCGTTTATAGAAGTACTGTATTGAACAAAATGAGAAGAATAGAGAGTTTTATTTACTTTTAAGATGTTGAAAATGAATAAGGTAGAATCATCAGGTACCTGTCCGAAAAAAAAAAATTTAAGATCAAAATCAAAATCAAAAGTACTCAAAGATGACAGCATAGAAATACTTTTAACCCATTAATGCCGAGTTCCTTTTACACCTTTTTAATACCTAGGTACCAGTTGACACCAGTTTTCCCATATTGTAATTTTAACTTATTTGATCTCTCAAAGTCTGAGATTAAGTAATAACAAAATTTGCTTACTAAAATATTGGTTTTCATATTTAAAATTTTCGTATTTCTCTATTGGCAGATTTTCGTACCAACCGGCATTAATGGGTTAAGAATGTTGTACTGTTTAGGTATTGATGCGTTTGGAAGTTTTTATCAACCGTGCTTAACTTTTAAATACTTTTATCCAGTATTTGCACATATTGTGATTTTGCTGGTTATGACAATGTTTTTCTGTGATATATATAGTGATTTCTCTATGCTCAAAGCAAATTTAGCATTTGCAATCTTAATCTGCCTTTGTATTTTTCTGTGGCATGTACTATGCAGAAGAAAAAAATCACTAGAAATTATCAATAAGAAATTCAAAGGTTTGAGAAAATTTTCAAAAGAAGTGATAACATACAATTTGCCGAAACCCTGTTTTATAAGAAGTTTACTGCTAATCAATTTTGCATTAAATTTAATAAATTCATTCACATTTTTCCGGGAATCCAAATATTTGGACGCTTTCAGCGTAATATTTTCTTATCATATGTGGCCAGAATGCGGGACAACGTTTAATCATAAATTATACCTTTTCATTATCGCATTTTCTATTAATTTTGTGGCTTCGTGTTTCCTTATTTTAATATCCATTCTATACTGTGTTCTGTGTTATCGTTGCTCTATAATACTGATTCGGTTCAGGAAACGAATCGAAATAATTCAAAATTCAGAGGAATATTATAAATTGCAGGATAAATTAGGCATAGAATACCTTGAGTTAATACAGATTATAAGAAAGGTACAGTCTTTGTTGTCTCTACCCTCTCTTCTCCTAATAATCATATCATTTATCCAAGCGTTTATTTCTTTAGCGACTTTTATGTTATATTCTCTGGGCGAACTACCTTTATTTCTGATACTTGAACATGTATGTCTGCATATTCCTGCAGGTATCTTTACGTTTCTAATTCCAGCTTATGGTTCGCAAATTACTACACTGTAAAAAAAGAACGACATTTTTAGAGTACAAAGTACTGTTCATCTCGCGCACAAACTCGATCACAGTTGAATGTAATGTATCTTTCTTTGGTTTCCTGACTATTTAAACAGGGAAAATACAGTAGTTGCGTAAAATTAACAGCACAATGTACTGGCAATTTGAACGCCAGTAGTTTGTGCTGTGGTCCAAATGCGTCCAATATTGCCAGTACATTGTACTGTTATTTTTACGCAACTACTGTATTTTTAATGTTTAAATAGTCAGGTAACCAAAGAAAGATACAGTACATTCAACTGTGATCGAGTTGTGCTGGCAAATTTACAGTGGTTTTTTTACAGTGTAGAGAAATGAATAAAAGCAAATTGTTATTTCATCGAATTTCTGAATGTATAGTATTTAAGCGTGCTAATCGAGCAAGTCTTAAGAATTTGGATGTACTGAAAAAATTATATAACGTTACTCCAATAACATTTTCTGCCTATGAAATTGTGAAATTTTCTCGTTCAACAATTCTTGCTGTATTGGGTACCTCTTTAACATATGGTTTACTCATTGTTAACTTAAATACCAAATGAGCTTACCTTATAAATTTTTTTTTGAACGCAGACAAACCAATTTTTTACCGAAATGCTGAATGTGGTTAAAAACGATAACCGAATAGGCTTTAAGATTTTAGAAGTATGTGAACCTTTATGTAAAACTATTGCATTAGGATTTGATGCTATTTAAAAGGTGAAATTTTATCGTTCTATAGCTTTTGCTGCACTTGGTACTTTTTAAAGGTACGGCTTAAGGTTCATAATATTAATACGACATGACGTTTTAAAAATTATATTGGGAAAGGGACAAAACATGGATGTAGCAGCATGTGAAATACACTCATTTTCAAATATATCTTTACATAAACAAAAATAGTGATATTTCATGAAATATCCAATCGATGTAAGAGATTTTTGTTGGGAATGTGTGAAATACAACCCTAATTAGCATTATCCAATCAAAAGTGATCAAACGGTTTCTGATATGCAAATGAGGGCGTTACGTCACGCGACGGTGAAGGAAGCGCGTTGCGCAAAGTAAATATCGGAGTGAATGTCTACAATATAGCGTTTAATTTCAGTGTGTAAGGACTGAAAACGATTTTTATGACTTCGCAGTATCATTTGGAAGAATCTATGAAATGACGAATTACACTGGGGAATGCACATTTTGTTGACTTTGATCTGGCACTTGTTTTTGGTCAATTTTTGACATCTAAATCGAAAAATGACCCCAGTTTTTTTCTATCACGTCAACTTTTTAAGCTACAGGATATCCCAAAAATCATACTTAATGTGGATACAAAGGGGAATAAAGGGAAAATTACCAAATATATTTTTCATACAACGGCTGTATATACTTACTATAAGCTACATTGTGTTAATAAAAATAGTAAAATCCTTTCACAAAACGAAAAAAAGTACATATTAGGGTAAAAAGTTTCGCTTGCGCTTTTCCTGGAGTGTTCAATGTGTGGACAATCTCGCTTGATGCGCCAACAATATTCAGTCATAATATATTCATCCCATCTACTTTGATATTGTTCTTCCATGAGCTTCAAATCTTGGTGGAATCGCTCACCCTGCTCATCACTGACTGCACCAAGATTTTCCGGGAAGTCATCAAGATGGCTATGCAGAAAATGAAGTTTGATGCTCATGTTGCAACCAAACATTTTGAAGCTCTCTAAAAGTTGCTGGACAATTTCGATGTAATTTTCTATTCGCGTATATCCAAGAAAGTCATTGACATTGTTTTTGAATGCCAACCAAGCATTCTTTTGGAGCATTGTCATTGTTCCGATGAAATGGTCATCTGTATTGAGCTTCCGAATCTGTGGACCATTAAATACACCTGCTTTTATCTTTTCAAAAGACAGGCTTGGCAATTTCGAAATGAGATATTTGAAACAGTCTTTTTCAGTTGACAAAGCTTTCATGAACTGCTTCATTAGACCCAGTTTTATATGCAGAGGTGGAAATGTGATGTTCATTCTGTCGACAAGCGGTTGATGCAAAATGTTATTCCACCAGGTTTGAGGTCAGATCTTGGAGGCCAATTCAACTGGAATCAATGCTTCTCAGGAGCTCTGCTGTGTACATAAAAAAGACAGGTATACCGAGTATATCCATGTTGCTGGCTAAGAAGGAAGCAGACCATTTTAAGATTAACACA
The DNA here is from genome assembly GCA_963932465.1 of Maratus speciosus. Classification (NCBI taxonomy): domain Eukaryota; kingdom Metazoa; phylum Arthropoda; class Arachnida; order Araneae; family Salticidae; genus Maratus; species Maratus speciosus. Next base: position 248,649,704 of record OZ010786.1, on the reverse strand, counting down.
GATGATCCATTCGTGCATGTGATATTACAATAAATAAATGGCTCTCTGTATGTCCTCATATTCTTCGCGCAAATAAATTGAATCCCCTATTGGGACTACTTCAAATAACTTTCCATTGTGAAGGAGCACGGATTTTAATCTCCTTTGAGCTGTCGATGAACAAGTCGTCGTTCAGTTGCAGTATAGGGTGGAATTCTCAACTCCTCCATTAAACCATGCACGTTATGGCAATAAACAAATCCATCATCACTTTGAAAGTATTGAAGAACATTTTCTTGATGGAAAGTATGATACCTTATCTCCCTTTTCAAGCAAAGTTTTCTCGTACAGTCTTCATACTAATAGTTCTGAAGCTTTTTTCTTCCTATGACTCATGCTCGATTCAGCGCAGAGTGGTCATATTAATATAAGCTGTAGAGAAAAAACTGGACGTGATAGAAGAAAACTAAATGCAGTTTTGAAATCAGCACGCTTTGTTTACTTAAAAACAGCTGAAAAATTGAAGTCAACAGAAATTGTGTTAAAGATTGCACCCAGTGTTATCGCCGTTTAGAAGCAGCTCAGACAATCACAGAATTATCGAGATACGTGAATATTTTAAGGCAGATAGTCTCTACATTCCATGTGAAAGATTTCAGAACTCTGGCACTGTAGTCAGGCGGCTTGGACAAGGTCGCGAACGAAAAACAATTGCTTCGGAAGACCGATATTTGGCAATAACTGCCCGTCGAAACAGACAGTCTGCTGCTCGGAAGTTAAGTTCAGAGCTTGCAGCCAGCACTGGAACAGTCGTATCCAGGTAAACTGTGTACAGAAGGCTTAATAAAATAGGCTTTTATGCCAGAACACCAATGGTATGTGTGTCCTTGTCTGCACAGCACAAGAAGAATCGCTTGAATTGGTGCAAAGAACATCAGGACTGGAGTGAACGCCAATTGATCCATATTCTTTTTACTGATGAATCGAGATTTAATTTACATCGGATTCTAAATGTGTTTTCATCTGGATGGAGTCAGGAAGACGAAATCGTCCTTCGAACATGATTGAACGTGACCGTTTCAACAGTGCACGTGTGATGGTATTGGGCGGAATAATGGTCGATGGACTTATGCCCCTACACATTTTCAAAAGCAGATCTGTGACCGGCCAGCGATATTGGAATGAGGTCTTAGAACCTTATGTCCGACTTTCCAGAGATGCTTATGGATCTGACTTTATATTTATGGACGATAACGCTCGTCTGCATCGAACACACTTCATTGACGATTATCTTGAAATTGAAACTATTGAGCGAACACCATGGCCAGCAAAATCTCCTGATATCAATCCGATAGAGAACTTATGGGACTATCTGGGGAAAGCAATTGCATGGAAACATCCTCCTCCAAGAGACAGAAATGAACTGAAGACCGCATTGCTGGAAGAGGGGAACTTAATTCTCCGAACTGTGGTTAACAACGTTAGTGCCAACATGAAAACACGTTGTGATAACCGTGTTCACGTTAGAGGAGATTCCGTATTAAAATCATAAGCCTCCATTTTTTCCTGAGTTATTCCTGTTTTTCTGCACGTTCCTTGTTACCTATTTTTTGTCATTTTTATTGTTTCATGCTACAGTTTTACACCATAAGCAGTGATATTATGTTTTTTCCTCTGTATCCATATGTTATGGTGTTCTGTATAATTACACAGAAATTCATAAAATTATAATTCAGCATTTCTGCGAAATACGTGATTCTATGCATGTAAAGATAATATTGGACATGGAGTGTACATTAAAAACTGACCCTATATGTTGTTATATCCCTGAAGGTATTTTACATTTTTGATTATAACTTATGATTCCCAAACAACTGCAAAATTAAAGAAAACTAGTAGGATGTGCCAATACTAAAATTGTCGTCTGTCTCATACATCTTAATATTTCAAAAAGTAGTTATAGATGTTAACATTTCAATATTATTAGTTCAACATTATAACAATTTTGATTTATTAAAATCAATAGTTTTACGTTATTCTGTTGTACATTAGCTGTTTGCGAATAACCGGCTTAGCAGGACGCGAGTTTCCGTTGTTGCACGAGCCGCCGATGGACAACAGAACTACGAAAAATCGAGAAAGTTATAGAAATATCGCTATCATAAAGCCCCTTTTTGGTGGAATATGTCCAAATTGAAGGATAACCTGTTGTCCATAGTCAAAAACATACACAAAAAATTGGTTCAATTCTGTTCTTAACTTTATATATTTTTCGATGGTAAAATAAAGAAAATGGCAAAAAAATCGCTATTACAGCCCCCCCCCCCCTTCCAGTGGAACATTTCCATAATGAAGGAGGACCTACTGGCCATATCTAAAAATATACACAAAAAATTTGGTTAAATTCTGTTTTTAACTTCCTACACTTTTCGATGGTACAATAATGAAAATGGCGCAAAAATCTCTCTGACAGCTACCCCTTCCGGCAGAATGTTTCTATATTGAAGTAGGAGTTGCTTGCCATAGCCAAAAACATACACAAAAAATTTGGTTCAATTCTATGCATAACTTCCTACACTTTTCCATGGTAAAATGGCAACACACGGACACACGGATAGACAGACATTTTGCATAAACGTGATTTTTGGTATCTCTGACCCCTAAAATGTGTAAATCCGTCGAAAACCGGAAGTCGAAAAAAATTTCGATTACAACACTTTCTTCTATTGAGGATAGAAGAAAGTAAAAACTGTGAAGTCTTCTGGTTTAACCATTCTTGCTGCACTAAGAACTTTTTTAACGCACGACTTGCTGGTTTATTGTATAAATATGATGTTCTTGCAAAACATTATTTACTGAAACTTCTGACTATATTATGTTTAAGCATAATAGTCAAGCAATTGTTAGGAATTAAGAAGCGCTGGAAAAGTTTTATGAAATTACTTCAATAAATTTTTCTGTCATGGAATGAAGTTTTCTGACTGAATAGGTCTTGCAGCAATTAGGTACTTTTTTAACGTAACCTCTCGGTTACTTATAATAAAAATACAACAGGATTTGCTTTAAAATGTTATTGATGAGAGAAAAGATCAAAACTTTATTTTCTTAATGCTTTAAGACAGTATTTAAGCTTGACAATCAAGTATATCTTAAAATTTTAGAAGTGTTAGAAACAACTTCAATATCATTTTTAACACTTTCCAACTTAGTTGAAAGGTGTTTATGAATTCGGTTAGTCTGTGAGTCTGTATGTCTTCGCTCTAACTGGCGTAAGACTACTCGGATTTTCATGCAATTGATATATGTTAATGAAGTTTACCACAGCATGTTCGGTACTGTATATGAAGTGTGTAGCATTAATAATTCATTTACAGGGGCACGTAAAAAAATCCGTTAAATTATGGTCAATCGGGAAAATTGTTTGCAGTGTATTTTAATGACATTATGCTATTTCAAATACATTGAAATTGATATAAATCACTGAATTTCGCATCAAGATGATTACACTATAATAGGGCGTTCATACCATTTTTATTCATTTACAGGAACACACAAAGAAATCTGTTATTATTTTGTTATTATTGTTAAATCTGTGTTTATGCAATAAATGCTGAAAGTTCGTTTTCAATTTCGGTATGCGCTTTTAAATTCAACTATTTTTTTGCATGTTATTCGTTGTGTATAAATTCTATGCCTGGTATACAGACCTGCACAAAAGAATTTCCATTTCCGTACCATTCTACTTAGCCGAAATTTCTGAAGAAGAATTTTCAACTGTGGTATGTGTATCCTAAATGAATTTTTTTTTAAACCATTTGGAAAAATGGTTATTGTCCTCGTCAGGGTAGGAAATCAAAAGCATATCTGAAGCTTTTTATTGGTTTAATCTGCAATTTATTCGTTTTCTGATTGGTCTATACAGTAATAAGTATTTCCCTTTAATTTCAACAGAGATGGACAACAGAGTATTGCCACTATGACAAAAAAGTAATAAAAACTACAAAAAAAAATATTAATAACTCAGAAACAAATTGAGATACAGCTTTCAAACAAATTGCATTTAAAAGTACATTTTTTTCTCTATACGACGATATAAAAAGTAATATTGTGGGATGTTTAGAAGTTTAAGAAATAAATTTCATTTAAAATTGGCCGTCAGATTTCTTGGAAATCTGACGATGGAAAAGCCTTTTCCCGAACAGTCAATGAAATGCTTGTATCATACAGCACGATCGTGCTGTATAGTAGAGCTCAGCCGCATCTTTTACGTTTTGAAACATGATGAAAATACAACAACTCGATTACAATCCAAACCAGAAAACATTCAGTGATTAATAATGGCTTGTTGGAAAGGTCGACGATGTGCCTTTTAGCGATGTGCCTTTCGAAGGTCGGGTCAAAAAATATCCAATATTAAGAGAATGGCACCCATTTAAACTTTACATAGCGTTCCATAATTTAACAATATAAAAATATCTCCTTCAATCTTTCTTTTCTGTTGCTACATCCTAAAAAGCGGCACAATAATTTTAAAAAAGTGATAACACGCGTATTTTGTTTTAAATAAAAATCTGATTTTTCTCGCTATATTTTTTTCATTTTTCAAATCATTCACGTCATTCTAATCAAAAAATGAAAATATTTTCTATATATATGTAAAAACTTTAACTAAACACGTGTTAAAATGACGCAGTATCTTCATTTGAATATTTTTAATGTTTAAAAATCTATTTTAATACAGGAGATTTAATTAAAAAAAAATAATTTAGGAAAAGATAATAATAAAAAAAATCGTTTGCTAGGTATGACGTCAATTTCTGTTTAACTGACATAACTTTGTAATGATGTTTTATTCTGAAAAGAGACTCCTGATATTCTGAAATTAATCGTTATTATTTTCATCCGTAAAACGAAAGATTTATTTTTAAGTCATACGAAAGAAATTTTCTGTAAATGCTAGTTCATTTGGTTGTATTTATTGCATTTTCCTGCGTATTGTCAAGGAAGTTGTATACTCCTATTGCACGCGCCAAAGAAAACATGCATTTTAATTTTAAAAGCTTTAGTATAATTACGTCATTATAACGCCAAATGAAATTCAATTTCGCGAGTTTAAAAATAATTAATATTGTTGGACCGAAAGTAATGATCTAAGACACGGACGGCGAACCTATGGCACGCGGCAGATTATTTTTGGCATGGCATAGATTTCAGTTTTACATCACAATATAGTAGAATTTCACAAAATGCATTAATTAATATAAATGTTTTCTGTGTCACTTGAATCCGATTAGTTCGGTTGGTTGTGATTGTCACACAGATTGAAGAAATTGAAATATAACTTAATTTATTCGAATCTAGCTCAATATTAGATCAGAAAATTTTGAGAATTAGAAGATTATCGCTAAACAAAAATTAAAAGTGTAATAAGCAAAAATGCTGATTTTAAAATTACAACAACTTGGAATTCAATTCCAGACACTAAAAGCTACAGTTTCTGGCGTTTGCTATTTTGACAATTTTTTTTGCAAGACACTCTTTTCGTAAAAAAAAAAATCCCTGCCGGCTCGGGCCTACAGGCGGAGGTAGATTTCGATGTTAAGTACTAAATTCTCCAACAAAACTTAAATTAAGATTAGAGATAAAACCCAGTTTCTTCACAAAGAGCGAGCTGTAGGGAGCTAAACTTTTTGTGAAAATTGTAATATACACGAATACACACACACATATATATGGAATAGGTTTAAAAAATGGCTACAAAAAATTCAGAGAATCTTAAAGTGTTAAAATATGTTAATATTTCCATAGTCGGGTTTTTATCATGTTTTAATACGTTTCTTCAAACTTACATGGCGTTACATATTCACCTGATGAGGTCCATTATATTTCCAATATGACGCAATATACATATTATTTTAATTCGTCAAACTATTTATTTTGAGTTTTCATGCTGAAATCTTGCTCTAGGAAACTTATGACGTAATACTCAATTTGTTTTCAATTTGTCAAACTATTTAATTTTACACGTGAAAATTTTGCAAAAGAAAAGTAATTGTTGTGGTGAGAATTTTATTATTTGTTTTTTTTTAATTGTTGGCAACTGCTATAATGAAAAACTTTTATTTTTTTCCTGCCATTGTTATGTAAGAGCTGGTTTTATCAGAATCATGTTAAGACAGTATTCAAAATTTTGAACCCTTCCCATTTCCACCCTCTTGGGCCGATTTCGCCCATTTTCAATCCCCGCCGAGATGTTAGCCATCTCAAAGTTGTTGGCGAGTTTGAAGATGATTCGTGCATAATTGCGACTTTTATCGTGCGGACAAAATTTAGTACATACATACATACACACATATATATATATATATATATATATATATAAACTTTTTAGGTTGGGGTGGTTTTGGGTTCCTGGGGTCCTATAATGAAAAGTTATGAAAGAATTTTTCAAAAGTCGCACCATGGTAACGACTGCAATAGGTAGTATTTCTTACGAAATCTACCTAAAAATCCCTGCCGGCTGGGGCCTACAGGCGGAGGTAGATTTCGAAGTTAAGTACTAAATTCACCAACAAAACTTAAACCAAGATTAGAGATAAACCCAGTTGCTTCACCAAGAATGAGCTCTAGGGAGCTAAACATTTTGTGAAAATTCTAATATATAGGAATACACACAAGCATGTATATGAAATAGGTTTAAAATGGCTAAAGCAAATTCAGAGAACCTCAAAGTGTTAAAATATGTTAAAATTTCCATAGTCTGGTTTTTATCGTGTTTTAATATGTTTCTTCAAACTCACATGACGTTACATATTCACCTGCTGATGTCCATTATATTTCTAATATGACGCAATATTTTCATTTTTTTTTTAAATTCGTCAAACTATTTATTTCATTTTGAGTTTTCAGGTGGAAATCTTGCTCTAGAAATCTTATGACGTAATATTCAATTTGTTTTCAATTCGTCAAACTTTTTATTTAATTAATTTTCGCGTGAAAATTTTGCAATAGGAAATCAATTGTTGTGGTGAGAATTTTATTGCTTTTTTTAATTGTTGGCAACTGCTATAACGAAAAATATTTATTTTTTTCTGTCATTGTTGTGAAAGAGCTGGTTTTATCAGAATCATGTTAAGACGGCATTCAAAATTTTGAACCCTCCCCATTTCTATTCCCTTGGGCCGATTTTGCCCATTTTCAATCCCCGCCGAGATATTAACCATCTCAAAGTTGTTGGCGAGTTTGAAGACGATTCGTGCATAATTGTGACTTTTATCGTGCGGACAAAATATAGTACATACATACATACATATATATATATATATATATATATATATATATATATATATATATATATATAACTTTTTAGGTGGGGGTGGTTTTGGGTTCCTGGGGTCGTATAATGAAAAGTTATGAAGGAATTTTTCAAAAGTCGCACCATGGTAACGACTGCAATAGGTAGTATTTCTTACAAAATCTACGTAAAAAAAAAAAAAAAAATGCATTCTATCGAAAATAACTGAGTACAAAGCGGATATAAATTATTTGGCATTTAAGATGAGACAACAGAAATAATATTTTTAAATTAAATTTCTACAGTATAACCTCAAATATCACCTGTATTTTTTTAATGTTAAAAACAAAATTTTAAGTAGTTTTGATTCATTATTATTTGATCCATTAATTTTTTTTATTGTTGGCACGTCATGATCATGTAAAGTATATTTTTGGGAAAGTTTGGCACGTGGGAGTGAAAAGGTTCGCCATCCCTGGTCTAAGAGCTAGCAACGTCTTAGTCACTTGATTTTAGCAAGGCTCATTTTTCTATATGCTCTTCCGTTTTATGGTGTTGTATGTATGCGAACGGTCTTGCTGGCGGCAGACGTTACGTTTACCTGCGAGAGAAGGGGTTACGCAGATGAAAAAAAATCAAAATTACGTCATTTTAGCAAGGCTCGTATTTCTATATGCTTTTCTGTTTTATGGTGTAGTACGTATGCGGACGGTCTGGCTTTCGGGAGACGTTGCGTTTACCTGCGGGAGAAGGGATTATGCAGGTGAAAAAACTTCAAAAATTCGTCATTTTACCAAAGCTCATTTTTCTACATGCTCTTCCGGTTTATGGTGTAGTATGTATGCGGACGGTCTGGCTGGCGAGAGACGTTGCGTTTACCTGCGGGAGAAGGGGTTATGCAGGTGAGAAAGCTTCAAAATTACGTCATGAAACACTTCTGACCTTCCTTCTACCTTTCAAGGCCAAGGTTGAGAAAGATTGTATGAAGGAATGTCTTTAGTTTGTTGGCTAGAAAAGTAGAAATATGTCTTTTGGGATTAAATAATCCCGCGAGTGTAAAAACGTTACATTTCAATATGTTCATTCGTTACGGGATAACACTCTAAAATAATTTTACTGAAAGAGTGAAATAAAAGCTGTTTTCATATGTTGATGAAAGTGTATTAAATGCAATTACTGTAAATTTTATAAAATAATTCATGTTTTAAGAAGTAAAACAAATCGTTGCATATTTTCTAAGGAAAAAAAAAACGCCATTTTTACAGAAACTGTTATAAAATCGGAAAATAAATATGAAACGCTTGATTTTTCCCTAAAAAGAAGTAGTGATGCATTTTACAATATAGAGTAGTAGACTTTTTGTTTAAAGCGGATTTAACCAAAAATATAATGGGAGACAAAATGAGGTGAGATTTACCCCACGCGTGTGTTAACGTTACAAAAATAGGTGCATGCGCTTACGGTTCAGTGAATTATGACCTAAACGACGCCCGGTAACATGCGCCAATTGTCTGTAGGCTCAATTATATAATTTATCCCTACCAAATACACCAATTGTCAATAGACACGTTTACGTAATTTATCTCCTTAATTAATGCATACTTTACAAAGGACACCTTCTTTCCAATTTTCCAAAATGGTTACAGTTAGATGTAAATATGTTAGTCATTATCGTGATATTTTAGTTTGACCTCCGAAATATTATTATAAATATCCAATATTAATAATATTTCTGATATTATTTACAGGTGTATTGTATAATATTTTCAGTCACTTTTGATCATTTTTCTGCGTTCAGTCGTTTTCAGACTTTTTTAAGTTTTAAATTCCCATTAAGTTCCAAAGACAGAAATTTTCTCTTTTTATAGTTTTTTCGCAGTTTTAATTCATTTCTTATGACTGTTTCTTACCCTAGCTTTTTGTGTGTTTGAGGGGTTGGCCTAGGATACTGCATAGTCCCTTAAACCAAAGGAGCGTAGGTACATAGCAGAAAAATTCAAGAGATCACACTATGTATAAAACTTAGTCTAAGGACTAGTCTGGCGGTCAGTCCTGAGTAAAGTAAAAGTCAATATCCCAATATGGGGTTTAGCAATAAGTATGGGGTCATCAGAGCTCTTGAAATACACTGTTGAACCAATGTTTCTGTTAGTTTTTGATTGGGACAATTGGTTGGGATGGTTAATTGGGATCATTGGCTGGTTAATTGGGGCGGTTGTTTGATTAGTTGAAGTTGGTTGATTAAGTTCCTGAAAGGATCTGAAAAAGATGTGAAATGATATAAAAAACTGGTGGAACCAAAGATAAAAATAAAGGTCAATCTAAAAAAGTTACAGTAAAAAATTGTCAAATAGTTTCAGTTTAAAAAAGTAAGTAGTGCGTAGAAAAGTAATGGAATCAGATTATCTGTAAAGCTCATGAAATTACCCAAATTTTTGTTGATAGCTGAAAATGTGGACTGAGCTTTACTGCATAGCCTTATATTCAAAATCATATTATCCACTCAAAATGAGTACTGGGTATAGTAAACAGAATGTGTAGTTATGTGCAACAAAAATTTCTGTTAGGCCCAGAATTATGGACATGATTGCATTAAGTCAAGCTAAACTTCACAAAGCTGAAAGAATGTAAGCCATGAAGTAATTTTTTAAGTATAACATTAATATAGTCAAGTTGTTGAGGAATTGTTGTTATTAACATTTCTGACATAACACATGCAGCGTAATAATTTTTATTTCATGTAATTACTGTGAAAAGGGAGCCTTATGTCAATGGACTTAAGCCAGACATGTAGTTAGTATATGGTTGAATCGTACATGCTTAGGGTTTTGGGCTTATTTTGGACTTTGATCTTCCAGGCTTATCAGTGACCTCTGGAATGGAATTTGGTTCATACTTCGTACTGAACGATCTCTCATGTTCTCGATACCTCTCATGTTCTTTCTCATTTCCAAATCAACCTCTAACTTATTCTTATGAGCCCACATTTTTAAACTGGTTATGAATGATTGGAATTCAGAATGAGTTAAAAATGCCTTTACTTCGCTGATTGATTTTAAGGCACCAGTAAAGCTCAGTCCACATTTTCAGCTATCAACAAAAATTTGGGTAATTTCATGAGCTTTACAAATAATCTGATTCCATTACTTTTCTACGCACTACTTACTTTTTTAAACTGAAACTATTTGACAATTTTTTACTGTAACTTTTTTAGATCGAGCTTTACTTTTATCTCTGGTTCCACCAGTTTTTTATATCATAATACTTAAGTTTCTGGTGGATAATATGTACGAGTCGCAGGCGATTTCTGTCGCTTGTAACTTTTACGTGTAATAACACTATTAATGTTTAATTCATGGCGTACGTAAAGTATGATCAACTCCGTGCTATTTTTTATGTCTTAAATTTTAGACTTTGAAAAAATCATTCTCCAAATGGTCGTTGTAATTTGTTAAATTGCATTTTTTTTTTTTTTTTTTTTTTTTTTTTGCGTGCATGTAGTTTATGAATACAAATCTATATATCATATGCAGGGTTGGTCAAAGAATTGCGACTGTAGATGGGAATTGCTGAAATTGTGTTTTCAAATGTGTTATGCGTTTCCAAACGGTTAAATTGTTAAATTAGTCATCATATTTCCACTCATTAAACGATAAAGTTTAGTTACTTTATTCTGAATGTGTTAGAAAAAGTTTCATAATCTATGCTTGAAGCAAGATTTTTTCTTTCTTTCTTACTTATGAAATGGTGAAGTTTTCTGGCGCAACAATTTTCGCTGCATTGGATATCATTTAACGTGCGTCTCTCTGTTTCTTAATATAAATACGAGATGACTTTTTCTAAATGTCGTTGAAAAGATAAAAAAAAATGACAAAGATAAAGAAAAGAACAACAAAACAGTATGTGAAATCAATTAATCTGCGCAACTTATATGTTAGCATATTCCTGCAGATGTTCTTGCGTTTGTGATTCTGGCTCATGGTTATCAAATAACTAGACAGATGCATTAAAATAAGCTGCCCTTTCATCGAATTTTTGAATGCATAATGTTTCAGCATAATCTTCGAGCGAGCTTTAAGAATATTGAAGTTTTGGATACTTGATATACAATTACTCCAATAACTTTATCTGCTTATGAAAGGGTGAAATTTCTTTGCACAATAATTCTTACTGCACTGAGTAATTTGTTTTCATGCGTGTTGTCAATTGTTATTCAAAATACGGGGTGATTTTTCTTGACATTACTGGAAAGTGACAGAAAGATTTAACAAAGAGTGAATGTAAACCAAACGAAAATAACAATATTTCAAAGCAACGAACAAAAGAGAAACTTTTTTAGAAAATTTCCAAAATTGCATTATTTAAATATTAAAACTAAAGAAAAAAAAACATAAGATAGCAGTACTTGAAAGCTTAAAATATAAACACCGTTAAAAAAAAAAAAAAAAATTCTGACTGCACAATTCTAACTGCAATTTGTAAAACTTTAACTTACGAATTGATGATTCATAGTATGTTAGATAAAAGTAAAAAAAAAAAAAAAAAAAAAAAAAAAAATCCAAACTTAAAGCAGGATTAAAGTTGCGTCTAAAAAATAGTGTAATACCATTTTTCCAAGTTCATATTCTGGCACGTATTTAGCATTTTCTATTAAGAGGTCGTGTAGCTTTTAAATCCGACGAAAATAAAGAAAAAAATCAAAGTGTGAGTTACAATTTCAAAACCTTTTTATGTATAAACATGAAATTTTGACAATTAATTAAACAGATTGTGGTTTTTAATATAATACCATTAGGAACTGACTAGTCTTTTACAGAATTTGTGCACTGTTCAAATTATAATGATCTTTTTCTTTACTCCGTAAGTCATTGCGCCCATAATGTCTTAAGAACATACGTTGAATGCTACATATGCTATGAAATTGGATATAGATAATAAACACAGAAGTATTTTTAAAATGACCTACTTTTATATATTTATAAGATTTTTAGTTATGACTATTTTTATTCATTAAAAAAAAAAAATTGATTTTTTTTAGAAAATATTTTTTTATATGTTAAATGGAACAATTTTTACCTAGGAATATATGATTTTAAAAATACATTTGTGCTTATTATATATGTTACCAGCCAAACCCGATTTCAGGCCAAACTAGATTGGCCGATTCCAAACTAGTTTTTTCCTAACGCGCATCGGATAAACTAGTTTTTCCTAGGTCAAACTAGTTTATCCTAACGCCTATAGGATAAACTAGTTTTTCCTAGGCCAGACTAGTTTAGCCTAACGCTAATAGGATAACCTAGTTTAGCCTGCTATTCATTGGTCCGAACTAGTTTATCCTAGGCCAGTTCAATTTGGCGTGCTTTTATTCATCACAAAGACCGCTTCGGCGCCAAACTTCTAGTTTATTCCAGGCCAAAATAGTTTATCCTAGGTCAATTCAATTTGATGGTCTTTAATTGATGCCAACAAGTGTTGTGCACATTCACATGAAAAAAAGAAAGACAAATTAATTCAAATTCAATTTCTCAAAAATGAGTCAAGTTCACCCTCAAATTAAAAAATTTTCAAACGAATTTGCTCCGTTTAAACACATCTATTGAAGTGAGCGAAGTTCACTAAAAGCTCGTTTTTTTCTCTTTATTTTATATAATAGAAGTTTAGCGTCTAAATTTACAAAATTTTGTGAGGTCTTTTGGTTATTCGATGTAAGGGTCTTTACAGGCCTGCCCAATTTTCCTTCCCGACACTCGGTCCGGGCTTGGTTTGGCGATTACTTTTTTCGAGAGGTTCTGACCGAGATGGACCGGGACTCAATTTTTTACCAGCTTAAGTTGGAACTGGACAGCATTCTTCTTGAGGTCCTCACAGGCAGAAATTTTTAGCCCAATTTCCAACCCATATAATATGAAAATCATTCGGACCGGCAGTATTTCTGGCCTGTTCAATAAAAATGTTCTGTAATATTTTGCCCGGCCGAACTTTTTTTTTTAATGCACGTATTTTTAAATCGCTATTATTCCACAATTAAACTATATATATATTTTATTTTTTTAATATGAATAGATGAATTTAAGTAATAAAATTAACGTACGGCAAAACCTAATAAAAATAACCTGCCTATGACGGAATCACGTGATTCTCAAAAAAAAAATGTTGATCTATATAAAGTAAGGATATTAGCACTTGCAAAAAGAGTATAATGCATCTGCAACAGACGATGAGCCTTCTAATAAGGGCACCTGCCTATAACGGATTTTTCTTCTTTCCTATGCAATTCCATCTTAGAGAATTTTATTGTATAGAATTTAAAAAAAAAATTAAATCTCTAAGCCATAGAATGTGGATTAACGACATCAATGATTCTATTGTAAACCATATTGATTTTTTTAATGAATCTCTATTTGTATGTAAATATCTGAATAATTACTAATACCGTTAATTTTTTTATATAGCTTGGAGACTTGAAAATCTGAAAGTTTTTATAAAGAAAAACCTTCTAAGACGGAATGAAATAGGAAAGAAAAAAAAACTTCGTTGTAGTTATTTTTTTTTTTTTTTTTTTTTTTTTTTTAGCAGGTGCTTCGTCTCTAGCAAATCTATTTTTTTTTCCAAACGGTTTATTATATTAAAAATATTTTTCAGTTTAAAATAAGATTGCGTCATACACAGATACCTCTAACGGGTTTAACAGTATTGTACCTGTATAAATGTATATGCGCTATTCTTTAAAGATAATTTTAATCGTGGAACAATGGTAGCTTAAATATGTATGTGGGTGGTTCAATAATTATTGTCTCTAGCGTATATAAAATATTTATACTACGATAGCTGTTATAGAATATCGAAGCCTAATGTATTAGATGCCTATATACACAATTTCAAAACCGTAGCTGCTATTTTCACATATTTTTGGATGGAGGAGTCCAAGGGGAGAATGGGAATGAAAAGCTGATTTTTACCTTATGGGGCTAAATTTGTGACAGTGGATGAGACGTAACTACTGTCGTTTGGACTCGGAATCATAGTGATGTAGCCACATCTCATTCGCTGTCACAAATGTAGCCTTATAAGATCCAAACTAGCATTTCATCCTAACCCCCTCCTTAAAAATAGGTCTTTAAAACTTCACCCCTTCCTACAAAACTATGTTAATATAGCAGCTACAGTTCTGAAATTGAGCATATAGGCATTTAAGACATTAGGCTTCGATATTCCATATCAACAATTGCAGTACAAATACTTTATATACACTAAAGACAATAATTATTGAACCACCCACGTGCTGTGCTATTTTAGACGAAACTGGAACCAGGACTTCATCGGATTTGAAAATTCCAGATTCCTGAAAGAATATCTACTGTACTTCTGATATTTTTACTGGTGCGTGTATTCATGATTAATTCAAAGTCATTATTTTTTCTCACATAAATATCACTTGGCTTTGCATTAATTATGAATAAATGCACCATTAAGAATATCAGAAGTACATTTCATATTCTTTCAGAAATTCGGAATTTCCAAAAAATCCGTCGAAATTCCGGTCCCGACGATGCTGGATTTTCAAGGTTATACTATACATTATTAATCAATCCTCTAAATTCTTCCTCTTCTAAATTTTAAGATAACATCTCATCCCATTCTTTGGTCCTCCTGCACATAATTTGTCATATGGAACATATTTTGTAACTACCGGCGGTGGTGAAATGGGAAATATAGGGGACAGTATCCCACTCCTCATTGAATAAAATATATTATACAGTGGTGACGGCAATACTACTCTGTACAAGGTTGACGCCGGAGCGGTAGTTGGGATCAATAAAAGCACGTCAAATTGCATTGGCCTAGGATAAACAAGATCGACCTAGGATAAACTAGGAGGTTGGCGTAGGGGCGGTCTTTGGAATCAATAAAATCACGCCAAATTGAATTGGCCTAGGATAAACAAGATCGGCCTAGGATAAACTAGTTCGGACCAGTGAATAGCAGGCTAAACTAGTTTATCCTTTGAGCTTTAGGCCAAACTAGTTTATCCTATGGGCATCAGGATAAACTAGTTTAGCTTAGGCCAATCTAGTTTGGCCTAAAATCGGGTTTGGCCGGTAACATATATGGGGCATTCTCACAATCTTTTGACTTTCATGTCCCTGAATAATAATTTTTATTTTAATACACTTTTTTTGTGTTTTCTTTTATTTCATATACTGGGGAATATCCCACCGCGTGATTGCATAACAATATTAACGCGATAAATAAGTTTCGGACGATGTTGTGGGTCCCAAATACCAGGAAAACTCCTATACCGTCCAGTGTCCCTGATGCTGATTTTTAAGTTTGGAGCAGTCTCTATAAAATTGTTTTAATAAAAGTAATTCGATGTAATTTTTTTTTCCGAAACTGGGGCAATTATTTTACATAAATATTTAGAAAAAAATTAACCTGCACACATTTTTATGGTTGATATTATTTTTTTAAATCGGTCCCTGGGTTTTTCATCCAAACCGTCCCTCTTACTAAACTTATACAGAAAATCACTTCAGATGCAGCCACAGATTTTTTTTCAAGTTTTTTCTCATGCAGAAGTACGCTAGAGAAAGAATGTCTAAAATTCTTTGACAGGAAATTTACTGCAGAATTTAAATCAGCGTTTAAATATCAATTTCAAGATCTTGGTTTTATTGGTAGTCTTACCGTCCCCAAGTTTTATTCCTGCACTTTTCGAGGTAAATTAAAAAAAATAATTTAATCCAATGTTAACAACTGTTTCTAAAAATCAATGAACATTGAGGCTATTACTTAGTCTTAACATGATTTGCCTATAATAGGTAGTAATTTTCCTTACCGTTCCATCCTTACCGTCCCTTTTTTCCCATTTCGTCCCTTTTTTCCTACACCGTCCCCTTTTTTACCTTACCGTGTTTTCTTTAAGACCCCTTTAAGACAATGTTATACCAAAATTTTGTACTAAAAATACTACGTTGTTATTTTTTTTATTTGAATGTCCTGTGGGTAGTATGCAAATCCATTATAAGTAAAAATTTCGAAGAAAAAAAAAGTTTTAGTGGTAAAATGGTAATTAAAATTAAACTCGTAAAGTTTAATTTTCCATAACATAGGTTTAACATAAATCTCAGTTAAATAAAAAAATTTTCGCTGCTGACCATTTTTTCTTTATTTTGAATCATTAAGGCATTCGTCTATCAGATTAAAATGTTATTTTAGCAAGTTCAATTTCGCCAGATTTTTTCCCCAAAAGTCAAAAGTTTGTGAGAATGCCCCATATATCAAATTTCATAACAATTCATGTATTTGTTCTCAAGATGTAATGCGCGCAATAACTGACAGAATAAAGAAAGAGCTCTTTAAATTTCAACTATATACACATTCTGTAAAAGAATTAGTCAGTTTCTAATGGTAGTATTTTAAAAAGCACAAAACGGTTTAATTAATAGTCAGAATTTCATATTGATACATAAGGAGATTTTTGAGATTACACTAATTTAAACCTTAATCGTTTCTGTTATTTTCGTCACGTCTAAAAGAAACAAGACCCCTTAACTTACTTTATACAGGGTGTCCGGTCTCAACGGTGTCCAATGGCTAATTCCTAAACCGTTAATCATAGACATATAGTTCCAATTAGAAAAATGTTTTAAATGAGGTAAAGAAGTATTTTTAAAGCGATTTAGGTCAAGAAAAACATTTATTTAAAAATTACGAAATTTAAATTTTTATACGGTCCCCCGGTCCTATAAGTGATATTTAGTAAACTTTTCCTATTTCTCTAACAAGTACGGCAAAAAAGTCCCACTCATCTAACACTAAAATTGACCGAGTTATGACATTTTCAATTTTATGACTTAAACCACTTTTCTGTAACCGAAAACAGATGAGTTGGACCAAGCTTTCAGGGGTCGTACACGAAGTGCTTAAAGTATTATAAAGGGCGTCCACTCCAAACGATGTTCGATGGCTAATTCCTAAACCGTTAGTCAAAGACATATAGTTCCAATTACAAAAAGGTTTTAAATAATGTAAAAAAAGTATTTTTAAAGCGATTTAACTGAAGGTACTCCCCCCCCACCCTATAAATATTACGGTAGTGTTAATTTTTAATAATCAACTTTCAGATTGGTTAAAATAATTGAAGAAGTGAGTTTCAAAACTCGCCTTATTGAGAAAATCAAATTTTGGGAAATCGCATAAAACCTTTAAATGCGCCCACTGGTATTCATTGAAAATTTGGAGATTGCAGTGTTTGATTGGTACAGTTATACCAATAGAATACATTGATAGAGAAACACGATTTTTTAAATTTCGATAAGGCGAGTTTCTAAACTGGTGTCCTCAATTGAAATTTGACATTTTTTTTTGTTTTTTCTTTGGTAAGGAAATGAGTGTGTTTCTTTTGATGATTTTATTTTAAAAAGTTGTATTACTTTTATAAGCTATTAACTTACGACGTTCGTATGTATGTCTTCCTAATTCAAAATTTGTATTCCAATTTTAACTCACTTCCAAATATCCGATCAAGATTAATTTTTGCATATTTATGTAAAAACAATAACAATGTAATATTAATATGATTTTAGATACGTACCATTTATATTTATTTTACAGGACCACTCCAAAAATTTTGTATACATTATTGCCTACAAACAAAAATTTTTATATCAAAATCAGTAACATTTATGTAAGGCATAGAGATTCACAATGTAATTTTTCCAAATGAAAGTGCGTTACGTTTATATTTTTTATACAGTGCCGCACAAAAGAAGTCAGACGCATTACGAAGTATGAGCAGGGATTGTTTATTATACATTTTGATGATATTATGCTTTTTTCAAATTCAACTTTTTAGTTCTTTATAAAAACTTGTTTGAAAAAAATGTTTTAGAGACCAAAATCAAAGCAGTACTTTTGTAAATAATATTATCGGATATGGAGGTCGTATTAAGTGGCCTCCCAAGTTGCCAGATTTGAATCTTTTAGATTTTTTTCTTTGGGATTTTCTGAAAAATAAGGTATATGAAAGAGAATCTACTAGTCAAGCAGATTTGTGGAATCGTATTGCTATGGCGTGCAGATCTGTAACACCTACTATGTTGAAAACAGTAGAAGAAGAATTTATTTCACATGTACATTTCTGCATTGTAGCCGAAGGGACGTCACTTAAGATAACCTTAATTTTAAGATAACATTAATTTTTATTAAGTTTTAGATTAGGTAATCTAAATATGTATCATTTTCTAAAGAGTTGTGACTGTTGCTTTTATAATCATTTAACAAAATTTCTGTTTTTTTTTACTTATATTTTTAGTACAAGTTATATATTTTGTTTTAATATGTCAGAATGAACAAAAATCTCAAAATATATTTGTAATGTTAATTTACTCTCAATGTTTAATGTTAAATTTATATCTGATGATTATTTTTATTTCTAGTAAATTAGTGACTGACCCCTATTTTGCAGCAAAAAAGATACTCCAACTTTAAACATCTATTACTCGGTCAGTTTTAATCGCAGAGGAATGGGATTTTTTTGTCTTACTTGTCAGTGCAATAGGATACTTTTACTAAATATCACTTATAGGACCTGGGGACCGCATAAAAATTTAAATTTCGTAATTTTTTAACAAATGTTTTTCTTGACCGAAATCGCTTTAAAAATACTTCTTTACTTCATTTAAAACATTTTTGCAATTGGAACTATATGTCTATGACTAACGGTTTAGGAATTAGCCATTGGACACCGTTGAGACCGGACACCCTGTATATGAAAACAAATGAAGTGCTTACGTATATGTTATTAGGATTCCTTCTTCTCTGTTTTAAATAGACTATAACATGTTTCTAAAAGTTAAAACTTTAAAAAATTATGCATGATATCCTTGGCGGCTATATTAATATATTTTGCATAACGTCCTAAGAACTCAAATACGTTGTTAAAATAGCGATTGCTGCTATTCAAATTGACATTTTGAGATAATGTATAATTTTTTTAAGAGGATCGCCAAGCCCGTCATGCATATGTTTTTAAAAATTTAATTTTAATAAAAACATTATGGTAAATTTAGCGCAGGCGAAAAAGGATTTCCATCAATCTATCATACGTAAGCACCTGACGTGTGTACATATGAAAACTTGGTTAATAGAAAATGCTAAATAAGTACCAGAATATAAGTTTTGAAACTTGATATTCCACCACTTTATACAAACAACTTTCAACTTGTTTTTTAAGTTTTGATTTGATTTTTACTTTTTACAAGTTAATTTTTGTTAAAATAATTTATTTTTTAACAGTTTATATAATATAGATAATCTATTCACTGAAATTAAAATAAGCTCTCTTAGAATCTTGAAATGTATGCTTTTTAATGTATAGATACAATCATGACCCAATGAAGGCGTTGCAGAACCCAGGTGCATTTTATTTTGGGTCTCCGTTTCTATGCTATAGCAAGAAATTGAACATTTTAAATATTTTCTCATAGATAGGCACACAGACATGTGTGCCAATCATTGCATCTGTTTTGGATTACATGTGTTTTTATCTTATGTATCGCACACATATACGTGTTATACTTGCAGTTATGTAGTTATCATTATATTAATTTTGTATGTTATTAACTATATACACTCAATGCCATAAAAATTTGCGCACCAAGAAATAATTGTGGGATCGTAACGAAACTTGGCATGAAGGTATATATCAGGCAGATATGCAAATGATTAGAAATGCAGCGTGATTGCGTTGCGTAATGCCACTAGAGGGCGTCGAACTTCGTCCTCCTTGGAGTATAAAACTGGTAAGCAGAACTTGTCTGAGTGTGCCTTTTCTTTTGCAAAGGAAACGCTGAGGTAGACATGCCGTTACGCAGCCACCGAGGACAAAATGAGCAGCTGTCAGAGGTCGAGAGGGGAAGAATCATCGGGATGTTGTAAGTTGGGTGGTCAGCTCGGCGAGTAGCTCGTCAAGTAGGCTGTTCTGATTTTACTGTGGGGAGGTGTTGGGACCAGTAGGTTGGAGAGACATCATTTACACGGCAATCAGTCTCGGGACGCCCTCGACAGACCAGTTGTCCAGAAGACCGTCACATCATACGAAACGCACGCATACAGCCAGCTGCCTCATTGGCCGCTATCCAGACACAGGCAGCACCTTCACTACGGACCCCTGTGTCTTCCCGAACCATCGCAAGGCGCCTGTCTGAAGGACATCTGGTAGCGCGGCGCCCATTACGTGTGATGCCAATGACAATTCGGAATTTCTCGGCCGGAATGAAAGCTATCTTGGTCCGACCCGGCCCGTTTGCAGTGGCTTGCGCTAAAATGAGTGAAAATAAGCCCGAACCGGCCTGTGCAAAAATAAATTAAATCAGACTCAACTCAATTTCCACAGAAAAAGCCGAATTTTCTCAACATACAATTAAGATATTTTCCTAGAATCCTGCATGAGAAATGCATTCATGAGACAATTTAACAGTATCGATTACTAAATGTTTAGATTACTTTATGTTCGCAAGTTATAGAATGCAGAATAGAATCAGTACCGGCCAGCAATGTAGGCCCAATATGTAGAAAGAATGTGTAAGCCTGATCCTGGCCCGGATCAAGTTTGCTGAAATAATTTAGTCCTCGTTCAGCCATGATGCAACTGCCAATGCCGATCTCTACGCTTCACATTTATATTTCTGTACTGATGTTGTCAATCTAGTATTGCTCGTGCAACATATTTATACTTAACCTCGCCACAGTCACGTCCATTGAAAACTGTTCGCATTTTAGTGGCTTAGTTTGATGCTTTTAAATTTTTATATCGGGTCGAATTTTTTTATCCGCTATGCCCGGCTTGGTTCGTTTATTTTTTTTCATCGGTACGCCCCGGCCCGTAAAAAAATGTCTTTAATCCACCGCTCCGGCCCTTTGGAAAATTTTCCTTCATTTTACCGGGCCGGGTACAAGATTCGGGACAATCACGGGTCGTGTAGTCCTCTATACCATATTGTACAGAAAGCATGTTTTAGTTTATTTCATAAATGCATATCAATTTTATTATGTGGTATTGTAGCATGTTTAAAGTACACCGCAAACGATTTTTCCCGATTGATCATAATGAAACGGGTTTCTCTTGAGTGTTCCTGTAGACGAACTATAAAGGCTACACATTTCATTTTCAAAAGTAAACTTCGATAACATATACTAGTTGCATTGGAATCCAAGTATTTTAACAAGAGTTAGAGCACGGAGTGACAGCAGACGGAAGACAAACCGAATTCATAAACACTTCCTAACTATGTTAGAAAGTGTTAAAAATGCATACAAAATATTTCAGCCCACTCATATTTTTCAGTCCAACTACTTGAACTTGAAAAATTACATAATAAATTTGATTCAATCCCCCCCCCCCCCTATCTACTCCGCATAGAGTTATAATTTACATACTTTACAATACCTTCAAATTGCATTTAATAAGATGATTATTACTGTTGCATTACTACTGCTGTATTCAGGTCCTACATACTATTATAATATGCTTATTACTTAGAATAGGTTAAATTTCATATTTATACTAGCTTGTAGATTAATATATAATAACTTCTCATACATTTGTTTTATCATTTCAATATCTATACACATGTCATTTAAATATAAGTACATTTTTAATCCATTGGGTTAAATAACTACTTATGAATATTTTCAAAATATTTTAGAATTAACCGTTTTAGGGAAAATTGTTTTAATATTTAATCAGAACCACCTGCAGAATTTTCATTAAGCTATTTAAACATTTAAAAATAGCATACTAAACATAGTACACTCCCCCTATTCCTTCTACGTACATTTATATGATGCTTATTTTTCAATGACTTGAACTTATACTTACAAATAATCAGGTTGATATTTACATTAGTTTGTAGATTATTACAAAATAACTCTTTATCCATTTATAATTCATAGTTTCAATTGAATACTTCCATTTCTTATAAATAATATAAATATCAAAGTGCATTTTTAAATATTTAGATTAAATTACCACTTAAATGTAAATGATTATTATTAGGGAATTTTTAAAGTTATAGTTTTGCAATATATTGTTTTAAGACTTTAACTAAAGCACCTACAGATTGTCTCATTAAACTATTTAAATTTTTTACAAAATTCATACTAAATTTGGTGTACCTCCTTCTGTCAGCTCATTCTTTATTCAGGACATACACTTATGAGACGCTTTATAACTTGAACTTTTGTTACACATTTAATTTACTGTTTCAATACTTTAGAATATTTCCCTTTGTTATAAACAATTTAAATAACATAAAGCGTGTTATAATTTATCTCCAGAACTATTTATCTAATGGTATCATATAATTAATTATTACCTATTTGAACGCTAAAATCTACACTAATTAAAATTTATTATGTTTTTGAGCACAAATATTTGTATCTTTCAGATCTTTTTATTCTTGGTGTAATTATCATGATAATAAAAGTATAATAAAGAAAACAGTAAATTTAATTTTTATTCACTTGTAAATAAAGACGCGTTCTGTCTCAAGAAAACACAGTTTTGTAAAGAAATCTGCCAATTTAACTAATTTAATTGTCGTCAGATAACTACTCGATTTTTATTTTTTTTAATTATCTTCATATTAAACGGTTGTTTGGCGGTTTATCGCTTTTTTGGCACATTTTGTTAATTTTAGCGTTCATGAACAGATTTTTTTTTAAATTTAAAGTTAGAAATATTAAATTTTTGAAATTGAACTTTATAAAAGAATGTAACTTTTGTAATAACGTATCTTAAAATTCAATCCTTACTGTCCTTTTTTAAGTCTCTATGTTGTTTTAAAAATTATGATGATAAAGAAAGAGAAAAGTTGATTTTCAGTATCTTCACAGATTGTTTTTAATATTCTGTATACATGTTTATAATTCACTTATAAAGATATGTTTGGACTCACCATAAAGAACTTCTTCAGTAGATTCTTTTCGCTTATTCTTCTGTATTGCTTGATCCCCGTGATATCTGAAATTTTATGCTGCACAGTTTAATCAATTTCGCATGGAGTTGTTTTCTCCTGTAAGTAAGTAGTAAGCGGCCGGTTGTTTGTTTCCTAGCATTTGTTTGTTTGAAGGGCTTAGTATTTTTTTTAAAGTTTGGCTTGGTAGAAAGACCATTTTTTTAATAATATAATTGATAAAAATGATAAAATGAAAGAGGAAATGCGAAACAATCTTTCGTGTAATCTCTTTAAGTATAGCGTTGTTTATACAAAACGTCTTAAAGTTGGATATAATAGAAACATTTTGCAAATTTATTATTCGATTATTTCCTATATTTGAAATGGTAATGATTTCTGGCTCCAGAAGTTTTACTTGCTCATTACTTTTTTTACCGTATGCCTTGCTGATTCTAAAAAATTAAAATGAAGTATATTTTCCTTTATTTTGAGACTAAAGCGGAAAAGTATGCATAACGAATCTTCAGACGTTATGCTTCGATATTTCTAAGAGTGTACGAATGAATTTTAATCACAATAATCATATGAAATTAACACAGCAAGCATACGAATACTACAGGACCTATACCTATTGGTTAGATTGTCAGAGAAAGTTCTAAATGTACTATCAAAGGTGAATTGTGTGTTAACTATACATTGTTTTATAAATAATCTCAGGGACCCGAATTGATATTTAAAAGTTATGATATATTATTTCTACGGAAAATAGCGATTCAAGACATATCAAACTTCATCTGATTCAGTGAACAAGAGTAGAAATTATGTAGATAAATTTTGAGCTCCTAACCTCTTGAGACATAGAACTAAAATACTACTACAAATATTCATTCAATGCTTTTTCAGAAACAAAATAAAAACATGAAAGATAGAAAAAATCCCTTTTCTGAAACTGATACTTTAGGGGACTGGTAATTTAGGTTCACAAATATGTAACTTAAAATTACTAGTTCCCTAAATCTAAACGATACTTATCAAGAACCTAAATTCACACTATAAAAAAATCAAGGGCTCCAAATGATCTCCAAATCCTCAAAATTTTTTATTGTTAAGGGTTTAAGCAAACAAATTAAAAAAATTGGTTACTTTCTTGGCCACGCTGTCTTGAAGGCATTTTGCAAACTCAGATGAAAATAACATTTATTTTATGAGGAAATCAGCATCGATGCTACCATTTATTTGTTTGTTTTTTAAGAAAAGAACATTCAGCTATACAGAAGTGAAGTCAAAATGTAAAAAAGTCAAACACTTTAGATTTTAGGAGGTAAAGAATATAGGTACATATTTGTGTGCCTCGGGCCTGGAGAGATTAAGGAACAAAGTATTTGAATTTTTGTAAATTTTAAATTGCTAATCATCTATATTATCATGAAGAAACGTATCTGTGTGAAACGTACCACTGACCTCATTTTGACGGAGGCATCAGCAGTCGACTGAATTTAATTTTTATTAACTTTTATTGCAATATTTTAAAATTTTTAAATACTGCACATTTTAAATTTTTACACCGTCGAATAGAGGAAAAAAATGTACTTTCAAATACAATTTGTTTGAAAACTATATCGCAATTTGTTTGAAAACTATATCGCAATTAACTGAATTATTATTGTTTTAAAATACTTTTCAAACATGATTTTTTAAAAATCTATCTCTATCACTTGCAGACAGATGATTGCAAAAGATTAATCTGTTTGCACTTAAATTAATATAAATAAAATAGTTCAGCATTTGTTGTCCAGTTTATATTCCATAACGAAATTACAACCTTATCAATCCATAAGTAAAATATAAATAAAACATAAATTTGAGGCATATAATCGAGCCATGCTTAAACCACTGAAATTATCAGAATAAAAAAATCTAGGGACTTTTGACGATTTCTTCGACTGTTAATTCTGGCACAAGGCCAATACGAAAGCATCACTTTTAAAAAATTTCAAAATTGTATTTAAATACATAATTGCTATTTTTCATATAAAAAAAATTGTTGGTATTGCTAGGGTACAATCTAAAAAATCTATATGAAATGTAAAATATCTATTAGAATTCAATAAATAAAAAATGAAATATATATATATGGTTTTTACTAATATTCTGTAAACCGGGAAGAAATTCCTCGTTATTAATAATGTAATAAAAAAGTAATTTAATTTTTTGTAAATTTTTGTTTTGAAAAATGGGATAAAGCTAACCGAAAAATTGCTATTTTCCTAAAAGTATTTAAGATTAAAACTATTAATTATAAATACATTTTATTAATTCCATAATAAATATATACAGGAACTAAACAATGTTTATGATAATAACATGAATACTTTAAAAGTTATAAGTATAAAAAAAGAACAATGTTGAAAATTCATGAAAAACGCTAATATTCGTAAATTAAAACTGTGTAACTTATAAACTTTTCATTAAATCAGCGTATGAATAGTCTACTCCCATTGAATATATATTTAAAGCATAATTCAAAAATTTTGTGGTAATTGAACTATTTTTTATTGAGTTATCATTATTTTTTAAATACAATTTAAAAAAAAAATCACTTTCGAAAAAGAAAATCACAAGACGATTTTCGACGTATTTCCTTTTAGAGATTTAAGGAACACAAATGTTTAAATAGATCCAGTATGATAATGTTTACCCCCTTTTTTTCTAAAACAATAAATCTTTTAATTGAAATTACAATCGAAATTGACGTTTTAAAGGTGAACAGATATCATAAGATTGAATTATTTTTGAATATCTATATTATAAAGGACAAACATATCTGTGCGTAACGCATACGTCATTCTGCGAATGGCAACACTTTGAAATTTGAAATGAAATTTTCCTTTTGCAATTTTCTCTACTGCAAATTTTAAAACTTCTAAACATCCCACATTTTAAATATTTACACTGTCGTATGCAGAAAAAAATGCTCTTTTAAATGCAATTTGTTTGAAAGCTGTATCTCAATTTAATTTTAAGATATTAATTTTTTGGCAGTTTTTATTACTTTTTTTGTAATCGTGGCAGCTCCATTTCTGTTGAAAGTAAAGGGGGAAAAATGAAAATAGTAGATTGATGTATCTTTTTGTTGCGATTTTCTCATAAAAACCGAAAAAAATTGAAATTAAAATACGTGCTATGTCAAGAATATCGTCTGTCATAAAACCCAGTGAGTTTTGGCTTTATTTCGTTTTTATTTATCAATTAAATGATTTTGCTGTGCCGGCTCCATTGCGAAATATTAATAAGCAATTTGCACATAAAAAAGTTCAGAATTTCACTCCCGCTAATTTCCTACAACGAAATTAAAGCTTCATCAATAAATGAATAAAAGAATAATATATTAAAAAGCACGAATTTAACATATATGTAATCGAACAATTTAAACTTTTAGAGCCGAATTGGGAAAAATATGTGCTTTTAAATGTAATTTGTATGAAATAGAGTTGCTAGGCAACTGTCAAAGTAAAAGAGAAAAAATAATCTATATATTGAAAACACAAGATAGCTTTTTTAGACATCTTCCCTGAACTTTCTAATGTACCAATTTTGCTAATAATTCTTTTTTTTTTAAATGAAAGCTGTTCATTTGTAGATGTCCTCGCACTAGCTATTTTTCTAAATATTTCCACTTTTATATTTTAAATTTAATTTGAAAAGTTTTTTTTTTTTTTTTTTTTTTTTTTTTGAAATTTCATCAAAATGGTAGCAATCGTATCCACTGTTGCAGAAAAAAAGAAATATTGGGGTTTATTTATCCTTATTGATACCATTTACTCATTACAATAAAAAAAAATAGCAATTTATCAAATTACAACGACCATTTGGAAAACGATTTTTTTGAAGACTAAAATTTAAGACATAAAAAATCGCACGGAGTTGATCATACATCACGTACGCCATGAATTAAACATTAATAGTGTTATTACACGTAAAAATTGCAAGCCAAAAATATCGCCTGCGACCCGTCAGATTTCATGAAACTTAAGTATTATTCACCTGAAACTTACGTAAATATCCAAGCATTTCATTGGCTGTTCGGGAAAAGGCTTTTCCATCGTCAGATTTCCAAGAAATCTGACGGCCAATTTTAAATGAAATTTCATTCTTAAACTTCTAAACATCCGACAGTATTACTTTTTACACCGTCGGATAGAGAAAAAAATGTACTTTTAAATGCAATTTGTTTGAAAGCTGTATCTCAATTTGTTTCTGAGTTATTATTTTTTTGTAGTTTTTATTACTTTTTTGTCATAGTGGCAACAGAAGGTATCCATCGTTGTTGAAATTAAAGGGAAATACAGATTACTGTATAGACCAATCATAAAACGAATAAAACGCGGATTAAACCAATGAAAACCTCCAGATATGCTTTTAATTTCCCATCCTGACGAGAACAATAATCATTTTTCCAAATGGTTAATAACTTTATTTTAAGTCTGAACAGAAAATGACGTCACTATTTAAAAAAACATTTTCGCTCATAAAGCTAATTTTACAATATATTTTCATTCGGCAGATACCGAATTTGAGTCACTTGGCGTAATGCTTCAGTAAGTGCCATATTTAAAAGAAAACAATCCTTTTCTTTGATAAAACTATATATTTTACCATGAATACATCTAAAAGACATCAGTTTCTGGAATTTGTACTTCGCGGTACTGAAATTAGAACCTCAAGCCAAAAGAATACATTTTCACATGCAAAGTTTTAGCTGACAAAACGGAACTTTACCTTTGAAAATCTATCTGTATTATAAAGGAAAAATATGTCCGTGCGTAAGGCTGACGTCATTTTGAGAATGGCAACGCTTGACGATTAAATGTCGGTTTTGCAATCTTTGCTACAGCAATTTTTTGAATTTCTAAACATCGCGCATCTTCAATTTTTACACCCGTTATATAGGGAAATAATATCTATTTTCAAATGCAATTTGCTTGAAAACTTTATCTTAATTGATTTACTTATTATGTCTTTTTAAATAATTTTCAAGCATAATGTTTTTTTATCTATATCCATTGCGTACAGGCTCATTTACGGAATAAGTCATTTGCACTTAAAATAATATAAATAATTCAGTATTTGTCCCTGACTAATTTTATAGCGAAATTAAAACTTCATCAATTTATTATATCAAAAAGTGACTGTCCGTTTGTATTTCACAGCTGTTCCTCCTAGAATATGGAATGTTGGGTGATCAAATTAACGCCAGTTATCCGCATGGGTACGAGGATGTTAAAAGTGGTCGTAGAATTTTAAAATTTGATTAGTTTTCGAGATATAAATTTTTACGTTATTTTTAATGTCATTACTGTAATGATGGAAACTAAAATTGTTCCATTTTTCTGGATAAAAGAGAGCAAAGGGAAAATTACAAAGATTATTATATATCATTGTTTGAAATCATTTTTAAATTGAAATTAACGTTTATTTGAATAAATAGTGAAAAAATTATTGTAGTTTTCAAGAAAATTTCACGAAATAGAAACTCACACATATTCAAACTTCAGGAATCCGTTTATTTTAGAAACACAAATTCTACTCTCGACTGGAACATTGAGATAAATTCTGTTGACGTCAAAAAAAAAAAAAAAAAAAAAAAAAAAAAAAAAAAAAGGGAAAGAAAGAAAAACATAGTACACTATTTTCATTTAATTTAAAGTCGAAAAGTAGATTTTCAACTATTGCCTTAAGATGGCTAATAAAACATTTCGGAAGCGGACATTAAAAATGAAATGTTATAGCGAGAAAAATAATAATTCTCTAAATATTTATTTTAATTTATAAATATAAAATGCTTCTGAATAAATTCGTCCAAACAAATTCATTTTTATATAAGTTGACCCAAATGACATCATTTCTGCCAACTCCGAAATTCGAAGCAAAATCTTGGAAGAACGAAAAGCTCTAGGCAAATAAAGTTATAGAATATGTGCATTTTTATTGGGAAAGCTTTTGAATTAAATTGTAAATATAACTTATTATTTGAAATATTGTTTTTAATAAAATTAATATTGTAATGGCTTTCTAAATTTACGATAAAGTTAAGATTTCATTTTTCGCAAAAAGATCGATTGTCTCATGCAATTCGAAAGCAACACAACGGGTTGCTATGCAACTAGTTTTTTTAAAAGTTAAAACTATTAAAAATAAATGCATTGTAGGAATTCATAGCAAATATAATAATATTACATTGGAACTAAACAATTTTTATGATAATGACATAAATATTTCGAAAGTTATAGGTATAAAAAGACGAAGAATGCTGAAAATTCATGAAAAAAAGCTAATAATTCGTAAATGAAAAATATGTAACTCGTATATTTTTCACTAAATCAAGATATGGGTCATTCTACAAAAAGTGTAATATTCCAGTCACAAAACCTTTTTCAGTATTTGACGTGAACTTTTTTGAATTAATTTTATGTTTTCTATTGAAAGTGAAATAAGACTAAATGTGTTGTGTGCATACATTTTTTGTAATTACTTTATATTTTTTACTTTTTATACACAGTATGTGAGATCTCACCTCCGTGTCATGTCACACACCCAATGTTACTAAGGAAACTGTTTGATTACTTATTTAATTGAAAATAAAATAGTTAAATAATTATTGTTCTAGCTACTACTATCTCTAGAGCAAAGTAACTTAACGTAGTTAATTACTTTCTTTGTATTTTTGTTTGTTTTCTGAGTACGAAAAGGAGTGTCACACAATAAATTCTCACCTCCATGAACAAAACATTAAGTTGAATTTTCATGCTAAAAAAACAGTCAAGTGCGAGAATTACTCGCGCACAGAGGGTTCCGTAGAATAAATATATGAATTTCTAATTGTGTTATTAAAAAAAAAAAAAACCGTTACTAAAAGAATACTAAGACTTTGTAAAAAACTATACAACGTAGGGTTGGGTATAAATATACTAGTACCATGAAAGTTCAAAGAAATATGGAACCTAAATAATATAAAATATAGCTATTCTGTATATCTCATTTTTTAATATTATCCTAATCTGTTTATGATGAACTTAATTCGATACTGGCAATAAAAGCAAATAAAAGTATTTAAACTTCATTTGGCATTTCTTAAAACTAAATTGAGCGTAGTAATAATCTTTCTTTCTACAGTGTAGCTAAAACAAAACCTTTGTTCAAACTTTAAATATGGCATTGTGCTAAGCGCGCTTCGAAAGGGGGTCACAAAATTGCAACGACGCCTTGATCCGTGCCGTGTTTTTCCAGATAGGTTTTTAATTAACTTTTAAAGTCACTCGAGAGAACGTATTGAGAGATCCACTCAATGCAAACTAGTCGTGAATCCCATAGTATTTATGTGATTCATTCTAATTAAATGGTCTCAGGACTCTTCAAAATATTAGAAAGTTTAATTTTAGTATATGTTAAACTCCTATCTTTCCTGAACATTTTTATATAATTGTTTCTTTAAAATTCTCATTAGAATAAAAGTTATGGCTTTTAGAATTATACCCACTCAATAGCTGAAGTGGCATTTCCGAAACTTTGAAGTCGTTTTTTTCCAAAACAAGTTTTTGGGCATAACGCGCACGATGCCTCAAAAACTTCTGAATATTTCTCCATGAAATTTTCAAAACATATATTTCATGTTAGTCTGTAAAAACGGAACCTAAAATATCCTTTTTATTGCTCAAAAAAATATTTTTTTAGGTCATTATACTGTTGAAATTTTCAAAATTTTGTATTAGCTAAATACAACTATGCATTAAATATATAAAAAAGCTTTAAATACAAATATATGTAAGTTCAGGGTAATTATTACAATCGGAAGTATAATTAGGCACCAAAATTTTCATTCTAGTTGCATTATTTATTTTGTAATCTTGTGCGTAAGCTGTTATGCCAATTTTCTACTCAAGAAATGTCTAACAGTTTCGAGCCCCTATAAATACTAATTCTGCATCTTGCAATTTTTTAAATACATGAAATGAAAGACCATACTTATATCTTTCATCCCAACAAAAATTGTGTTTTAAAATATGCATTTTAAGACATTAAATGCTGAAAATGGTCTTTTTTTTTCAATTTTAAGAGTTCTGAGATTCCTTAAATTTGTCTGTTTTTTAACAATTTGACGATTATTGCTTTTATACTACTACTGGCCATTACATTACACATACATATCATTAAAAGTTGTTAACTAGGAAAAGAGTACACCGCCCCTGTCATTATGTATGTCCAAACTATCCGTATCTTTAACGGTTAATATCTCGGCTAATTACCGACGATTTTTTTCGAAAATCATTATCAACAATGCTTTTATACTTCTGCTACGATAGGTACCTCCAGCGCTGCTCAACACTTTTGTTGAATGCCCGTAAATCGAAATTTGTGTGTAACAGAAAAATGCGATTTTCTCAAACTATGTGACCTGGGATAATCGCTATAATTTTCCTTCAAGGTTTAAGTTAGCATCTACTACCTCTAATTTTTTCATATTTTTAGTTGAAGTAGATTCGAAATTAGATGGGGGGGGGACATATTTTTGCGTTACATTTTCAACGATATCTCTGAAAATATAATACTTAAAATTAAATGAAATATATTTTTGAGTTCAGCGTTACGAATGCTTTCACACGATATCCCATACGATATAAAAAGAAAAGAGTTTTTTTTTATCAACTAGCTTAATTAGCCCCTATACATTTTTACTAAATATATTTATGAATGTTTAATGATTTGTAAATATGTGGATCAATTGTCTTTATTAATTCCCCCCAATTTGAAATTTTCACGTTCCATAGTTTACGAGTAAAATGCCTGTGACAGACAGACAGACACAGGAGTAATCTTATAATGGTTCCGTTTTTACTTTTCAAGTACGGAACCCTAAAAAGGGAAATTTATCATCAGATTTTGTTTCCCATGATGCTAAAGTTAACCAGTATGTTTACTGTTGTTAAATTATAAGTCAGTAATTTGTTTTTATACTCAGGTATTCGATTTTGTTATAAAAAAGCAACCATGGTTATTGGAGGTTCTCACATCCGTGAACTGTAATTCGAGGAGACTAAATCAACACTAAGATATTTGCTTTATGTAATTATACCGGGTGTCCTAAAAAGGACTGATTGATTTTAAAATTCAATAACTTGCAAACGGTGACAGATATTTAAAAAATTCTTGCAGGAAGGTTATGCATGAGGTCAAAAGTTTTTTTTACAGTGATTTTCGATTTTAGTTCGAATTACAAACAATAGATGGCGCGGCGATCAATAGACGCTAAATTCAGGCTCAATTTTTGGTCCTTCGGGACCCACTTAATACATTTCCATCTCCTTTTTCCGCATGGAAGAAGATATCGACCAAAAAATCGAGCCTGTTTTTAGCGCCTATTGCTTACAGCGCCATCTATTGTTTGTAATTCGAACTAAAATCGACAATCACTGTAAAAAAACTTTTGACCTTATGCATAACGCTCCTGCAAGAATTTTTTAAATATCTGTCACCGTTTGCAAGTTATTGAATTTTAAAATCAGCCAGTCCTTTTTAGGACACCCGGTATATACAGATGTTGATTTAAAGAACAAAAAAAAAAAAAAAAAAAAATCTAAAAAAAAAAATAAATAAATATGTAGCTTAATATTTAGAGCATATTTCTCACCTCCGTGATTATCACCTCCGTCAATCTGTTAATTTTGAAAATGTATATTTCAGGCGTGCAAAATCCCCATTCAACAAGCTGCATTTATGCAGAGTGCCTATAAAAGAACGTCCCATTTTCACTGGTATATTAAAACAGTTAAATTTAGCCAATTTACAACAAATCATACATCAAATTGAAGATAAGCTATCCTAGTTTTTCTTATAAATCTTCAATACGTGCACCTTCAGTTATACAGCAGACAATCAACATAAAGTCCAATTCTTTCCATACTTCGGTTAATAACTCCGGAGTCATGGATGCAATAGCCTCTTTAATTTTGTGTCTCAATTCTGTGAAATCATTAGGTAGCGGTGGAGCGTAGACACGATCATTTATAAAGCCCCAAAAGATAAAATCGCATGACTCTAATGGCTTTTAAATCTTCAGCACAGCAATAATGCTTTACGCTCAGGAGCGGTCATTTTGCGTATGTGGCACTGCAAGTGAGTCAATAACAAGGCATTACTCGCGTATGCGTTTATCTAAAACTGTTTGAGATAGTCTTAATTTCTGATCTTGAACCAACACTCTATAACGCTTACAGTTGATATTATTAAAATTTATAATTAGGACATTCTTTTATTGGCATGCTGTGTTATTCACTTTTGAACTAAACTATTAGAAACATTTTTTTCTGTCAACTATTATAATATAAGTCCCTTGTAATTACAAATCTATGAAATCACTTATTAAATACTTTTATACAACTCATCTCAATAAAAACTGCCTGGATATGTAAAGTTTGCATCAACAAATATTAATTAGATTAGAAATGTATTATTAGCCCCCGGTACGGTATGCTATTTCTTTCTCCCAGCTTATTTTGTGTCGCCTCCAAAAAATAACGTTACGTTACAGAAGCCAGCAAGAAACAAAGCAGATGTATCATTGTACGATTAAATGCTCTATAGCAATTTTTTTTAATTTCTAAGCATCGCATATTTTCAATTTTTAGACCGTCGTATTGGGGAAAAAAAGTTCTTTTAATAGCAATTTGTTTGAAAACAGTATCTCCATTTATTCTTGAAATATTAATTTTTTTGTAGTTTTTAGCGACATTTGTTTAATTTTGGCAACTCAAGTACTCCATTTCTGTAGAAAGTAAAGAAAAAATAGTTGGAAATAGCAATTATATCTTTTTGCTGCCACTTTCCCATAAAAACTGAAAAAAAAAGTAATTAAAATACGTGCTATTTTGAAAAAATATAAATGAATTGATTTCTGTTTGCTGCATTTGAGTTTTATTCCGAGATAGTACGTCTTACCCCAAACTTTATTGTAGTCGTTTATGATTGGATCGTAAATGAGGAATTCTTCAGCGGATTCGGATGACGTCGTTTTATATAAATAAAATCGCGTGTTTTAAGTCTTAAAACTGAGCTGCAGTAGAGTCCCGATTATACAAATCGCGTTCAACCGAATTTCCGTTTTAATCCCCATATTTTCTTCTAAAAAAAATGGCCATAATTTTTTTTGAAAAAAAAAATTATGGCCATCCCCCCCCCCCATTCTGACCAGAAAATCAGAGTTCTAACTTTTTACGGCTGCTCTTACCTTTTCACCTAACACTTCCTTTATAATGGCTGTTTCATAATAATAGAAGCCATCAGTCCACCAGAAGAAAAGGATCCATTCCAAAGGTATAAGTTTGATTAACTTGGATAATCGGGGCTCTATTGTATCTATATTTATATACATATATATTTTTTTTCATCGGGGGCGACACTAAATTCTGGAAAAGCAGAATTCCTGTTCTCTAGTTTTTGAGTTGGTCTGTTTAAAAGCTTCTGATGAACAGATTTAGTTTGAAGATAAATTTCCAATAAATATACATACCTTATTGCAATCTGAAAAGTACAGTTTTACTCAATTTTTCTCATTAAATGTAGTAATAATGTAATTCTCCATTAAATATGGTAATTTTTAGGAAGTAATTTAATAAACAGTAAAGGAACATTATCATTTGCCAGAGAAATTAAATTAGCTGCAGGGTAAAAGTATGTAATCAAATTAATAGAAAAATCACGTTTTCTTTACGAAGTAAAAAAGGACTTTGAGAAAGAGAAATTTAACATGACATTTTAAAGAATTAGACTTTTTTAAACATAAAATTAAGAAGTAACATCACATCGGTTTAAACTTTTTGGCAAAATGATTTTTCAGTCTCTTATGGCTAGGAGGGATACTTAATTATTATTCACAAACATTTTTAGCTTATTTTGTTTTCTTGAACTGTAAATTTATTTGTTAAAAAAAAGAAAATCCGGTAATTTTTAAAAAAATGAAAATTCTTTAAAAAATTTCCAACGGAGAAGGTTGTACAATTCTTTTGTATTGGGTGAGTGCAAAAGTTTTACCCGTTTTTTAGCGAAAACAAAATGTGGAGAACACAAAACGTTAAGCACCTATGTATTCACGCAAATGCCATCATTATGCATGACCTCTTGCCACCGGTCTTCCAGTAAGTGAATCTCACGTCGACAAAAGCCCTCTCTTTTAGAATCAAAATACTGTTGTAACGCCGTTTTTTACAGTCTCCATGTCACTGAAAGTTTGGCAAGTGAAGAAGTTATGGAACTATGAAAAAAGGTGATAAATCGAATGTGCAAGGTTGAGGTTATAGGCCAGGTGAGGTAAAACTTCCCAACTAATGTCCAGTATTTTTTGAAGATTCCTTAAAGAAACATGAGGCTTGGCTTCATCGTGATGAAAGAGAACCCCTCTGTTATTGATGAGTACTGGCCACTTAGACGGGTGTTTTGCTCGCAATCTGTCCAATTGTTGGCACTAGAGGTCTGCATTGATCATTTCGTTCGCTGCGAAGACCTCCTTTTTGGTTATCCGCTTGGTATCCAACCATACACTTTGCAAAACATTTTCAGGATGGAGTCCTACCGTTTAGGTTGATGGAGTACCATCTGCAACACTGGTACATGGTCCTTCGACGCTTTACATTCTCGTACAGTACACCTCTTTTCATCATCCATAACAATTCGGTTCAAAATTGGTCCCTAGTGTTACAGGAAAGCAAAGGAACACAGGTACTGATCCTCTCTTCTCGTTGCCTTACTGTATGCTGGTGTTGCAGCCACTGATCGAACCTGGAAAGCCAAACGCATGCATCCGTCTTTCGACTGTTGTTCTGTGTACCGAGAACGTGTTCGCTAATTATCTGACTGTTGGATGTGGTGAATTTATTATGGTTGTGTCCAGATCCTTGTTATTAATCCCTGATAGGCGTCCAATACGAGCATGATCCTTACAGCTCCTGACTCTGTCTCGGAATTTCCTAAACCATGACAGCAAGAGCTATCGTACCCGGCATCCTCCCCATATACTTGATAAATACTGAGGCAAGCTGCAGCTGCTGTAACACCTTTATCATACTCGTGCAGTAAACAACGTCTGATGTGGTCTGTCTTACTTGCCATGTTGTTTCTCGTTCCACATGAGTTATTCTGGCAAACGTTGTATTCGAGAATATGTTTGAAAACAAAACAATACAGCGTATGTAGTGACCAGCATACACTCATCACTTAAATCCGATCGAGTATATCTGTAACACATGCGAACGACGCATTTCATGCCTCTGTTGACGTGTTCGGGATTTTGATATATCACTTTTTTAAGAGACAATTCGCTAAACTCTTATCGACAACCTCATCGCATACATGAAAACAGATAGTCAAGAGTATTAACTATTCGAGTGGCCACACACCATATAAAAGTCCTTCATTATCTTCAAACATCATTTTGTTGTCATTTAGATGTAGTCAAATTGGCGCGGAACGTCTGTTTATGTTTTTGACATCATTTCAAGAAATAACAAATCCGATATCAGATATTTTAGTAATTTATTTTCTCTATTATTTTTAATCTATTGCGCACTTCCAATTTTATACCCATGCACAACTGTCTTGTAGGTTTACTTTGCCATTTTTTTAAAACAGTGTATATTATATATGTTAGATTATTCTAACATAGGAAGGATTTACTAGTGAACGAAATAACTGGTTGTTATGTTACCAGTAGTGCAACGTTGAAATAATAGAAACACAGGTAGAGTTGAATTCTCGTCGACTAATATAACGAATTTTGAATTTTAACGAAGAGAATGTTTCGTAGTAAGTCAACATGGGTATTGGAAAGTAGCTGCAGTCATCGAGTGGTAGGCCAGGTAACACATTTATCCAGTGTAGGTTTCTCCGGAATAATTGAGACAATGCATAATTTAACTCGGGATTTTATTGAAAGAGATTTCGGCGGTGCATTTTCCACCAATTCATTTTAATCAAGCCATCGCTACGTAGTATTTAATTATGGGTAAGCAAATTATAGATAATAGAAAGTATCAGACGGCGACCAGGGGAAGTTATCAAAGTAGAAATACGACAAATTCTGCTGAAACACAGCGAGTATCGACTTTTTGTTTTTCAAGTGTAAAAATACAAATATGACGTAGATCGCGCTCTCAACCAATGAATAATTAAGAATATCACGTCATGAAAAAAGTGCGGACAGAGCAAGCGGATGAATTTGAAGGGAAAAAGGATAACCTCAGAAATGCATGGGAAGTAAACATGGAAGCTAAAAGAATATTCTAGAAAGAAAAAAGCGCGGAAATGGAACATTTAATTTAAGAATACTAAAAGCGTAATATTTAAGCAATTTAGACAAGTGAGAAATTAAATTAAACGGAATTTAACAGAGTTAACTATAGAGATTATTTAAGGATAAGGATTTAGTGAATATAAAGTAGTAATTTAGAATAAGATAAGGAAATTGCGGAATTAGATCTAATTAACATACACACACATATATATATATATATATATATATATATATATAGTGTATACAGTGTATATTATATTATTACAGTATTTCGCAACTCTACCATTCAATTTGCTCATTTTCATCATCTGAATTTGTGGCAGGTCTGTTTGATAAGTATCAGACTTTTATTTTTCCCCCGCGCAATAGTGATTCGACACTGTGCACATTAGAAAGAGAAGCTTAATGCGCATGCCTCCGTTTTTTCTACGAATTCAGGTGAGCCAGTCGTTGCCTGCTTCCACCGAGTGAGGTGCTGTTATACGTGTGCGTCGGATTTTGATTTCTCTCAAGATGACTGAACGGGTTGAAAACAGGTACTGCATCAAATTTTGTCAAATCTTGGTGATCCTGAAAGCGGTACAGTTCGTAAGATTCATCAATTCTCCAGTTCATTCATCGCACCTGATTCAGACTTTCTTGGCAAAATGTGGAATTCCAGTGTTCGCCAAATTCCATACTCTTCAGACATGACTCCTTGCTACTTCTGGTTGCTTCTAAAATTGAAGGTGCCACTTAAAGGATCCCGTTTTGAGAGTAGAGATGAGATATGTAGAATGCTAAGGCGGAGTTGAACGCCATTCCAAAAAAAGCCTGCCAGAAGTATTTTCTCCAGTGGAAAGAATGGTGGGCTAAATGTGTGGAGGCGCAAGAGGCCTACCTCGAAATGAATAAGGGTACCAATCCTGTCAGGGATCTTATGCATTTTTTTCGTTCAAAGGTTGAATATTTTTCAGACAGGCCACACATTGTCAATTAAAGATAGCATCTCCTTTTCTATTCTTGCCATGAGTTATTATTAAATCTATGTTCTCACTAACATCGCTCAGACTAATCTCTCTGAGGGAAGTCCTAGTTACGAAAATTAAATTAAGTGTGCTCAATGTGTGCCATCATCTGAATGCATACAGAAAATATGATGCATTGCTGCCGATTTTATTGAGTATACTTTGCTTAATTTTCTTATCAAAATAAACTGAAACTTGCTAACAGGTGTTACTTTTATTAGTAAACGAGAACCTTCCTTATAATGCCGCACACTTCGGATGTAATTTGTGCTATATTTGAACTGATGACAAGACATAAAAAAATTACATTTTCAGAGCTTTTAGGAAAAATATTTTAACATGTAAGGCACCTTTTTATATTAGCTAGTGGACACTCTTCAGTCTTGTAATTTCCCTTTTCCTCGTATCTCATGAGATTTTGAGATAGAATCGCAATTTCACGTTAAGTGGCGCTTTAAGTGATCGTACCACATAGGAAAGGCATGTTTACAAACAAACAATTTTGTCAGTAAATCTTCTACTATATTTTTGCCTTAGCGATCATTGCAGGAAACATCATGGCGAAGTTGACCAATCGTATCATGGACCTGTTAAACGAGCTCAATCAAATCTCCCAACTCTTGCGTACAGTAGGAGTTATAAAGACGGACAGATAATGTTTGCTTCCCCACAGTAATTAATACACCAACCCATGAAAACTTGGCCTGGACGCTGACACAAAAATGGCGGTTGTCGTAAACAAATTTTTTAAAGCCTTTGTACGGTCACCTAAATTTGGACGCCAGTATTTTTCAAAAGTTTTCTGTGACTTCTTTAGCAAAATAAAGAAGAAAAACTTTTAAAAATCGATGGTATTCAAATTCAAGGGACCGTGCAAACGCTAAAACAAATCTTCCTACAACAGCTGCCATTTTCGTGACAGCGCCAAGGCTTAGTATCAACGCTCCTTAGACAAGGGTTAAAACCTTGACACGCGTCACGAGAACGTCACAAAAAGTAGGCAAACAAAGAAAAAAAATCGAACAACTTGCATATTTTGTTTTCTTTGGCTTATGAAATTATTAATTATCATTAAAAATAATAATTAATAATTCGACGAGCCAACGCAATCGAA
This sequence comes from Maratus speciosus, assembly GCA_963932465.1. Lineage (NCBI taxonomy): Eukaryota > Metazoa > Arthropoda > Arachnida > Araneae > Salticidae > Maratus > Maratus speciosus. Next base: position 248,610,007 of record OZ010786.1, on the reverse strand, counting down.
ACATGCAAGTTGCTTGAATTTTTTCTTGGTTTTGTCTGCTTTGTGTGATATTTTCGTGACGCGTGTCAAGGCTTTCTCACTTATCTAGGGGGTGTTGCTACTATTCAGGGGTCGGTGATTAACCCCACAGTGACGTCAGCTGCCTTTTATTACCGAGACATATGCCCATGACTGTAGCTGAACTTAACCGATCTGAAGTTAATTGGGGAGAACGTAGGCAGGGCTTTAATAGGCATTCTGTATATTTTGTATTATCTTTAACCCTTTTTAAAAGTTTTTTTCTACTAATTTTAACTTTCATACTTCGTTGAAATTTTAATGAAAATAAGGAATAAACTCCAAAAAAACACATTAATGATTTTTTTTTTTTTTAGATTTCTTAGACTTTTCTTTATATTTTTATAGATTATATCATTGAAACTTTAACACTTACTTTGGTATTCATTTTTCAATTTTTTTTAAAAAGTAGCAATTTGTAAATTTTAACATTTTTTAAAATCTTTGTATGTCAAAAACAAAATGTGGAACTATTAGTTTCTAAACAAGCAAAAGTTTCCTCTTTAATATAAAGAAATGAGTTTTGTTAGTTTATGCTTTTGACTGTATAAACTATATATATATATATATATATATATATATATATATACTAGGGTGCTCTGCCCCCTGCAAGCTACGCTCGCCAACCCCCGTTCAGACACCGCAGAATCTAAAACCACTCTAATCTGATCGGTTTTATAAAAGATTAGAGAAGATTGAATTATAATGGAAAAACCTGTAGCGATCTCCCTGTAAACGAGTTTCCATTGAACTCCCTTTGGTTGCAAAAATTTAAGGCAGAATCAGTTTCTGTTAAGACATCCAATGGTTGTTTTCATATTTGGTTAAAGAAGCTCAGTTAAACATTTGAAAAGAACCTAAAATAAAATGAATTAAGTAAACAGAGTCTTTGCCTCCCGGTATTTTTTAATAGAGTTGTAAAACGATCCCATAATACAATTTACTACAATTACAACAGTTTACTGCTTTAACCCATTCAAGGGCAGTGGTTCATTTTTGGACCACTTAATTTTAATTCTTTAATGCCACATTGGCACCAGAATATTAGAATGAAAAATTTCCTTTTATTAAGTAAGGGAATAAAAGCATTTTCGTATTTCGAAATTTGTTTGTGAATTCTGATGCCATTCACTGATTTCAACATTTTAAGAATAGAAGTATCTTGCTCCTGAAAGGGTTAAACGCATATTAATGCATTAATTATTTTAAAGTGTCCTTTCTCTTTTAATATTCACACGTAAATACAATTTTCAAGACATAACTTTCAACATTTTCCTGCTTTTAACACGTACTCATTTAATAGTAATTTTAAAAGTTTTTTTCTGTTTTTTATAGTTACGTGTAAATAATTCTTTAATTGCAAGGAAATATTATTCTTTGCGCTGTTTTTAGAATTGAAAACAATCTCTATAATAATAGCTATGTGACTATCATCAACAGTCCCTTCGCATTTTATATTTAGGTGGCCATTTTGGTACTTTAATGTTAGCCAGTCACAGGTGATAAGTCGTCAAATATTATTCTATCGCCATCATTTCACCTATATTATAATAGTCCAAGTCATGTAACTGCCATAAAAAATTACGTGCTGATCCCTTCGCTTTTCATAAGAAAGGTTTTACGTTTTGATTAAAGAATTAAAATTATTTTTTCGAATAAAACTACATAAAAATTGTCATGATCGCAAAGAATTCTTGGTACTTTTATGTTAGCCGGGTGCAAATCTCGCCAATTGCTTTTTTTAACTGTCCAGTTAGCATTTTCTTATTTTTCGAGTTGTAAATTATAACGGTACTCCTTGGTTATACAATCGACCGAAAATCTATCGCTAAACTATAAGATTAAATGCCAATAATGGTTGATCGTAAATGTCACATTAACTTTCTTTACGGAAGATACACGTGTTTACGCCATCAAGTGATTTTTATTTCGACGTTTTATTTATATTTACTTTAACCTTATACTAATTTATTTGTCCTTTCGTTATTTAAAATAAAAATTATGTCAATTTGCATAATTTGACGAGTGGTTTGGCGATTTATATAATTTGGCAAAATTGGTCGACGGGATAACTAAGTAGTACATTAAAACATTGCTTTGAAATTGAAATTAAATATCATGATTTATGTGGTCTGGCGTGATTTTTTTTTACGACAATTTGGCGAAAATCTCGTTTTCGAATACCAGTTACATATGTATTTTTAAATTATTTTCTATTATTTTCAAAATAAAATAACAATAAATAAAAAAAAAAAGTTTAATTAATAATTATAAAACAAAGTAATTTATAACATTTTTTTAGATAAAAAAAAATAAATGTAAATAAACATTTATTAATAAATAAGCAACAACAGCCGAGTCACCAGGTCAGGCAAAATAACGCCATTTTGGCGGCAATGAGGTACCCCAGTGCGTAGATGACATCTGTGCCTAATATTTTTCTTTTTGTTTTGTTTAAAAAACGTCGTTTTAATTTTAAACGTTTTCGTTTAAAATGAAAGTTTTGTATTAAATAAGATGATAATGAAAAAAAAAATAAATTAAAGTAAAGCGACAAATTGAATTATGAATAAAGCAACATGATACATTTCTTTGCATACATTTATGGGAGGCCAAACTGGTCACCAAATTGGTTTAAAATAATAACCTTTACTAAAACTAGGGAATCGTACCCGGGCTTCCCGGGTTACAGAATATAGGTGAAAACCATTTTTTAATTGAAAACTAATAATTTTTTTACATGCAATAAATTTTTTAGATTGCCCACTAACAATAAAAAAGCATTTTTTATATGAAAAATATGAACTATACAATCAAATAACTTTTTGAAATTTATCAAAAGCGATAATTTCGTATTAGCCGCATGCTAAGAGTTATCAGACAAAGATATTGCTATTTACGGAATCGTTTTTATATTCTGATAATTTCAGAGATTAAAGCGTGTAGTTCAATTACATGTCTGTTACATTTGTGTTTTATTTATATTATTTTATTTATTTATTCGCAGAGGAAGTTTTAATTTTTTTATGGAATATTAGCCGTAAGAAAATGATGAATTCTTTATTGTTGTTTTAAGAACAAACGGGTTAGTCCTTCGTAATCTAGCTCACGCGATAACTTTAAAAATATATTCGAGCTTAAAAATTATTTTTAAAACTATAGACAATCAGTACTTTACAGTACAGTCCGATGCACTTTGCAAACAAATTTCATTTGAAATTATTTTTTTTTCCTATTCGGCTATGTAAAAATATAAATTGTTCAGTTACAGTTATGTTAAATTTGTGTTTTTCTTTTTAATATCATTCTTTTATTTAATTAAAAAGGAAATATTAATTTCATTATGGAAAATTAGTCGGAAATAAATGCTGAATAATTTTGTTGTTTATGTGCAAAATATTTCTTATTTTTATGCATTGAAGCCGGCACGTAATAAGGTAAATTACAAAATAATCTGCTTGAAAATTATTTTAAAAACATAATAAATCAGCCAGTTAAGATACAGTTTATAAACAAATTAAGTTTAAAAGTACACGTTTTACCTATTCAACGTTCTAATAATTGAAAATATACGGTGGTCAGAAGATTAAAAAATTGCAGTAGCGAAAATTTCAAAACCGAAATTTGATCGTAAGCTGTTCCCATTCGTGACGTCATCAAATTTCAAAACCGAAATTTGATCGTAAAGAGTTTCCATTCATGATGTCAGCGTTACGCACAGATACGTTTGTCATTTATAATGTAGACACGTAATCCGTAAAAATTAAAAAAGATCAGTTATTATGGTGAACTTATCAATTGAGGCTCTTATGCTTGGTATTCCGGAATGAAAAACTGCAAAACTTATTCCACTTTAACACTATCATAGCATTTTTTCCCCTTACAATCTAAACTCGACATTATTTTCAGCTTCTCAAAATTTACACACGCACCTCTCATATCCGTATTCACCATTTTTTTTAAATTGGTATTTTAATTTGATCATTTTAACTCAAAACCTGAAGTCACGATTCTCAGCAACATTTTTGCATGTGAACAATCGCACTCGTAACTCGAGATTCTAATCTCCGTACCGGAAAGTAAAAATTGTCACAATTTATGTTTTTAGACGCATTTTGTGTAAAAATGTTTAGTTTTATCTAAGAAAATGATCGGTTTCTTTTAAATATGACGTCCTTTTCACATATTTAAGCATTTTGCCTAGTGTCTGAAACTTAGTATCAGTACACATACAGAAAGAAAAAATCTGAAAACTTTATGAGCGTAAAATGCGTGTTTTCAAAAGCAGTATATAATTTTTTATTCAAAAATTTATATCCATAATGAGATTTTGCGCCTCTAAACCCTATATAACAATTTTTATCAACACTTTTGAACTTTTATCAGTAAATGGAATGAATAAAGATAAATAAACATAATTTTTTCTATCTTCTCTGTAGTAATGAAAGATATCTAATTACTACTCCGGGCTGATGACAAAAATCAGCCCTGTGTTTTAAATATATAGATTATATAAAATTATAAAAAAATTAATTAAGCAAATTATGTTATTTTGATAAAATTATAGTAGAATGTCTTAAAGAATATCAATAAAAAATTTTTATTCAAGAGAATTTTGGACAAAAACTGAATTGGAAACCTGATATTATTCTAAACCTCGAATAAAGATCTAAGGGTAAGAAAGGCTCGATCTATAAGGCTCGAATAAAGGTTAAGATCTTCTTTGTTTACATGTCTAACTCTGCGAAGCGAATTCATCTTGGTGAGAATCATCCGATCTGAGCAGGCACAATGTATGTTACTGTTCTTCGATAAAGACACTCTAATATTTTGTAAAGCATTGTATTTTATCATTTTCCGGAGTAAAGCATTTTCACCCGTGAATAATTTCAAAGCAGCTGGTGTAAAAATTGCAAACTTCTACAAAATATATTTCAGTTTTAAGAATTAAAATTCACGCCTTTAAAAAAAAAAAATAAAATGACGTCATTTGCATCCACTAAAGAATTCCACATTTACTACCCAGTCTTAAGCAACATCTATAGAAAAGTATGCATATGACGTCATTATCGCAGAATAATACACGCACCCAGCAAATAAGTAATCTCGTCATTCAAGATGCTTGACAAAATAAATGGGTATCTAATTAATCATATGCCTTCTTTATATATATATATATATATATATATATATATATAAAGCTCCATGTTTAATCAGAAATCATTAATTTATATTTTTTCAAAATTCAAGAAAATGTTATTACACACGGGTTAATAAAATTGTATTCTTTGCTCATAATAGCTCCATTTTTCATCAAAAATCATTCATTTATATTTTTTTCAAAATTCGGAAAATATTATTATACACACGGATTAATAATATTGCATTCTTTCGTATTTCTGATAGGAAATAAGTGAATGCGGAGAAAATAAGTCGCACAAATATTCTTTAAAATATATTTTTGTAAGGCTAAAGTGTTGTATCGTTTTTAAAGTAATTTGCAATAAACTAAAAATCATTTAATTGATTTAAAAAATGATATAAAACCAAAATTCACTGTGTTTTATATGAGACGATATTTTTGACGTAGTACGTATTTTAACTTTAATTTTTTTTTCAGTTTTTATGAGAAAATGGCAATGAAAGGATACAGTAACCTACTATTTTCTTTTTACTTTTAATAGAAATGCTGCACTTCTGTCGCCACGATTACGAAAAAAGTAATAAAACCTACAAAAAAATTAATATCTTAAAATTAAATTGAGATATAGCTTTCAAACAAATTGCATTTAAAAGAGCATATTTTTCCTTATACGACGGTATAAAAATTTTAAATGTGCGATGTTTAGAAGTTTAAAAATTTGCAGTGGAGAAAATTGCAAGACTAAAATTTTATTTCAAATTTCAAAGTGTTGCCATTCGCAAAATGACGTATGCGTTACGCACAGATATGTTTGTCCTTTATAATATAGATATGAAAAAAAAAATATCTGCTATGATTAAAATTTGAGTTGGCATCATTAGAGAAAAGTATTTAGAATTAGAAAAAAATTAATATTTCGAAAAGTAATTCGAATTTAAAAATTCTATTACCAGTTTTGAGGTCTGCAGATCAATACGGATTTTTGGTGTTAATTGCATCGCAAAATGTTCCATATTTTAGGTTGGTTGGTTGGTTGATTTTTTGACGGCCAATTATCTACACGAGGGATATAGGCCCCCCATATTTTAGGAGAAATCGCCGTGAAACATGATCAGTTGTTTATTCAATCGTTTCATAAAATCTTTTTATAAATTCGTTTCATTTCAGTCGTTTTATGAAATCGTTTCATAAATTCGTTTCATTAGGATTTTATATATATAGGGTAGATATATACATACTAGTTGGCATAGCAACCCATTGAGTTGCTTTTAAATTGCATAAGATCTAACAATTTTTTTGTTGATGCGTAAATCTAGTTTTATTATACTTTTATTTATATTATGTTATATTTGAACTTAATAATTTAAAATATATATATTAGTACAACTTTGTATTTGAATGTTGCTGGGAAACATATAACAATGATATGTTCCCGCAACATTTTGGTTAAGTCAAAGTACAGTTGCGTAATTTGTTATTTCTGTTTGTACAAATATTTTTTATAAAATATGATGAGGAGTTTAAAATTGTAATAATTATATGTTTGAGTAAAATAGGAGTGTAAGTTCCTACAAAAATTATTAATTTTATTTTAAATATTAAATAGATATTTTACAAAATTGTTTTACAGTAAAATTCATGTATAATGTCGAGTGTATAGTTCGGATCTCAGATAACAACAATAGCCAGACGCGATGGCGTCGTTTTAGGACAAGCATGAGGAAAGTTATTTATAACAAGACATCGTAAAATAATAAAAATGTCGGAATAAATATAGGGCTTTAGACCACCCAAACTTTATGGCATGTAATAAAATTAAGTATATGTGAGGGGCTATTAGAAATTGTAAATATCCTTTTATGATATTTTATGGTAAAATGGTTATCTGAGATCCAACAAACCAATAATTAAATATAAATAAGGTATTTTAAATAAAAGAAAAATTATCTCACTTGATAAAAAAAATATAATAATAAAAGTAATTGAAATCATTTTGTTAGAGATTAAATATTCATGTAACAATGATCAGCAAACAAAAGTTTTGCTTCTTTTTTTTGAATAATTTAATGTGTAAATGTATATAATCTTGTTTAATGTAAATAAAAATATTTTAATCAAGAGTTAAAAATCTCTGTGATTATTTTAGTGATAAATTTTAAGGTGTGACATTTTATTTTACAGCTTAAATTGAGTTTAATTCATAAGTGGAAGAGATCACCTAAATAATTCACAACGCAAACTTTTAATTTTTATTTTTAATTAATTAATTTAATAATTACAATTGTACGCGAATTTTAATTTAATTGTAAGATAATTATTCGCGTTGCTCTTCTACTAGAATTTGTGTTAATTACGATCACTTATTTTATTTGGATAAAATTTTAAGGTATATAAAATTATATACCAAATTACTATGAGGTTGCATGGATGATTTGGATAAATTAACAATTTTGGGTGAAAATTAGATAGGAGATAAACAAGTGTAATTATCTGTCCAGCATCCCCCTCTCATTAGTAAAATGTGCTATGACTCAGGCAACGTTACTCTGAGGTCATTAGAATAAATAATAATAAAGGAAAATAAATTTAAGTATTATTTTAATGTCACAATTTTAAAGATACTGTAGGTATGTAAATTTAATTTATTAAAATTTTATTAAAATTAATTTCTTTTAATCTTTGTAACAGTAATGACACACATATAGTAATTTAAATAAATAAAATGAATAATATATGTTAGCAAAAAAAAAAAAAATCTAGGATTTATAATAGGTAAATTTAAGAAGTACAATTTTTTTTTCTCTTTTTCTCTCTTTTGGTTGGATCTCAATTACCATAGAGAAATAATGGCATTCGCATCACAGATGACACATTTGTAAAAATATTTTTTTTTTATATACTGTATAAAAAAAATAACAATAATAAGTAAAATTTTATAATATGACTGGTATGAAAATGATTGAAATATCAATATATCATGATTTTTGAAATTGTATCAAGGTGATACAAAAGGAAATTTATGAGTCGTGCTACGAAGTAGTAGTACAATATTTACATATAAAAATAAAAATAAAATTGCTGTTTCTGTAGAAAAAGACAGATATTTTTCTGTTAAATAAAATTGTGGTGTTTATATATATATATGTGTGTATTACATTTTAGGGGTATTTATGTGTATAAAAGAATGATCTACGAAACAATTTCATCTATTAAGAAATATTTTTTAAAATATTAGTGCTGTTGTTTTTATGTATTTATGCAATTTAGAATATTTTCATACATATGTTGTAATATAGAAAAAAAGTATGATATACAGAAATATTCTGTTAAGAGGTTATGCCCAACAATAAGCGAAAATTTAAAAGGAGAAGTGTAGATTTAAATACCTCTGGAGTTAAAACCAGAGGGCAGAAAAATAAAATTATTTCTCTAAATTATTCGCAACAAAAAACTAAAAAGAATACCATGGCTCAACCTAGTGTTGATACGCTTTTGAATTGTATTCCCGTTTTTGATGGAAAGAAAGATTCTAATATTAAATTTTTCGTGGACGAATTTGACAATTTAATTAAACAAACGGAATTAGAGAATGTTTCGAAACTTGCGCTGTTAAAAACGAAATTAGTCGGTAGTGCTAGAGATAAATTAGCTGATGAAGAAAATCTTAATACAGAAAAAGACTATAGCAAATTTAAAGAAAAATTAATCGATACTTTTTCTACTAAAACAAGTTTTTCTGCGGCTCAAAGCAATTTTTTTTTCTCTTAGGCAAAAACCTGCGCAGGCTATCACTGATTTTATCAGTGAATTCAATGCGGCTGCAAAACTTTACCTAGATAAAAGCGGCCAAAATATTGACAGCGGTAATGGCAGTTTATTTGAAATGATAAAATTCACAAGATTTTTAGAATCAGTTAGGTCAGATTTAAGTTTGGATATTCGCAGAATGGCGCCGAAAAATTTCAACGAGGCATGTAAATTTGCGAAACAAATGGAAGATGCATACAATCAAGTTGCATCAAAGGAAATTAATTCGATTACAAAAACCTCCACTGAGGAAAATTTGGACAAATTGTTAAAATTAAATATGGAAAGCGCGGAGCAAATTAAAATTTTGACTTCCGAAATAAACAATTTGAAAGTTAAAACAAAAGATACTGCGTCAAGCAGATGGTGCGAATTATGTAAAAAAAATCGCGTACTCTAGAAACGTGCTGGTACAAAAACGATAATAAAAATACATGTAAGGGTAGCAGAGATTTCGCAGGTCGGCATTTTAATAACAGGTACTCTTATAATGGACAGTATCAACCGAGAGCGAATTTTAATCCTAGATTTGTTAACCCAAACCAGCAATTGCATTTTCAATCTTACGCATCCACAGGTGGTTACTATCGATATTCTCCATATCCCCCACTCCCACCAAATTACTTCCCTCAGCATGTGCCATGTAGGAATACTCAACCTCAGAGTCATGCCAGTTATTATCCAAATGAGGATAAAAATGAGAATTTAAAAGAGAATGCTCAAAAGTATCCAAAAAAGTATCATAAAAAGGGTAAAACTGATGATAAAAGGGACAAGTAAGGGGTGAGGATAAACAGGTCATGGACGTGTAAGATAGTTTCGCTTTAAAAGTGAGGTCTAATCCCCATTAATAATATTAAAATTATTTTCATTTAAAAATAAATAAATAAAATAATATAAATGCTTAATCAATTCCAAAATTTAAAAATAATTTTTTTTTCTTCTTTTCTCATGTATGTAAATATACTGTAAAATAAATTTAATAACTTGCCTTATAAAATTCAAAATAATAATAAGAAAGGATAGGAAGATGGGTACGCCAATTTGTCTCTGGGTTTCAATTTGAGCAAATGTGCAGGACGCACACGAAAACATATTCATAAAATTATGAAATGTGCTTCACAAAATTCCACTGGAGCAGTTAAATATTTCTCTCCAGGTAAAATTGATATTTTTTTTTCGAATATGAATTAGAAAATATAAAATCTTAACAAAGCAAAATAACATTAAAATTTAATTCATTTATAGTGAATAAAGTTGGAGTAATTTTCAAAAAAAGAAATTTTTTTTTCTTCTCTCTGTTTTCTATAAGGGTAGCCTTTGCTAATAATCTTACAATTTAGATGACGGAATTTCAGAATTACTCCTTAAAATGAGTAGGTGTAAGCTATAGGTTCAGGGTAGTTAGAACAGCTTTATAACATATTACTCATGTATTCATTTTGCTTATTATAATATATATATGGATGACAAGGAATAAATCATTAGTGCACTTTGTATTAGGATAGCCGTTAGCTATAAGCCTAAATATAATAAAATATACGAAGAAAATGCTAAGATTTATTCAGGTATTTCAATTACAACTTATATGCTACAGTCTAGGATTTAGACAGCAGGGATAAGTTTTATGAACAAAGGTGTTATAAATAATAATAATAATAATAATAATAATAAAGTTAATAAACAAAAATAAATTATTCTAACAGTGAATAATTAACAATAAGGATTTTGGTGTAGCACATTGGTTTTAAAAAAGTCCTTCCGGCCAGTGCCGGGAGGAAGAGGTAGCTTTCATAATCCTTATTTTAAAAAAGCCAACTTATATCATTCAAACACACGAAGCTCAATTTAGTGGAAACCGAATATAGGAGATTCAATACTAATTTTTATCAATATAATGAATGAGAATTTCGCGAAACTTTATCCAAGCTGCTTTTCTTTAAATTAACGTATAATTGGCTGCCAAATTCGGCAATTTCTTAAAGTGCCTGTCATTTTAAGACAACATGGTGGATGAGGCTAAGCAGTGAACTTGGTCGATACCTTAGTAATTGCTGTGCACATGCTCACTCACATAGAAATCGGTTGATAGATAGGAGTGCTGTCGCATGCAAAAAATCAGATTTTTCAAAATGTCATCCACAATAGAAATTGAAACTGCTATATCTGAGCCATTTTTTAAGGTAAAGACACACAAAAAATGCCCCTGAATCCTTATATCAAGGTCAAATACTTAAGAAAGAAACATTTTTCAATTTCTAATTTTTTTGCACCTCACTTTAAATATATATGTATTTTTTAATTTAATGGCCGCCATTTTGAAACAAGATGGCTGATGAATCTGGCCAGCGAACTTGGTCGAGGTGTTGATGTATACTATCCACACGCCTTCTTACATCGAAATAGGCGAATACCTGTGTTATCGCGTGACAAATACAAGATCGTTTCAAAATGTTAGCCATGCTAGAAATTCAAAGTGCTATAAATCAACCATTTTTTAAGATATAAACAAAAGAACAAATTTTCAGAAACAAAAACTGCTCCGGAATCTTTGTATCAAGGCCAAACACATAAAAAAAATCTTTTTCATTTTCCAATTTTTTAATACCTCATTTTGAATTTTAAATTTAATTTTTTTTAAATGGCAACCCTTTTGAAACAAGATGGCGAATGAAGCTGGCCAACGAACTCGATCGAGACATTGGTATGTACTATGTACAGACAAAGTTACATCCAAATCGGTTCATAAATACGCCTGTTATCGCGTGACAAAAATCAGGTCGTTTTAAAATGTCAGCCACAAGAGAAATTCAAAATGCTATTACTCACACATTTTTTTAGATATAGACGAAAGAAAAACTGTTCCGGAATCTTTGTATTAAGGTCAAGCACATACAAAAAAAATCTTTTTCATTTTCCTATTTTTTGGTATCTCATTTATTTATTTTTTAATTTTTTAATTTTTTTTAAATGGCCGCCATTTTGAAACAAGATGGCGGATGAAGCTGGCCAACGAACTCGGTCGAGAGATTGGTATGTACTATGTACACACCGAATTACATCCAAATCGGTTCATAAATACGCCTTTTATCGCGTGACAAAATTCAGGACGTTTCAAAATGTCAGCCACGCTAGAAATTCAAAATGCTATAACTCAGCCATTTTTTAAGATATAGACGAAACAAAAACTGCTCCGGAATCTTTGTGTAAAGGTCAAATACATAAGAAAAAAATATTTTTCCATTGTTAATTTTTTGGTACCACATTTCAAGTTTTAAATTTTTTTAAAAATTTTAAATGGCCGCCATTTTGAAACAAAACGGCGGATGAAGCCAGCCGACGAACCCGGTCGAGTCATTGGTATGTACTATGCACACACCGAATTACATGGAAATCGGTTGATAATTACGGGAGTTACAGTGTGACATAGGTCAGATATATATATATATATATATATATATATATAACCAATAATTAAACATAACCTACCACCATCAAAAACCGTAATATTATGAATTAAATATATATATATATATATATATATTTATATATATCAATTTTGAACGGAGGGTGGTTTCGGGGTCTGGGGGTCATGATCGATGAAAATATACCAAAATTTTTTGAAATCGCTTTCCTCCGAACGGCTGCAATAGGTAGCTTTTTGTAAAGAAAGCTACCTAAAACATATATATATATAACAATGGACAAGGTAAGTTATTTCAATATGATTATACACATTATTATGCAAAATTATACTAAACAAATACATAAATATATAATTAAATAAAAATTAAAATTTTCTCCCAAAGGCTTTCTGTATGGTGTGCAATTTTGGCGAACGGCTGGGTATGCACCAACACCAACAAAATATTTGAAGGCTAGGTATACAAGATCAAAATTCAGTATAGTTTTAGCATCAGTTAGTCGTACACTTCAGGATTCTTGGCTGAAAAAGGAATCGAAGAAAAAATTAAGTATGGTATAATTACAAGATGTTACGATCTGAAACAATAAATTTAGAAATATATATGTTTAAAAAACAGCAATTTTTAGTTTTATTTAGGAAAACTTTAGATTTTTAGGTTTTACACATTTATGGAGTGTCTAGCTCAGTGTATAATTCCTAGGTTTAATAATAATAAAAAAACTATATATATATATATATATAAAAGTTTGTGTTTAAAAAAAATAAATAACAAAAGGTAGAGCAATTAGCATTTACAGTTAAAATTTATGGAATTTTAAGCAAAATTAACATTAAACAAACATATTTTATATTATATTTAACTTGTTAAGCTAATTTACTTTTATTAATTGTATTCAATTAGAATTAAAGTAGGCTTATAACAAATGAAGTTAAATTAATTAATAACATTTTAGTAGTGTAAAATATTATGTAAAAAAAAAAAAAAAACTATTATATTTTATTATATATATAAAAAATATACAAATTTGATAATTAATAAAATATTTTAGAAAAATTAATTAATATAAATATTAAATGACGTCTTGCTGAAATGAGCTAGAAATTAGAATTTTTTTAAAATTTTTAAATATAATATTTTATAAATTAAAGTTATTTTAGAATTTAAGCATTTTTTCCCCTTAGAATTAAATGCAATTCTAATTTTAACACATGTAACATGGCACATGGTATTGTAAATTTGAGTGCGTGAGTTCATAAATTTTTTTTATATATAAGTTGGCCAATTTAAAGGAAATAAGATAAATAAATAAATATATTCATAATATATTGGCCCTATGTTTATTAAAATATGTAGTATGGCTTAATGAATTAATTTAAATAAAAAAAAAAATTAGTACATACATTTATTATTTAAAAAAAAAAAAAAAAAAAAAAAAAAAAAAAAAAAAAAAAAAAAAAAACTTGATCTGTAAAGATTGGGTGTGGTTATTTGTGAGTATACAAAGATCTTTTCTGCTGGCAGAAATCCTTTGGTCCAGCCGGGTACAAATTAGATAGGAGATAAACAAGTGTAATTATCTGTCCAGCAAATGTTCAGTGGAGAATGTTCGCTGTTGAATTGTGCATCAGTTAACCTCACGAAATTCTTACAGTCTCGCTTCTCTGTCTGTCCTTCTATCCGTGTCACAGGTTCGTACTCGGAAACTATTTAACTTACAGACGATTTTTTTTTTCATGGAGCTGAATACCCCCTGTCCTTCCTCGAATCATAAAATGTTGAAAAATCCTTATATTTTTATAATTAAGCGAATTCGTTCTTTTTCGATTTCAAAACAATATCTTAAATTCCGCAAGTATTGCCGAACACTGATGGAGCCGAGGTAAAGCAAATATCTCCCACGCAGTAGATTGTGGGTTAGAATCTCTCATGTGGAACTTCAAAATTTTGATTTTTATTGTTGCCCTTAATTTTCAGATAGGTTTAATTAAAAGAAAATTTCATTATTTTGCAATTTTAAAGACTTTTTTTTTTGCGCTGCGATAATTTTAAAAATATATTTTATTTCAGACATAGAAAATCTGAAATTTCAATTAAGAAAAACCCGGAAAATTATTCACTTGTATTAAAAAAAAAAATGCAGATTTAGTAACAATTAATATTTAACATATCAGATAATATAATCAAATCCACATTTAATATAGAAAAATTCCTCATTTTTAACACTTTCCAACAATGTTGAAAGTGTTTATGACTTCGTTTTTTCTGGCCGTCTGTCCATGCTCTAACCAGTGGCGTAGCCAGGATTTCGTTTCGGGGGGGGGGTCCAGAATTTTTCCTTCAGTTTATATATATAGTAAAACCTGTCAAGATCAAATCATAAATATTGGTGAACATTTTGTTTTACACAGGTTTTTGTGTTATCAGGTGTATTTGTATAGTATTCTTTTCCGTAGCACTAGGGAACATTTCTGTTTAAGACAGAATTCCTTTATAGGCAGTTTTCCATATTTACAAATTTTGTGTATTTATATAAATAAATATACTTATTTATGTCATATGAATAGAATAAAACTTGCCAAAATAGTAATTGTCTATAACACAATCCTGTCTTTAACGGAAGCATTGCATGGTCTTAATATGAATTGAGATACAATTAAATTTGCTGAAAACCTGTCTGAAAGGGGATTTTCATCGTTCTTTACTGAAACCTGTGAAAGCAGAACCTTTCTATAACGGAATCCTGTCTCAAACGGAAGAGTTTCGGAATCCCTGCGAAACGAACAATAGATCTTATTGAGGTAGTGTATCTTAGAAGCATAATGAATTACACTTCTTTACATGGAAGCCTGTCTAAAATGGAGCTTTTTACCAGTCCCTTGCAATCTTGTCTTGGCTGTGTATGTATAATAGAAGTATTTCGAGTAACTTTAACTAGGTATATCCTTATTTAATTTATTAATTAAATAAAAAGCGTGGATAAAAAATATAAGGCCAATATCTATAATTTCAACTAATAATACAGTGAAGTTACATTAATATTTACCAGTGAAAAAGATTCATTATGATATAAAAAGCTGAGCGCACACTGAAGAGTTAAATTTAATTAACCCATTCGCTGCCATCCACGAGTATGCTCGTGGCTTTAATTTATTAATTACTTTGTCACCACTATTTTAGAATTAAAAAAATTGCTTCATTTATTTGCAGAAATTTCGCTGCATTAGTAAAGCGAAATTTGCCTTTCTGAATTTATGGTGGCAAACGACTTTCAACAAAAAATTTGAAAATCCTTACTTTATAGTTTTGGCAGTGAATGAGTTAAATCAAGTTTCATATTACATAACATTTGCCTACAATAAAGTTAGGATCAAGTGGTTAAGTTTAAAACAGCAATTTCCATCTTTAATTTCTTGCCATTGAATTAAGAACTTTTGCTACAATAGATATTGGATAATGATATCACATAAGTGTCAATCGCATGAGCCGTTCATGCGATCCGCCGCGCTCCCCATGGAAGTTTTTGAGATAACCCAGATAGCATGAACATTAGCAGCAAGTTTGAATTTTCTGATATTATCTTTCCGTGACAAATTTGAATTGAGAAATTCGCAGCAAATCTCCCGCAAGGTATACCATCACCCACTTGCATGAGTAGTTTGTTGTGAAACTGATGGCAAGACTGTCTTAAATTCACGAAAGTGACGAAAGCAAAAAATCCCTCTGTTGAGGGAATAGACAATCAGCACATACGCAGAAATTGCAGAAATTTTATTTGGTATGCACCGCTTTTTCTAAACGATATACTTATTAAAAAAAATACTAAAAAAAGCTAAAAATACTAAAAAAAGCTCGAAATGAAAAGTACAAATATTACCTAAACTTGTTTATAGTGATAAAACCGATGCATGCGCCTTCTGACGGCGCTTTCGCATCAATAGACCTGATCAGGTCTATGGACCCCTTCGAAGGGGTAAAACTTATAGTGTGACATGGAAAGATTACTACTTTGTAGTAAGTTTGCATTATTTTTGATTACTTGCTTGCCGTTAGTTTGCAACAAATTTGATACATCATGAATTTAACTTGCACGACAAGTTAGCTGCAAGTTCAAAGTGTGGTGACTTCGGCGTTTGGGTTATCTTGCTGCAGTCTTGTTATGAACTTTCAGTCTTGTCATGCTGAGCTTACTGCAACTTTACAGGTTTTCAAAGCAAGACTGTTGCAAATTTTCTGCAAACTAAAAATGCTATGTGTGAAGGCTTTAACTTTAAGAAAAAGATCTTGCATATTCAGCTACAGAAACTAGTAATGTAAGAAGCACACACATCAAATATAGTTCATGCTGGAAAAAGCAGTTTTGTTACAAATCTCTTATTCAGCCATAATTCTTTTGGGTTTCCATGTTTCATGTCTCGCCACTTTTGATACCATATTCGATATAATAGTTGCTTCCGATATCTGGTCGTCTTTAAGGAAGTTAAAGTTTTGTAATAAGTTTATTTGTGATGGATTAGCACTTTTTTGGAAGTATTAGAATGTGTAAAAAAGGGTTCATGGTGGTTTCTGTTTTTCTACTTCTCAGCTAATTCATTTTAGATGGATCGAAACAGTTTTAGAACATTCTCCAAGTTCAGCAGTAAGCTTCGGACTTTGGTACGTAGATTAGCTTCAATTTATGCTTTCGAGGTCTCATTATTAAAGACAAAATGTCACCCAAGACCTATTCCATACACAGAACTCTTATTACCGCCATGAAATTTCTTGAAGCAATGTTAAACTGAGCTTTCGCAAATAGTAATTGGGTTCAAGGGTAACATTGAATCCAGACATTTTTTTCTGGGTCAGATTTATGCAGCTCTGGTAGGGACACTTAGGAGTTCCGTGGAAGGGGATAGCGCCCTTCTAGACCATTAATAAGCATAAAATACCGAATCTTCCATTTGCACCCTTTGACATGAGGATCAAGAACCTCACCTCTGTATATTTCAGCATTCACAGTTGCACTTGTAAAAATGTGTCGGTCACTGCGGCCATTCAAAATTATGTCCGTCCATAACATGATTCCACGACCTTTGTATCGATGCCTTTCACGAATGTTTGCAGCCTTATTGTGTGTGATTTTCTCCCTCCACATGGTAACACTTCTGTAGTATCTCTTTAAAAAAAATCGGGATTCGTAAGTAAAGAGAACTCGGCTTCAGTCCGTGGTATTCCAATGATGATGATCTCTGCACGACTTTAACCGGGCGCATTTCGCTACCGTAGTTAGTGGAACACAAATCATGGGTTTCCTTGCATGCAGCCTGTCACTCACAGTAAACTAGGATAGTCGAGTTCTTGGTGCTGCAGCAAACTCCCTGCAATCTGAACTGACGTCAATTGCCTACTTCTTTTAGCAATCATCGGCAAATTACAGTCCTGAGAGCCTATTATGGGGCGTTTTCTACCTTGATGTGGTTGTCTGTGCACATTATACCAGTGTCTTTAAGCCGTTTCCAGATTCTTTACATGACACTTTTAGCTACTGTTAAGTCTTTACAGACCCCTAAGAATGTCTGTCCTGCTTCCATTCTCCATATCGCACTCAATTTCTCAAAATCAGTCAAATGTCTTCTGGACGACATATTCCATCTACTAGAAACGAAAGTTTTACCTAATTACACGTACAATCCTTAAAATTAGACCTAATTACCCACGTGCGCTGCTTTTCACACGTGAACCGAAAGAACGGGCTGGGGCTGAAAAGTTTGCTTATTTTTCTGTAGCGAATGTTAATCCCATTGGACTAGGTGATAACGTTGACATTGAGTTACCTTTCTAGAAGTTCCCTTAATAGAATTAACATAAAGCACCTTTTTATGGTTGTTTCCTTAATTTTTCTCGCCAGTGTATTTTGAAAGTGGTAACAAATAACCAGTCCAAAAATAAAGTTACTTCTATTAATTGCAGCCAGCAGATTTAAAGTAGTTGTTAATATTGTCCGTTATAAAGTGAACAAAGATAAGGGTCACGAAACTCAACCATTGTACCGTTATTGCGTTCGTATAATCTCATTCTTCCCCATAAGTGTCGACAACAGAACCCCATCGAATTCCAAGATAAAGAAGTTTTACGTTTAATCTAGTTACAGTAAATTTGTGTAAACGGAATAGCAGGTATACTTGCATAGTTATCCTTCCGTCTCGGGACATTAAAATATTTTTCTTTATGAGAGGATTTCGTGTTTTCAGAAAACCTGCCAAGAAGGATTCACGACTGGAACTAGTTTCATTTCAGATAGGTTTAGAACGTTAGCAAGCATAAATATATAGTGTTGTTTTCGTCGAAACTTGAATTGTTTTCCTTTGAGATAGGTCATCTTCACTGATTTTCCTGTAATAGATTTATACTCTTCAGAGGTGGTGTTATAGCAGCGGTTTTCAACCTGGGGTAGCGTACCCCTGGGGGTACGTGGCGGGTCTGCTGGGGGTATGTGAAAATAATATGGGTAATGGCGGAAGTCACAAAAATGTTAGGAATATCAATGTAATTTGCATCGATTTATTATATGGTTGTGATAAGAAGATTAATAATGAAAAAGCATGTTTACGTTATCTCCTTGAGTGGAGGGGGGGGGGGGGGAAGGGGCGTGTTTATGAGAAACGGGGGTACTCCGAAATGAAAAACCTAAGAAAGGGGTACGTGAAAGAAAAAAGTTTGGGAAGTGAGTACTTTTTAGCAGTTTTAAGGGATACTGTGAAAACAGAAAGTGTTTATAACGGAAATCTGCCTTCTGTCTAAAACGGAAAAGTTCATAGTCCCGAAGAAAGACATACCTTTGAATTATACCATCTAAGACGAACACCTCTCTAAAGCGGAATTTTTTATAGATCCTTTGAGATTCTGTCTTAGCAGTTTTTACTGTTGTATCCATGATTCAGTAAACTAGTTCTACTTTCGGGGGGGGGGGGGTCCGGATACCCTGGACCCCCCCCCCCCCTTGGCTACGACACTGGCTCTAACTCTCGTAAATATGCTCGGATCGTTCTGAAATTTTTGAATGTTAGTGACTTCTACCATAGCACGTTCCCTATTTCAAATGAAGTTTGTAGCATGTTTAGTTCATTTACAGGGACAGTCAAAAGTTTTCCGTTACATTACGGCCAATAGAAAAAAATCCTTTCAAATGATTTTTAATGGTGTTACACTCTTTAAAATATGGTAAAATTGATATTCATATACGAAGTCCACTAAAATATGCATTCTGTTGAATATGCGGTGCAAAGAATAGTTATTGTTCACTTACAGGGCCACACAAAAGAATTACGTACATAATGGTATAAGGGGAATTGTTTACGGTGTATTTGAAAAGATTTCAAATACTATATTGTATCCGAATTACTGTATATTAGTAATGATTGCTCGAAATGCGTTTTTAAATATGATATGTGCTTTTTTCACTATATTTATGCATACTATAAAATGTGTACAAATGCTATAGTTCATATACAGGGCTACAGAAATGAATTCATAAAGGTTACTGAGTATGAGTATAAATTGATTAAAGGTGAGTTTTAAAGGAGTTATGCATTTTTAAGCTGTAAACTGAATTTAGTTTACTAAGAAATATCTGTAGAATATAGATAAAATGATATACAGGGTCACTCAAAGAGTTGGATACATGGCCGTCTATGGGTGATAATTTCTGGAAATGTAATTTCAGTAGTTTTAAGAGTGTTTTAGTTTGAATTAAATTTTAGCTAAATAGTGGAATGTAATAAAGGTAAACTACAGGGCTGTACAAAAGTATTCAAGTATGTTTCCATCTATTAGTATAAATTTCTGAAAGATGAATTTCAACCTGTTATGCATTTTCTTGCTAAACTAAATTTTCCCATTATAATATATATATCAACCTACAGATAAAATACAGGGCTGTTCAAAAGAATTGGAATACATATTTGGCTATGGATGCTAACTATTGAAATCAGTTTTTCAAAAGTTTTATGCATTTTATAAAATGTTTACTTAATTATCTTATTTACCTTATTTCCCTAAATAACTAAGTTTTGTTAAAGCATTCAGGAAGTGTTGGAAAGTGCTTCATAATCTATGCTTAACGCATGATTTTTTTCTTGTTAATATTTAATTCGATACAGAGGTATAAATATTGGATTCCTCTGGACTCTTTCTTGTTTGCTGCTGCCATCTACAGGCAAGTTTTTGAAATACTACACTTCTTATGGACAATTTTTTCCCGTTTTCTATATACATTTTTTAGGAATTAAAAGGTATTTTTTATTAAGTTAAAGTTTATCGACGGAAGTCACTGTCTTTTTAAATGCCCGTATTATACTTATATTCATCTTATATCAATATTTCAGGCATTATTATTGTAGTAGCCATTAGCGTATAGACATATTTTTCCTATTTGTAATTAGATTATTATATAAAAAATCATGAGATCTTTTCTTCATTTAAAAGTTCTTTATCTTGTTTCTATACA
Organism: Maratus speciosus; assembly: GCA_963932465.1. Taxonomy (NCBI): domain Eukaryota; kingdom Metazoa; phylum Arthropoda; class Arachnida; order Araneae; family Salticidae; genus Maratus; species Maratus speciosus. The sequence continues at coordinate 248,589,087 of OZ010786.1, read as the reverse complement.
TATTAAAGTCAATTTCCATAAAATACAATTACTTTACTTTTTCATAAAAACTTTATAACATATTTCCTTATTTTATTTAAAAACATATATATTCCGCAGGCTTTAAAAATATGTTATATAACAAGTAATGCATCGTCTAATACCTTTTGACTGCTTTCTCAAGAACGTTTTCATCCCTCTTTCGGAGACATCCTCAGTTTCAAATGGTGTTGTTTCGAAGTTTCACACGAAATTTTGTAACGTCCCTCTTTTTCCCTCCTCTCTGTTTCGTTTTTCCCTTCTTTCCAGCATTTTTTGCCAACGAGTGTCAATATTTGAATGTGTAATGTCGTTGCATATATTATCTCTGTCAAGGTATCTCTATGGCTTCTCTTATTAGTGCGTTATGGAGGTTTTCATACTTGGCTATTTTTTCTATTTTAATTGACTGTGGTTTAAAGGGGTTTTTAAAATTTTCTCTTGAAAGGGCTGTTGCTTGTTTATTGTATTTTAGGTCGCGAATATGTTCTTTATATTTTTCCTATATTTTTCTCTTATTCATTCTGATCTACGTAATTTCTTTATTTTCTGTATTCGAGGCTTTAATTTTATAAACTTCTGCTGTTTGTAATCCATCGTATTATTTGGCTTCGTTTCTAATAATGTTAAATAGGGAGTAGTTGGGTGTGATTGGAACTTTTTTTTCCCTAGTTTACTTATTTCACGTATTTTTAGTGATAATCCATTCATAAATGGCAAGGGGGGAGGGTGTGTTTAATCTTGTTTATTTTGTCCGGGTTGGATCCAGATAATTCTTTCTTTAGCTTTTCTAATTAGTTTATTTATTGTTTTTCGTGGATGGCCAGCATTAAGTCCTATTTTCTCTATAATTTTTAATTCTTCATTTAGTAACTTTTCCTTTGAATATATATATAATGCTCTATAAATATATATATTTAAGGCGAAAAGTTTATAATTTATGTGTGTATTTGTTTCATTTGAAATTATAGGTAGGCTGGCAGTAGGTTTTCTATAGATTGTAGTTTGTATCATTTCTTTTTCGTATGTTATTTTTACATAAAAGTATGGTAGGGACCGGTATTATGATTATACACCCACCCGCCATTTATGAATGGATTGTCACTAAAAATAAAACGTGAAATAAGTAAACTAGAAATAAAAGTTCCAACCACACCCAACCCCTCCCTATTTAAAATGATTAGAGGCGAAGCTGAAAAATACGATGAATTACAAACAGCAGGAGTTTATAAAATTAAAGCCTCAAATACAGGAAATAAAGAAATTACATACATCGGAATGACTAAGAGAAAAATATATGAAAGATATAAAGAACATATTCGCGACCTAAAATACAATAGCCAAGCAACAGTCTTTTCAAGAGAAAATTAAATAACCCCCTTGAAACTACAATCAATTAAAATAGAAAAAATAGCAAAGTACGAAAACTTCCATAACACACTAATAGGAGAAGCCATAAAGATCAACCTTGACAGAGATAATATATGCAACGACATTACACATTCAAATATTGACACCTGTTGGCAAAAAACGCTGGAAAGAAGGGAAAACGAAAAAGAGAGGAGGGAAAAAGAGGGAAGTTGCAAGATCTCGTATGAAACTGTGAAACAAAACTATTTGAAAATGAGGATGTCTCCAAAAGAGGGATGAAAACTTTCTTAAGAAATCAACCAAAAGGTATTAGACAATGCATTACTTGTTATATAACATATTTTTAAAGCCTGCGGAATATATATGTTTTTAAATAAAATAAGGAAAAATGTCTTAAATTTTTTATGAAAAAGTAAAGAAAATGTATTTTATGGAAATTGATTTTAATATGTATAGATACAAGATAAAGAATTTTTAAATGAAAAAAAGATCTCATGATTTTTTATATTTTTATATACTAGTGTAATAACAGATAAGAAAAATATGTCTATACGCTAATGGCTATATACAATAATAATGACTGAAATATTGGTATAAGATGAATATAGGTATATTTTTATTCTTTATTTCGAATTTTAATATATGTTAACGTTCTTTTTTGGTGCGATCAAGTGACTTTTTGAAAAGTGAAAGAATTAATATGGATTTTTTATGAATTATTTCAGCATTTTAAATATATTTAAAACATTTTTTTGCTTTTAAAAATATTATTTTTAAATTATACCTCCGCTAAATTGTTGAAATTGATGAATTTAAAAATATTCGGATTTTTTAATTTATTTAAATAATTTTACTTGAATATTTTTAATTTGATTAAAATATATTTTTTTAAATTATTTTAAAATCAAATGTAATGGTGCTGCGATTTATATAAGATTTTAATAATTATAAATTTAAATTTTGATTTATTAATTTAAGTTTAAAGTCCTTTAAAAGGCATATTAAACGAAGCCCTCTGTGCGATACGCCATCACACATAACAATTGTTTGTTCACTGATCTATATAACTCCAAGTTAAAGTTAAAGAATTGATTTACTATAGCTCGACACTTTTCATTTGTAATAGAGATGTTTAATTTAATGCATTTATATCTTCCCTATACATATAAACTCCTGATAAAACGAATGTATGAAACGATTTTATGAAACGACTGATTCTGTTGATATTTCTCATAAAATAGGAAAGGTTTGGCGGTGATGGCGGTTTGGTTGATAATTAACTCCAATTATCCGTATTGATCCACAGTTTCAAAAAATCATTATAATTTTAACATTTGAATTAGTTCTCGAGATATTATTTTTTTCTAATTTTAATTAAATGATGGCAACTAGATTACTCCATTTTTGTGGGAAAAAATTGAAAACATAAGGATTATTAAATTTCGACTTCGTCATTTTCGAATTAAAATTGTGATTATCTTTTATTTCAATCCATAGTGGTGAAGACAATATTGTCGGTAAATTATGTGTTTCCAGGAAAAATAAAAATAAAAACCCTTTTTTTTTACATTTCGATCATCCAGAATCAGTTTATTTTAGAAACCAAAAATCGTCAGTCAATTTCCAATTCCATAGGCATAATAAAAGGGTTTTTTTTTCAAATTTATAGAGAAAATGACACCAATAATCTTAAAATCAGAAAGCTAATTAAAAAAAATAATTAAATGATCACGTGTTAAAAACAAAATAAGAAAAGTTACACCAAAATCTTTACACATAAATATTAAAAAAGAACGAAAACTTTAAAGAAAAATTATTACACTCGAAAAGCTTTTAAAGGTGATAATTACATCATATGTAAAAGTCTCAAAATATCGTAATATTTAAAGTGCCTAAAATAATTAAATTATTACACGTGAAAAACGTTTAAATGAGGAATATTTTAGTATATTAGAGTGATATGTAAGAATTTCAAGTAATATTTCCAAATACTTTTAAGTTAAATGATATATGTAACCGTGAATCTTAAAATATTAAAAATAAAAATAAATTTTACATGAGAAATGCATTTAATAGGGAAAATTACGTCACATATTAAAACGATGCATTTAAAACGATTTTCATTACGGCGACATAATTTGACATCACATTATATAAAAGTTGTGCGGTAAGGAAAATTGTTTATCAGTTATTACTCACTTCATTTACCATAAATACAGTTAAATGTATGCGCAAAATACTTTCAATTTATGTTTTACGAATTACTATTAAATAAATACATATTAGAAAATTCGAATATTCTTATTAATTAATACAAACAATATACATTGTAAGAATAACCTGAAAATATGCATGATGGCGTATTAAAATAGAGAAAAGAATTCATGAATAATCTATACCTGTTCTTGAAATACCTAAATCTTGATTAAGACATCAAATATAAGCGTAAAATTTCAAAAGACAATGCTTTTCACTGCGTGGATCTTTAACCTATTCCAGTTTTTTAACCTCAAACCTAACGAAAGAATATTGTCATAACGTCGTTATAAAAGCCATGAAGATAGCGTCATTTTTAACATAACCATTCTATACAAACTGATTTTCAAATATGTAATTGATCTTACTTATCAATCCCGAAAACTGATGTCATTAATTACGATGGATGAGGCCAAGGTAACCTAAAAATGCCCATGCAAACTGAAAAGCATGTGGCAACGCGATTACAGAAGATAGCCGCGCTGTTATACTGATAATATATCATTCAATCTTTTGTAACCTGGTAATATTTTTAAAACAGGGCACATTAGTATGTTTTCAGAGGCTCAGAAGGCTGAACCGGGGTTAGCAGGCGTAGCTCGCAGGGGTCTGAGCCCCCTAGTAATATTATAAAAAGTTTTGTGATGGCCATAAAATATTAATTTTGCATTTTCTTTTTCATTTTTTTTGTTTCACTATTTTAAGTTTCTAAATTTGATGATTATTATATGGAAATAAATAATAAAGGAGACAGAAAACTATTGAATGCATTGTATGTTTATACTTAGGAGTAGTTTTAATTTATCTATTAAATACGAAGTATTAGAATATTAATTTTTAAACAGAAAAATATAATTCCCCAACATGGAATACCGAGTTTTATTCTTTTAACTATAAAGCTTCCGAAATAAACATTAATCCCCTTTTATATGTTTTTTTTTTTTTTTTTTTTTTTTTTTTTTTTTTACAGAGTTTTTTAAAATAGACATATTCCATGAAACAAGAGTAAAAACATGCCTGCAAGGCTTTAAATAAAATGATAGAAACATTTTTTTAGTTATATAGTACTGGAAAATTTTATTTTGTTATATGGATTTTAGTAACATCAAATAAAACCTTTTAATCGAATATAACGAAAAAAACATTCGACAAAGCATTAAAAAATTAAATTGCTCAACATGAATGACCTTTTGTCTTTTGTAAGAATATTTTCCGAATAAAGGAAAATATTATCTATATGGATGTTTTAGGAATTCGTTTTTGTATATTCCATATATTCTTTAAACAGGAAATCTTTTTTTTTGTTATATCAATCTTGATCTTAGTGACTGCAAATAAAACGCTTAATCGAATACAAAATACAATGAAATAACATTCTATAAAGCTTTATAAAATTAATTGCGCAACATCAAGAAACCTTTATATATTCCACTATTTTGTTTGTTCTTTCAAATAAAAGAAAGTATTAACCATTTGGACGTTTTTGGAGTTCATTTTTAGCTCACAGGCTATCAAAGCCCGAGAACTAATGTGCTCGCATGTTCTGTATGTACGAACGTATGTACGGCACGTACGTAACACGATAACTCTTGATAGAAATATCCGATTTGCTTCAAATTTTTTTTCTAGGTTCATTCTGATAAGGCACTTCCTTGATTAGTTTTGGGGGTTCATTGGTTAAGCATAAAGCGGGGGAAGGAGAGCTAACCCCCTCTCAATTTAGATAAATGTTTTTTTCATGCAGAATTATCCTATTAGTTTCAAATTTGGTATACAGGTTTATTCTTATAAGGCGTTTCCCTGATTTTGGCGGTTCATTGGTTACGTATAAAGTAGGGGGGGGCACTAACCCCTAACCCCTTAATTAATTTTTCGAGGAGCATTAGTCTTTGAAATAAGGGTTTAATATACAATTAGTGTGAATAGCCTATGTGCTCAATGCCATCAGTTTAACTGGGCACTTTTTTGTCTATTATATACTAGGGGGCTCTGCCCCCTGCAAGCTACGCTCGCCAACTCCCGTTCAGACACAGCAGAAACTAAAAGCACGCTAATTTGATCGGTTTTATAGAGACTGGAGAAGATTGAATTATAATGAAAAAACCTGTAGCGATCTCCTTGAAAACGGGTTTCCATTCTATTCCCTTTGATTGCAAAAATTTTAGGTCGAATCAGTTGCTGTTAAAACATACAATGGTTGTTTTCGTGTTTGATTAAAGAAGATCAGTTAAACATTTGAAAAGAAGCTAAAATAAAATGAATTAAGTAAACAGAGTCTTTGCCTCCCGGTATTTTTTAACAGCGTTATAAAACGATTGACATAATACAATTTACAACAGTTACTACAATTTACTGCTTTAATCCCTTCAAGGGCGGCGGTTCATTTTTGGACCACTTAATTTTAATTCTTAAATGCCACATTGGCACCAGAATATTAGAAAGAAAATTTTCCTTTTATTGAGTAAGTGAACAAAAGCATTTTCGAATTTTGAAATTTGTTTGTAAATTCTGGTGCCGTTCACTGATTTCAACATTTTACGAATAGAAATAAATTGCATCTGAAATGGTTAAAAGTTGTGTAAATTAATGTATTTAATTAACGTAATTAATGTATTTAATATTTTAAAGTTTCCTTTTTCTTTTAATATTCACGTGTAAACACAATTTTCAAGACGTAATTTTCAATATTTTCCTGCTTTTAACGCGTACTCATTTAATAGTAATTTTAAAGTTTTTTTTTTCTGTTTTTAATAGTCACGTGTGAATAAATTTTTAATTGTTAGGAAATATTATTTTTTGCGCTGATTTTAGAATTGAAAACAATTTCTATAATAATAGCCTATGTCATGTGACTATTATCAACAGTTCCGGGCGGATCCCTTCCCCTTTTATATTCCAGGCGGCCATTTTGGTACTTTAATGTCAGCCAGCCACAGGCGATAAGTCGCCAAATATTGTTCCATCGCTATTATTTCACTTATATTATAATAGTCCAAGTCATGTAACTGCCATAAACAATTACGGGCTGATCCCTTTGCTTTTCATAAAAAAGTTTTCCTTTTTGATTAAAGATTCAAAGTTACTTTTTTGAATAAAACTACATAAAAGTTGCCATGATCGCAAAAAATTATTGGTACTTTTATGTTAGCCGGGTGCAAATCTCACCAATAGGTTTTTTTTTAAACTCGCCACTTAGCATTTTTTATTTTTCGAGTGGTAAATTAAAACGGTACTACTTGGTTATCCCATCGACCAAAAATGTATCGCCAGACTGTAAGATTAAATGCCAATAATGGTTGATGGTAAATGTTACATCCACTTTATTGTAAGGAAGTTACACGTGTTTACGCCATCAAATGATTTTTATTTCGACGTTGTATTTGTATTGTTATTAATGTTATACTAATTTATTTGTTCTTTCGTTATTTAATATAAATATTACGTCATTTGTATAATTTGGTATGTGGTTTGGCGATTTATATAATTTGGCGAATTTGGTCGACGGGATAACTAATTTATACCATTAAAACATTGCTTTGAATTTGAAATTAAATTTCATGATTTGTTGCATTATTTAATTGGGTTTGGCGTGATTTTTTTTTACGGAAATTTGGCGAAAGCCTCGTTTTCGAATACCAGTTACATATGTATTTTTTAATTATTTTCTATTATTTTTAAAATGAAATAACAATACATAAAAAAATAATGATAGCTATAGAACAAAACAATTTATAACATTAAAAAAAGAAAATAAATGTAAATAAACATTTATTAGTAAATAAGCAACAATAGCCGGGTTACCATGCAGGCACAATAACGCCATTTTGGCGCCAATTAGGTACCCCGGTGCGTATATAACATCTGTGACTATTATTTTTCTTTTCGTTTCGTTTTAAAAAAAAAAGAAAGAAGTGAAAACAATTACTAATTTTAAATGTTTCAGTTTTAAATGAAAATTTTGTATTAAATAAAATGATAATGAAAAAAAATTGTTGGAAGAAATGTTTGGCGAAAGATTGTTCAAGTAAGTTAAATTTTGAATAAAAGTAACATGATACATTTCTTAGCATACATTTAAGGGAGGCCAAACTCGTAGCCAAATTAATTTAAAACAAAAAGAAAAAAAAAAGCAATTTAACAAATTACTAGGACCATTTGGAAAATGATTTTTTCGAAGACTAAAATTTAAGACATAAAAAATCGCACGGAGTTCATAATACATTACGTACGCCATGAATTAAACATTAACATTCCTGGGCCCATCATAAACAAATTTTAAAAGAAATTTCAGTTTTACAATTTTCGGTACTGTAATTTTTTAAACTTGTACGGAGCTGGTCATACATTAAATACGCCACGAATTAAACATTAATATTTTATTACGCGTAAAAATTGCAAGCGATAAAAATCACCTGCGACTCGTACGTATTATACACCTGAAACTTACGTATTATACAAGGTTGTTCATTGTTATTTCATTGGTTGTTCGGGAAAAGGCTTTTCCATCGTCAGATTTCTTGGAAATCTGACGACCAATTTTAAATGAAATTTATTTCTTAAACTTCTAAACATCCCACAATATTACTTTTTACACCGTCGTATAGAGAAAAAAATGTACTTTTAAATGCAATTTGTTTGAAAACTGCACCTCAATTTGTTTCTGAGTTATTATTTTTTTTTTGTAATTTTTATTACTTTTTTGTCATAGTGGCAACAGAAGTATCCATCTCTGTTGAAATTAAAGGAAAATACAGGTTACTGTATAGACCATTCAGAAAAAGAATAAAATGCGGATTAAACCAATAAAAAGCTTTAGATATGCTTTTGATTTCCTACCCTGACGAGGACAATAACCCTTTTTCCAAATGGTTAATAATAACCTTTTCTAAAATATGAAAAAAAAACTGCTATGATTAAAATTTTAGTTGCCATTATTAGAGAAAAGTATTTAAAATTAGAAAAAAATTAATATTTCGAAAACTAATTCGAATTTCAAAATTCTAATACCAGTTTTGCGATCTGCGGATCAATACGGATTTTTGGTGTTAATTTAATCGCAAAGTATTCCATGTTTTAGGAGAAATCGTCCTGAAACATAAACAGTTGTTTAATCAGTCATTTTTATAGAATCGTTTCATAAATTCGTTTCAATTCAGCCGTTTCATATAACCGCTACATAAATTCGTTTCTTTAGGATTTTATATATATAGAGTAGATTTTACGTTTTTTTAGCTTTCTAAAATAAATTCTACTAACTTTAAGTTTCATATTTCGTTAAATTTTAATAGAAATAAGGAATAAACTAAAGAGAAAAGGGGATTTAGACTTTCTTTATTAAAAGTATTGTAATTTAAACCTATTTGAACAACTGCGGTTACCCTATATCTCAATATATTTTTTACATACAGTATATATAACTTGTGTGTAGATATATAGCTGTATTTTTCAGTAGTGAATATTGTATGGTTTAATCTAGTTTAAATCTATTTTACTTGTTATAAATACACATACCAGGGACAAATGTAAATAATAATAAAAAACTAATAATTAACTTTTAAAATTCTGACTGAAAATATATAAGTAAAAACTGTTCTTCTCCATTATCCAGTCAACCACTTTCAATAATAAACTATCTCCAAATTATGGTATTTAATGCCAAAAATGCATGATTGTGGCATCGTTTTCAATTGATGTCAGATGTGTTACACGTGTTTGTTATGCCATCAAAGGATTTTTAATTCGACTTTAATCGGTATTTTTAATGCTGTTTTACTGATTTATTAATTATTTCATTAATTAAAATAACAATTACGTCCTTAAACGGCAAAAACGTGAAGCTAAAATAGAAAAAGCATTGAAAAAATGTTGCGATGCATAGTTATGTACAATAGACCAATTTCAATTGACGTCACAAACATTTATCCACAAATCGAGTGGGATAATTAACAAAACTAATGTAAATAATTTAATAGTTTTAGTGATATTTCTATAGTTAGTGAAATTGTGAGCTAATATATATTTGCAGGATAGCCGTACTTGAACTTTAAGCTATTAGTACTTATAGTTTGAACCATCAGTTTAATATGCGTACGTGCGTTTTGGATTAGTAATTTTTCATTTACTGTATTATTGAGTATTGATTTAAGGATTAAATTAATGCTAAGCACAGCGTAGTATAGACTAAATTTAGAAGCCCCATCGTATTCCTTCCCAATTTCATTTAAATAAACAGTCTTTTAAATCTGAACTTTGAATATGTCTCAAATTCATGTGGCAGCCGTGATGGGTACGCTGAACCTTATTTAACCCCTTAACGGTCGCATTAAATTACGGTTTAAATATTGAAATTATTTACTGGCACCACTTTTCTGAAAAAGAAACATTCACCTTATTTAATATCAGTTAAAATGACACCATAATAAAGCCAATTACACTATTTTAAAAAACTGGTGGGAATCAAACAATCTGTATAAAAGACACAGCCCTGAATATCACGGGAGCGAGAATAAAGGTGTTAAAAAAAGAAGACCAATCTTCTAAAAACAATTTAAGGTTTTAAAATATTTTCTAAAGGGAATTTTCTTATTTTTGTATTTACTTAAAGCTTTTAAAAGTCAAACTTTTGCTACTTTGAATGTTTCTTAAAATATAAGAAACATTGAAAGATACAAAAATTTAATCTTTATACTAGGTTGAGCAAAAAGTTCTGGGAAATTTGTGAAAGTTGCGTTGTTATGCGCAAATTAACAACGAAAGCAACAAAGACTATTCTTCAAAGTAGAGACCATCATAGTGCACGACTTTCTGCAAGATTCCAGATTTGCTGGAAGAAGTGTTGCAAGATTGGGGACTTTTTTGTCCCCAGTTGTTGATTGTCAGCGCTTTTTTGAAATAGAAATATTCGGTATATTTAAAATCGATTAAAAAATGTGAAAAATAAGGCGAACTATACTATTTTAACAAAGCGGTGACAGTCAAGTAATCTGAATTTAAAAAGTCCCCAATCTGGCAACACTGACTGGAAATACGAAGTTTGTCGCCTTACCAGTCTCATTAATCTCATCGGCGCTTCCAAAGTCGTTAGACCTTTTCTCCAATAATGCCGGATCAACACACGCAAATCATACTGTTCAATAGGCATTTTGAAGACAAAATTCCTGAACTCCTATACACTGTAAAAAAAAAAAAAATCTGTAGCTCTACAGATGTAAAGTTACATGCTTACTAAACTTTCATCTGTAACTGTACAAAAAAAGCTGCAAATCTACAAAATAGTTTTTGTAAAGCTATAGGAATCTGTAACTTTACAAATGAATCTGCTAAAATTACAGTAATCTTACTAAAATTTTATCTGTAACCCTGCTTGCAGTTACATGAAAAGTTCTAGGCATCCCAGTTTCCTAAAACATTCCTAGTAACGTTACAGATTTTTTGATTTTCGGTGCAAAAGTGTGTTTGTTACATGCATTTTTGTTGTTGCCGTTACATAAAATGTTCTAGGAATCCCAGTTTCCTAGAAAAACATTAGTAACTTTACAGATTTTTTTTTCAGTGTAGATATACCACTAGTACTTCTATATACGATACAAATTCTGGTAACTATTAGATTAAAAATTTCCCAGAACTGTTTGCTCAACATAATATATTGAATACAAAATGCTGAATTGTTATTCTAATTCAACTAAATTTTTCTCTGTTTAATAAATTAATCAGTTTTTTATTACTTTAAGCTTTTTGAAAAAAAAAAAAAAAAAAACTACAATATTTTTTATTTATTTTACATTTTTCTAAAAAGAAAAAAAAATTATATAGACTCATCCGTAAAACAAGTGTCAACAAAATGTCTGCAAGTTTTCGTACAGAAACGAGAAAAACTATTTCTTTGATTACATAGGGCTGGAAATTTTTATTATGGTCTGTCAATCTGAATTGTAGTGACATCAAATAAAACCCTTCATCGAATACAATGAAAGAATATCCCTTAAAGCTTTATAAAATAAAATAGGAGAATACTTTTTTATTTCTCAATATTTTGCGTGTTCTTTAGAATAAAGAAAAATATTATCTCCTTTAAGGTAGTAGAACTTATTTTATATATATATATTTTTTTTGTATTATCTTTTATCTTTTGTTAAACCTTTTTCTTCTAATTTTAGTTTCCTACTTTGTTGAAAGTTAAATGGAAAAAAAGAATAAACAGGAAAGAAAAATGTAATTTAGGCTAATTTTTTATGCTAGATTTTGTATAAATTCTTTACTTTTTTTTAGAACTAGGGAGCTCTGCCCCCTACGAGCTACGCTTGCCAATCCCCGTTCAGACACTGCAAACTCTAAAAGCACGCTAATTTGATCGGCTTTTTTTAAAAAAATGCAGAAGAATAAATTATAATTAAAAATACAGTGACGATCTCCCTGTTAATGGGCATTTTTCGTCCTTGATTAAATCAGATCAGTGAAATATTTAAAAATAAGCTAATGTAAAATTAATTAAGTAAATAGAGTCTTTGTCTCCCGGTATTTTTTAACAACGCTAAAAAAAAGTTCTTTTAAATAAGGCATTTTAGATGTATTGTTTTAAATTTGACAGAATTTTCCCCAAAGCTTTCTTTCTCATTTTAATATTCACGTGAAAATACTTTTGTTGTCAGTAAGGAAGCATTATTTGCGCTTTCTTAGAATTCACAACAATAGTTTAAAGGATTATCTCAAAATATGAAATAAATGTCTCGCGCAAATATATTTTTTAATTTAAACTGTTTGGAAATATTATTGTTTCGCCCATTTTAAGTATGACGCAATTTTGCTCCATGTACGAATTTAATGCATATTAATGAGTTTATCATTTTACAATTTTCTTTCTCTTTTAAAATTCATATGTAAATATATTTTTTATGACGCAATTTTGAATATTTTCCTGCTTTTAATACATAATCATTTAATTCTAATTTGAAAGTTTTTTCGTTTATAATAGACCGTATAAATAAATTTTTAATTTAAAGGAAATATTATTCTTTTCGATGTTTTTAAAATTAGCAACAATTTAAAATAATACCTTTTTCTAAAAGATGTAAAAAATATGTCTCGAAATGCTGAAGATTTGAATAAAAAAGGGAAATGAGTCCTCAAAAAATGTGTCGAATTGAAAAATAAATAAATGCAGTCTGCACACCGGGAAGGTCGCATGTATATCCTAAAAAAAAGCCTTATTACATTCCTATGCATAGTTTTTACTCCTATGAAATTTTTTTAAGGGAACGATTTTGACCATCTTTAACGTTAAATATATCTTAAAGTAATTTTTCGATTTAAAAACTGTCAGCGTCAGCGTGTTTATCAAGCATTTCTGGTTAATACCACTGATTTCCACAAAAAATTCAAAACCGGCGGCGGTGACAGCGTTAGTTACTTTTTTTTAGAATAGAGAGATTAAACAACTGTGTTTTTAATCTTTACTTTTGAATTTACTTTTTTTAGATAGTAACATTTAGAGAGTAATTTTTAATGTCTCTAAAATAGTTTACATTAAAAACAAAATGGGGAATTATTAATTTCTAAATACTTTAAGCTTTTTGTTTCAAACTATAAATATTTCAAACTTTTTTAATTATTTTCTACTGAAAGTTATTTTATGCTGACTCTTTCTTAAAACAAAAGCCAATAAATGTCTGCAAATTTTCAAATAAAAAAATAGAAAGAATTTCATTGATTACCTACTAGCAGGAAATTTTATTATGTTCTATCAATCTGGATGTCAATGAGACGAAATAAAAGAATGCAAAGCTTTTGAAATTAATTTACGCCATACTTTTTCTTTTAAAAATTTGCAGGGTCTTTCCAATAAAGGAAAAATCTTCTCCACTTAGATGTTTAAAGAATTTGTTTATGTATAAATTTTGTTTATTTCCATCTGTATAGAAATTTAAAAGAAAATAATTCATCTTGAAATTTTCATGTTTTATTTTCACTTTCACAAAAACAAATCTTAAAAAATAACACTTCACAAAAAATCGAAAATATACTTGTAGTTTGAAGTTATAAGATTGAACAAAGTCCCTTCTAGAACTAACAAATACTTAAATATGATAATCGTCTTGCAATTAATTTCACATTAATTGAATTAAATAATAAAATAATCTCCAGCCAACACTGGACGAAGAAAAAAAAAAGAAAAAATTACTAATATAAGAAACAGGAGCAGCTTCTGTGAAACACAAATATCAACTAAACAATGATGTCAAAATCCTGGCTTAAAAACATTCTAAAGAATGTGTGGTGCTGCCATCTGTTAACAAACAGAGCAACTAAAAATCAAAAATGATATTAACTGAATTGATTGCACTGAACACCATTTTTTTCGGAGTTTTCTTCTAATATGAAATTTCGCTATTATGCAACTTTAAATGAATGTAAGAAATCAATTGAAAAAATAATCTTTGGACTTATTTTGTCAAACGTGTTTTTTTTTTTTTTTTTTTTTTTTTTTTTATCAAGGAAATGTTATAACATAGTCGTTTGATAGACCTTACAGGAAAGGTCTTTCTACATCATCTCCCAAATTATTTTGGAAAACAAAAAGTGAATTACATTCATACTAAGATATCACATGTTGAAAATATCAGTTGCTAAATACGAATAGGAAAGCAGTAGAAAATGAAGAAGAATAGGATTTTAATCTGCAAATGCTCCCTTATTAACGGAGAAATAGAACGACGTGGTTAACTCTGCCAAACACCATTTCAATAAGATTTCAAGAAAAAAGCATAAGGTATTAACAGTCATTTCTAACACATGCATTAACGGTTTAGAAAAATTATTGGATTAATTAATGTTATATATTTTTTGTTTTATAAATATGCAATTTGTGCAATTTCCGAATATGAATCACGTTTAGGCTTTCAGTTTCCTCGCTGCTTAAAAAGTAAGAACTATTGTGAGTTGTAAGATTCAAACGGCTGTTGTTTAAACAATTTTTGCTCTTTTACGTCTCAAAGCCATGAAAATGTAAATACATTTTAGAACGGATTTCTTTTTGAAGTAAATAATGACAAGTGCTAATTCGTTCATCCTATTTGGATGATTTATCAAGATTTATCTCCATGTTCCTAAAGCCATGGTGTTGTCCAATATGAAACAGGGAAAATATGCTGAAAAATGTAGAAACTTCAAGAGATTTTTAATATGATGTAGAAAATGTGTCTAACTATAGAATCAAAGTAGCAATGTAGAATGCTAAATTGAGAAAATGTAGGAAACGATTTTGAGATAGAATAAGTTACTTAAAGTGTAATACTGTGGAGGTGGGAGAAGGGATTTCCTAATGTAGAATCAGAAAAAGAATAGGGAAACATTTCTTTGGAATGTAGAAAAGCAGAGGATTAGTTCTAACATAACTGTAGAATATGAGACCCCCACCTCCTTCCAAACAATTATCAGAAATTGCGAAGAGGGAGATAAGTGTTATTTAAAGAATCATAAACAGAAAAAAATTCACAGGATTTTCATTTAAATTTTATATATATTTGTGCAAAGGTGTTTTAAATTGTGTGTGTGTGTGTGGAGGAGAAGAGGAGAGCAAATGTTCCTTTTTTTTCTTAATCATCCACAAAAATACTTTTACGACACACCAAACTTTTCCATTCAATGTACTCTTTTTACTGTAATTTCACTTTATATTCTTAAACAAATATGCAACATCTTCATACTAAAAGTCATTATTTTCAATTTAAGAGATATGAAAAGAAACGAAAGCAACCAATCAACTATAAGATATTTAAAAGTACACCAAAAAGTTAAAATTTCCGCGCAAAATTCACTAAAAACTTAAAATTTCTTCCCAAATTCACTTGATTAATAATTAAAATTCATAAAGATATAAATAAATACATATATATTGCTTAAAGGTGCGTAAAACATAATAAAATAATTTAAAAACTCACTGAAGTCCTTTTAAAAAACCAAAACGTTTTCAACCGAAACATACTCGGCCTTCATCAGTGGAAAACTAATAGTTGTTGTCTTTTTGCGTCTTCTACCCTTTTTAAGTTTAGTAATACATTAATCGCAGTCCCTCCCTTAAAGTTAAAAGTTTTGTTAAACACGAAATTTAACCCAATCCAAGCCATCAATAGATCACGGATATATGTCAGATGTAAATTTCCAATTGGGCGAAAAACGTCCGGACCAGGATTTGGACCAGGGATCTCTTGGCAGAATTCGCCAATGCTCTATCATCTGAGCTATACCGGACGAATCTGGTAGAACTTTTTCACCCAGCTAAAACTATTGATTATAGCATCTGGTCTGAAACCTGCTCCAGCTCCACAGAATAAATTACAGGTAATGGAACTCCAGAAATCGCTGGATACGTAATTACACTAGATTAATTTTAACACAATTATTCTAATAGGTAAATAAATCGGAATTTTCATCTGGTATGATTTATTTACCAATTAGAATAATTGTGTTAAAATTAATCTAGTGCAGGGGTACATATTATATCCTTCAATAAAGATAATAAAGATTTTATGTACATAGGTATGACACTGAGAAAATTTCGAGACAGAATAAAAGAACATGAAGCACTGCGTTAGCAAGATTAGCACAAACTCAACCTATAAAGATCCAAATAGATCCAAAATTATCTTCCGTACAAGTAATCACCAAGAAGCTATCATAAGAGAATCGCTAGAAATAATATCTAATAGAGAAATAGTCTGTAACGATGTATTATCATATGATATCCACGCAATCTGGAAAGAATTAATACATGATAGATAAACCTGTACTTGTTTTTTGAAATTTTGAATAACCTTTCCATTTCACCTTATACTCCATAAAGCCCTTGAAGTAGAATGGTCTGTTCCGGGCAGAGCTAGAAGACGCATAGAGTCAATAACTATTAGGTTTTGACTGATGAAGACCGAGTAAGTTTCAGTTGAATACGTTTTGGTTTTTAAAAGGACTTTAACGTGCTTTTAAATGATTTTCTTATATTTTACTCACCTTTAAGCAATGTATATACATTTATTTGTATCTTTATGAATTTTAAAGTTCACGATTTCTAATCATTTTATGCAAATTCTACGAAATCTGTAGGCACAACGGAGGGTCACCCCTCCCCCCCTACTCCTGAAATAAGCAGGACTGTTCTTACATTTTTTTTTGAAGAAAGGAATTCTAGCTAATAACCTACAATGCCTACAAGTTTTCATTTTGAAAGCTTTTATTATTAAATATCATTAGGTTAAGAAACTAAAGATAATGGATATAATAAGAAGTTTAAGTGGATGAAAAGTATCAAATTAAAATAAAATTGCGGTTTCGATTTATATTTAGATATAATGAAAGTCTTTAAAACAAAACTATTACGCAATTAAATTAGATTTCAAACAGCTTTTTGTATAAAAAGTTTTTCTGGGCGTTTTTTTACTCCTATTTTTTTTAAAGCTTGTGTAGCGCAGCCCTCCTCTGCTCCCTCTTGCATCTCTCTCCTCTACTCCCTTGTCCTAAATTGCAGATAATCATTCGTAATATAAACAAGACCAACACGTTTCTGACCAAGTCGTGTATACTTCTGAGAGGTGACACATTAAAATTTATATGCATCTTACACTGATAATAAAAAATTCAGTATATGCTGTGCCATAGCTATATAATTAGAAGTAAATACTGCTAAAATTCCAATTAAGATTACACCTCTGACTTTTCCCAGTGAAGGAAAAATATTGGAAGCTGCGCCTTGAGTTTTTTTTTCTTTTTGAATGGGGACGGAAAACAGATGTATATAAATTTAACAAGAACGTCGATTTTCCTGTTATTTTGATGGATTCAGGCACAAAAAATTATGGCCTTAAAATGCCCTAAAGAAAACAAGTGTTAATTTCCGTTCCCTTATAATCGTTCTTATCCTAACCACTATTCCGTACTGGAAGGCTACACATCTGTTTTTTCCTGCTAAATATATCATACATCATATAAGAATCATATATGGGACATTCTCACAATCTTTTGACATTTAAGTCCCTGAATAATAATTTTTATTTTAATACATTTTTTTTGTGTTTTTTAATTTCATGTACTGGGGAACATCCCATTGCATGATTGCGTAACAATATTAACGAGATAAATAAGATTTGGACGATGTTGGGGGTCCAAATACCAGGAAAATTCCTATACCGTCCCGTGTCCCTGATGCTGATTTTTAAGTTTGGAGCTGTCTGTATAATTTTTTTTTTATGACCGCCATTTCGAAACAAGATGGCAGGTGGAGCTGGCCAACGAACTCGGTTGAGACATTGGTATGCATACTATTAATGTCATCAAAATCGGAGTATAAGTAAGAGAGTTATCACATGACAAAAATCAGATATATATATACCGGGTGTCCCAAAAATGACTGATGGATTTTAAAATTCAATAACTTGCAAACGGCGACAGATATTTAAAAGTTTCTTGCAGGAGGGTTATGTATGATGTCAGGAGTTTTTTTACTGTGATTCTTGAATTTAGTTCGAATTTCAAACAATAGATGGCTCTGACGGCGATTGACGCTCAGTCGAGGCCGCAACTGACGTCAATAAACATTGATGCAAAGGAAGGAGATTAAGGCCACTATAATCTTGCTCTTAGGGCCCGATTCTGAACTCATTCGATATGATTTCAATGGAGTGCGTTGTTGCCATGGAAACAAGAAATTCTTCGATAGTGGAACACAGCGTTAAGAGCTGGGCATGAATTTAAGAAGTAGTATTCGAGTTCGCAGACAATTTTACCTTGATGAAGTTTTATTTTCCCGGATTAAATTATTTTTTATAGTCTGATTTAAACATATTTTATGCATCGTATTTTAAAACTAGGTGAAGAGATTTAGTATTTTTTGTTGTTATTAAAAATTTCATAACTTTTGTTACATTATAATAAATTTTAAGGGGATCTTTTAAGGGGTCTCAAGACTCTTAAAATTGGAAAAAACGAAAAAAAAAGGATAATTTTCAACATTTAATATTTTAAAATGCATATGATTTAAAAACACAATTTTAATTGGGATGAAAGATATAAGTATTTTCTTTCCTTTCATGCATTTTTTTACAAATCAAGTTTCAGAATTAGTATTTATAGGGGGCTCCAAATTGTCAGATATTTGTCGAGCAGAAAATTGGTATGACAGCTTACGCGCAGGATTACAAAATAAATTTTGTCACTAAAATTTCTTTTTTTTTTGTGCCTAATTATACTTTAGAGTACAATAATTACCCTGAACCTAAACAAATTTGTATTTAAAGCACTTTTATATTTTTAATACAAAGTTGTATTTAGCTAATACAAAATTTTGAAATTTTCAACAGTATAATCACCTAAAAAAATACTTTTTTGAACAATAAAAAGGAAATTTTAGGTTCAGTTTATACAGACTGACATGAAACATATTTTTTTATAATTTCATAAAAAAATATTCATAAGTTTTTGAGATATCCTGCGCGTTATGCCCAAAAGTGTCATTTGGAGAAAAATGACTTCAAAACTTCGGAAATGCCGCTTCAGCTATTGCGCGGGTAAAAACCATAACTTCCGTTCGAATCGGAATTTCAAGGAAATACTTATATTAAAATGTTCAGAAAAGATAGTAGTTTAACATCTAAAATAAATTAAAATTTCAAAAATTTGAAGCTTTAAGAGTCCTGAGACCCTTTAAGGAAGTTCGTCAGTAGGTTTTTATGAATGTTGTATAATTATCGTGAAAATGGTTATTAGTATATTGTTGTTCAAAATAACTATACTTAAAAACAAATATTAGAAGTTACCTTGTTTAACCCTTTTGAATAGGGGGTTATATCTTTACATTAAAATTAAAAAAATAAAATGAACGCGAGTTAATTAAAATTTTGTTTGACAGTTTGATATTAAAATATTGTACTACATGCAGCTTCATCTTGATATTTGATAAAATAAAACTAGTTAATATTTTTTATCCACATCCGTTTTAAATTGTAAAAATATGTTAAAATATTTCTTGGAGTTTGAATTTTTACGCTTTGGAAACTCTTTCTACACACAAACGCTAATATGCATATATTTTTAATAATAAAAATATCAGTGGTATCTAATGTGATAAACTAAGTTCAAATTAAATTTGACAAGTGTCTAAAACTTAGTAGTACTTAAATTATTGAAGGCCACAAACAAATTTTTCTTGAAATTTTTATCTTGATATAAATTAAGACGTATTTCTAATAACACATTTGTTTGAATGCAGTTGTAATTTTAAATCTCTTTAATTTATATATATATTTAAAACATTCATGTATCGTAATAATCAATACTTGGCAAATGCGATCGCCACTTGCAACCAATATTTTTTACTTAACGACCACGATTTTTAATCTGGCGGTTTTTGTAGTGGTTACGAAAGCACGAAGTGTAAACGGCATTTTCATATCATGCACAGAAAACGACATTCTCTGTTTCTCTAGCCAGCTAGCATGTCATGTCATGTGATTAGAATGTGGGAAGAGGGTGGGTCGTTCTTACGGGTTGATACAACAAACAAAGGATTGATTTAATACAACAATCTAAGGATTGATTTAATACAACAATCTAAGGATTGATTTAATACAACAATGAAATCGCTAAGGATAAATATCCCCCCCCCCCCCCGTTCCAAAAAATGTCCTTCTGATTTTTTTCCCATTTACTATGGATGATAATTCAAACGCTAAACACGCATAATTATAGAATATTCTTCATTAAATAAATTTATTATTCTAATATTTAAAATTCTCTCTCAATTCCCACCCCCCTGGGCCACTTCTACCAAATTGCTCTGTAAAACTGTAAACCAAACCCTCTTGCACAAAACATTGGTAAACAACTCGTAAGAACGACCCACCCTCTCCCCACATTCTAATCACATGACATGACATACTAGCTGGCTAGAGAAGCAGAGAATGTCGTTTTCTGTGCATGATATGAAAAATGCCGTTTAGACTTTGTTCTTTCGTTAACACTACAAAACCCGCCATATTAAATATCTTGGTCTTCGAGTAAAAAATATTGGTTGCAAGTGGCGACCGCATTTCCCAAGCCCTGATTATTACGATTCATGAATTTTTTAAAAATATATATAAACTAAAAAGTTTTAAAATTACAATTGCATTCCAACAAAAAGTGCTATTAGAAATACGGTCTTAATTTATATCATAATAAAAAATTCAATAAACATTTGTTTTGAACTTAGTTTATCACATTAGATATCATTGATATCTTTATTATTAAAAAATATATGCATATTAGCATTTGTGTGTAGAAAGAGTTGTCAAAGCGTAAAAATTCAAACTCCAAGAATTCTTTTAACGCATTTTTACAATTTAAATAGTAGATGTAGAAAAAAAATATTTACTAGTTTTATTTTATCAAACATCAAGATGAAGCTACATGTAGTACAATATTTTATTAACAAACTGTCAAATGAAATTTTATTTAACTAGCATTCATTTTATTTTTTTAATTTTATTGCAACGATATAATACCCCTATTCAAAAGGGTTAAATAAGGTAACTTCCAATATTTGTTATGTATTTTTGGTACTACTTGGTTATCCCGTCGACCAAAAATCTATCGCCAAACTATAAGATTAAATGCCAATAATGGTTGATTGTAAATGTCACATTCAATTGACTTTAAGCAAGTTACACGTGTTTACGTCATCAAGCGATTTTTATTTCGACGTTTTATTTTTATATTTATTAATGTTATACTAATTTATTTGTTCTTTCGTTATTTAAAATAAAAATTATGTCAACTTGTATAATTTGACAATTTTTATAATTTGGCGAAATTTTACGACAGAATAACTAAGTAGCATCGTATTTTTTAATTATTTTCCATCATTTTCAAAAGGAAATAACAAAAAAAAATTGATAACTATAGAACAAAATAATTTATATAATTTAAAAAAAAAAGAAATAAAAGTAAATAAACATTTATAATTAAATAAACAACAATAGCCGGGTTACCATGTCAATCAAAATAATGCCATTTTGGCACCAATTAAGTACCTCCGTGCGTATTTAACATCTGTGCCTAATATTTTTCTTTTCGCTTTGTTTTTTAAAAAAGAAAGAAGTGAAAGTCATCAATTTTAAATGAAAGTTTTGTATTTTAAATAAAATGAATGAAAGGACTATATTTTAAATGAAATTAATGAAATATAGAAAAATGCGACGGGGGAAAATGTTTGGCGATTTATCACCTGCGTCTCGCAGACATAAAAATACCAAGTACTTGATTTCTCTATCAGAATCTTTCGATTTGGCGAAATATTGTTCAAGTAAATTGAATTATGAATAAAAGTAACATGATACATTTCTTAGCATACATTTAAGGGAGGCCAAACTGGTCGCCAAATTAGTTTAAAATAATAACCTTTTCTGAAATATGAAAAAAAATATCTGTTGTGATTAAAATTTGAGTTGCCATCATCAGAAAAAGTATTAAAAATTATAAAAAAATTAATATTTCGAAAACTAATTCGAATTTAAATATTCTATTAACAGTTTTGAGGTCTGCTGATCAATACGGATTTTTGGTGTTAATTTCATCGCAAAGTACTCCAAATTTCAGGAGATATCGCCGTGAAACATAATCAGTTGTTTAATCAGTCGTTTCATAGAATCGTTTCATAAATTCGTTACATTTCAGTCGTTTCATAATATCCGTTTCATATATTCGTTTCATTAGGATTTTACTGAAAATGCATGGCACACAAAAAGTTCAAGGGGCTCTTGACTGGGCCCTGCGGGACCTTAAACGGGGCCAGGGTCTTAAATGGAATGCAGAAATTGGAGAATAAATAAATGGAAAAAGGATCCCAAAAATTAAGATCGTATTAAAAGGAAGTAGTTTATTAACAATTTAGTGCAATAAAACTTCAAGCAGCTCTGTACCGGTCCCCAAGGGTGCCAGATTCTTAACTGAAATGTAGAAATGGAGCAGAAACTGAATAGAGAATTCCCCCCCAAAACGAAGAGGATCGGATGGAAAAAAGACAGTTATTAACAATTTAGTGCATAAAAACTTAAAGGAGCCCAGGGTCCCCTGCCCTTAACAGATTAAAAATCTGAGTCTCAGGTGCATCAGGTCCTGTCTTGGACTATTCACAACTAAATTTTCAGATTTCTACGTACAGTAGTTTTCGGTAGCCATTGCACACACACACAGAGCGATGTGTTCTTTTATTAGTATAGATTTTGCATCATAAACAAAAGATTCTCTGCATTGTTTTGGGTCAAAAGATTTCTGCTATCCGTATAAAATCGCTTTGCTGCACTCTGCCGGATATCCGATGGTATTTCGGATACTGAAAAATCAGCCGGATATGTCAGTAATCGGATTTTTACCGTATATCCGTTGCAACCCTAAAAATTACTCTAATGTAACAGATTATAAAGTAGAATATCTATATTTTGAAGAGGGCTTTCGGGCCCCCCTTGGGCCAGGGGCCCTCGGCAATCGCCGACCAACCGACCTGGCCAGTCCGGGCCCGTAAATAATATAAGCTGGATTTTTAAAAATAAGGAATATGAAAGCTACATCTTCCTCCCGGCAACGGTCGGAAGGATTTTTTCAAAAACATTTAAGTTCCTGCACTTTTTGTAAATACCTTTGATACACATTTTAAATGTAAACATTTGTAATCGCTAACTTTTTTGCATGAATCTTTTTACAGCAAATACAAAATCTGGAATTATTTATTTCTAAATCAGCAAAAATTTTCTCTTCAGCATAAAATATCATTCTTACTTTAAACTTTCAAAATGAAATATATATTTTCTACGAAAAATAATTTTCTATTGACTCTTTCATAATACAAGACTCAATAAATGTTTCAAAATGTTGAAATAAAAACGATCGAAACTGTTTCTTTCATTACATAGGGTTGGAAAATTTCATTATGTTCCATCAATATGGATGTTAGTGAGATCAAATAAAACCCTTAATCGAATACAATGGAAGGACATTCCAGAAAGATTTATAAAATTAAATTACGAAACATCAATTACTTTTCTTTTTTTTCCCCCATTTTGTTTGTTTTTTCCAATAAAGCAAAATATTCCCTTGGGATGTTTTAGGAATTCTTTTTATATACTTTATATTATTTTTCAGCTTTGTCAAACATTTTTCTACTAATTTTATGATACATGCATCGTTTAAAATTTTAATGAAAAAAAAGGGGGAATAAACTGGAAAGAAAATAAAATCTTAAAAAAATGTATTTGGGGGAGATGGGGTATGAATGGGACATTTTCACAAAAATATTTATTTTAAATACTTTTTAAAAGTTACTATCAATATTATGTATCGCATTTCATATATTAGGTATTTGACTATATCTATGCGCAATATTTAGTCTAGATTATTATTAAACAGTAAAATATTATAAAATAAAAAAAAATTTCCTCTCTGTCCCAATCATCCCCATAGCAGAGATGAATGGGACACAAATATTTCCCCCCGCCTGTATTCAATGTTACCTAATTAAAATTTATAATTATAAACTTATATGTAATTATATTTGTAATATATGATGTTATAATATGGCTATTATATCTCAGAGTTGCTTATAATTTCTTTTACTCTAGTTTTAACTTGTAATGCAAACTTTAACTGTCTATCTGTTGCCTTTTCCCACTTACGAAACATTTTAGATATGAAATGAAGGTGAAAAAGTCCTTCCGGCTAGTGCCGGGAGGAAGAGGTAGCTTTTATATTCCTTATTTTTAAAAAGCTAGCTTATGTTATTCAAACACACCAAGCTCAATTTGGTGGAGATCGATTATAAAAGATTCAATACTAATTCTTATCAATACTAAATCCTTATGAATGAGAATTTCGCGAAATTAGTCAGCATTATCCAAGTTGCTTTTATTTAAAGTAACTTATATTTGGTTGCCAAATTCGGCGATATCTTGAAGTGCCTGCCATTTTAAGACAACATGGTGGATGAGGCTAACCAGTGAACTTGGTCGAGACCTTAGTAATTCCTGTGCACATGCTCATACACATCGGAATCGGGATATATATGAGTGCTGTCGCAGGCAAAAAATCAGATTTTTCAAAATGTCACCCACATAAAGAAATTTTAACTGCTATATCTGAGCCATTTTTTAAGATAAAAACAAAACAAAAAAAAGCTCCGGAATCCTTATATCAAGGTCAAATACTTAAGAAACGAACCTTTTTTCTATTTCTAATTTTTTGCACCTCACTTTAAATATAATTATTTTTTTAATTTAATGACCGCTATTTTGAAACAAGATGGCGGATGAAGCTGGCCAGCGAACTTGGTCGAGACATTGCTATATACTATCCACAAACCTTCTTCCATCCAAATAGGTTAATAAATACGTGTGTTATAGCGTGACAAATATCAGATCGTTTCAAGTGTCAGCTATGCTAGAAATTCAAAGTGCTATAACTCAACCATTTTTTAAGATATAGACGAAACAAAAACTGCTCCGGAATCTTTGTATCGAGGTCAAACAGAAAAAAAATTCTTATTCATTTTCCAATTTTTTTGATACCTCATTTTAAATTAATTTTTTTTTTAATTTTTTTAAATGGCAGCCATTTTGAAACAAGATGGAGGATGAAGCTGGCGAACGAACTCGGTCGAGACATTGGTATGTACTATGTACACACCAAGTTACATCCAAATCGGTTCATAAATACGCCTGTTATCGTATGACAAAAATCAGGGCGTTTCAAAAAGTCAGCCACAATATAAATTCAAAATGCTATAACTAAGCCATTTTTTAAATATAGACGAAACAAAAACTGTTCCGGAATCTTTGTATTAAGATCAAACACATAAGAAAAAAATATTTTCCCACTTTAAATTTTTTGGCGCCACATTTCAAATTTCAAATTTTTTAAATATTTTTAAATGGCCGCCACCTTGAAACAAGATGGCGGATGAAGCTGGCCAACGAACTCGGTCGAGACATTGGTATGTACTATGTACGCACGAAGGTACATCCATATCGGTTCATAAATACGCCAGTTATCACGTGACAAAAATCAGGACGTGTCAAAATGTCAGCTACGCAAGAAATTTAAAGTGCTATAACTCTGCCATTTTTTAAGATATGGACGAAACAAAAACTGCTCCAGAATCTTTGTACCAAGGTCAAACACATAAGGAAAAATTATTTTTCCATTTTCAAATTTTTGGTACCACATTTCAAATTTTAAATTTTTTTTTAAAATTTTAAATGGCCGCCATTTTGAAACAAAATGGCGGATGGAGCTGGCCAACGAACTCGGTCAAGATATTGGTATGTAGGGGAGAGGGAGGCACCTTTGAACAATTTTTAAAAAAATCCATATATTTCTTACTTGAATTATATTTATTGAATTTTTAATATTTCGTGAGAGAAAGAATGTAATTCTGCATCATATGAAATAAAAATTACAGTTTTTAATATAAATTAAATATGCTGTGAGGCTTTAAAAAGCTGAAAGTTTTCTGTTCAAACCTGCCCCATGTAGGGGTACCTTTGAACAAGCTAGGGGAACCTTTGAACAAATAAACAAAATATGAAAATATTGACAGTTTTTATTAAAAACTGCACATCATTCCAAGATATGAAATAATAAGAATATAATTACACAATTACATTTAACTGAAATTACTAATTCTTTATTATTTAACCAAATTTGTATCCATCAAAACACATTGTTGAGATACAACGGAGAATCCCTCCAATTATGTTTAATTGTGGCAATTTTTTTATATAATATCCGTAAAATCCACGAAATTGATATCTGATGCCTCTGAAAAAAATATCGTATGTTCTTTTTTACGAAGAAATCTGACATTAAGCAATTTAATCTGACGATTATAATGAAGAGTTCTTTTTGCATGAAATTGAACTAAAATGAAATCATTTTCATTCAAATTGTTATAGAAAAAGGATAAAACACTGTTTTATAAAATCCAGAAATAATTTTTATCATTGTAAATGAAACAGTATAGGGTTTGTTAGACAAATCTACTAAATCATGAATTATTGTTGTGTGCCCTATATTTGCCTGTAGTTGAAGCCCTGCATCAGTACAACTTTCATATTAAGTATACTAAAAACAATTAATGTCTTAATTTTCATATTTTTAAAAAAAATTCAACGATAATAATATTTAGATATATCTATAACTCTTTACTTCATAGTTTTAATTGTTCAATGGTGCCCCAACGCTTTCGTTCAATGGTGCCCCATCACATGGAGTTTAGCATTACAACTATTTACTCAATTAGGCTTGAGAATTCGAATAAAACAGACCTTATAAGTTAAAGCTAACATCTTTATTTACGTATTAAATAGTAAATTAGAATTTTAGGGATACAAGATTATCAACAAATAGCTTACAACTTTATTTTGTTAAGTTTAGATTCAAGAAAGCAAAATATACATATCTTGGCTAGGCAGTAGTGTGCATGCAAAATAGTAAAGCTTTGTATTCTTGTTACATTGAAACAGTAGTACTGTGCTACCGTATATATTTATAAAATATAATTTATTTAAAGGAAAATATTTACAGTGTTCAAAGGTGCCCCCAGTTCTAAGGTACCCCCCTCTACCCTACTATGTACACACCGAGTTACATCCAAATCGGTTCATAAATACGAGAGTTGTGTGACAAAGATCATATATATATATATATATATATATATATATATATATATATATCAACTTTTGAACGGAGGGTGGTTTCGGGGTCTGGGGGTCATGGTCGATGAAAATATACCAAAATTTTTTGAAATAGCTTTCCTCCGAACGCCTGCAATAGGTAGCTTTTTGTAATTAAAGCTACTTAAAATGTCTTTGAAATACGGCATAGCTAAATTTTTCATTCACAACTTATTAATTAATATCAATTAAATGTTTTTTAGATATCATGTACAAAAGAAATTATGTTAGGGGAAGTGCGAGTGGGGATTTATTTAAGCACAAGTTCAAATTTCAATATAATTTACCCCATCTGATCAATAAACATATACTATTTTTAACAATTTTATCTATTTTGATAAAGTTTCAATACATTTTTTGATAGACTATTTAACCTTTATTACTTTACAATAATTAGGATTCCATATAATTTTTAATAATAAACAACCTATGTAATAAGAGTAGTACTGTGTTCTACTAATAATTAACATAAATTATTAATTTATAAGCCTATATAATATTTTTTAGTTAATAAATAAATGTTTAAACATATCTAGGGAGGAATGAGACAGTCCCATTCATCCCCATTTGAAATTGCCCAAATCATCCCTGTGATATAAAGATTCAATCGTCCCCCATTTTATCTCAGAAATTATACTGTCACATTGATTAATATTCATACATTTTAAATATCAATATTGAACTTTCAAATAAATAACTACAACATATCTAATTTTTTACATTGTATAAAATATTTGACAACTTCAAATGTAAAAAAAGTAACTTTTAAGCAGAGTTTCAGAAAATGTAACTTAAAAAGAAAAAAAAAAAAAAAAGAAAAAAAAAATGAAAAATGCCATGCGGTTTTGCTTTTGGTTCTAAAGCACACTATGGTAGTGCCATAAGAATAGAAAGCAACTAAAAAAACGTTCATTTCCTGAAATATTGCTAATATTCCATCCATCCCCAGCTCCCCTATCCTTTCCTCTGCTCAATAACACGAAATAGCTGACGTATTTTACGGACTCATTTTTAAACTTAACAGATGACAATTGTAGGCAGAGACTTGCAATCGAACAGGGTTTTGCATTCTGCGATAAATGAATTATATCTTGAGGGATATGCAACTGTTGTCTCATCGCCACAATTTTTAACTTTTCACTGGTTTTGAGTCCGGAAATTGTGTTCAGAACGTTAGCTTTGAAAGCATTTTCAGGAGAATTTTCTGTTTTTGCGAAAAAATGGGAAAACTGTTAAATTACGTAGTTCCTGAATAACGGCACCTGCCAATTTAATGTGTTAGCGAACAAAAATTAATTAAAATATATTGTATTTTACATGACTTACAAAACTGCAGTTGCTATCACACACAGACCGGGAGGAGGTTGCACAACCGTCACCTCACAACAGCTGAAATTCTAGCATTAGTTAAATTTCGATTAGCATATTAAAATGCGACTGGTTTCCCAAGCTATATCTTGGTGGAAAATACCTCCACACCTGATTTTAGCGGTTGAATGGTAGGTTTGCCATTGTGTTTTCCTGCTCCCAGTCCTCCGTGTTTTCAAACCTTTGGGTGCAGGAACACACAATGATAAACCTACTGATTAACCACTAAAATCGGGTTTGCGGGTGTTTTCCACCAAGATAAGAGTTGGCAGACCAGTTGCATTTTAATATACTAATCGAGTTCAGTCTCATCCGGGAATTTCTGCCATCAACTGAGGTGATGGTCTGTGTCTGTACAGCTGTCTCCCGGTCTAACATCGACGCATTATTTATACCCAGAAGATATTATTTTATAGTAAAATTTTAAGCAGTGATTGTTGTATATACATAGTGTACTAAAAGGCCCTATCACATTTTAAAATTCAATATAAAATCAAGTAATTGGCGTAAAGGAGTGCGGTTTTGACTAAAATGCTTCTCACTATGATAAGTTTTCTTCAAGCGAATGAAAATAATTAGTTCCAAATTTCGGTCATTGATGGCGCCACTTATTTGTAAGTTTTTTTTTCAAACATGCGTTTTTTCTGGTTTTTAGATTAGTTTTGATGCTGTGACATAGAATTGAAGACTCCCAGCGAAAAGTTAATTGTGTAGGTTGGTACTTCGAAACCAAATCGAAAGTAATCTGAAAATCAGAAAACACGCATGTTTGAAACGAAATATACGGTCAGGTGGCGCAATCTGTGATTGAAGTTTGGAACTAATTTTTTTATTCGCTTGAAAAAAGTTTTTCATCGTGAGTAGCATTTTAGTCCTAACCTCACTCCTGTACGACAATTACTTGATTTTATATTCAATTTTAAAATGTGTGAGGAACCTTTAGAACACTCTGTATATTAAATATATAAATTAATAGCATACAAAGCTTACTATAATTAATAGTAACCTACTATAAATATTTATATATAGTATACATTGAGTTTAAATGTATTTTGCACGCTATCACATGTTTTTCGTGCATGTGCTTTACTTAACTGTAAAATTTATTTCATGTAATAATAAATAAAAAAAAAGTTTCATATATTTATTAAAAAGAATATTTTTTTTCGTAAATGAAATTTTGTACTTTTGTATTTATCTTTAAAGAAAACTTTCACAGTCAAACATTCATAACCTTTAATGGTTCTTAAATTCATATAATTAAAAAAATGGAATTATTAATTTCTAAATAGAAAAAAAAGCATAAAATTTAATGTTTTGTTTCTTTAAGCTTTTTAAAAGAAAGTATTTTTTTATTACAAAAGAAAAATAATTTTCTGTTAATTCTTTTTAAAAACAAAAGTCAATAAAAATCTGCAAAGTTTCAAATAAAAACGATAAAAACCATTTCTTTGATTACACAGGCCTGGAAAATTTTATTATGCTCTATCAATCTGGATATTAGTGACATCAAATAAAACCCTTAAAGAATACAATGAAAGAACATTCCACAAAGTTTTATAAAATTAAATTGCCCAATATCAATTATCTTTTTTTTCTGTTTTTCAATGTTTTGCTTGTACTTTCAAATAAAAAAATATTTCTCAGTTTGAATGTATTAGGAATTCATTCTTATATATTTTATTAAATGACTTTCAACGATTGAAGTTATTCGATTGGTTATAAAAAAATGTTTTCTTAAAACTAATAATGTGTTTCATGTATGTCATGTTATCTTAAAATATTTTTTATATGTCCATGCATATGTATATATATTATGTGTGTCCTTGCAAACTCGCCTTATCCCAAATTAAAAAACTCGTGTTTTCTCTACCAATCTAATCTATTGGTATACCTGCAGAACACATCACTCAAAAACGCTACAATCTGCAAGAAAAACTGCTTCTATTCCGTATTTTTGGCGTTGTAAAATCTTGGTTTACAATGAAAACCAATGGATGAAGTTAGAGGTTTTTCGCGATTTCCCAAAATTTGATTTTTGACAAGGCGAGTTTTGAAACAAACGTCCTCATATCGCTTACCCGCAAGAAAAGTGACACATCTCGCAAAAATTCATTTTGCGTATTATTCCACTAACTAGTCTTGCTACACAAACAGTTTCATAAGTATAGTTATACGGAAAATGACTTTATTACACCATATGTCCATTCGTGACCAGAGAAGAGTGGTGGATTGTGTGGGGAGGTAAAATTTTCCAACATTCTAAACTTCATCCTACGTCTTCATTCTTAAAGTTTTTACGCCTTTATGCACATTTTTACTCCTGCATGCAGAGCTAAGTGCTGTAAGTTCATGCTGCAGTAAAATAACGCAAATTTTCTTTTGACTCTCCTGTGAAATTTACTTTTGTCGAAATGTGTCTCGTTTCTTGCGGTTGAGCGATATATATTTGTTGGAAAAATCTTATTCTGATGATGGTGCCTTTTCAGTTTCATTAGGAACTAAAAATATCTATTCTTGTACTGTCTATCTGTTCGACTTTCTTGTATTTCTTTTATGTATGGGATTTAACTTCCGTAAAAATGGACCAATCGTCACGAATATGTTAAGGTAAGCAGTGCCACTTTATGTTTTAAAATTAATTGTCGTTTTTTTTTTTTTTTTTTTTTTTTTTTTTTACTGCGACATGTCCAAATATAACATCCTCTATTGCACATTCAAATGAGCTATATTGTAAAGATTGGATTTACAGTCGGCTCTCATTAATTCGAAATCGGATAAATCGAATCTTCGCTTAATTCGAACTAATCATGAAGTCCCGAAATTTTCAATGGCAGAATAACGTTAAAAATTTTCATTTATTCGAACTCGATTTCTCTTGACTTCGTTTAATTCGAACTAACGAAAATTCCATTTTCTTATTTTTCCTTTCTTTTTCACGGAATTTGGATCCTTGAAATAACTTTCTTTCTTTCATTTTTGTCAGAATTGTTCTGAAGTATACATATAATCCCATGCATTTGATATCCGCTTAGCGCCCCGTCTGTCCATCAATGACACCTCCACCCCTTTTTCCATTATGCTTCTTCCTAATACCTTCTCTAGCGTTTAACCCAGTGACATTCCCAGAAGTCCACATGGTGGACATCTTTTAAAGATAGGGAAAACCTCTTTTCAAAAGTCAAAAATGAATAGGACTAAGCAAACAACAATTGATAAATTTTGTCATGGTGATGATAAATAGTGTAAATAATTTCTTAAATGTTCATCTCATTTCAGGCAAGAAAGTTATAGTACAATTAATAAAAATTTTAAAATGCAGCTGGTTTATACTGTACGAGGGTGGTTTAATAATTATTGTCCCGAGTGTGTATAAAACATTTGTACTGCGATTGTTGATGTGGAATATTGAAGTCTATTGTCTTAGATGACTATATGCTCAATTCCAAAGCCCTATCTGCTATATTAACGAATATTTTTCGTTTTAGGTGTGAGAGGTGGAACCTAGCTTGAAAGGGCGGGGTTGGGGGGAAAGGCTGGTATGGAGCCAGACATGAAACAGTTCTGCGATAGTTTTGTGACAGTGGATGAACGTCACTACATCACTATGATCCCGAGTCCAAACGACAGTAGCCACGTCTCATTTACTGTTACCCCCCCCACCCCCTTCAAGCTAGGTGCGACTTCTCATACCAAAAAGGAAAAAAAATATGTTAATATAGCAGCTACAGTTCTGAAATCGGTAATATAAGCATCTAAGACACCAGGCTTCAATATTCCACATCACCCATCGCAGTACAAATATTTTATACACATTTGGGACAATAATTATTGAACCACCCTCGTATTACTATTTTTTATGTTTTATTTATATTCTTTTAATATTAATAATAAATTTATGTATTTATATCGTTTAATTTATATTAAGTCATATTCTAACGATAGCAGTCATAATAATAATAAAAAAAAAATATTATACATTAATTCCTTTGTAATCGTACCCCTTTAAATATGTTTTTCTCTCATACTTTTCATAATTCGAACTCTGGATAATTCGAACATTTCTTGTGGTCCCGACGAGTTCGAATTAACGAGAGCCGACTGTTAAATGAATGTGAATTAGAGTCCTGCATCGTGTCGTGTTGGTGTTATTTATTTATTTAATTTATTGTGTTATTTTTTGTAGGTAATGTTCACTGCCATTAACTTAAATTGGGATTTAACTCTTGCGGTTTAGGTTTGTAATTAGTTTATTTTCAAAAGAAAGGCCACAGTAATGTTTCAGATATATAAAAAAAAACTTCGCATATTTAAATATAAATGTGTACATATCTATATTACATTTTTATATAAATGATAAAAATAATATTATAGGTAAAATTATAGACTATTTTTTCCATTATTCCATTAACCCATATTGGACCGCACCAAATAAATATTTTTGAAAATTTTTAAAACTTCGATTTTATTATTAATATGGTGTAATTAAGCAAATAAAAGCAAAATTTTGAAAAAAAGTTTTTAATTTTTTATGTAATTAGCTGTCCTATAGGCAGCACAACTGTCCAAAGCAGAGACATTTATAAAAAATTCATTTAAATTATAGAGAGATGTATTATATGCGGAATTTCGGGTAACAGTCAATGCAAAGACCAATTTTACATTTTAAACAAGCTGTTATTGGTTTTCTCTTGCAATTCTTCAGTTGACATCTTCTTTGACGTCATTCAAGGTTTTTCCCCAAAACTTGCTCATTATTTAGATGAAGAAGCTTTTTGTTATTCTGAATCATACCGCGTTATGTGATGTTGTATCTTCGGATTGTTTCACCTAAATAAGTAATTGCGACAGATCTTCGGAACTCTAATAGACCCTGTGCTTCAAGATGGCAAAACAGATTACAAATTTTCCAAGCTGTGACAAGTGCCGTTTCAAAATAGTTCAAAAAAAGCTTTTCGTACCACTTTTTTACTTGAATGAATGCAAAATATGTTTCAATGTGACCGTCGAATGAGTCCACTCCATTTTTGTATTTATTGCACGATGTAACACAAAATGGAATATCAATTTTCTTTCTACCACCTTTTATTCTGCGCTCTTCTTAACTTTTACTTTTGTTTCCTCGAAATTTGTGAGGAATGAAACCACACGCTTATCGTTGCAACGTACTGCAGCTATGTTATCGACCATGTCAAAACAAGCAGTTGCAGAGCCTCTTTGTGTTTTAGCAAACTCTTTCAAAGGTTCTAATGGATATTTTGCCATTCGATTATCACGAAAAAATCCTGTAGCATAGAAACCTTTTTCCTTCAA
Organism: Maratus speciosus; assembly: GCA_963932465.1. Classification (NCBI taxonomy): domain Eukaryota; kingdom Metazoa; phylum Arthropoda; class Arachnida; order Araneae; family Salticidae; genus Maratus; species Maratus speciosus. Next base: position 248,555,017 of record OZ010786.1, on the reverse strand, counting down.
ACAAACAAATAGACCTTATGAGGTGAAAAAGTTATCCATATATATTCTGTAATGTTTTGGGTTTTTCACTACGGATAGCAAATCTTCCACAACCCGTTGAGAAAGAGTCTCCGAACATTTTTGAGTTTTTCACCAATGAAAGCAAATCTTCCACAACACGTTGAGAAAGAGGTTCCGAACAAAATACGTGACCAGTCTGTTTCGAGATGTTTAGAGCAAAAGTGTTTCATCAAAAGATAAAAAAGGAATGTGAGTTATGAATGAAATTCAAAGAAGGTAAAAAGGAGGAGATTGGACGTTGTCCTATTTTTGGGACACCAAGTAAGGACATATAAAATGCATGAAAAATTAATTTTATGAGCAAATATTTTATTTTAAAAGTATTGTTTTTGTAATGCAAAAAGACTCTATGATTTCTAAAATAAAAAAATAATAATAACGGTAAAATTATAGATTATAAGATTGAAATTTTAAGAGGTTTTTTAAACCAATTTTTTCAATTAAATTAAAATTTGGTACTTTTTTTGTTTATATGTTATACTTTTATGTATTTTAAAGGCTGTAATAACAAAATTCATCCAGAAAATCGTTACCAATTTTATTTTAAAAAATGTTTTATTAGCTGTCCTATTTAAACGACAGCGGTCCAAAATGGGTTAAAATTTGGAATATTTTTCTCGGATTATGAATTTCTCGTTCGTTTTGGGCTGAAGTGTATTATGCTCCGGTCAGGTGTTGAGTTGACTATTTTTTATTTTTACTTTAATTTTTATTTTTTTGTCAAGTACGGATTGTGATTTGGGATGACTTCAAATATATTTTTTTAGAGTAGGATTGTATGTAATCCAGTCAGTATAGGATTTGATATGGATGATAAAAAATTGCCTCAGAGATACGAAGTTAACTAACAATCCCTTGAAGCCAGTTTTCACTTTATGAGTACTGTAATGTTTTGTGCGTAGTTTATTATTTAATTACGCCTAATTGGAACCATATAAGAAATATATAATGGCTCCTAAATTTTCCCCTCCTTCAAGTTACAAAGAGAGAAAATCTCTAGAGATGAACCTCACATAAACTTTTTCAAGAGATCATCTATTTTCAGTTAAGTGCCCTTTCTGACATTATGAGAACCATAATTCTTAAAGGAATATGAAGAGAATATCGACAGAATATTGACTGTAATGTGGTAATAACTTTCAGCTACTTAAAATGCATTTCTAGGCCGCTACAAAGTCACTTGAATCTAGAAGTGCATACACTATATAGCCAAAGGTGACCGGTCACTTGCGATTTTAGACGTTTTGTTAAATATCTAGAAAATACATGAGGAATTAACCTGAAACTGCAGGTGTGTAAACAGTATGGTGTAGGTCATATATTTCCGTGAAGATTTTTTCTCGAAACCCCACAGGGGACCGTCAACAAATTGAAAGAGAACGAATATGTTTTGGATAAACCTGTAAAAGCTAATGTAGCAAAAGCGTTCAAACTCGACATTATTAATAAGTGGCTTATTGTAATACACTGTGTTAATTTTTATGAGGATGGCATGTATACTCGTAGAGAAATTAAGGTTTTTATAAAAACAGTCCCAAATTTCGCCAAGTTTTTTCCTTATAATTTGCAGAGTTCTTAATTTAAAAAAACTTATTTTCAGAAAGTATGACAAACAACATTGTACACAATACTCTGCAATCAGAATTAAAAAACAATAAAAATTGGATGAAAAATGAGCAGGTTTCATAAAAAATGTTTCACTGCGCAAGCGTGAATGCAATCAAAATATAATGTGCATAATGTATTAGCTAAAATGTAGAGAAACTTTTGTAAAAATCTCAAAATTATAGCTTGAAAATTCTGAAAATTATCGTCGATAGAATAAGCTCGAAATCCGTTGTTCCAAAAAGGAAGAAAAAAGATGAGGGGTTGTATCCAAATATAGTAGTAGTACGTGCAATATTGTGTACGCTATGTTGGCACTAATCAACATAGATCCGCTTTTTCAGTTTTGTATACTTGTATAAGAAAGCGTTCGGAAACTCGAGTAGAGTCACTCCAGGTTTTTTTTTCTTAAAAATTATTTGCATTATCTCTCATGTTTGTTAAACATTTTTCCACAAAATTTCATACTTCTTTGTAATTTTAATGGAAATAGGGAATAGGCTGAAAAGAAAAAAGATTTACGTTCTCTTTATTTTCGATTTCATGGATTTTTTTTTTTTTTAGACTTTTATACTTATATAACTATATTTTTAAAACTTTCACCAATTTGACGAGCAGGATTCGTCATGCGAAGTAGAAAGAAAAACAGCGGTCGAATCCAACTGATTCCATTTTGTCAAACATTTATAAAAAGTCCCCTTTTTACAGTTTCGTATATTTATATATGAAATCGTTCGGAAAGTCGAGCAGAGTCACTCCAGGTTTTATTTTTTTTAAAAATTATTTACATTGTCTTTCATGTTTGTTAAATATTTTTCCATTAAGTTTCATACTTCTTTGTAACTTTGATGGAAATAGGGAATAGGCAGAAAAGAAAAAAAAATACGTTTTCTTTATTTTCGATTTATTAGATTTTTTATACTTATATAACTATATTTTTAAAACTTTCGCCTATTTGACGAGCAGGATTCGTCATGCGAAGTAGAAAGAAAAACAGCGGTCGAATCCAACTGATTCCATTTTGTCAAACGTTTATATAAAGCCTCCTTTTTCAGTTTTGTATACTTGTATATGAAAGCGTTCTGAAAGTCGAGTAGAGACACTCCAGGTTTTTATTTCTTAAAAATTACTTGCATTACCTTTCATGTTTGTTAAACATTTTTCCACTAAGTTTCATACTTCGTTGTAGTTTTAATGGAAATAAGGAATAGGCAGAAAAGAAAAAATCCCTGCCGGGTCGGGCCTACAGGCGGGGGTAGATTTCGAAGTTAAGTACTAAATTCACCAACAAAACTTAAATCAAGATTAGAGATAAACCCAGTTCCTTCACTAAGAATGAGTTCTAAGGGAGATGAACATTTTGTGAAAATTCTAATATACACGAATACAAACACGCATGTATATGGAATAGGTTAAAAAATGGCTAAAACAAATTCAGAGAACCTCAAAGTGTTAAAATATGTTAATATTTCTATAGTCGGGTTTTATCATGTTTTAATAAGTTTCTTCAAGCTCATATGACGTTACATATTCACTTGCTGAAGTCCATTATATTTCCAATATGACGCAATATTTATTATTTTTTTTTAAATTCGTCAAAGTATTTATTTCATTTTGAGTTTTCATGCGGAAATATTGCTCTAGAAAACTTATGACGTAATATTCAATTTGTTTTCAATTCGTGAAACTACTGTTTATTTAATTTATTTTTTCACGTGAAATCTTGCAATAGAAAAGCAATTGTTGTGGTGAGTATTTTACTGCTTTTTTTTTAATTGTTGGCAACTACTATAACGAAAAATATTTATATTTTCCTGTCATTGTTGTATAAGAGCTGGTTTTATCAAAATCATGTTAAGACGGTATTCAAAATTTTGAGCCTTCCCCATTTCCATTCCCTTTGGCCGATTTTGCCCATTTTCAATCCCCGCCGAGATATTAACCATCTTAAAGTTGTTGGCGAGTTTGAAGACGATCCGTGCATAATTGCGACTTTTATCGTGAGGACAAAATTTAGTACATACATACATACATATATATATATATATATATATATATATATATATATATATATATAGACTTTTTAGGTGGGGGTGGTTTTGGGTTCCTGGGGTCATATAATGAAAAGTTATGAAGGAATTTTTCAAAAGTCGCACCATGGTAACGACTGCAATAGGTAGTATTTCTTACGAAATCTATCTAAAAAAGTTTTAGGCTTTCTTTATTTTCGATTTCTTAGATATTTTTTACAATTTTTATACTTATATAACTATATTTTTAAAACTTTCGCCTATTTGACGAGCAGCATTAGTCATGCGAGGCAGAAGAAAAACAGCGGTCGAATCCAACTGATTCCATTTTGTTAAACATTTATAAAAAGTCTTCTTTTTCAGTTTTGCATACTTGCATATGAAAGCGTTTGGAAACTTGAGTAGAGTCCCTTCAGGTTTTTTTTTCAAAAAAAATATTTGCGTTATCTTCCATGTTTGTTAAACATTTTCCCACTTTTCCAGAAGTTTCATACTTCTTTGTAATTTTAAGGGAAATAAGGAATATGCAGAAAAAAAATTAGGCTTTCTTTATCTTCGATTTCTTCGATTTTCTTTTTAGATTTTTTATACTTATAATACTTTCGCCAATTTGACGAGCAGGAGTCGTCATGCGAACAGATAACTTCTGTATACGTGCATAGGAAAGCATTTGCAAAGTTAAGTAGAGTCACTGCAGGTCCAAAAAGTCCGAGTGACTTCTAGGTTTTATTTTATTTAAATTTTTAAGCATATTAAGTATCAAATAGATTTACTACTAAAGTTATTTGATTAATATTTATCATTTTTATTCAATACAAATTTTTTGAGAAACAAAAAACTTTTAAAATTGTTAAAAAATAAAATCGTTTTTCAGAGTTTCTTGTTTCTGTCTAAGAAAGATATTTTGATTTAAATTATATCAATCTTCTGAAAGGACTATAATTCGTTATATAGATGTGAAGTAATTGAAAGCATATAAAGGTTTTATTGAAAAATATAAAGTTTAAAAATATGTCATCATTTTATGTTTAATTAATAAATCACCCAGATTTAGATTGATTTTTAGATATATTTCGTCGATATGACTTTCGTCATAAAATATTACTATAACTAAATATAACTATATTTTTAAAACTTTCGCCAATTTGGCGAGAAGGATTAGTCATGCGAAGTAGAAAGAAAAACAGCAATCGAATCCAACTGATTCCATTTTGTCAGACATTTATAAAAAGTCCCCTTTTTACAGTTTCGTATATTTATATATGAAATCGTTCGGAAAGTCGAGCAGAGTCACTCCAGGTTTTTTTTTCTTAAAAATTATTTGCATTATCTTTCATGTTTGTTAAATATTTTCTACTGAGTTTCATACTTCTTTGTAATTTTAATGAAAATAAGGAATAGTTAGAAAGGAAAAGAGTTTTACGTTTCCTTTATTTTCGATTTCTTAGATTATTTCTTTAGACTTTTTATACTTATATAACTATATTTTTAAAACTTTCGTCAATTTGACGAGCAGATTTCGTCATGCGAAGTAGAAAGAAAAACAGCGGTCGAATCCAACTGATTCCATTTTGTCAAACATATATAAAAAGTCCCCTTTTTCAGTTTTGTATACTTGTATATGAAAGCGTTCAGAAAGTCGAGCAGAGTCACTCCAGGTTTTATTTTTTCTTAAAAATTATTTGCATTATCTCTCATGTTTATTAAACATTTTCCCACTAAGTTTCATACTTCTTTGTAATTTTAATGGAAATAGAGAATAGGCAGAAAAGGAAAAATATTTGCGTTTTCTTTATTTCCGATTTCTTATATATTTTTGTCGATATTTTATACTTATATAACTATATTTTTAAAACTTTCACCAATTTGACGAGCAGGATTCGTTATGCTAAGTAGAAAGAAAAACAGCGGTCGAATCCAACTGATTCCATTTTTAAAACATTTATAAAAAGCCTCCTTTTTCGGTTTTGTATATTTGCATATGAAAGCATACGAAAAGTCGAGTAGAGTCACCCCAGGTTTATTGTTCTTAAATATTATTTGCATTATCACTTATGTTTGTTAAACATTTTTCCACTAAGTTTCATACGTCTTTGTAATTTTAATGGAAATAAGGAATAGGCAGAAAAGAAAAAAGTTTTAAGCTTCGTTTATTTTCGAGATTTCTTAGATTTTTTTTTTTTTAGATTTTTTATACTTTTAATACTTTTGCCAATTTGACAAGCAGGAGTCGTCATGCGAAACAGGTAACTTCTGTATACGTGCATAGGAAAGTATTTGCAAAGTTAAGTGGAGTCACTGCAGGTCCAAAAGTCCGGGTGACTTCTAGGCTTTATTTTATTTAATTTTTTAAGCATATTAAATTTCAAATAGATTTACTACTAACGTTATATGATTAATATTTATTATTTTTATTCAATACAAAATTTTTGAGCAACAAAAAACTTTTAAAATTTCTAAAAAATAAAATCGTTTTTCAGAATTTCTTATTTCTCTCTAAGAAAGATATTTTGATTTAAATTATATCAATCTTCTGAAAGGACTATAATTATTATATAGATGTAATTACGTTATATAGATGTGAAGCAACTGAAAGCATATAAAGCTTCTATTGAAAAATGTAAACTTTAAAAATATGTCATTATTTTATGTTTAATTAATAAATCACCCAGATTTACATTGTTTTTTGGATGTATTTGGTCGATATGAATTTCGTCATAAAATAAAATAAATAATGTAAATATTAAAAACGTCCACAATCTTACTTAAAAGGTGACTAATGTAATGAAAAACATGTTACAAGTTTAAAATATACATTTTATTTAAAACTTCTTAGTACTTTCAATCCTTCCAGACTCATCATCAGAAAATATCTTAATAACTAAATGTTGTTTATTTATATAAATACGTTACTTTGTTTTGAAAATGAGAGAGCCAATAATTACTAGAGTTGAAAGTAGAAGTAGCAGTATCGATTTCTTGGATTGAATTTAATTAGAGGAAATATATATTATTATTATTAATTGCAGTTCCATTTATTTTATGACATCACTTTGTTTCTCATACATCACTTTCCATGGGTAGAAGAAAATATTTAACTTCTGTACTTTATATTTTAATACGTCACTTTGCTCCGGTTTTCAGGATTTATTTTCAGGATATTGAACCACAAACTGGGGATGTTGTACGATAGGGCGTCGTTACATAACTTGAATCCTTTTACACAGGATTTATATTGATTCTCTTATAGTGGATGCGTAATAATTGAATGTTGGGAATATGATTTTTGCCTGATCAAAATCTATTGTGATATTCTGATTGAAACTTAAACAAGAGAGAGCTGTGGATTGACGACAAAATTTTATGTCTGCTTTATGTTCTTTTTTTCTTTCTTTGAGTTTTCTTTTGGCCATTCCGATGTTCTCCTTTAGTCTATTGCTCTCAGTTCTAAAACAGTTATATCAAGGTGAAAAATTGCGCTTCGTCTTATGATATTATATATGACTTTCGTCTTTCATGGACTTCATCGACAAAAGTAATTAAAACAGGAACTTTTCCGAAATTTCATTTCAACTAATTTAATTAAGAGCTTTTATACTTATAAAAAAGATCTATTGAAAAAGAACTAAAGCAAGAAAGTTAATGAGTTCACATTTGCAAATCTAGGAGCTCTTTCTTAATTATAATTAATTAAAACACTCTAATGAAAAAAATCCGAATGAATTCTAGTTTTTTTTAAATTAAACATCAAATCCTAATTCATTATTTCTCTAAAAAAGGTTGATTTTGAACATTTCGGTAATTAAAAGCATATTTAATCTGAAAATGGTTTATGCGGTAAGATTTTCTACCAACATTATTGCGATTGATACTTATTATTTTTATACAATACATATTTTTTGTGCCACAAAATACTTTTAAAAAATAGCTTTTCAGAATTTGTTGTTTCTGATTAATAAAATTATTTTCATTTAAATTATACCATTCTTTTAAAAGAACTGTAATTGGTTATCGAGATGTGAAGCAAATGCAAGTATATGATGGTTTTATTGAAAAATGTAAACTTTAAAAATATGTGACCATTATATGTATGTTTAATTAATAAATCACCGAGATTTAGAATGTTTTTTAGATATATCTCTTCGATATACCTTCCGCCTTTCATGGATTTTATAGAATACGTCATTCCCAGACAAAATTATTTTAAACAGGACCTTTTCCGAAATCTCATTTCAACTAATTTAATTAACACGTTGAATGCCACGGTGACTGACACTGAAGCTGAAAAAATTACAATGTTTTAAATAATTTTTAAGAAAGTATAATACTGTAATAAATAAAAGGTAAGTAAATTTTAAATAAATTTTCAGTAATTACTTAAAACAATATATATATATATATATTTAGTCATATCATATTTTAGACCGTCAGTCATCGGTGAATGACGGGTTCTAAACGGAAAGTTCAGTGCCAGTCACCAGTGACTGACGTGGCACTTAACCTGTTAAGAGTTTTTATGCTTGTAAAAAAAGATCTACTGAAAAAGAAATAACGCAAAAAAGGTGATGAGTTTACATAAATAAATCCAGAAACTCTTAATTATAATTAATTAAGACATAATAAGGAAAAAAATCTGAGTGAATTCTAGTTTTTTTTATGCATATTGAATATGAAATTATAATACATTATTTCTTTAATATTGTTGTTTTGTTAACATTTCAGTAATTAAAAGCGTTTTTAAGCTGAAAATGGTTTATGCGGTAAACATTTTACTAAGATTACATGAATAATATATACATATATTTTTTATTCAATACATATTTTTTGTACAAGAAAAAACTCTTAAAATTATCAAAAAATAAAATCGCTTTTCAGAATTTGTTGCTTCTGGCTAAGAAAGATATTTTGTTTAAACTTTATCAATCTTTTGAAAGGATTTTAATTGATTATCGAGATATAAAGCAATTGTAAGCATATAATGGTTTTATTGAAAAATGTAAACTTTAAGAATGTCATCATTATATAATAAAACACTCATACTACAATATATATTAAAACACACATACACACATAAATAACGCCTGAATTCAAATATTATTCAGGCATACAAACAATAAATAAAATAAACCCAACTGGAGTGAAAAATTAGCCAGAGCCAGGAATCGAACCCGGGACCACAGTATACAAGACTGCTGCTCTAACCACTGAGCTACTCCGGCCGATGCCTGAGTCTGCAATTTCTCACTAATAAACCATGTTGGGGAAGTCACCAGCCATCTATACGACAGACTTGGATGGCCGGACAACGATGAATAGATTTTACTATTATATCGATCTACGATAATTATAATAAAACACTCACACTACAATATGTATTAAAACACACATACACACATAAATAACGCCTGCATTCAACAGTTAAAGGCATATAAAAATATTATACAGCCATACAAACAATAAATACAATAAACAAAACTGGAGTGAAAAATTAGCCAGAGACAGGAATCGAACCAGGAATACTGTGGTCCCGAGTTCGATTCCTGGCTCCCTGAGCCCGCCTTTATACTTAACCAATGAATTCTCATAAGAAATCAGGGAACAGCCTTATCAGAATTAACATATTTACAAATTTTGATGCAATTCGGATAATTCTGCCTGAAAAACCCATTCATTTAAATTAAGGGGGGATTAGCCCGTTCCCACTTTATACTTAACCAATGAACCCCCCAAAAGTATTCAAAGAAGAGCCTTATCAGAATGTACCTATTTACAAAATTTGATACAAATCGAAAAATTATGCCTGAAAAACCAACTTATCTAAATTAAAGGAAGGAGCCCCCATTCCCCTCTTTATACTTACCCAATGAACCCCCAAAAGTAATCGGAGAAGCACCTTATCAGAATGAACCTATTTACAAAATTTGATGCAAATGGGAAAATTCTGCCTGAAAAACTATCTTATCTAAATTAATGGTGGTGGAGGGGGGAGTCCCCGTTCCCCCCCTTTTATACTTAACCAATGAACTCCCAAAAGTAATCAGGAAAGCGCGTTATCAGAATGAACCCAGAAAAAAAATTCGTAGCAAATCGGATATTTCTATCAACAGTTTTCGCGTTACGTAGGTACATACATACGTATATACAGGATCTGCAGGCACATTAGCTCTTAGGCTTTGATAACCTGTGAGTTAAAAAAAGTACTTTTTTATGTAGTTTATCTGGATTACGAAAAATAAATCATGATAACCATAAAAATAACATCTAAGAAATAAAAATCAATTTACTCTAAGGCGATTTTCACATTTCATTTAACGGAAATATTTTCTTTTTGGTATTGCATGTGAATTTGTGAAGCAATTTTAAGCATATAATGGTTTTATTAAAAAATGTAAACCGTTAGAATTTTTTTTCTTTTAGAACAGATATTTTTAAACTTCATTGTAAAAGAAAAGACAAATGTTTCTTAACCTAAGAAAGTATAATATAACCATGAACAAAATTATACAATAATCTCTACCGTAACTACACATAGTTCCGAAAAGCGACCTTTACCCTTAGAAATGAATATATTTTCGAGATTTAAAAAAAGCATTTATAAAATCAAAGTTTCTTTTGCTTACACTGATTTTCAGAAACATTTCAGAGTAGTTTTTATAGTGCATTAATCAGTTTTCTTAACCTGGAATATAGATTTGTATGATGCTATTAATAACGCATGCATAATATTGAGGGTATTTTTTACACCTATTATGGTGTTTGTTATCGTTTAGTTCCACGAATTTATTATAACTTTATCAAACAACTACACTGTAAAAAAAAAAAAATACAACCAGTTTTCCTGTAGGAATCGGAAAAATAATTACCCTTATCGTACTGGAAAATTTTCCGACCCATCTCGGAATAAAATCCGAAAAATACCGTTTTATTGACTATTTCCTTTTTTTAAGGATTTTATTCCGAGCTGGGTCGGAAAATTTTCCGGTATGATAAGGGCAACTATTTTTTCCGATTTCTACATGAAAACTGGTCGTTTTATTTTATTTTATTTATTTATTTATTTTTTTTTTTTACAGTGTAGCTAAAGGACACGGCGTTGATCGGAATTTTAAGAATGTTTGTTTTGAAAAATCAATTTCAAAATAAAATTTTCAGTATAAAACGAATAATAAAAATAGCAGTAAAGCCATCTTTATTTCGGTATTTTTCTAAGAATGAGGTCTAGTGACGTTAACCTCTGTGAACATTCTAATATACACACATAGAAATATATGTATATAAATGATATACATTTAAAAATTGCGAAAACAAATTGCCTCAAAATGTTAAAATATGCCAATATTTTCATAATCGGGTTTTTATCATGTTTCAATACGTTTTTTCAAACTCATATGACGTTATATATACACCTGCGGGCGTCCATTATATTTACAATGTGACGTAACATTTTTTTAAAATTCGTCAAACTTTATTTTATTTCATTTTTCACGTGGAAATCTTGCAATAGAAAAGTTATGACGTAATATACACTTAAAAAAAAATCATCAAACTATTTATTTCATACAATTTTAATTAATTCTTCAACTACTTCTCAGCAGTGTAGTTACGCTTGAAATTATTGAATATAAAAGATGTAAATTATCACTTTGCTAACTAAGCGCAAACCAACAGAGTGAAAAACGCCCAAGCCGGGAATCGAACACGGATCCCTGGAATAGCGGTCCAGTGCTCTACCATTAAGCCACGACGAGGATGACCAGCTTGGCATCTCTCACTCAGATAAGTTTCCTGGCTTGGGCATTTTTCACTCTGTTGGTTTACGCTCATAATTCACGTCTTTAATATTCAATTATTTCAAGCGTAATTTCACTGCTGAGAAGTAGTTGAAAAATTAATTAAAATTGTATATTCACCAATGCTGGGTTCATTTGCGTCTCATGTTACGCCGCAAGACTGTGTGCTCATGAAGATCTTTCCATCTAGTAGCTGCGGTAGCAGACTTACCGACTTATGTGAGTGAGAGATGGTCAGCTGCTCATCATCCTCGTGGCTTAATAGTAGAGCACTGAAGGCGCTTTCCCGGGGTCCGGGTTCGATTTCCAGCCTGGGCATTTTTCACTCTGTTGGTTTACGCTTAGTTAGCAAAGTGACAGTTCACGTCTTTAATATTCAATAATTTCAAGCGTAATTTCACTGCAGAGAAGTAGTTCAAGAATTAATTAAAATTGTATGTTCACCGATGTGGGTTCATTTGCGTCTCATGTTACGCCGCAAGACTGTGTGCTCATGAAGATCTTTCCATCTAGTAGCTGCGGTAGCTGACTTACCGACTTATGTGAGTGAGAGATGGTCAGCTGCTCATCATCCTCGTGGCTTAATAGTAGAGCACTGAAGCGCTTTTCAGGGGTCCGGGTTCGATTTCCAGCCTGGGCATTTTTCACTCTGTTGGTTTACGCTTAGTTAGCAAAGTGACAGTTCACGTCTTTAATATTCAATAATTTCAAGCGTAATTTCACTGCAGAGAAGTAGTTCAAGAATTAATTAAAATTGTATGTTCACCGATGTGGGTTCATTTGCGTCTCATGTTACGCCGCAAGACTGTGTGCTCATGAAGATCTTTCCATCTAGTAGCTGCGGTAGCAGACTTACCGACTTATGTGAGTGAGAGATGGTCAGCTGCTCATCATCCTCGTGGCTTAATAGTAGAGCACTGAAGGCGCTTTTCCGGGGTCCGGGATCGATTTCCAGCCTGGGCATTTTTCACTCTGTTGGTTTACGCTTAGTTAGCAAAGTGACAGTTCACGTCTTTAATATTCAATAATTTCAAGCGTAATTTCACTGCAGAGAAGTAGTTCAAGAATTAATTAAAATTGTATGTTCACCGATGTGGGTTCATTTGCGTCTCATGTTACGCCGCAAGACTGTGTGCTCATGAAGATCTTTCCATCTAGTAGCTGCAGTAGCAGACTTACCGACTTATGTGAGTGAGAGATGGTCAGCTGCTCATCATCCTCGTGGCTTAATAGTAGAGCACTGAAGCGCTTTTCAGGGGTCCGGGTTCGATTTCCAGCCTGGGCATTTTTCACTCTGTTGGTTTACGCTTAGTTAGCAAAGTGACAGTTCACGTCTTTAATATTCAATAATTTCAAGCGTAATTTCACTGCAGAGAAGTAGTTCAAGAATTAATTAAAATTGTATGTTCACCGATGTGGGTTCATTTGCGTCTCATGTTACGCCGCAAGACTGTGTGCTCATGAAGATCTTTCCATCTAGTAGCTGCAGTAGCAGACTTACCGACTTATGTGAGTGAGAGATGGTCAGCTGCTCATCATCCTCGTGGCTTAATAGTAGAGCACTGAAGCGCTTTTCAGGGGTCCGGGTTCGATTTCCAGCCTGGGCATTTTTCACTCTGTTGGTTTACGCTTAGTTAGCAAAGTGACAGTTCACGTCTTTAATATTCAATAATTTCAAGCGTAATTTCACTGCAGAGAAGTAGTTCAAGAATTAATTAAAATTGTATGTTCACCGATGTGGGTTCATTTGCGTCTCATGTTACGCCGCAAGACTGTGTGCTCATGAAGATCTTTCCATCTAGTAGCTGCAGTAGCAGACTTACCGACTTATGTGAGTGAGAGATGGTCAGCTGCTCATCATCCTCGTGGCTTAATAGTAGAGCACTGAAGCGCTTTTCAGGGGTCCGGGTTCGATTTCTAGCCTGGGCATTTTTCACTCTGTTGGTTTATGCTTAATTAGCAAAGTGATAGTTCACGTCTTTAACCACTTCACCTTTTGCCCCGAGATAAGTCGGGGGTAAAAGCACTGTTCCCCTTAATGTCGCTGGTGAAGTGGTTAATATATATTTCATTTTCATTTTTTCACGTGTAAATCTTGCAATAGAAAAGTACTTATTGCGGTAAGAATTTTATTGTGAAATTTTAATTCTTGGCAACTACTATAACGAAAAATGTTTCAATTTGATAGGAAATTGCTGTTAAATTGGTGTTTTTTTTTTAATTAAAAATTAACTATAAGTTATTTCTATTCCGGTATTACTTTAGTCGCCTCAACAGTGTTTTAATACACATTTTAAAATTCTGCCTTCCAAACTGTGGTTTTGCATAGCATTACAGACAAAGTCTCACTTTTATATATTAGATATCAGCAAAAATATCCTATGTAAAAAAATAATTTTCTTTTTATGTAGTTCATATGGATTACGAACAGTAAATCATCATATCCATAAAAATAATAGCTAGGAAATAGAAATCAATTTACTCTAAGGCGATTTTCCCATTTCATTTAATGGAAGGATTTTCTTACTGATACAGAAATGCACTTTAATAAATCAGATCGACTTCAGTAGAAGTTAACTCATGAATTATAATAGAAGCTGAATAAGTGATTTAGTTATAAGATAAAAGCTAAATATAATAATAATAAAAAAATACCATAAGCATTCACTGTTCGAAGTTTCACTGTTGGATTACGGGAAAATCTTGGTAGTACAGATTTCTCGCATTTTCACATTTAGACTGTATTATGCTGCAAATGACAACAACTTTCAAGAACGTATCTGATCCGAAAGTATCTGGCCCCACCAGTGGTTGAGAGGTTCTGCTCTCGAAGCTGGTAGACGGAATGTACTGGGTTCGAACCCAATCGCGCCCGTCGGCCTAATCGTTCGGAGTTTTCGTGGTTTTCTTCGAACCTTGGATTTCCAAGCGTTAATACGGGTTAGGTTCCCTTAGAAAGACCCCCACGAAGGGCACTCCCTCCTGGGCCTATATCCCTCGTGCAGATAATTGGCCGTCATAAATACAACCAACCAACCAACCAACCGAAAGTATCTGAATAAATTACAATAACTTTCAATAACGTATCTGACCGCAAGTCACAGTAACTTTCACGAGCGTATCTATCCGTAAATTACAGTAATATATAGATTGTAAATGAGCGTATATGCATGTATAATAATGAGATTGTAAATAAGCGTAAAAGACCATAGCTTTCCTGTCATTTACAGTCATATACATATATCACAGTAAATGACTGTGCAAGTACTCATTTCGGAATTATCCCATATGATTCAATAATTCGCAGTCTACTCGCAGAAACTAATAAGCACACTGTAAAAAAAATTTTGTAAAGTTACTAAAATTTTTCTAGGAAACTGGGATTCCAGGAACTTTTTATGTAACGGCAACAAGAAAAATTCCTGTAACAGATGCTGTTACAGAAATTTTTGCTGTTGCCGTTACATAAAAAGTTCCTGGAATCCCAGTTTCCTAGAAAAATTTTAGTAACTTTACAGATTTTTTTTTTACAGTGCAGTCGAGGTAATTTTTTACTTTTTAAGAATGAAAAAAAAATATTTTTCGCTAATCATGCCGTTACAACATGGATAATTTTGCGGCGCATATTATTGACATTTACTATGCATTTTCCCTTTAACATTCCTTTTTCACTTATTTCGATTTAAAAAATTAAATCTTTACATTAACTGTGCGCAGACGAGAAACTGTCAAATGTTGATAATATTTTTCTTTAAATAATAAGAATTAATACCATAACTCAATCCCCCTTTTATTTCAACACTAGTGGAAACGCCCGCCCTAGGACGGTGGGTAGAAATTGTGGTTTTCCCTTAAAATTTGAAATAATTGATAATATGAAAATATTTATATACTAATATTCCGTAATCGAGCTGTTTGGTTTAAAAATACAGTTTTCAAACAATTTTTCACTTAAAAGTAGGGGAGACCGGGGCTAGTAGTGACATTTTCGACATTTTTTATATTAGCCGTAAGATTTGAACTGAAGTGAAACATTTAGTGCATCATATCATTAGAGGAAATCTTGCGTAACATATTTATAAAACTATTATTAACATTATTAACGTTTTTCATAACACAAAATGAATTCTGCGTAACCTCGATATTGTCACTACTAACCCCCGGTACGGGGCAAGTTGTGACATGCTTGGGCACATTGTGACACACGAATGACACACACAACTACATTGTAACATATACAAATTATGTAAGAAAGGCGATTAAATGCACTGTAAAAAAAAATGTGTAAAGTTACTAAAGTTTTTCTAGGAAACTAGGATTCCTAGAACTTTCTATGTAACGGCAACAAGAAAAATTCCTGTAACTAACGCTGTTACAGGAATTTTTGTTGTTGCCGTTACATAAAAAGCTCTAGGAATCCCAGTTTCCTAGAAAAACTTTAGTAAATTTACAGATTTATTTTTACAGTGTGGGATATGCTAAATCAATAATGAGAAATTTATTCATTTATAAAGTTCTTAACACAATAAAACACTTTCATCTTTTCAATAATATTGTAAATCGCATCAAAATAAAATAGTTAAATTGTTAACACTTGTAAACTCTTATTCCTTTATAAAGATACATATAGAGACACTTAGCAATAAAAAAAACTGTCTTAATCAGGAAAGAAATAAAAAGTAAGCCATCACTAATCTTTGGCCATATTGATCTTTGACTCAGTAGCCTACTGCAACGTGTAGGACTATATCCTATATTTTTAATCTCTCATTGTTATCGCTTGTTTCAGCGTCTGATTTGCAGTTAATACAAATATAAGGTTCATTTTTGGTACATTTGACATGCGCCCATCTTTTACATGCCACGCATTGCACCCAGTCTTCTCCGAATCTAGAAATTTTGTATTAATCCAAGCAAACTAGACATAAGCAATTATAATCATCTTCAGAACTATCCAATGTCTTGCTTCTCCCTTTTTTCAATAACACAGGTGTAATTTTTATATGCACTGCTTAGCCTTTCCATACAGTTTCTTTTTTACTTTTCCTTCTTCAATTTGTTTTCTGCGTTCTTTTGTTTTTTGTTCTGCTATTTTCTCTTTTACAGGTGTGGTTGTTAGAATGGCAGATTTCAAACATCTACGAATAGATCGCTTGCTTTTTCGAGGTCTTGCTTTAGGGAGTGGTCTTATTTCTCTAAGACTTACTACTGACACATTGTTATTATCAATTGTCATATAATCATCTAATTCAATGAGATTTCTTACTTCTGAAGACGGTCCTGCAATCTCACCATCATTGATTAAAGTTATTGCTGAAGTGCTTGGTTTATTAATAGTTTCATATTTGCTAATTTTTTTCATTATCATTCTGGTCTTTAACGCTCTCATCTTTGATGGATAACGGTCGATCAGTTACTGAGGAACATTGGAAGTTAAAATTATGAGGGAAAATTATGCTGCGGTAAGTAGTGACACTGTCACAACGTGCCTCTTAGACTTCGTCACAACTAGCCCCCCGTTACGCCATTTTGAAATTTATTCATTAGTTTCCGAAATGTTGGCATGATTAACAAATGAAATACATAGAATAACAGCTCAAAATATAAGCATTTAAATAATGTGAAGGAAGTTTACATACCTCAGTATTGCTAGTGGTAATGACGATTCTAACGTAGGTCGCAAAATTTACTTTTACGATAGAAAACAAGATAAACATTTTAATCTCGAAAACAACGCAACGCTATACTTCAAAACATTCGCAACACAGAGGCAATCAACCTCTTCACTCACATGACGCGACAGGTGCTGCAACCTATTTATAGGCTCAGTCAGGAAGCTCGATGGCACAACTAACCCCGGTCTCCCCTACATCTTCCTAATTCAACGGTGTAAAATTTAAAATTATGTAATGTTGAGGAGTAATTAAGTTTGAAAAAAAGGGAAAAGCGATTAATTATTCATCAAATCAATTTTTTCAAAAAGAAATCAAACGTACAACCTGAAATAAACAACCCCAAAGACTATGTTTATTACATTAATACACAGAAAATGGAGTACTTTTATGTTAGCTTGATGATATGATAAACCGACAAATAATGCTCCCATTGGCATCATTCATGTTGCATTATTTTCACAAATTTAAACCTTTAACCCATTTCATTTAAAAAGCATAACTTTTATTTAAAATACAAACATTCAAAATACATATATTGCATACAATTAAAATACATGCCTTACACTCAGTTTCTTTAAAATACATAACAATAATAATAAATATCATAGCATTTTATTTAAACTTTAAAGCATTGTTTTTAAATCACACACGCGAAAAAATAACTATTATTGGCGAAGATTTGCCCTCGGATAACATAAAAGTACCAAAAATAGACTTGAGTTTTCTAAGACTTCGCTTTTAAATTAAAAACTATTTTCATTGTTTCACAGACGAATGACGTCTAATGCATATTAATACTACAGGAGTTAAAATATTCAATACGTTAAATTTTTATCAATGAATTTTCCAAAATAAATGACTCACTAAACATTGTTTACATTTGTAAAATTAATCACAATTTCCGAAATGTTCGTTTGTTTATATCGGTAATCTGTTGTTAGTAGAAAAATACAATTTTTACTTTTCTAAGGCAGCTTGTTTAATATTTTTCTGAAAAATAGAGATTAATCCGAACGATTATTGAAAAAGACAGTCGCCAGCAACGCGTAACTTTTTATTAAAGAAGTTTAAAGCATATCCGTTTTATTTTCCATATATGACGACATATGCGCCTCTTTTCTGTACTTCATGCACTTGTATTATTAGAAATACTTGAAAATTTCCGTTTCATTTCCAATATGACGTCACGTTCATATTTTTCTTTCAAATTCTTAATTATTTTTATTTCATTGTCCTATTTCACGTGAGATTCTTTCAATCCGGTTTTATTATTTTTTCCTTTTTTTTTTGGCAACGAAAAAAGAAAAATAGTTAAATTTTACAGGAAAATTGTAAATTAATTGTCTACGTAAAATGATGAAATTTTGAATTATTGTGAATAATATCGGAATAAAATAAATATAAATGGTCAAGTGCGAGTATTACTCGAGCTCAGAGGATTCCATACAATAAATATATTAATTATTAACTGTATTATTAAAAAAAATCTTTGCTAAAAGAATAATAAGACATTGTAAAAAAAAACTATACAAAGTAGGGTTGTGTATAGCTGTATTTACTAGAAAAGTATGAATGAGTATACCATAAAAGTTCAACGAGATATGAAGATTAAATAATATCAAATATTGCTATTCTGTATAACTCCTTTTTTAACCTTATCCTAATCTGTTTATCATGAACTTAATTCGGTACTGACAATAAAAGCAGTGCATATTTAAACTTCATTTGGCATTCCATAAAACTAAATTCAGTGTAGTAATAATCTTTTCTTTTTACAGTGTAGCTAAAACAAAACCATTATTCAAAGTGTACACTTGACATTGTGCTAATCGCCTTTCGAAAGGAGGTCGCAAACGGAGGGAAAAGGAGGTTGCAACGCCGCCTTGGTGCGTGCAGCGTTTATCCAGGTACATTTCTAATTAACTTTTAAAGACACGGCGGAGGCGTATTGAGAGATATACTCAATGTAAACTAGTCGCGAATCCCATATTATTTATGCGATTAATTCTAATTAAATTGCTCTGTTTTTAACAATTTGACATTTATAGCTTTTATACTGCTACTGCATTATACAAATATATCATTAAAAGTTATTATCTAGGCTTTAAAATCCGGTAGTAAATAGAGTACGCCGCCCTTGTCATTATGAATATCCAAACTGTCCGTGTCTATAAGGGTTAATATCTGACGATATTTTTCGATTATTAATCTAATTACTGACGATATTTTTCGAAAATCAATATCAATAATGCTTTTATACTTTTGTTACGATAGGTACCTCCAGTGCTCCTCAACACCTTTGATGAACGCCCGTAAATAGAAATTTGTGTGTAACGGAAAAATGCGCTTTTCTCAAAAACTTTCAACCTAGGGTAATTGCTATAATTTTTTTGCAAGGTTTAAATTAACGTCTACTACCTCTAATTTTTTCATAATTTTAGTTTCAGTAGATTCGGAAATAGATGGGGTATCATGTTTTTGCACTACATTTTCGACGATATCTCTTAAAATATACTACCTAAAATTAAAAGAAGTTTATTTTTGAGTTCAGCATTACGAAACCTTTCACACGATACCCCACACGATATACAAAGAAAAGATTTTTTTCTTCAAGTAACATAATTAGCCCTCTATATTTTTCCTAAATACATTTGAGAAACTTTAATAATCTGTAAATATGTGGATCAATAGTCTTTATTACATCCCTCAATTTGAACTTTCCACATTCCATAGTTTACGAATAAAATGGCTGTGTCAGACAGACAGGAGTGATCTTATAATGGTTGCGTTTTTACTTTTTAAGTACGGAACCATAAAAACACAGCCTCTGTTCATTTATGGGTTATAATCCATCTATATTAAAAAATACAAAGGTATTAATGCATCCGTTTTGACTTTGATTTCATTCAAACATTCACACACACTTTCGCATTTACAATATTATAAAGATTAATCAAAAAGTATAAAGCAAATTAACGTTAGAGACACTGGTCCAATCTCATAATCTGCCAAAGAATAGAAAATGTCCTATAAATATGGAGATTTTATTGTGATTTTATAAAACAGTTTGTGTTATTTTATAAAATATTGCTTCAAGAGGATGCGAGTATAAATTTATTGGTAAGAGAATGCCTTCAACCCGATTCTTGCAATGCAGTGATCAGTTAATATATGTTAGGAACACTCCAAATAAATACGCTTGCCTGATGAAATATAATGCAGTCTTGCAAGTTAGAAAAGATGTGTTAAAGATGATGAGCATATAAAACTGTCATTTACTTAAATCAGTGTAGGTTTATTCTCTTTGGTCCCTGAGTCCCCAAACGGGGTCCTCTGTTCTTTTCCTTATAAAAACTAAAATGTCCGATTTTTTTTACATTTTCACGTCACTTCTTAATAGGTGAATGTTTTTTGCGTTCAAAGCAGTTCGAGTAAATGGCAGCATCTAAGCTTATTCCCACATAAAATCAATATTATTTTCATCTGAGTTTGCAAAATACTTAAAAATTCCCAAAAGAGAGTAAGAAAGTGACCAAGAAAGTGAGAAATTTTCATAAGTATTTAACTTAAGTCTTTTTCAATAAGAAATTTTGAGGATTTGTAGATTATTTACTTGTGTAAAGCTCTTAAATCTGTGATTGCGTTAATTTAGGTTAATTGTTACTAAATTGATGTTTTAAGAGGGTTTGTAGTTTTACATCCATATTTTTTAACCTAAATTACTAAGCGCCTAAAGGATCAATTTCAGAAAAAGATATTTTTTTCTGTCATTTACAATGTCATTTTCTTTGGAAAAAACCAATGAATAAGCATTTGAAGGTATATATAAATATTATACAGACATACAAACAATAAATACAATAAACCCAACTGGAGTGAAAAATTAGACAGAGCTAGGAATCGAACCCGGGACCACAGTATACAAGATTGCTGCTCTAACCACTGAGCTACTCCGGCCGATACCTGAGTCTGCTATTTCTCACTAATAAACCATGTTGGGCGAGTCACCAGCCATCTATACGACAGCCTTGGATGAACGGACAATGATGAATATATTTTACTATTTCATCGATCTACCATAAATAATATGGTTTATTAGTTATATATACCAACATGGTTTATTAGTGAGAAATTGCAGACTCAGGTATCGGCCGGAGTAGCTCAGTGGTTAGAGCAGCAGTCTTGTATACTGTGGTCCCGGGTTCGATTCCTGGCTCTGGCTAATTTTTCACTCCAGTTGGGTTTATTGTATTTATTGTTTGTATGTCTGTATAATATTTATATATACCTTTAACTGTGGAATGCAGGCGTTATTTATGTATGTATGTGTGTTTTAATGTATATTGTAGTATGTGTGTCTTAATATTGAATAAGCATTTGTTTTATTATTTTAGCTTCGGAACTGAAGAGGTTAATGTGGAAGGCTTGTGTTTTTAGTGTTTGATAAAGGCAGATTGTGCAATCTAGCTGTTCAGAAGAACGATTTTGAGAACAAGAGTCAAGTATTGAAGTGCTGAGTGAAGTACTGAAATTGAGTAGCATTTGCTTTAATACTTGTACTGTCGAAAACTTATTAAGTACTTTTATTTTAGAACGCAAGAAGAAATGTAAATGTTTTGAATGCCTAAGTTAAATCTATCTAATACGCAATGTTATGTAATTAATCTAATGTTATGACTCATATGTTTAATAATTTTAAAGCAATTCTATTAGAAAGAAGATCATACATTCAAAGACATTCTTGATATCGTTAATATTAATATAGTGTGGGTGAGGCACGAGACAAATTTCCACCAACTCTGAATTGTGACATAAAATAACTCACTTATCCACTCCTATTAAATGTGGTTTCACTAACTGACTACGCCTACATTATCTTACTATCAGACCTCTAAATTTGTCGAGCGGCCAGATTTTGAGATGATTTAAATCCAATCTCACCACGTACAAACCGAAGTGTAGAGTTGTAATAAACTTAGCAAATGGTTGGACGAAATTAGGTTATTGTTCCTATTTATCACTTTTCTACTGTGAAAAAAAAATGCAATTTAACAAATTACAGCGACCATTTGGAAAATGATTTTTTCAAAGACTAAAATTTAACACATAAAAAATCGCACGGAGTTGGTCATACATTACGTACGCCATGGATTAAACATTAATATTCCTGGACCAATTTTAAATGAAATTTCATTCTTAAACTTCTAAACATCCCACAATAATACTTTTTACACCGTCGTATAGAGAACAAAAATGTACTTTTAAATGCAATTTGTTTGAAAGCTGTATCTCAATTTGTTTCTGAGTTATTAATTTTTTTTTTTGTAGTTTTTATTACTTTTTTGTCATAGTGGCAACAAAAGTATCCATTTCTGTTGAAAGTAAAGGGAAAATACAGATTACTGTATAGGCCAATTAGAAAACGAATAAAATGCGGATTCAACTAATAAACGCTTCAGATATGTTTTTGATTTCTTACTTTGACCGAGGACAATAACCATTTTTCCAAATGGTTAAAAAAATAAAACGGTATTAGGCTAACACTGTGTGTGTTGTTTCACGCTACGAATTGATTAGAACTGTTCTTTACGGTGCTATTGGGATATAAACTGCGTTTTATAACACGCAGATGCCTTCGTTTTGTTTAACAGTCGATTAATATACTGTGTGACCTCAAAAATCTGATATTCAGAAATCTGGTAACGTCAGAAATCATGCATCAAAGTCACATCCGCCTGCTTTTTTTACACTTCCAACTTAAGACAGAAAGAAAAACAGCAATTGTTTATGTATTGAAGTACTGAACATTTAGTGGACAGTCAGATCGCTCGCGCTGTGCTAAATGGAACCACAGATAATGCTAGTCACAACTCAGAGGATGAGGACGAAGTACTGAAAAGTAGCAGAAGTAGCAGAAGAAAAAGTGTTAATGGAAAAGTGCATAAATTTGACTAGAAAATTAATATCAGCTTTAGAGAAATAAAACTGTCATTCCGGAATAGCTATTCTCACTTGCGTAAAATACTAGAAAACCTTGTTAAAGAACGAAAAAAAAAAAATTGACATCGGTGTTTTGGAAATTTCACGAGGAGAAATGACATCACTCTTATTAGATTTTTTTTTGTAATATAGAAAATATTAATTAAATTAAGTTTTTTTTAATATTTAATTTTGATTTTTCTCACATAATTATCAGTTGGTTATAAGTTAAATTATGAATAAAGGCATCATTAAGAATATCGGAATTACTTTTGATATTGTTACAGGTATCCGGAATTTTCAAAAATCCGGCTTAATCTCTGTCACGACGATACCGGATTTTCGAGTTTATACTGTACAGTCTATCACATGGTTTCGTTTCATCAATTTCCTGTTGGATTTCGTTGAGCTATACATCTTGGAAATGATGTTGCAAAACGCCTGATCAAGTTATAAGAGAAGAAAGCTTACCGCACGAGCAATTTTTTGTGCTCTGTGAGTAAAAAAGTGGCACAGGTTCAGGAAAATTTTCCAGAAAATCGTCTCAGAAATTGAGTTGGCTTATAAATTGCCTGAAAAAATATTCAGTGTTATTACAGAAGTTTAAAGGTGAAAATTTTGAATAACCGTTTGATCGTAATGATAGTAGATGTTATTCCCAATCGACTAACACAGATAATATTTTTTAACAGTAATTTGCGGAAGAATAGTTGTGCGTTGTTTTTCCCCCTTTCAGAACTGCACATTTATCTATTTCTAATTGAGATTTTCAAAATAAAATTAACATATAAGAATAATTTTTAATTAATTTTCAGCAGTGAAGTTACGACCGAAATTATTGAATATTAAATATGTGAAATTTTTCACGTTGCTAACTAAGCGTAAACCAAAAGTGTGAAAAATGGCCAAGCCGGGAATCGAACCGGTATCCATTGAACAGCGTTCGAATATCCTGCCATTAAGCTACAAGGACGGCAACCAGTTTGGCATCTCTCACTTTTAAAATTAATTGAAAATTATACTTATACGTGTTCACTTACGCTGGACTTTATTTAGTCTCATGTTTGCTGCAGGATTGAGTGCTCATGAAGACTATTCCATTGTGCTGAGGTTGCAGCCTTACCAACATTTAAGAGAGAGAGATGCCACATTGGGTAACGTCCTCGTAGCTTAAGGGGACACATATCCTTTTAAATCTAAAAAAAAACGTTTTTTTTGTGTTTTAATTCATTTGACAGATAACGTTTTTCTGAACATCTTGCCATAAACCGCATCAAAATATTCGGAAAACTGTGCTCGTTACGTAAAAAATGTAAATTATCCTTGGTCTGTTTTAAGCGTGTTCATATATGTTTAAATTGATTCTCCTCAAAATCGATATTTTTTTTACTTGCGCGCATGATAACTCCAAATGTGTTAAAGGTAATGATTCGAAACTTTATATAAATCTTTACTAAATCATTATTTTCTTCAAATTGAACTAAAATATAAGAAATTTAACAAGAATTATTGAATGTATGGCCATTCAAGTGACAAAAATTACCAAAAATTTTATATTTCTATTTTGAAAATTAAAAAAATTAAGAAACTTTTTATTTGTTCATTAGATTTCAGTTCATTTTATTTTTGTAATATTTTTAAACTTATATTAAAAGTTTCGAAGTTCTAGAGGGTATAGATCTTTTTAAATCATGCGTGCAAGCTATATACATTATCATTAATTTTAAAAAATCATGTATAAAGTAATAATTGTTATTAAATGATCATGCAGTGTTTAATGTAAAATACATTGGTGTGCAAAACTTAAGCAACCATCATAAAATGCTAATTTTCGAGCGCACTAATACTTAAAAGAAATTAATACAATTCAAATAATATGTACTATCCCTACAGCGCAGCTAGTCGATGTGACATCTCCTTCACGTCACACATGGTCACAAGTGTTGCAGTCACTACGGTGAAACAAAATATGGGATCTTTCACCGTCTCATTATTAGCTCAAATAATCATCATATGATGACTCCAATGAGAAGTCACTGTGTCTGTTGCTCCTTGATGAGTCACCAGAGGTGACAGAGGTACAATGAGGTGACCCTGTGATTCTCATGTAACTATCGTTTGAAGACTCAATTTTGAAGTAATCGTGAGCATTGCATTACAATGAATTACCATATAATGTCACAGTGAAGTCACGAGGTGACTTTCAGGTGAGCGAGACTCTGCTGTGAAGTCACCATTCCGCTCCTTTGTGAAAAGTCGCCAGATAATTTCATTATCTCTCACTTGGGAACTCGTCACAAAACAGCTGTCATGATAACTTTACAATGCAGCCTCAAAATGACGGTCACATGAGAGTCACTAGGTGACTTCATTATAAAGTCACTTGTTGGCTCGTCCTAAAAGAGCAGTTATAGTGACTTCACTCAGTGGAATGACAAATCGAGAGTAAGAATGAGATAAATAAAAGATATCACATTTCAGTTCGTTGTAGTGATTGTGACGCTTGTGACCATTTGTGACGTCAAGGTGAGTTCACATGGACTGACTGTGCTCTTAGGGTAGTACCTAATTTCTACACTTGATGTTTGTAGGATTTTTTTTTGAGTAATCACGTGTTCAAAAATTAGCATTAAGTGTTGCGAACTAGTGTATATATCATATTGCATGAAGAAAATATTATAGTATTAAAAAAAAAGTGAGGTGGTTAGTGCAAAAATGAGTGCATGCTACTTTAAATATTTGTCTCCGAAAGCAAATTTTTCATCTCTTTAAAGGGTATGTTCCCCCTTAATGGTAGAGTATTGGAACGCTATTCCAGGGATCCGGGTTCGAATCCCAGCTTGGACATTTCGCACTGTGTTAGCTTTCGCTTAGTTAGTAATGTGAAAAATTTCACGTATTTAATATTCAATAAAATTAACAAGTATAACTTCATATCTCAAACTAACTGGACATCGTGTAGCATCGTGCTTCAAGTATGTTTAATAAATTACTGAAATCTAAATTAATAAAATAGCATTCACACATTAAAAATTAAATAACAATTCTTAAACAAATTTATAAATAAATTATAATAAAATAAAATAAAATAAAATATGAATGTAATGTAATGTTTACAACATATTTTCTTTTATAAGTGCTTTTAAGAAAAACTTTATCAAATTATAAAGCATTTACATAACATAAAAAAATAAGCCATTCCAATATTTATTCCAATTATTTTATCATCTCGCAATTTTATATAATCCCATTAACTTATGTTTCCTTTCGTAAAAATAAGCAATATTTTCTTTGAAATGCATTTAAGTACAGCATTCATGAAGAAATAATTACTGAACTATAAAAATAATTAGTGCTTTGAAATACTTATTTTTGTTTTATTAATAACTATAATTATATCTGTTGAAAGTTTTCTTCATTTTTCTTTTTATGTAATCTCTTAATTCTCATAAGATTTGTGACTTTTTAAGGCGGAAAATATTAAAATAAATTCATTAAAGCTGATTTGTTGACTTAATGGGATTTTATTTATTTAATTTTATTAATTTTTCTAAAATAGTTGAAAAACATTTAATATTTTGTTTTTGTGTTTTCCGTCTGACCGTGCTCGGACTCTGGTAAATATACTGGGATTGACATGTGACTTATATATTTTATCGACGTATACGATACAATGTTCGGCATTGAAAGTTCAGTGAATAGCATTTATGGTTTATTTACATGGGCACACAAAAGTTATCCGTTGCATTATGATATATGGAGAAAAATCGCTTGTGGTGCATTTTATTAATGTTACGGTGTTTCAAACGTAATGAGATTGACATTATTGACTGCGGTGGATCCACAACATGATTTCTCAGGAGCATATAATAAATAACATTTATAAATCAGTTACATGGATGCGTCAAATTTTCCATTCCATTATAATATATATAAAGCCGTTTTCGGTGCATTTTAATGATGTTATGATACTTTAAACATAATAAAAAAGGTTCAAGAAGATATACTACAACATGAGTTTTATAGATTACTGGATAGTACCCGTCAAGATTTGACGGTAAACAACTTGAATGTTTCATTAAAAAAATGCTTGAATTTTTAATTAGTTGCTTTTAAATTAATTAAGATTGACATTTTGATAAATTTATATTGTATAAGGGATTTCTATGGATTTAAGGTGATAAATGGTGTTGTCATTCTAGCCTATTTAGAGAACCTAAAATTCTCTAAGTTGTCGGTTCTCTAAAGCTACTGAATGAAGTGTAATAACGTTAATTTTGTAATTAATAACCAATTATTCTTGTTTTTTATCAGAAGTTTAACTAAAAATATTGGGTAGAGCATTTATTTGTACTTACTACAGTCTCAATTTTCTGAAAAAAAAATAACAGTATTTAGTATTTTCTAATTCTTTTTTTAAGTACACGACTGTTAAAAGTGTTCATTAACTTTAACTTCATCGGTCATTCTAATACCTTAAACTTAAAACTTTATGCTAGCAGCAAAAGTTTTATGATCTATATTTTTTAATTACTTGAATTTTGTTTTACTTTTTCATACACTAGTGGGCTCGGCCCCCTACGAACTACGTTCGCCAACCCCCGTTCAGACACCACAGTCTCTAAAAGCACACTAATTTGATTGGCTTTAAAAAAGATTTTGAAAGATTGAATTATAATAATAAAACAGAGTCGATCTCCTTATAAATGGGTTTCTATTCATTTTTCTTCGATTGGAGAATTTTAAGGAAAAATCAGCTGCTGTTAAAAGATACAATGGCTGTTTACGTGTTTGATTAAAAAAATTTCAAAATAAGCTAATATAATAAGCAAATCTGCATCAAAATGCAAATATATTTTAGAAATACATTTTACAAATGCCTTCTTTTAACGGAAACGATACAGAAGGTTAACGAATCTTAACTACACCATTTAAGCAATTTCTTTATTTTCTGCTTCACAGGTTTTCTCTTTCAAATCATATTTTTTGTTGATGACACTTCATTTACAGCTTGTAATCTTTTTTATTTTTATTACATTACTAAATAATCGCCCGAAAGCAGTCTAAATGCGTTCAATAAAATTAATATTAATCTTATTAATATAATCTCAAAATATCAAATTAATGTCTCGCGCAATTTTTAAATTTAAACTGTTTTACAATATTACTTTTTGTTCATTTTACGTAATAAGTGTCATGTGACGTAATTTCTCCTATTTAAGACTTCTAACGCATGTTAATGAATTTATTATTTTACAATATCCTTATAAAATTCACGTCTAAATATAGTTTTTATGAAGTAATTTTCCTAATTTGAAAGTTTTTTTCTGTTAATAATGGTCACGTGTAAATAAATTTATAATTTGAAACAAACATTATTATTTGCGCTGTTTATACAGTTGACAACAGTTTAAATTAATACAATTTCCTAAAATAAGTAAAAAATATCTCTCGAAATGCTGAAAATTTGAATTTAAAATAGAGATAAAACCTCAAAAAATGAGTCAAATTAAAAAAGTGAATGCAGTCTGCACACCGGGAAATTCTAACGTATAAAATGATCTAAAAATGAATTAATTCCCATGTATAGTTTTAACTACTATAAAACTTTTTTAATGGAGCAATTTTGTCCAACTTTAGCATTAAATATCTCTTAAAGTAATTATTCGATTTGAAAACTGTCTGCCTCAGCGTGTTTATCAAACATTTCTGTATAATACTACCGATTTTCATATTTTTGTATGCAGTATTTTTCTTAATATTAACGAAGAAAGACCTCCGATCACAAAAAATTCAAAATCGGCGGCGGCGGCGGCGACAGCGTTAGTTACTTTTTTTTAGAATAGAGAGATTATTTAATTATCAAACCATGGGTATCAAGGTAATTTCTTTTATTAGTTATTATATGAATATTTTTCGTTCTTTCTGTTTTCTTTTTCTTTTTTTACGAAAAGGAATGGCGAAATTTTCTTTGACAGACACACATATATATTTTCGATAATGGTCAGAAAATATATTGTAAAAATTGTAGATGAGCTCAATTTATTTAATTAATACTTGCATCCAAAATACTTTAGTTTAATAAACTAGGGGGCGCTGCCCCCTACGAGCTACGCTCGTCAACCCCCGGTCAGACACCGCAGACTCCAAAAGCACGCTAATTTGATCGGCTTAAAAAATATTTCGGAAGATTGAATTATAAGTTTAAAAACAGTGGCGATCTCCCTATAAACGGGTTTCTATTCATTTCTCTTTGATTGGGGAATTTTAAAGCCAAATCAGCGGCTGTAAAATGATACAATGGCTGTTTCCGTCTTTGATTAAATAAAATCAGTTGACATTTCAAAATAAGCTAATGTAAAATGAATTAAATAAACAGAGTCTTTGCCTCCCGGGTATTTTTTTAGCAAAGCGAAAAGAAAGTTTTCTTTTAATGACACTTTAAATGTATCGTTTTTAATCTCACGTAATTTTCACTAAACTTTTCTTTCTCCTTTTACTATTCACGTGAAAATAATTTTGTTAGAAATGAAATATTATTTGCGCTATCCTAATAAAAATAGTTGAAAATACCATCTTAAAATATTACATAAATGTCTGGCGCAATTTTTAAATTTAAACTGTTTTCCAATATTATTTTTTGTTCATTTTACGTAATGTGTAATGTGACGTAATTTCTCCTATTTAAGACTTCTAACGCATGTTAATGAATTTATTATTTTTCAACATTCTTTCACTTTCAAAATTCACGTGATGGTTTGGTGTGTATGGTTTTTATGATAATTCTCAATGAGTTCCTGCTTTTTATATTTTCTTGTTCATAATAGTCACGTGTAAAATAAATTTTTAATTTGTAGCAAATATTATTATTTGCGCTGTTTATACAGTTGGCAACAGTTTAAATTAATACCATTTTCTAAAACGTGTAAAAAAATATTTCTCGAAATGCTGAAAATTTGAATTTAAAATAGAAATAAAACCTAAAAAAATGAGTCAAATTAATAAACTGAGTGCAGTCTGCACGCCGGGAAATTCTGACGCATAAAATGATCTAAAAATGATTAAATTCCGATGTTAAATTTTTGCTCCTATAAAACTTTTTTAATGGAACGATTTTGTCCAACTTTAGCATTAAATATCTCTTAAAATATTTCTTCGATTTGAAAACTGTCTGCATCAGCGTGTTTATCAAACATTTCTCTATAATTCCACCGATTTTCATATTTTTGTATGCAATATTGTGCTTAATATTAACGAAGAAAGACCTCCGGTCACAAAAAATTCAAAAGCGGCGGCGGTGACAGCGGTAGTTACCTTTTTTTAGAATAGAGAGATATTTTTAATATAAAACTAATATTTAAAAAAATATATTGCTGTGTGTTAAATTCTATTTAATTATAGAGCATTCGAATAATAATATAAAAGAAATACAAATCATATAACTTCTCCTCCTGAAATAAAACGACATTATTGAAATGAATTATCGCCAAAAAATACAACACAAATCATTCTGCCGGACGTTGGGACCGAACCCGCTTTCTCTGCAAAAATTTACAGCTTTAAACTGACGATGACGTCTTAGGCCATTATGCTACTCGGATCTCGCCCTACTTTTCTCTACAATTCAACAGGTTCTAGATTTGATTTCACGCATGCGTAAATGTATCAATTTTGCACTGAACTGAACTTTTTCTTTAGCGTTTTAATATATATGATGGAGTGGGTGGTATTTATCGTTCATTTACAAAAAACCCTCAAAATAATTTGGAGATCGATACCTGATGGAAGTAGGTTTTACGCTGTTGTTATGTGTTTTTAAATTTATCTAATTTTTTAGTGTATTACGTAGTACATGTAAATTCTATAAATCATGACAGGGCTGCACGAGTGCAAAATCGCAAACATAACCGGATGTGGACTGCAATTGCTGAAAATTGATTTTTACTTAGTTGTGTGTTTTTTAAATTATTTATTTTGATATCTCATTTCATTATATCTAAAAATGAAATTTCTTAATAATATTATACTACTGTGGGAATGTGTTTCAAAATCTATAACTGATGCTTGATTTTTCGTTCTGATCATTTATTATATTCATTTGATTATAACATTCCTTTTATTTTGAAATATTAATTTCAAGATACATAAATTATCAAATAAATATACGAAGAAGTATGTATTGTAACCTGTAAGGGCCAATATCACAAAATACGGAACTTGCAGTCCGCACAATAAAATTTGTATTTAATGTTATATAATGTAATTTTCTTTTTTACATTCTAATAAAAGAACATTCTTAGACGTATTTTCAGGAGATATTATGTTCATAATAACACAAAAATAAAGCAATTAAAAGACTTAAAATTTCAGATTGTCATTTTCTTGGCATGTCACACGGTGATGTGTGCAATGCAAAAGGCTTTCTGCTATCATGTACAAATATCTTTTTCTAGTTTTTTTAATTTTTAATTAATAATTATACCTTATATAATACATAAATGCGGAAGGTAACAAGTTCTGTATTTTACAAATAATTTTCGATAATTAAAAAATGATTGTCATTGAAAAGGAATATTATTGTCCTGGCCTGCTCATTTTAGTTATTTATGAGGTATAAAGATCGCGCTGCAGAGTAATTCTTCTTGCTCTTGAGCTAGTTCAAGTCAGAAGTAGTAAAATCATTGCTACCAGAAAGATCTCTTAGGTATTTCTTTGAAAATAATTTGTTTAAAGGCTTTGTCAAAATTGAGTAGACTTTTATTATGTCATTTTTCTGGCTTCTATAAATTACAAATAAAACTAAACATTACACTGAATTTGAGGTACTATAGAGAAAACATGTTCCTTTAAACAAAATTAAAATGTTAGATTAAAAAAAAAAAAAAAAAAAAAAAAAAAACAAGAATGTGAAAAATGTTTTAGAATGAAACTGTCATTATCCTGGCATACATATGCCAAGAGAATGACACAGAATTATAATTACATAAAAATGAACTTAAGCTCTTCAAACTTTAACAATTTTACATATAAATTCCTTTATTCAGCTGTTTAAACAACATAAAATAAATCAGAAGCTTTGAAATGTTTTACATTTTCAAAATTTTTGTTTTCAAAATCTCACATTTTGTGATATTCACCCGCCATACTTTAACAGAAACAGCTTTCTAGAAGCTTTAGACGCTTAGGGGTGTCACGTATACGTTTTGTATAGGTTGCATATGGTTTTAATTTATTAGTACCAGAATATTTTTGTCGTAATCTTTGCCTTGTCTAATTGTAGAATTCTTGGATTAAATAAGGAAAAAATATTATACGGAATTGCCAGTGTTAAAAATTTAAACGTCGTTGAATGACGCCCATCCTGAAACGGTTAAATATGCAAATAGAAATTATAGCTCATTTGGTAAAGTAGTTTTTGAGTTATGTAAAAAAAAAAACCTTTATTACAGTTTGTTTTGAAACTGTTTAACCGGAATTTACCTATAGGAATTCCAAATATTATAACTGCATATAATTCGTACTTTTATTTTCCTCTGAGATTATTTGGCTATTAAAATGTACTGTGAATATTTTATTTATTTATTTATTTTATTTACACCAACTGTGTATAAAAGAGTCCATTCAATCTAACTCATTAAAAAGATAACCATTTCAGTCGGATAACGTTTTAGGATTAGAGAAATTATTATTTGTTTTGAAGATTTAACTTTAACATTCTCAAACTGTAATCCCCTTCGAACATGATGTAGATTTAAGGGAAAAGGCATAAAATGCATATTTTTACAACATGTTTGAACATTAAAATGTCGTTAAATGACTCACATTCTAAAAGTGTTAAATATATGGACTCCAAAATTACAGTTCATTTCGCCAAGTAGTTTGAGTTGTGTTTAAAAGACTATCCGCATTGCAGTTTGTTTTGAAAGTATTAAAATGAAATTTAACATTAGGATTTTCAAGTTATAAATCTGCAGAATTTTCCCAAATTTCTTCACCAAATGACTGTCCGTTTGATATCTGAAGCTAATATTTTTCGAAGAACCTAAATGAGAAGTCAAATTCGAGTGTTTGCACTGAAAATTTCACCGTTTGACTTAATTTCTAATGGATGTCATTAAATGACTCACATCCTAAAAGTGTTAAATATATGGACTCCAAAATTACAGTTCATTTCGCCAAGTAGTTTGAGTTGTGTTTAAAAGACTATCCGCATTGCAATTTGTTTTGAAAGTATTAAAATGAAATTTAACATTAGGATTTTCAAGTTATAAATCTGCAGAATTTTCCCAAATTGCTTCATCAAATGACTGTCCGTTTGATATCTGAAGCTAATATTTTTCGAAGAACCTAAATGAGATGTCAAATTCGCGTACTCGCACTGAAAATTTCACCGTTTGATTTAATTTCTAATGAAATGGCGATTTTAGTTTTACGCTGAGACAAGTTAGCTATTAAAATGATTGGAGAATGTCTTTTTTTTTTTTTAGTACCACGACTGTACTTAACCCTCCATCTACCAGACGGGTCCAAGGGACTCGACAGGAAAAATGGGATTAGTTCTATTACAGTAAAATCCAGCTGAATGGGATAAAATTAAGAAATTGGTTTGAAAACCTGCCTTTTTATATCTAAACTTGTAGAAATTTAGTAATATTTGAAAGTAACATCGACTAAAAACGAATGAATTTTATCTGCGGTTGGATGCATTATTGTAATTTTGTACACCGTTTCTCTGGTAGTTCGGGGGTTAAAAGGGTCCATTTAGTCTGTCTCATTAAATAAAGAAACATTTCAAAAGGATATTCTTGTAGGGAGATATAAATTAATGTTCGTTTTGAGGATTTCCTCTTGAGTCCTCAAACTGTCACACCTTCGAACTCGATGAAGATTAAAGTAACAATGCAGTCAATAAAAGTATACAGTCAATACTTTTCCTGGCTGCTTTGATCAAGAAACTCAAGCAAAGTTTCAAAATTGAGTATTAAGATTCTCAAAAAATGTCTTTTTATTGCTAGAATTTTTTATATGTAGACGAACGCTGAAACATAATTTATTGCATAACACTTAATACCAGATGCCACTTCCAGTCTATCAATATGATACATACGAGGGTGGTTCAATAATTATTGTTCCGAGTGTGCATAAAGTATTTGTACTGCGATGGTTGATGTGGAATATTGAAACCTAATATCTTAGATGCCTATATGGTTAATTTGAGAACCATAGATGCTATATTGACATTTTTTTTTTCGTTTTAGGTGTGAGAGGTGGCACCTAGCTTGAAAGGAGGGGGTAGGGGGGGGAAGGACGGTTTGGAGCTTATAGGGCAACAGCTGAAGCAGTTCTGTGATATATTTGTGATAGTGGATGAAACGTGGCTACATCACTATGATCCCGAGTCCAAACGACAGTGGCCACGTCTTATTCACTGTCACCCCCCTTTTCACTGTCACCCTTTCAAGCTAAGTACGACCTCTCACACCATAAACAACAACAAAAAAATATGTTAATATAACAGCTACAGTTCTGAAACTGAGCATATAGGCATCTAAAACATTAGGCTTCCATATTCCACATCGCAGTACAAGTATATTATGTACACTCGGGACAATAATTATTGAAACACCCTCGTATGTTTTTTATACGAGTATTTTCAGCAAAAATAGTGGGATGTGATAACTTTTGTTTTACAGGACTGTACATAAGCATAAAATAACATAAAACAATTCATATAAGTTCTGAAGAAGCTAATTGCAGCAAATTACGAGAAATAAAAAAAGATCGATTGAAAAATAAATAAACTAGCTGTGTATTGCAGAAAAAATACTTACCGAAAGCACATTATTTTTTCGTATTATTTAATTATTTTCTTTTATTTATTTCAATATTTCTTAAGTAATTTTATTTTCTCAAAATCCATTTTCAGTATTAAAATATACAGTTTAAATGAACATTAATATGAACAAAATAGTTTATTAAAAAACCATTTTGTGTTTTCCGAAGTTAATAAATATTTAAATAGAGAAAATTGGATGATGCAAATCTATTTATTGATTTACAATATTTATCTAATTATATGCTACACAAAAACGTGTAGTTGTAATGATGTGTTCCAAAATATTATGAAATTGAAACTTCATTTATTTTCTATTGATATATTCAGATTGCCAAGAAATGTTGTATATTTATGCTGATATGAAGGAATTATGAAGAAATTGAATTTTTAATGAAGTCGTATTGATTTATCTGCTATATTAATTTATATAAATGATACTGTTTAAGGGTATCCGGGACACAAAAATCTTCAAATTTTCTAAAAAAGTTTATTGCATTAAAATTTACTCTGTTTTTTTTCTGCTTAAAATGACGTTTAAATCGTGTTTCTATTTAATTGGAACAGGAAATATTATTTTTTTTCGTTTCACTTTGTTTTCAAAATCTAGCTTTCAAGAAATGTTTGTCATGGAAACGACTTCTTATGAAAATGCGTTTTTCTCCATGATGGGTTTTTCAACGTTTATCGCATTTAAATTGTTATCAGTCAAGAACTGTTAAAGATAAATGGTTCAAACTTGGAACATGTCTTTTTCAATTGTTTTATTTTAATTTTGATTCAGCAAATTTGAAAAAAAAAATATTTTCATATGAAAATATGATTTTTTTTTCAAAGTTACATCATTTTTTTTTTTAATTTTTACTTTACATATTTTTAATTTTATTTAAATTAATATTTAAAAAAAGGCTGAATCAAAATTAAAACTTATTTATTTCCGTTTGCTTAAATGAAAAGAAAATTCTATAAATAATATTTAGAGTTATAACGATTTTAAATTATCCCACTTTCTAATTTTTAATAAAAAAAAATTGAGAAGTTTTATCATGTGATTTTGTTTACAAATGATATGGTTAACCATCATAAAAAAATTCAAAATTTTAACTCAAAAAAAAAAAAAAAAATTAAAATGTGCCTCGGACACTCCCCCCCCCCCCCTCTTAAACAACTTAATATCGTTATAACCTCTAGTAGAAGAAGCAACAGCATCTTTTACTGAGAATTACGTAAGCCTGCGATGGTTGTGTTTTTTAACGTTTGATAATTGATTTTTATGTGTTTGTTAGCGCTGAGGCGGTAAATGACTTATTTTTAACCACCATGTCAGGATTTTTCGCAAATTGTACATTTCAAAGCTAAATAGTAAATAAAGTTAGCGAAATTCTGATACTGTAAAATAAATGTGATGCTTATTTTTTTAAACTTTTGATAATTGATTTTGATGTGTTTTTTAGCATTGAATCCGAAATGACCCTTCATTTTAAACCATCACGTCAGGACATTTCCCAAATCGTAAACTTCAAAGTTAAAAAGTAAAAAAGTAGCGAAAATCTGTTAACGCCTTACCAAAAGAAGGCAAATGTTTTAAATACATCTGCGACAAATTTCCAGTCTTATCAAATGCCAAAATAAAAGAGGACAGCGAGATGAACCGCATAGAGAGTATCTAATCAAAAACAACTCGTTGTGAATGATACCGCCTAGCCACAAACCTAAACTATCTGTCATAAAAAGAATTGATATCACATAAAAGAAGCGATATAGAAGCGCATACTCCGAGTGCCGTGTAAAAATCTATCACTACTCATAATGTTTCCGAGGACTCGGAGTGAGGTACAGTATGTGAAAACAGCTTGGCGACTTGCAGCCTTTTAGAATGTTTGTTCTTCCTGCACTTACATATGATTATTTGTTTAACAGTTTTCTTCTTGTATCATTAATCCCATTAAACTGTGAAAAGTTGAAGCTTTTGGTGTTTACATACCTAATCTTATTTAACACTAGCTAACTTGCCCGGCGTTGCCCGGGTACGTAAAAAAACAGCACGAATTGCGAAAAACCTCTGAAAATCACAATAAGATATCGCGAAAAAATTTTAAATCGCTGCGCAAATTTCGAAAAGAGAAAATATATATATATATATATATATATTGCGTTCGAAGATTGAAAGTTGATTCAACTTCTATCATCGTCTTTCACTAATGTGGAAAAATGGTAGAAAATCGCTAAACTACACTAAAAATCACATACAAAATACCCGAAAAATTCGAAAATTGTTATACGAAATCCGAATAAACGTTATTGAAATGAAGGTAGAAATTACTTTAGTATTATAGGTCAAAAATGGAATGTCAAAAAATTGCAGCAGATCGCGAAGAAACGTAAATAAAAATCGAATTAAAAATCACCTGATGACGTAACAAACACGTGTAAAGTGTTTAATGTCAAGTAAATTTGACATTTACGATCACCCATTATTGGCATTTAATCTTATAGTTTGGCGATGTTTTTTTTCGTCTATGGGATAATCAGGTAGAACCACAAATTATTTCTGTTCGTATTTAAAAGTAGATAAATAGCTCTTCTTTATATAAATAAATAAAATAAATATTGAAAAAAAATGCTTATATGTATATGAAAAGTAAATAGTTTGCCAGTAAATATACGTAAAATTCACTTCACTCGCCAAGGCCATTTTCTCTAACTCACCAAAGCCCATATATTAAAAATATACCAAATACTCTTCAATCTGTTGCCTGATACTAAGTAATCACGATAATGTAAATAACTATTAGGCATAGATACGTACCGGGTTTGGCGCGATTTTTTTGAACGCCAATTTGGTGAAAACATCGTTTTCGAATACCAGTTACATATATATATTTAAATTATTTTCTATTGTTTTAAAAGGAAATAGCAATAAATAATAAAAAGTTTAATTAATATCTATAGAACAAAACAGTTTATATAACTGTAAAAAAAAAAGTAAATAAACAGTTTATTAATAAATAAACAACAATAGCCGAGTTACCATGTCAGGCAAAATAACGCCATTATGTACCATGAAGCGTATATGACATCTGTGCCAACAAAACTTTCAATAATATAGTAAATATGTCATTTGATGGTGGCTTGATTATCGAAGATTATAAAATATGTGTGTATATGGCACATTTTTACAGTAAAATTTAAATACTTGACTACATAGTTATAATTTTAAATCCTTTTTACATAATTTACATTTGAATATAAAGATTTACTCCAAAATGTTCTCCTATACTTAAAAAAAAATTATTGCGACCTTCGCCTGGCTTATTTCACGCTTCTGCCTTTGTGGCTTAAAATTGCATTGTTTGTCGACCAAGGTAATAATTAAATAGCATGTAACTCACAAATAAAGCCTTTCTTCTGTAAGACATACGATGGGAAAATTACATAAAAATGATAATTAAATTGAATTAAAAAAAAGGACTAAAAGACTGTTACTTAAATTTTATTTCTTCAAGTTTTTTCAGGAACATTTTTATTAACTTGGCGAAGCGAAAAATCGCTAAATAATGTATCAATTGCTTCTTTCATAGTAATTTATTTTTTAAGTTTTATAAACATTCCTTTCATATTTGAATTAAATATTTTCATTTTATAAATTTTATCTCGCATTAAAAAGGTTTTTGATTCTTTTTTTTTTTAAATTAAACAAATAACAGTTATTTTCTTTTAATTTGCGAGTTGTTTACATTATTTTATAACGGATATAGCCCTTTCAATTCATTTATCAACTATAATTTTCGGCAAAATGACCACTAGCAACTCTTTTGTTGAAAATATCAATAAAATACAATAATCTAAGCATTGTTTCATGTTACTTTTATTCACAATTTAATTTACTTAGATTCCCTTAAATATAATTAACATAATCCCTTAAGTTAATATTAGTTTTTGTTGCATTAAAATATTCCAATTTGTTGATTTTCTGTAAGCAAGTAATCCATATTGGTTTACATTGGAAGTCTATGGGAATTTGGCAAATATTACAGATATCGCCAAGTTGGCGTCACTTTTGGCGACTCATTTTGGTCGCCAAATTTGGCGATATACCACCAAGTTGGCGACAAACTTAGCTGCATTTGGCGACATAAATGCAGCGACATAAATGCTATGTCCCTCTACGGCAACCTCCTTATAGGTATGGAAATGTATTAAATGCTGTTCAATAATTGCATTAAAAATTCGCTAAAAATTCAAAAATCGCTGCACGAATTCCGAATAAACTTTTTTGAAAAGAGAACGAAATTTACTATATTGGGCTAAAAGAAAGAAACCATATTCTTCTCACTTATATGAAAAAATCGCCTCGAAACATAAAAAAGCGCTAAAAATCGCATAAAAAATTAAATAAAATAAAATCTAATCAAAAAATCGAAAATCGGGCTTCTAGGTGCAAATTCTCATATATAGACGTACCTTTTCTCCAAATTTTGTAGCTCTACGTGCAGTGGTCTCTTCAGAACGCCGTCGACACACTCACTCACTCACACACAAACTTCTTTCTTTATTATTACTAGGGGATCGTACCCGGGCTTCCCGGGTTAAAGAATAGAGGTGAAAACATTTTTTTTATTGAAAATTAATAATTTTTTTATATGCAATAAATTTTTTAGATTGACAACTTACATTGAAAAAGCATTTTTCATATGGAAAATACGAATTACACAATCAAATACATTTTTGAAATTTGTCAAAAGCGATATTTTCTTATTAGCCGCATGCTAAGAGTTGTTTGCCAAGATTTTACTACTTATGGCATCCATTTATATTCTGATCATTTCAGAGCTTATACATGTCTGGTAAATTTGTGTTTTATTTATATTATTTTATTTTATTATTCATAGGGAAGTTTTTTTAATGGAAATTAGCCGTAAGAAAATGAACTCTTTATTTATTTTTTAAGGGCAAACGGATTAATCTTTCGTAATCGAGCTCCGATATACATAAATTAAAAAATATTTCATGCTTTAAAATCGTTTTTAAAACCATAGACAATCAGAAAACTGAGATGAACTTTGCAAAAAAATTCCATTTGAAAAAAAAAAAAAAAAATCCTATTTGGTGATCTAAAAATTTAAATTGTACGATTACAAATATGTTAGATTTGAGTTTTTTCAATATTATTCTTTTATTTGTTTATAAAAGAAGTATTAATTTCGTTAATTTGTCTTTCACAAATATGTTAGTTTGGTGGGTTTTTTTAATATTATTCTTTTATTTGCTTATAAAGTAAGTATTAATTTCATTATGCAAAAATAGTCAGAAACAAATGCTGAAAAATGTTTGTTGCTTTATGTGCAAAATGTTTATTATTTTGTGTATTGAAACCGGCACGTGATAAGATAAACTTAAAAAAAAAAAAATCATGCTTAAAAATTATTTTAGAAAATATAATACATCAGTCAATGAATAGAATTTTTAAACCAATTGCATTTGCAAGTACATTTATTTCCCTATGCGACAAAAATTGAAAATGTACGATGGTCAGAAGATTGAAAAATTGCAGTAGCGAAATTTCAAGACCGAAATTTGATCGTGAAGTATTGAACATTCGCAAAATGACGTCAGCGTTACGCACAGATACGTTTGTTCTTTATAATATAGATCCATCCTAGAAGCAAATCCATCCAGGCCAGAATCATCAATTTCTGTAATATAAATCGCTATTATTTGCATGTCACCTCTCTTTTATAAAAACACTCTAAATTTTTGTAAAACATTGCGTTTTATCAGTGTGTGATTTCGATTACATTATTCTCAAAAGTGAAGCATTTTCACCTGTGAAGAATTTCATAGCAGCTGGGCTGCGAAAATGACGCACTTCTACAAAACATAATTCAGGTTTAAGAATTAAAATACACGCTTTTTTATAAAATGACGTCATTTGCATCCGCTAAAGCAATCTACTTTTACAACCCAGTCTTAAACTTCGTCTATAGAAAAGTGTGCATATGACGTCATTACCACGGAATAACAGACAATATTCTTGACATAGCCCATATTTTATTTTCAACTATTTTTTCAGGTTTTATGAGAAAATGGCAACAAAGATACTGTATCTCCTATTTTCGACTATTTTCCGTTTACTTTCAATGACTTTCAATAGAAATGAGGTACTTTTGTTGCCACGATAAGAAAAATGGTATTAAAAACTGCAAAAAAATTAATATCTCAAAAATTAATTGAGATACGGCTTTCAAACAAATTGCATTTAAAAGAGCATTTTTTTCCTTATACGACGGTGTAAAAATTTAAAATGTGCGATGTTTAGAAATTTAAAAATTGCAGTAGAGAAAATTGCAAAACCAAAATTTCATTTCAAATTTCAAAGTGTTGCCATTCGCAAAATGACATATGTGTTACGCACAGATATGTTTGTCCTTTATAATATAGATAGATAATAGGATCGATTTGTTGATTTTATTTGAAATTATTTGAACGAGAAAGACCACTTCTACGAGGAGGGTTTTCTAAATGAACATGTAAGAAACATTTTGAGTTTGTAAAATAATAATAATAAATAATGATCATATGAATAATACTAAGAATGCACCTAATAATAGACGTTAACTAAACTAACG
This sequence comes from Maratus speciosus, assembly GCA_963932465.1. Taxonomy (NCBI): domain Eukaryota; kingdom Metazoa; phylum Arthropoda; class Arachnida; order Araneae; family Salticidae; genus Maratus; species Maratus speciosus. Next base: position 248,513,416 of record OZ010786.1, on the reverse strand, counting down.
TATATTGCAGTAGAGCCTGCTTAAACAGAACAGTGTTGACAGTGGGGTACTTTTTTTAAAATTCAGGTTTCTTGATTGCCACCACTTTTTTGAAACGGTAAAATTACCTTTGTTTTCGCCTTAATTAATATGTCATTAAATAAGGCGCATTTTACCATTTCAAAAAAGTGGTGCCAATCAAGAATCTGAATTGGAAAAATGTAGACCATCTGGCAACACTGAAAGAGAATCGCACATGACAGGGGAAAAATCTGTTCTAGAAAGGCTTCTGTTACAACAGTATTATATAATATTCCTTATGTTGGAATCACGACATTTTATGTTTAAGAAATAATTCTGTCATAAACAGGATCCATTTTACCAGTTTTTCCTTTAATTTTGAAGCAGTGCATTATTAAACGTATTTATGTAATTTAAAATTATGTTTTAAATATTGAAAAGTATAATTGTAATAATAGATGATTACTACAATTACATACCCTTTCCTGTTTGTCTTACAAATCTTTCTGATTTATTACAGATCTTCCTCTTTCAAGTATTTATAAGAGTGATATAATGAGAATTTAAAATTAGTTTTTCGACTTTCATAATTTTTCGAAATTGATATAGGTACTGCATATATTAAATATACTCCTGCAGGTCGCCAAACAGTTTTGACATACTGTACCTCACTTCTAGTCCTTTCGAAATATTATGAGTAGTGATAGGTTTTTACACGGTACTTCGAGTATGCACTTCTATATCGCTTATTTTTATGTAATATTATTTATTTTTATGATTAACGGTTTAGGTTTGTGGCTTGGCGGGATAATTTACAACGAGTTGATTTTGATTAGCTTCCACTTCTTTTTGTAAGGTATTTCATTTGCATTATGCATATTATATTTTAATTCAGAAAAAAAGATAAACGAAAGATGATAGAAGTAAAAATATATTTTAATAGTGATGCTATAAACTTTTCAATAGTGTAATGTATCTAGTAAGATAAAATGTTGGACTTTTTAAAAATAATTCAAAACCATTTTATCAATCCTTGCAAATCTCAGAAAAAATCATTTTTTTTTGAAATGATAAAATGTGCCAGCAAAAACTAACCAGCAATATTTTTTGTTGTTTTTCTATAAATTATATGGTGATTCATTAATTAACTGAGCAATGATTTTATCCTAATAACGTTAAAACTGCCTTTACATTTTCAAAATTCACATCATTTTACACAAAATATGTAAACACTTAAAAACAGCATGAATAATGAGCATTTGTTTTATTACCGGACGTGCTTGAAGTAATTTTTAAATAAAATTAGTTTTTTTTTTATTTCAGGAAATCCAACGTCCCAGCGATAAGCGCGTCAAAAACTCATATTATCTGAATAAACTTTTTTTTTTCTTTTTAAATGTTTTCATAAGTTCTAACACTTGTTGGATTTTCTAAATTTTCAATGAATGTACTTTCAAAATTCCCAATTGTTTTTTATGTGACTAACAGGACATTCTAAGTCGTATGTTTTCCAAGTATGTTTTCTCATATATTTCGGATAATGCACCCGATAAATTATAATTCATTTCAATAAAAGTTCAGAATTCGATATTTCATAGTTATGAAATGATTTCCTTAATTTAGGTCATATTTGTAAATTTTTAAGTGGCTCTATTATCTGATTAAAAACGAAGTAAAAGCTATTTATGGTATATTCATAGCATTCTTTAATTACCAAGTCCAAAATAACAGAGTCGATTAGTTTGATAAATCCCTTATTAACATATTTAAATGAAAAGAAAACCGAAAAATTTCAATAAAACTGCCAAAAATTTATTTGGTATAAAAGGATTGCAAATAAATAAATAAATAAATAAATAAATGAGAAAAAATTATGTAATAAAAAACTAGACTGACTGTATTACCTTTGCAAAATGGTTTAAATTGAATAAATCTCAAAGTTTGGAATGTTGAAAAAATATTTGAGTATGTGTGAGTTTTAGTATAAAAGTAATACAGAAGAGAACATTTTCTAGTTTACTTCAATATCATAAATAGTAATCTTAAAGTTCTGTCAAATTGTTTTCATGACTATAAGTACTCTGTGATTCACTAAAGTGCTTACATTATCTTTCTGAGCATGTTCTGTGGTTTCTCCGTAGTAGAATCTTTCCATAATCGAGGTCCACTGGCACGTTTCTATAACCTAGTTTCTCCTCAAATATTATCAGGACATTCCGCGATGATTATTGTGCGCAATACCTTCGTGAAAAATTATCCCGATTTCGTGCAAAATAAAATTTCATTTAATTGTTATCTAAATTTTGTGTGCAAAAATACCCATAGTAATGGAATTTTAAAAGGGGTGCGCTGAAATCTAGAAGCACCTTTAATAAAGTGCATAATAGACACATCTTTCATAAAGTAGAAACCTGGATTGTGGAGCTTTTAGATGAACAAATTGAATAAATATTCAACTTTCAAGTAACATGATAAAAGTTTCTAGAAATTGAAATAGTACAAATTCATTAAAATACATGCCACTCAGTAAATATCCATTGGTTGTAATGTAATCAACATATTTTAAGTGACGTTGTATACGAACCTGAAATGCTTCAATACCGCCTTACAATAGAGAACCTAACTAGGTCGAATGAAATAACATCTTCTACCCTATTAAAAACCGTTCGCTTATAACTCAATCTATATAATTCAAAAACTCGGAAACCACAGGGCGCAGTGATATGAAATTTAGCACACGGGGTGCTTGTAGGGGGCTCATGAATGATTGGGGCCAAAAATTCGACAATTTTAAATAGAGTTTTTCATTTTATGTTTTTGTCGAATTTTTGACTTTTTTTATATTCAACCCGTAATCGCGCGAATTCTAACGAGTTCTAAATGCTTAGTGCAATGTGAGATATACATATTACGTACTAGATATGATACATTAGATATACATATACTCTGCAATACTAAGATACTATAGCGGGCATTACGATAATTCTTTTAGCTCACATGCAAATATAAGTAGAGGTATACATATACATATTACGTATGCCACACTGCAATATAGGACTCAATTACTTTAAACTGCTATAAATAAAAAACTAATTAATATTTTTACATGACTCTTTCAAAGTGTTAAACTGCTCCTAAAAACAATTAAAATGCCGTAAACCGCGCAAAAATCCGATGATTACACATTGCAGTAGCCCTGCCCACAGATTTTGGAATGAACAAGAATTTCAAAAGTGCAAAAAACAGCACTTTTAAAATTGCATTTACTAAAAACCTATTCGCCGGATTCGAATTTACTTTTGTTTTCTGAGTCACGTGGAACGCCCCATTCCATAGAAACAAGAATTTTTTTTTTTTTTTATCGTAAATAGAACTTGAGCTATAGCGGTGTCAATATCCCGTTTCGGACAGTCTGGAAAATATACATTAGACAGAGTACTAAAAAAATTTGCAAAATCGTTCTACATCAATTGGCGGAAATTCCTTTCATTTACAATTCATTGGACTGTTGTTTCTTTTGCTTGGCGAGAAATTCTGTCGAGTTTCTATGATAAAAGGAAAAGAGTGAGGCAGAGCATGAGTGGTTTAAAGAAACTTCCTCAGATAGAATAAAATTGTAAGGATTTTAAATGCGCTAGATTTCTAACGTTTAGTTGTAAAAATACGTAGTATAATGCAAAATATGAATAAATCATTATGATTTTTTTTACATATATTTTATGTTATCATATTTTCTCAATAATTAGAATTTTTAAAAATTAAAAAATTTGCTATTTTCAAAAATCTTGACGTGAGGGTAAAAAATTAATGAAAGTCATTTTCAAATTCAACACTACAAAATACAATCGCAATCGACAGAATCAATTATCAAAAGCTAAAAACCAGAACCATCGCATCTATTTTGCAGTATCAGATTTTTGCTATTTTTTTACATTTTTACTTTGAAATTTATTATTTGAAAAAACAACAACAAAAACATGGTATGATGGTTAAAAATGAATGTCATTTTAGGATTCAGCCTACAAAATATATAAGGATCCATTATCAAAAGCTAAAAAACATGACACAATCCAAATTTAGCCAGTTAGTATTATTATTCTCTACCCGCTTTCGCTTTGCTATAATTATCTAGCACTCTGATAGAATTTTACATATGCTTTATACAATTACTCCTAGTACGACTTGACGCCCAATTCACGTTACATTTAAAACAGCATTGATTTTTCGTATTATCTGATTATTTATATTTTGATTTTCTTCCGACATTTTTAAACATGTTAATATTTACAAAGTCAAATTTTCAACGTTAAAATATTTAGTTTAAATGAACATCGACACGAACCAATTGTACAGGAAAAACATTGTACTTTTAGCGAATTATAAATACTTAATAATGCAGGGAAAACATTTTTCATATATCTTATAAAAATAGAGAAGCTGTGATGATTCAACTCAATTTATTGATTCACAGTATTTATCTAATTACAAGCTTACACACACAAAAAAAAAATATGGAACTTTAATAATATGTTCCAAAATATTATGAAACTCGAACTAAAATTATTTTGTACTTATATTCATATTGATATGATATGATCAATATTCATACTGATAAGAATGAGGTATTTGTCGTGTGTTTTTAATAAGTAGATATTGATTTATCTGCTTGTTACATCAATATAAATGACAGTGTTTAAGAAATTTAGTATCGATTAAATCTCTAGTAGAAGAAGCAACAGCGTAGTTTCCTGATAAATACTATTTTTTCTCCTGCTATGCTTGTTATATTTATTATATTTATTATCCCGCATCTGGTCAAAAGAATAAATATCAATATAAAGTATACTCTGAGTGACATTACATTCAGAGTTTAATGACTGCATATTAATGACTGCATGGACTTCGACACATACATATTTTTTAAGTAAATAATGACATCTTTAAATTGCACTTTGTCCACACAATGAATAAAAAAATCATTCATTTATTTACTAGGGGATAGTACCCGCGCTTACCGGGTTACAGAATATAAGTCAAAGCAATCTCTTTTAATTGAAAAGTAATATATTTTTTTAATGCAATATATTTTTTAGATTGTCCACTAAAAATAAAAAGCATTTTCATATGAAAAATATGAATTATACTATCAAATAAACTTTTGAAATACATCAAAAGCGATTTTTTTCGTACACTGTAAAAAAAAAAAGTGTAAGGTTACTAAGAATTTTGTTAGAAACTGGGATTCCTAGAACATTTTATGTAACCACAACAAAAGATAATCATGTAAAATTACAAAAGTTTCTTCAGTAACTGTTACTAAATATTGTTTAGTAAACGTACTAGTGATTTTTTAGGGAGTTTCCCAATAAAACTTTTGTAAATTTACTAAATATTGTTTAGTGAACTTACTAATGCTTATTTAGGGAGTTTACTAAATAAGTTTTAGTAAATTTACCAACGAATATGTTGTAAACGTACTACCAATTTTTTAGAGAGTTTTCCAAAAACTTTTTTGTAAATTTACTAAATATTGTTCTGTAAATTTACTAACGGTTTTTCAAGGGAGTTTCTCTAATTAGTTTTTGTGAATTACTAAATATTTCTTAGTAAACTTACTAGCGATTTTTTAGGGAGTTTACTAAAGAATTTGTGGTAAATTTTCCAAGGATAGTTTAGTAAACGTACTAAGGATTTTTTAGAGAGTTTTCCAAAGAATTCCTTGTAAGTTTACTAAATATTGTTCAGTAAACTTACTAACGATTTTTTAGCGAGTTTACTAAAGAATTTTTCGTAAATTTACTTAGGATTATTTAGTAAAGGTACTAACGATTTTTTAGGTAGTTTCCTAAACAATACTTTGTGAATTTTCTAATGATTTTTTAGTACACTTACAAAGGAATTTTTACTACATTGACTAAGAATTTTTTTCTAAATTTGCGAAGGATTTCATAGTACATTTACTATGAATTTTTTTAGTATTCCACCCAAAACTTTGCATATACTTTTGCAAAAAAATTTCGGTAACTTTATTAAAGAACCTTCAGGAAAATTACCAATGATTTTTTAGTATTGTATCTAAAAGAGTTTTTGTATTCTCGCCATAAAGTTTTTTGTAACCGTGCAAGAGATATTGCAGTACAGTTGCTAATGATTTCTTTCTGTTCTGTCTAAAATTACACTCATCAAAAGGTATTTGTAACTGTAAAAAAATTTTGCAGTAGATCACTAACGGTTTTTCAGCAGTATTACGAAAATATTTTACGTAATTGTTTTTGTATGCTAATACTTATATTATTTAGAGTTATTGTTATGGTATTCTTTCAATATGGAGTTGAATTTTTACAGTTACAGATATTTAGAGTGGAATTTTCTTCAATCAAAATACTTCGATGCAAAATATGTAATATCGCCTGACGTGTTTTTGAGCAATACCACAGCAATTGAGAGAAATATTTATATGTTATGGCATTAGAAAACTGAATGAAGCTTTACTGTAGATGTTCAAATAGGTACAAAATCATATCGATATTAAATGAACATTATAACAACAGCAGTAAATGAGCAGATAAGTAGAAGCAGATCTTACGGTTTTTTGTTAAATTAAAAAAGCGAATAGAAACAATAATGAAAGTAAAGTATCATTACTGAGTTTATAAAGTATGCCTAAATTAAAAAAAATATATATTACCGATACACTAAAAAATAAAGTGTGATGTTTCACCAAGAAAATGGTGAAAAGTCGCTGAAATTTGGCTGCAACCAAGATATTGGTGATAAGTTTCACCAGTTTATTGGTGCTTTCACAAATACCATTATATTAGTGAAATATTAAACCATGATTCAGGATTTTTTTTAATCCAATTTTCTGGTGAAAAGTTGAACCATAAATCAGGTTTTTTTTTAATCCAATTTTCTGGTGTAAGTTTGAACCATAATTTAGTTTTTTTTAATACAATTTTCTGGGAAAAAGTTGAACCACGAATCAGGATTATTTTTAAATCCAATTTTCTGGTAAAAGGTTTAACCATGATTCAGAGTTTTTTTAAATAAAATTTTCTGGTGAAAGGTTAAATCAAAATTCAAGGTTTTCTCCATTCCAATTTTTTGCTAAAAGTTTGAACCACGATTCAGGATTTTCTCTCATCTTTATGGGGAAAGGTTACACTGGATTGTAGCTTTCTTTTTCCCCCCTCACTTTGGTTTTCGATTTATCATTATGGTGTAATAAAAAACAAAATTTCAGATTTTGCGAGATTATCTTGCAGTAGAAAACTTTTTTTTTCATTAAACTGAAAATTATTAAAGTTTTAATTATTGATTCTATTGTCTTTGAAATATATTTAAAAAATAAATGTAAACCAGTTTGATCTATTTCACAAAATAATTGCTTTTTTCCCCCCCACAAATATTACCATTCTGTCCTTGTACATTTTGGAATATTTCTTCGCACTCGGTTACACTTATAGTCCATTTAGTGTTTGCTTATTCACAAAGAAAATATTTAAAAAAAAAATAATTTTCTTACATTTAAATACATACCTGTTTTTATTATTATTTTATTTTAAACAATGGCTGAATGAATATCTTCAACCAATATTAATTTTTGCACGAGTTTGAAAAGGTTTTTTCCATTATGCACTTAGTGCTTATGCACCGTACTTCCATGGTCTGTTTTTTTTTTCTTTAATTGTTGTGAATCTATAGATGCTGAAATTTTTATATTGTACAGTTTTCAAATTTTTACCTTTTCACACACACACACACACACACAAAAAAAAATTAAATTTATATTGCAACACAGCTCAATTATGCAAAATTAATTCATTTGAATATAAAACAACAACAAAAAAAGTTCAGCATTTGTTTCTGTTTAACATTCAATAATGAATATAACACTTTTGAATAAATAAAGCACAAACATAACTGATACATAATCAAAGTGTATGCGTCAACAATGAAATAATCAGCATCAAAAAGGCAGCTATAAGTAGCAGAATCCATTTAACCTCTAATATCAGCTAATACAAAAGTATTACTTTAAACTTTAAAGCTTTTTTTAAATACACAATGTATTTCTATAGTATATTAAATACTTACTTTGAAGGGTTAATTTAATAACAGCAGTGTCGCCACCAAGCGACTAATTATTGTTACTTACATATGTATTTTTTCAGTATTCCAAAATGGTAATCTATGACGAAGATTTATTTATTTTATAACAATGCTCGTAGAAAAGAAAAGTATTCACCAACAGCAGCATTGCAATAGCTGAAAAAAGAAATGATTACAGACACAATTAAATAGCAACACATTTAAAGCTGGTTTGCGGTATGCCGCTCCATTTATTGAAAATACAAATTATATAATCATTAAATTATATGTATAGTATGCCAAACTAATATTTACTGTAATATCATTTTACATAAAGTTTCTCTCACAGTTTTAGGAGGGTGCTGCACCCTCTCTGACCATTCAGGTCATCAAATATAAAGAATTCTTGAAGCTTAGTATGTTCTGAATCAGAATTTCAAGTCAGGTAAAATGGAATAGGTCCACGCATCAGGTTAATTTCTCCACCTGTTTTAAATAGAAGAGTAAATATTTTAAGACATAAAATTGTTTCTTGTGCAGACATAACAATAATCAAATTTCACACAAGGAAAATAATAAAAAAATTAAACAGTATATCAATTTAAATATCTTTTACAAGGAAATCTTCAGCATTTGAAAAATCAATCAGTGTTCGAAATCATTGGTGGTCCGCTGGTCCGAGAACACCAAAAATTCATTTGGACCACTAATTTGAAAATTTTAGTGGTCAGCAGGAACAGTAACTTTTCCACCCTCTCTCACGGGGTCACAGGTAAACTTAAAATTTCCCGTCCCAGAGAAAACCGCAACCAAACACAAATCACACAATTTTATTTATTTTAATAAATAAATAAATAAAACTGCATTAAACCTCAGTCAATTGAAATATTAGAAATAAAATATCTAAATTAATAATTTCATAGTTTTTCTTTATGTGCTGTTTATTTAATTTTTAGTTATAATTTTATATTTTATTATGCTGAAAACTTTGGATAACTGCCAAGGAAGTTTGTAAGAAAAAGCTGCAAAATTCTCCAATTGTTGGGTAGAATCAAAATATTGTGAAATTCTTAAATCAAATGTGGAAAAATATTGCAAAAAGCGTCAGTTGGTTGAAGGAAAAAAATTATCAATCAATCGAGATTAACAAAAACTCATGCTTGCCATTTGACTGTAAACGGGTGTTAACAATTATTATCAACGATTAAAATCATGATTTTAATCAACTGATTAAAAAAAAAAATCATTGATTAAAATCACAAATTTTCTATGGTCTATTTCAATGGTCTATAGGGAAAAATCATTTGTAGTATATTGGAATGATATTACACTATTTCAAACATATAGAAATTGATACACATCACTGAGGTGTACAAAAAGATGCTTACTATAGAACATGATGAGCATAGCATCCATCGTTTATTTATGGGGGGACACAAAAGGATTCGCTTATCTGTATAAATAAACAATTGCTGGTAGTTCGTTATCTGTTGTGGTACGAGGTTTTTTTTTTATTTATTTATTTTTTTTTATTTAACTAATTTAGTTACTTCGTATGTATAAAATCTGTAAATCATATACAGGGCTGCAAAAAAGATGTATTCATTTCCGTTTATTGACGAAATATGTTGAAGGGGAATTTTAAACTGTGCAAATGCGTTTTTTAACTGAACTAATGTTTAGCATACTATTCAGTATATATTCAAATCTATAGATCATATATAGCGTTGCAAAAAAGGAATTCTGATATTTTTCAGATGACTGATAATAATTGCTGAACTTTAATTTTGAAATGTGTTACGTGTTTTGTAATTTGCTTACTTAGCCATCATATTTAACCTTATTAAACGTTGATTTTTTTTTTTACATAATTCTGAATCTGTTGGAAAATTATAATCTATCGTTGAAGTTTGATTATTTTACTTTCTTGTTTAAAAATATCTTTATTTTGTGTATGTATATATATATATATATATATATATGTGTGTGTGTGTGGATGAGTTGTACAAAACAGGGTAGGCGAGTAAAACCGGGTAGCGCAGACCCCTCCTTCATTTGTACTTCTGTCCATCAGCCAACACGAGAAATTACTTGTCGGTAACCATTATGGCATGTATAGCCGATTGGAACGTTACTGTGTGCGGTTCTCGTTCGTGTGAACGATTTAGTTTCAATTACTCTTAAAAAATTGTTTTATTTGATTCTAGATTTTACGCGTATAACCACTTTTTTCAGCATATTAAATATTACTGAACATATCTAATTCTTTCCTTTCCTGATAATATTTAAACATTTTTACTGATCTTTTGCTATAGGATTAAGAGTAGTGACGCCATGTTTTAAACTGTGTCATGTTGGGGTAAAACCAGGTACTTAAGATTGGGTCAAAACTGGGTATACCCGGGGTTTTGTCCGGCACTCATAGAATGGTTTTTTAGTATAGTTAATAAATTAGCATGGAACTTTAAATTGTATTCTTAATGCTGTTAAGTTATAATTCTAAATCTTTCTAGTTATAATGAAAACTTTAATTTTGATTTTGTTTTATATTAAAAAGTGGGTCTAATTTTTAACTTACATTTATGAAATTAAATAACTTCCAATTATTATTGAACAAAATAATGGCACTGATTAAGGCATAATTTTATATTATGGTTATTGCATTTTAATAAATAACTTTCTAATCTGGGGTGTAATAACTTGCGTTATAGGTCTACTTAAAATGCAAATATATTTCGTGACTTGTTTCTCTAAATAAAATAATCTGCCCAAATTGACAAATAATCATTAAAATCTCAATCCTATATAACTAGACTACCTAATATATAACAAGATTTTTTTCTCAAATATTAAACAGGCAGGAAAAAAACCTTCTCTTGGTGGATGATGCTTTCCCAGACTCTTTTGCTGTATATAATAGGAGTGGATGCACTGTAAAAAAAAAAAATAATAATGCCAGTTTTCCAGTAGGAATTGGAAAAATAGTTGCCCTCATCGTACCGGAATAGTTTCCAACCCAGCTCGGAATAAAATCCGTAAAATCGGAATAAAATCCGTAAAATACCCTTTTACTGACTATTTCCTTATTTTTACGGATTTTATTCCGAGATGGGTCGGAAATTATTCCGATACGATAAGGGCAACTATTTTTCCGATTCCTACCCGAAAACTGGCAGTATTTCTTTTGACAGTGTGGATTACGAAAGAGGTCTTTATTTTATTTGGTTAAAAAATGTATAGATTTTTTCCAATCCTTGTCCTGAAAAGCCTGTTCTTTAAATCCTTAATAGGTATTCAACTCACACTAAAAGAATCCAGTTAATCTAGTAAGAGAAAGCAATGCATTTATTTAAACTTCTTTTTTTTACGCAACGCATCGATTTCAGCCCCTTGATGCATCATTCATGCACCTCTAAGCTCATACTAAGGTCAAGAGGTGAGGAAGTGGTTATTTTCCAACACTGCGTGATCTGTAACAACTTAGCAAATTGGAAAATTATTTAAAGCTACATTTTCGAGAGCAGCAATTGTAAATATTGCAATCAGAAGGTTCGAGAAAACAGGGATTTTCCCCTACAACAATGATATTTTTTCAGACCATCTTTTTGCTCCTTCGGAAGGGACAGAGAAACCCATGAAAGTCATGATAACACACCTAGGTCTATCCAGCCACAGGTTGGCATAGCGGCAGAAATAAAAATTTCTGATACATCACAGGATATTGGAGCTCAACCTTCCGAACATCAACAAGTTGACACTATCCAGCGTCTTTCACGTCGAGCTGCTTCCAGATGCAGCAGTTAACATCACAATCACAGATTCAAAATGTTACATCTACAGAATATATTAGTAAAATTATCTATTTGACATCTTCAGACTATGTAGTCCAGCAATCTGAATTTCCAATTTTGCCTAAAATGTTATTATCCCCTTCTAAGGAAGGCTTCAGAATTGAGAAAAAGAAAGGGAAAAACTTTTGATTTCTTCTCCCTATAAATTACAGATCGAAACAGATATTAAGCAGAAATAAGCCAAACAAACTGCAAGACGAAGAAAGAAGAAGATTCTTTAAAAAGAAAAAAAGAAAGCAAAGAAAGATTGCGAACACATCATCATCAGAAGAGGATAATTAAACCTGTATGTTTTGCTATGAACTTTACTCAAACTCTAAATCCAAATACGATGTTTGAAATGCCACGGATAGGCCCACGAAACATATAATGCAGAAGAATATGATGACAAATTCATCTTTGATTTTTGAAGCTAAAAGAACTTTAAAACGTACAGAGTAAAGTAAGCAGGCCTATACAACGTAGAAAATTTGCCACCGATTTATTTTTTTTACACATGGACGAACACATGTGCAATTTCTTTTTGTTAAAAATATTAAAAATGTATTTTTTACTATATTAAAGAAAGACATTTTTGACCAAAATGAGTTTTCCAATAGTTTTAAATGGATACCAGGTTTAACCCAACCAGCGAAGTAAAACCGGATTTTTGCATACGTGTGAAAAAAGCTATTTTTTTATATAAACAATTATATATATATATATATTTGAAAAGAATGTTTTATTATAGCCAAGGATTAATTTTACATAAAAAACAGTGTTCAAAATTTGTTTTCCCATTTCACAGCATTTCAGACTAACAAACTGTTATGGTACCCGATTTTGCCCCACCTTCTTTATATTATATATATATATATATATATATATATATATATTTAAAGGATGCTGTTGGAGAAAATAGCATGAAACATTTATTAACTCCTTTCTACATCTGTTTATACTAAAATTTTAGGTCACATGCTATTTATCTTTTAAAGTAAGCAATTTTTCTATTCGCATAAACTTTACGGTAGTTATCGTGATATATCACCAATATTAACACGTTGATATATTCCGATATTAAATTTACTATATTTTCCCCACCCAGCAGTTAAACTTTTGAAAAAAAAAATAAATAGAAAAGATTTTTCGAAAACTTGTAGCAATTTATTCCAGGATAACATTTTAGAAGTATCGGCAGAAAAAAAAAATAATAATAATAAGTATATATATATATATGCTCTAAAAGTTAAAATCTTCTAACTGATAATACAATTGATTTTTAAAAACATGAATTTTAACTCTTTCAAATACATTGGTGAACATATAGTCCGCGAGCCAGCAACAGATTTTGATGACCAAGTTCCTCTCGGCCGATAATTTGTAAAATGCTTCAAAAGGTTGTATTAAGAAGCTCTGTGAACATCAGCTACGGTTCCGTGGGTGAGTGTTGCAGCGGTAACCTCCCACGCGCGTAAAAAAATTAGTCATTTCCTCCCGACTGAAAATTTGTCAAATTATAGCTAACCCAATATCTTGAAGGGAAAAAAATTCAGCTGATTATAAAGTGGTGGTTAATACGTCAGCTGGTCACACGAACATGAAAAATATATACAGGGTGCAAAGGAAAGGCCCTTTAACCTGAAAATACTTGCGAACGGAGAGAACTAAAGCTATGGAAGTGAGGTAACGGAATAGTAAAGTGACTACGCCCGATTTAATGCAAGCGACGGCAGAGCTCCCTAGTGGCAAAATTTGGAATATAGCCATTGCAAATCGAAAACGAAAAGAGATAGAGCAAATTTTCCAATCAGAATGTTTGAGAGCATCAATTAATTAGTACGAAACGGCATTTGGTTTACACGAATAAGATAAATCTTTGCCTGTATACCCAAAAAGGTCCAAAATTGAAGCACTCTATTTTGTGTAAACGTTTGGATGGAATAGAAAGAAGTATGAAGAAATAAGTACAATTTCTGGTATAAATATGTGCTTATCTGAATGTATTTTGATAACATACCATAAAAAAACAAAAAAAAAACAAACAGTCTCACAGTGATAAAATGTTAATATTCAGTTTGTTCGAAAAGTTCGCCATTGCTCACGATACACAATTGTGTTCGTGGCGTAATTCTACATGCACATTTCTCAGCATAGAACGTCTATTGCAAGACTTGTGAATACGACGACATAGATTTCAACCTTTCAAGGGCGGTGGCTAGATGGTCTAGCGACCTAAATTTAATTCTAAAATGGACAAATGGCAGCAATAATATTTTAACAAAATTTTGCTTTCCTAATGAAAGTGAAAATTAACGAGCTTTTATTTTTTGTGAAATTCGTTTGAATATTTTGGTGTCAGTCAATTGTTTCATAAGTTTACTAACAGAATTCTTCTGCCCCTGAAAGGGTTAATCTAAAATTTTAAATGCATTGGAAATTAAATTTTTACAGCCATTACAGCACAGTACAACGTCACAATATAAAATTTTGCACTGCTACATTTACAGAATGTGAATATGCAAAGTAGAATCGTCGCTCATTGATTTCGGACATTTTTGTGTATACAGGCAACGATTTATCTTATCCGTGTGAACCAAATGTCGTTTCGTACTAATTAATTGATGCTCCAAATCTTTCAAACTGGAAATTTTGCTCTATCTCTTTTCGCTTACGGTTTTCAATAGGTAACTTCCAAATTTCGCCACTAGGGACGCTTCTGTCGTTTGCATCAGGTCGGGCGTATTCGCTTTACTATACCGTTACTTCAATACATAGATGTATCTCTCTCCTTTCGCAAGTATTTTCAGGTTAAAGAGACTTTCCTTTGCACCTTGTATATTTTTTTCACGTTCGTGTGACCAGCTGACGTATTAACCACCACTTTATAATTAGCTGACTTTTTTTTTCTTCAGTATATTAGGTTATCTATAATTTGAAAATTTTTCAATCGGGAGAAAGTGACTTTTTTTTTTTTTTTTTTTTTTTTTTTTTTTTTTTTTTTTTTACGCGCGTGGGAGGCTACCGCTGCTCAACCCACCCACGGAACTGCAGCTAACGTTCACGGAGCTTCATGATACAACTCTCTGAAGCATTTTACAAATTATCGGCCGAGAGGAAATAATTGACGAAATTTGTACCTGGCTCGGGGGCTAATAGGTCATTTCGCGCCTCACAAAGGCTATATTTAATCTACCCTAAAACTAACTAAACGTCCGTATTTTAACACAATCTGTTTACACAACAGGCCAGATTTACATTTACCTACGAAAATTTCGAAACATTCGGACAAATAGAAATATTTTTTACTAAATAAAATGTGCAAAAACTTCGACAAAATTAGTAAAAACCTGAGTGTTACATCGTGGTAAAAATCTTACCAGCCTTTTTCCACGAAATATTAATATTTTTTCACTCGGGCTACGAAAACATTATGTTTTTAACGTCTAAAAATTTCAAAGAGTCTGGATGATAACGACAAACTTTTTAGAATTTAAAATTCTGGAAGAACCGTGTCCTCCCCATCCCTTTCCAGGCATATTTCAAAATTACATATAAGACTCCAAAAATCAAATTATGTAGAATATTAATACCAAATAATAATAACAATACCAATAAAAAAGAAAAATGCCCAGCTAAACTGATGGCATTGAGCTCACAGGCTATTCACACTAATTGTATATCATACTCTTATTTTAAAGAATAATGCCCCTCAAAAAAATAAGTGAAGGGGAATTAGCCCCCGTTTCACCCTTTATACTTAACCAGTGAACCTCCAAATCTAATCAAGGAAGCTCCTTATCATAATAAACCGGTATACCAAATTTGGAGCAAATCGAATAATCCTGCAAAAAAAAAACCATTTATCTAAATTAAGGGTGTGAACTAGCCTCCCCCCTTTATCCTTAACCAATGAATCCCCAAAACGAATGAGGAAAGCTCCTTAACCTAATAAACAGGTATACCAAATTTGGAGCAAAGCGAATAATTCTGCATGAAAAAAACGTTTATATAAATTAAGGGGGGGGGAGACTATCCACCCTTCCCCTTTATCCTTAACCAATGAACCCACAAAACTAATCAGGGAAGTTCCTTAACCTAATTAACCGGTATACCAAATTTGGAGCAAATCGAATCATTCTGCATGAAAAACCCATTTATCTGAATAAAAAGGGGTGGACTAACCCCCCTTTTCCCCCTTTATCCTTAACCAATGAACCCCCAAAACTAATCAGGGAAGTTCCTTAACATAATAAACCGGTATACCAAATACGGAGCAAATCGAATGATTCTGCATGAAAAACCCATTTATCTGAATTAAGGGGGGTGGACTAACCCCGTTTTTCCCCCTTTATCCTTAACTAATGAACTCCCAAAACTAATCAGGGAAGTTCCTTAACATAATAAACCGGTATACCAAATACGGAGCAAATCGAATGATTCTGCATGAAAAACCCATTTATCTGAATTAAGGGGGGTGGACTAACCCCGTTTTTCCCCCTTTATCCTTAACCAATGAACTCCCAAAACTAATCAGGCAAGTTCCTTAACATAATAAACCGGTATACCAAATTCGGGGCAAATCGAATGATTCTGCATGAAAAACCCAATTATCTAAATTAAGGGGGTGGACTAGCCCCCCTTTTGACCCATTATTCTTAACCAATGAACCCCCAAAACTAATCAAGGAAGTTCCTTAACATAATAAACCGGTATACCAAATTCGGAGAAAATCGAATCATTCTGCATGAAAAACCCAATTATCTGAATTAAGGGGGTGGACTAGCCCCCCTTTTGACCCTTTATTCTTAACCAATGAACCCCCAAAACTAATCAGGGAAGTTCCTTAACATAATAAACCGGTATACCAAATTCGGGGCAAATGGAATGATTCTGCATGAAAAACCCAATTATCTGAATTAAGGGGGTGGACTAACCCCCCTTTATCCTTAACCAATGAACCTCCAAAACTAATCAGGGAAGTTCCTTAACATAATAAACCGGTATACAAAATTCGGAGAAATTCGAAACATTCTGCATGAAAAACCCATTTATCTGAATTAAGGGGTTGGACTAACCCCGTTTTTCCCCCTTTATCCTTAACCAATGAACTCCCAAAACTAATCAGGGAAGCGCCTTATCACAATAAACCTAGGAAAAAATTTTGAAACAAATCGGATGTTTCTATCAAGAGTTATCGCGTTACGTACATACATACGTACGTACGTACATACATACATACATACATACATACATAAATACAGAGCGGGCGGGCACATTAGCTCTCAGGCTTTGATAGCCTGTGAGCTAAAAAGCATATACTTTCAATTCTCTTTGAAATACTGCAAAACATTAAACAAAAAATACAAAAATTAATCTTTTAAAAAAATTCATTGTCCGAAGTCACTTTTCATTTTTTCTGCCCATTTTACTGTATGACCCACATTACGTATATATTATTTAATAAAAAAGAAAAGTGCCCAGCTAAACTGATGGCATTGAGCTCACAGACTATTCATACTAATTGTATATTATACTCTTATTTTAAAGAATAATGCCACTCAAAAAAATAAGTGAAGGGGAATTAGCCCCCGTTTCCCCCTTTATACTTAACCAGTGAACCTCCAAATCTAATCAGGGAAGCTCCTTATCATAATAAACCGGTATACCAAATTTGGAGCAAATCGAATAATCTTGCAGAAAAAAAACATTTATCTAAATTAAGGGGGCGGACTAACCCCCCTTTATCCTTAACCAATTAATCGCCAAAACGAATCAGGGAAGCTCCTTAACATAATAAACCGGTATACCAACTTCGGAGCAAATCGAATCATTCTGCATGAAAAACCCATTTATCTAAATTAAGAGGGGTGGACTAACCCTGTTTTTCCCCCCTTTATCCTTAACCAATGAACCCCCAAAACTAATCAGGGAAGTTCCTTAACATAATAAACCGGTATACCAAATTCGGAGCAAATCGGATCATTCTGCATGAAAAACACATTTATCTGAATTAAGGGGGGGGGGGGTGGACTAACCCCGTTTTTCCTCCTTTATCCTTAACCAATGAACCCCCAAAACTAATCAGGGAAGTTCCTTAACATAATAAACCGGTATAGCAAATTCGGAGCAAATCGAATCATTCTGCATGAAAAACACATTTATCTGAATTAAGGGGGGTGGACTAACCCTGTTTTTCCCCTCCTTTATCCTTAACCAATGAACCTCCAAAACTAATCAGGGAAGTTCCTTAACATAATAAACCGGTATACCAAATTCGGAGCAAATCGGATCATTCTGCATGAAAAACACATTTATCTGAATTAAGGGGGGGTGGACTAACCTCGTTTTTCCTCCTTTATCCTGAACCAATGAACCCCCAAAACTAATCAGGGAAGTTCCTTAACATAATAAACCGGTATACCAAATTCGGAGCAAATCGAATCATTCTGCATGAAAAACACATTTATCTGAATTAAGGGGGGTGGACTAACCCCGTTTATCCCCCTTTATCCTTAACCAATGAACTCCCAAAACTAATCAGGGAAGTTCCTTAACATAATAAACCGGTATACCAAATTCGGAGCAAATCGAATGATTCTGCATGAAAAACCCATTTATCTTAATTAAGGGGGGGGGGGACTAACCCCGTTTTTCCCCCTTTATCCTAAACCAATGAACTCCAAAAACTAATCAGGGAAGTTCCTTAACATAATAAACCGGTATATCAAATTCGGAGCAAATCGAATGATTCTGCATGGAAAACCCATTTATCTGAATTAAGGGGGGGGACAAACCCCCCTTTTCCCCCTTTATCCTTAACCAATGAACCCCCAAAACTAATCAGGAAAGTTCCTGAACATAATAAACCGGTATACCAAATTCGGAGCAAATTGAATGATTCTGCATGAAAAACCCATTTATCTGAATTAAGGGGGGTGGACTAACCCCGTTTTTCCCCCTTTACCTTTAACCAATGAACCCCCAAAACTAATCAGGGAAGTTCCTTAACATAATAAACCGCTATACCAAATTCGGAGCAAATCGAATCATTCTGCATGAAAAACACATTTATCTGAATTAAGGGGGGTGGACTAACCCCGTTTTTCCCCCTTTGTCCTTAACCAATGAACTCCCAAAACTAATCAGGGAAGTTCCTTAACATAATAAACCGGTATATCAAATTCTGAGCAAATCGAATCATTCTGCATGAAAAACCCATTTATCTGATTTAAGGGGGGGGGGTGGACTAACCCCGTTTTCCCCCCTTTATCCTTAACCAATGAACTCCAAAAACTAATCAGGGAAGCGCCTTATCACAGTAAACCTAGGAAAAAATTTTGAAGCAAATCGGATGTTTCTATCAAGAGTTATCGCGTTACGTACATACATACATACATACATACATACAGAACGGGCGGGCACATTAGCTCTCAGGCTTTGATAGCCTGTGAGCTAAAAATACACACTTGATTTTATACGGTAGCTTTGAAATGATCGAGTATTGATTTGGTTCAGATATAAATGGATTTAAGAGTGAAAAAAGTTTGAAAAGAAAAAAAAAAACACTAAGATTTTGATATGAAAATAAAATCTATATTTATCTATATTATAAAGGACAAACATATCTGTGCGTAACGCTGACGTCATTTTGCAAATGGCAGAACTTTGAAATCTAAAATGAAATTCAGGTTTTGCAATTTTCGTGTTCAGCTCGTCGTCAGCTTAAAATTCAGAGTAAAATGAGAACTACATTTAATATTTTTGTTGAACATTGTCACAATTCTATTTCAAAGCCCCGTGATCGGCGGATGTAACTCACAATTATGTGGGTGGGAAACTGGAAATTGTTTCAATCCCTTCCGTACTAAAATGCAAGTACTAAGTTTTATCCCTCGTACTAGGTGAACATTAGAAAATATGTACATATTTATAGTCGAAAAATCCTTTAAATTATCTTAATATCTCAGAACAATTAATTCTTTCAAAAACACTGTCAATAAAAATGTCGTAGAATTTGAAATTCTGAATAAAATGAGTACCCATATTAATATTTTTGCTGAACATTAAGGTCGCAATTCTATTTCAAAATTTTGTCTTAACCCGGGAGAACTCGTTAGTGAGAATGCCCAATTGCTTTTCTTTTACTTTATATTCATATAATATCAACTTCTTTTGGTTGGCTTAATACTTTTATCCACACAATAGGTAAAATAATTGAAAAACATTTTGAAATTTTAATTAAAATGAAAAATGATTTAAATAAGAGTCTTAAAAAAGTACGACTGTGAGAGAAAATCTCATGCAGCGAGTTCTCCCGGGTTAATCGCTAATCAAGAGAAAGACAGAGTTATCAATCCGCCCTGCCTCCGTTTACTACATACATGTATTTTCTTTAAGTTATTGAGGACCTCCCGATGTTTCTGTAATTATGTTAATGCTTTATTTTGTATATTTTGAGGATTATAATTTAGTAGTTATCGAGAAAGAGGTACATAATTGACAGCCGTTTTACATACCATTTCCCAACTGATATCGTCAAACTTAAACCTTAGTTAAAAAAAAAAAAAGAAAAAAATACGTAAAGATTATAATACTTTTTTTCAATATTCCAAAGGTTTTAAAATTCTATGAATTTAACTTAACCTGGGAGAACTCGCTAGTGAGAATGCCCAATTCCTTTTCTTTTACTTTACATTCATATAATATCAACTTTTTTTGGTTGGCTTAGTAATTTTATTCACAAAAGAGGTAAAATAATTGAAATAACATTTTGAAATTTTAATTAAAATGAAAAATGGTTTAAATACGAGTCTTAAAAAAGTACGACTGTGAGAGAAAATCTCATGCAGCGAGTTCTCCCGTGTTAAGATGCTCGTATACTAGTCGAAAATATTTTTTATTAAAACCATCTTAGTTCTTTTAGTAAAATATCGAAGTTTAAAATCGTGCTATTGGTTGACCTATAATTCCTGTAGCGACAAGGCTCATTTGTTCCCTCGCTCCTCCCCACTATTTTCGACCTCCTTAAATGTGAGGCATACGCACTGTTATTCACTATATATGTCAAATTAAATACGACGCATAATTCAAATACAATATCAGAGATCGTAAACAATATTTCCCATCATTTACAAATCATTTTTGAAATATGCTAAAAATCATGAAATAATACACTTTAAGTTATCTATGTGTTCGTAGCGGCAAAACTGCAGCTAGTAGGACGGGGAAACTTAGTACGTTTATTTCTGGCCTATGTCGAAGGGATTAAAACAATTTCCAGCTTTCCCGTATTTAATTCCGAATTCGGCCTTTTTTTTCATTTCCTACCACTGGGCTATAATCCGTAATCAAGAGGTTAAGCCATAATTCTGAAAATATCCAAAATAAAGCCTAAAATAATTACAAAATCCTCAAATAATACCTCAATAAATTAAAAATATATATATAAATTAGAAACAGGGTAAATTGATAACCTCGTCTGTTCTGGCTTCAAGAACTTAACGAATTAGGCAAAACTTTAAATTATAATTGTAAAAATTCAACAAAAATGTTAAGTGTAAGTGCACATTTCAATCAAAATTTCAACCTCTACAACATCTGTATTGACAATGTTTTTGATAGAATTAGTTTTTTTTAGTTATTGTTATGATAATTAATAAAAATGTGTTTTTTGACTATAAATCTGTACATATCTTCAACCGCTCACCTAGTAAGAGGGGGAAAACTTAGTACATTCATTCTAGACTAAAATTTTAATGAAATGAATATGATGGAATGAATAGTTAATGAAATTTAGGACTGATTATTTATTCACTATAAAGTAACAAATAAGAGTAGAGCCATTTTTTTTAACCTTTAACTGATGTCACAGAAATTGTCACATAACTAGTCTGAAGCGGTCTGCGAGACCGCTCCATCGAAATAGTCCAAGAGCTGTTAAACATTTTAGGGAAGGTATTTGAGGCACCCTGAAAATTTGTGCAACACTTCTTTTGTAATGGCTGAATACAAAATCGAATATCTGGCTGAAGGATCGTGGCCCAAAAACTGTGCCAGACACGTGTCAAGTGCCATTTTTTGACTACCCCAAAAAAAGGTATTTGAGGCACGCTGAGATTGAGACAGAATAATATTTATACTTAGAAAAAAATATATTGAAAACGACAGACACTTTAGTCAGACCCAAAATTGTGCCAGACACGTGTCAAGTGCCATTTTTTGACTACCCAAAAAAGGTATTTGAGGCACGCTGAGATTGAGGCAGAATAATATTTATGCTTAGAAAAAAGTATTTTGAAAATGACAGACACTTTAGTCGGCACAAAAACTGTGCCAGACACGTGTCAAGTGCCAAATGGCACTTGACACGTGTCTGGCACAGTTTTTGGGCCACGATCCTTCAGCCAGACATTTCATTTTGTATTCAGGCATTACAAAAAAGTGTTGCACAAATTTTCAGGGTGCCTCAAATACCTACTCAAAAATGTTCAACAGCTCTCCTACTAAAAGATGAATAAAAGCCGCGATAAACTCATAGGATGTTTTTGTACTAAACTTTTTGCACAGGAGTGTTATAATTAAAATTCACCTATTCAAAGTCTCTGGTGTTAGTACTAAAGTTTCAAACGAAACAAAATTTCAGTAGTGTTTGTAGATAAACTGAAATTTGCAAGTTAAACTATGAAAATTGAAAAAAGCACCGGTCTGTGAGAGGCCGGTAACATCAGTTAAAGGTTAAAAAAAGTTTTAAACAGTTTAAACTTTGGTATTGTGCAGAAGGGAGCAAAAAGGGGAGGTCAAATTTCAGAAGAAAGGTTAGCAATGGCGTTTTTTTTTTTTTTTTTTTTTTTTAAATCAGAAATGAAAAGAAATGCAGAAGAGTTCCACCCCCGATTAAGAAATAGAATGATAGTAAAGCACTTTTAAGGACTTTAAAAAAATTTGTATGAAAATAAGCACTTTCAAGCACAAAAAAATCCTTTTGAAACATGTAAGTACTTTTAAGGACCGTACGAATCCTGATATATTGAAAATTAGCCGACTACAGAGTAGTCATGCATGGGTCAAGTTGCATCCGACACAAAACAGAATATAATACTTAAGTCAACCCGCAACTCGACCCGAACACGCCAAAAATATTTTCTCGATCCTCAAACTGACCAGAATCAGCTAAAATAATTTTCGGCAACCTGCAACTCAACCCAGACTTATCTCAACCCGAACCCGAAATAAAAGGAAAGTAAATCATGTTTTATTGATATTATGAAATGTAATCTACAATTACATCTCTAATAACAATTTATGTTTTATGTAGGAAAATGGACAAATGTATATACTTTAATATTCAAACATATGTAGGTATCATGCCCACAAGTATTTGAAGTGAGGACAGCTTGTTAAAAAGCGCCATCATGGTTGATCTCAATGGCGCTTGGTGACAAGTTGTCCTCAACATGGCTCACAATCACATGACACACCTAAGTGATATAGGGTAGGTGGGGGGTAAAATTACGCACTTATCATTAATTTTGATTCTTAACGAAAACATTGATATGCGACGACTTATTAAAATGTTGTATTAAAACCTTAGGCACGTTCCACAATCATACGACATTCTGGGCTAATTCCATGGGTCTTTGTAGTGTAAGTCACACAGCTGATTTCTGGCCACCATTATATTCAAGAAGTTTTCTTAGCTTTATTCAATTAATGAGATATCTCCGATAAAATAAGTCAAATTTTCAGTTCTAAAATTCTGGTAGCGAACATTATATAAATTTGAAACTATGTGACTTACACTACAAGTACGCATGGAATTAGCCTCTGTCAAATTACATTTCCGTAAGAAATTGTAATTTTTGCTCTGCATATCTTTCCCCCATTGGTTTCTTCCCCCAGGGACTGCACTAAAACTCAAAAGCATTTGCTGGGTTTCCCTGGGTGGCCATCCTCCTCCTTGCCCCATTGGTTGGAGTAAAAGTACGCAGTGATGAGGCAAAGATACGCAGTGCGTATTTTTGCCCAATACGGCCGGTTTTTGCCCCATTTCCACTAAAATGAATGAGTAATGTAAAAGCATTAGTAAATTTTTATAGTATTTAAACTGAAAATTGTAAACTAGACATGAAAAAACAGCGGTCTGCAAGATCGCGAATAGCAGTTAACCTCTAACTATTGTGACAAATATTGTTTCATAAATACTGTAAGCGGTCTCCGAGACCGCTTAATCGTAGATTGAATAAAATGGTTTACTGACTCAAAGAGGCGGTTTCTGCGCTAAACTTTATGTAAAGGACTATTATAGTAAACTTTCCCGCATTCAGAAGTCTTCAGCTATACTTCTAATTTACCGAACGAATCAAAATTAAACAAAAATTAATACTTAAATTGAAAATTAAAAGTTAAATTGTGAAAACTGAATATTGCAGCTGTCGGTGAGACCGTTAACAGGAGTTAAAGATTAAGGTTTAAAACAAAAGCGATTCATGAAACAAGAATATTGATTTTTAAAAGTAGGTAGGTAGAACATATGTTCTATATTTAAAAAACTTAACTAGAAAAAGGAAAATGTAGTTTACTAACTTATATTAGTTATGTATCTATTATATTTTATATAATACAAATTTAGAAAAGTGGAAAGCTTTGCATCTAGCTAAAACGATAGGGCAAAGTCCCGTATCATAAACATGTGCGTATCTTTGTCCCAAGGCGTATGCGTACTTTTACCCCATTCTGCAATATTTTGCTTAACCGGCTACCTATAAGTATAAACAAATGTGATCAAGGTAAACTACGGCATTTAGAAGCTAAAAAGCTTTCGATCTCCACTGAAATTTTGGATTTGCAAAAATTCCAGGTATTGTCAAGTAAAGAAAAAAGTGAAATATACAAAATATTATATCAAAATTCGAAAATTTAAACTTACCTCATTTTCTTACCACAAATTGCTACTTTTATCAAAAGGTTTAAATAAATGACTAGTATACTTGAAACCAAACTGCCACCTATTGGTCATGATAGCCGAAATGTTGCTTCATATGAAATCAGCCGGTGCGTATTTTTGCCCCGTTCGTATCTTTACCCCTACCTACCCTATATCTCTCTTTGCATGAGAAAGTAAAAACTCAGCATTTTATTGCTCAGAACTTCACGTAAAATTAAAATGCAGATGTTTATATTTAGGTTTTTTCCAAGTCTTGTTAAGATTTTTACAAAAAGTTTGAGCAGAACAATTTTCAGATAAAATAAATACATATTTCAATATACTACTTAACTTTTAACTGATGTCACAGAAATTGTCACGTAACTAGTGTGAAGTGGTCTGTGAGACCGTTTCATCGAAAGATGAATAAAAGGCACGATTAACTCATAGGATGGTGTTTTTGTACTAAACTTTTTGTACAGCACTGTTATAATTAAAATTCACCTATTCAAAAGTCTCTGGTGATAGAACTAAAGTTCCAAACGGAACAAAATTTCGATAGTGTTTGTAGTTAAATTGAAAATTGCAAGTTAAACTATAAAAATTAAAAAAAGCCGCGGTCTGAGAGACCGGTAACATCAATTAAAGGTTAAGAAATCAAAAGTATATAAGAAATGTGATAAATCCTTTTTATTTACGGCACAGTTAAGAACCATTTATTCTTCTCTAGGAATAGGTAAAAATATTACAACAATTCATTTTTAATATACACGCATTCATATATATAATATTTCTGATAGTTTTAACACATATATCCATGATACGTGCGTATAGATAGAGAAGTGCCCAATATTCAGAGTTAGAATCATAGGAGAGAGTGTGGAGGAATGGGACACCGGAACAGATGTCATAAGTTCCCCCCGGCCGCCATCTTGGAATTTTCTTGGCGTGAAAACCCTTTTTCCGCCAAGTAGTAAATGTTGCCAAGCACCGGTTTATACGCATGTTTGGCTTAACGAAAATAAAATGTAAATAATAAACAAAATTCGCTAAAATGGCAACCAGTAATCCTTGTATGTGCGCTTCGCGCACATTTTCCGAAAAAAAACATCACTGCATTCAACACTTCTCGAGGTGTAGCATTCTCAAAATTCAGCAGTTTTCGCTTTCTAGCAATCTCATAATATAAAAACTTTTAAAGCAAAAATACACATAAAAAACAAAATTCGCTAAAATGGCAACCAGTAATCATTGTATGTGCTCTTCGCGCACATTTTCCGAAAAAAAGCATCGCCGAATTCAGCATTTCTCGCGATATAGCATTCTCAAAATTCAGCAGTTTTCGCTTTCTAGCAATCTCAAAATATAAAAAACTTTTAAAGCAAAAATACACATAAAAAACAAAATTCGCTAAAATGGCAACCAGCAATCGTTGTATGTGCGCTTCGCGCACATTTTCCGAAAAAAAACATCGCCGAATTCAGCATTTCTTGCGATATAGAATTCTCAAAATTCAGCAATTCTCGCTTTCTAGCAATCACAAAATGTAAAAAACTCAAAAGCAGTAAAATACATAAAATTATCAACATACCTTAACAAACATCTGCTTTCTTGAAAGATCCAACTCGAAATATTATCGCCAACATTTTCCTAAATAGGCTTATCAATACGTATTCACAAACTATAAACAAACCTTCTTTTCTTGTCAAAATTTCCTCATATTTCCTAATTACTTCAACAACAGCGTTTAAACGGACTACAGAAAACATAGTTAATCAAATACATTCAATAAATTTCACATAAAAATAAAAAGGCAGAACTATACAATACGATATCAAAATACATTCACAATATTCCAACATTAACTTCTCGGTTGCCAGAACGACACGTCACAAAAACACGTCACACGACATTCAACATATCGAGGTTGCCATATCCATAACCACCGTCAACACGCCAACAAAAAATCGCCAAACATTTCAAAACAACAACGGCGGAGGGAACATATGGCATCTAAGCCGGGACACCTTTTACAAAAATAAGAAAATGAACTTTGTTTGACACAAAAACAATATTTCAGTTTATAGAATACAAAATGAAAAAAATTCTAATGTCCTTGAACAATATAGATACATAGTTTTCAGAAACAATTTTATAATTAAAGAAATTGCAAGTTTCAAAATTTGTCCCATGCTTAGTTTAATCCATGCTTAGAACCATTCTTTAAGGCTTAGTTTATATGATGGATAATATACAGTATAATGTTCCATAAATAGGGAAACTATTAAATCTATGCATAAACAAGTCATTAATATTAATAGTCATTATTAACATTAATAGTCATTAATAAATTTTGCCGGAAAGTAAAAGAATATATAAATTTATTAAGTTAAACCGTTGCATGTTCGCCAACATAAATGAAAAACAGTGGAACTTCAAAGGATCACTTTTTGCTCCCTAATTGGTTTGATTAAGAGTATCAACAATAATACAGATTATAAAACATGTAAGGGGGGGGGGGTGGAGTTATGAAATTTTTTTAAAGTAAAATTTTTATTGTTTAATTTTTTTATAAGCAAAATATGCAGAAGTTTGTCCATTACTGGCACATCTGCCCTACACCTAGATGTTTAGCATGAAAAAAATATTTTGGACATTCTTTTGAAAAATCAGTCAACCCGAACCCGACACGCAAGATTCGAAGAAACCCAAACCGACCCGATCCGAACCAAAATAGTAAAGTAATCCCGACGCGATGCTGGAATCCAGTACAATAAATACCGATTACTCGGCACGACTAATATTAAGACAGATAATTTTGGTATACATTTTAAGTATTCTGCGGAAGAATAGTGGAATATTTGGCCTTCATTATCAGTCAAAGGGGGGAGTACTATTCATTGCATCAATAATTAAAAATAAAATATTTAATCTGCTAACCATATTGCAATAAAATTTGATTTAAAAGATAAAACATTAGAAATTGCACGCATCTAATAAACACTGGTGTAAAGAATAGTCATTTGACTGAATAATAAATATTTAACAAAAAATAGGAAGATTACGCATTAATACCTGCTAAAATCATGTTATATTATAATTCGAAATCAAACAGTCTTACTGTGTAGTTGATTTGTACTTATTAGGAATCAAGTAGAATGGAAATATAAAAAAAATTAACTCATAAAGAAGAAATATTTACTTACCTACTAATTTGAAATCATAATCAAGATGGATGCCTTGAACGCCTCTGTGGCTGCGTGAATAGTCATTACGTCACCATTGAAGTCCTTTCTCATTGGCTGACAGGTAAAACTAAGATATTTCATGTATTTGTACTATGCGAGTGGTAAATATTTTCCCCGATTACGGATAAAATTCTAGTAAACATGCAGATTTCTGTAGTTTTACAAAAACTAGTTATGTAGATTTACAGATTTTTTTTTTACAGTGTATTAGCTGCATGCTAAGAGTTATTAGCCCAAGATTTTGCTGCTTACGGCATCCTTTTACTTTCTGAAAATTTCAGAGCTTTAAGCGCGTAGTTCAATTACATGTTTGTTAAATTTGTATTATTTATTTATATAATTTTATTTATTTAATCATAAATGAAGTTTTATTTTTGTTTACGGAATATTATACGTATGAAAATGACGAATTCTTTATGTTGTTTTAAGGGCAAACGGATTACTCTTTCTTAATCGAGCTCCACGCGATAGAGATAAATTTAAAAATTAACCTCTCATACCCGCAATCACCCTTTTTTAAAAATTGGTATTTTAATTTGATCATTTAAAAATCATTTTAACTCATGACGTGAAGTCACAATTGTCAGCAAAATCTTTGCATGTGAACAGTTGCACTCTTAACTCGACGTTCTAATCTCAGTACCGAAGAGTAAAAATTACCGCCATTTATGTTTTTTTGACGGATTTGTATGTAAAAGTTTAGTTTTATCTAGGAAAATCATCATTTTCTTTTATATATGACGTCATTTTCACTTACTTAAACATTTCACCTTGTGTTTGATACTTAGCACACATACAGAAGGGAAAAAAATATGGAAACTTTATGAGAAAAATGCGTGTTTTCAAAAGGCATCGCAATTTTCCGTTCAAAATATTATGTCCGAATAGGGATTTTGCGCCATTAAAACATATACAACATTTGTTTTCAAAATTTTTGAATTTTTATCAGATAATTACATGAATAAAGATAAATAAACCTCATTATTTCTCTCTTCTCTACAATAATTAAAGCTATCTCATTACCATCATTTTGAAGAAGTTTCATATTTTTTAAATTAAAATATAATAATGGGATATTAAAAAAAACAGCTAGTGCGAGCACATCTAAAAATGAACAGCTTTCAGTTACAAAATTTATTAATAAATTGAGTCCAGCAGAAAGCTCAGGGCAGATGACTGAATAACATTCTTGTGTTTTAAATATAGATTATATAAAATTATGAGAAATTAAATTAAGCAAATTATGTTATTTTGATAAATTAAAGTAACATGTCTTAAATAATAGCATTAATTTTTATTAGGAGAGAGGATTTTGGACAAAAACTTGGGGAACCTGATATTATTTTAAACCTCGAATTATTACAAAGATCTTCTTTGATTGCTTGTCTAACTCGGCGAATCGAATTCATCCAAGGAGAATCATCAAGTTCTGTAATATAAATCGCTATTTTTCGGACAGAGCATGCACACTGTATGTTACTGCTCTTCCATAAAGTCACTCTAAATGTTTGTAAAACATTGCGTTTTATCAGTGTTTGATTTAGATTTCTCATTCTCGATATTTTCAAAGATAAAGCATTTTCAACGGTGAAGAATTTCAAAGCAACTGGGGTGAAAATGACGCACTTCTAGAAAACATATTTCAGTTTTAAGAATTAAAATAGATTCTGTTTTGTTTTTGTCCTGTCTGTTGTCTGAAAAATGTTTTTTTTTTAATAAAATGACGGCAATTGCATCCGCTGAAACATCCCACTTTTACGATCACGTCTTAAACAACATTGATAGAACGGTATGCAAACGAAATCATTATCGCGGACTAATACGCAAACCATTCAGAAATCAATGACATCATTTACGAAGTACGGCAAAACAATCTCGGGCATATAATGATTTATATGACTTCATTTTTTTGTTTATAATAGCTCCATGTTTTATTAGAAATCGTTCATTTATATTTTTTCGAAAATTTTATACACACGGATTAATAAAATTGCATTCTTTCAGATTTTTGATACGAATTAAATAAATGCGGAGAAAATAAGTCGCACAAATATTCTTTAAAATAGATTTTGTAAAGAGAAAGCGTTGTATCGTTTGTAAAGTTAAATTTCAATAATCTAAAAATCATTTAATTGTTAAATAAAAGCTAAATAAAGCCAAAACACACCGGGTTTTATAACAGACGATATTCGTGACATAGCACGTATTTTATTTTTATTTTTTATTTCGGTTTTTAATAGAAAATGGCAACAAAAAGATACAGCAATCTACCATTTTCCTTTTTTTTTTTTTTTCCCGTTTTTTTTCGCGAGGTGTTCGTGGTCGAGGTAGGTTGCTGTCGGCCCGGCTCCGTGCTTCAAGTTGTGGTGTCCCCGTTTTGTCTCTAGAGCTACAGGTTGTAGTTTTTCCCTTTTTTTCATTATTGCTTTTTGTTTCAACGTGGTCTCCAGCCCTGTGTGGCGTGGTAAGCTTTCCGCGTTTGTAAATGTTTACTTTTTGCTGTGTTTAAGAGTTGTTTATTTTTATTTTTTTCTCTGACTCGCAGGTCGAGGACTGGTTGTGTTGTTTTTATCGGTCAGTATGTCGTCCATTTTTACTATTACAGATGCGAGTGCTGGTGACCCAGAAATATATGTGCAAGAAGTTAGTAGTCCTTCGCAACAGGTTACTTATGCGTTCGCAAATGGAGTCTCCAGTGTTTGCGTCTTTCTTGAAGCGACTGAGGGTAAGATTCCTCGAAATAGGCCTGTGGCTTTAAAAGCTGATTTTGATAAAATAGTTGGTCCAAATGCGCCTTTAAAAATTCGTTTTACCAGGACGGATAAATTGTTAGTCGAGACGTCTGATGCTCAATGCGCTCAGGCGGTCTCTGGTATTGACAAATTACTTAATGTGCAGGTCAAGGCGTATATTCTACAGGAAACTATCACGTCACGGTTTGTCTTACACAATATCGATACAAGTATTAGTCTCGAAGAGTTGGGAAAGGAAATTCAAGCCGAAAATAAGCTGAAGGTTAAGGATTTGCGGCGTTTTACCAGAAAGGATAATGGTGTTACCAAATTAACGGAAACTGTTTTAGTGACTATTTACGGCACATTTATTCCTGAAAGGATCAAGTTGTTTTATATGACGGAAAGAATTAGACTTTTTTATGACAGACCACGCCAGTGTCTTAACTGCTGGCAATTTAACCATGCTACCAGCAAATGTCCGAATGAAACCACCTGCAGGAAGTGTGGGGGTAAACATGCGTCTGCCACATGCAGTACTGCCGAGCTTACTTGCTCTAATTGTCAAGCCTCCCACCTGGCGTCTGATCTGAAGTGTCCAGCCCGACTAAGGGAAATGGATTTCCAAAAATACAAATCTGATAACCATTTATCAATCACCGAAGCCCGTAGACTGTATGCTAAGATTTCCAATCCAAAAACGTATGCTGATTCTGTTAAAATGAACTCTGAAGTAACCTTGAACCCCACATATGTAACTAAAGCTGATCTCGAGCAAACGATGGAGCTTTTTTTTCAGCGTACTCAAGAGTGCATCCTTAATGTGTTACAACAACAAACGAACTTATTTATACAAACCATGGAAGGATTGGTTAAGTCTTTCACGGCGGCCTGTGCGGCCAATACACGGTCTGCTGGTGCTTCTAAAGATACGGTTGGCAGCTCTCCCTCCGATCGGCCGAAGAAAATAAAAAAACAAAAGGTGACGGCCCAGCGGCTATCCTTAGCGAACTGTCGGGAACAGGTTTACAGTAAAACGAGCGGGAACGAGTTTGTTCTGAAATCGGGCTCTGAAGAAGAGTCTGGTGGCGACGACATGGAACAGGTTTAGCGCCCCCTCCTTCTTTGTTTTTCTCCTTTTTTGTGCTGCCCTTTTTGGTGTTCGCCTGTTTGGACTTTTTGTTGTTTGTGTGTTTCCCAGGTGTTCTTTGTCGTTTTATTTATGGTGCAGTTTTCGATCCCCTTTGCTGTGATCCAGTGGAACTTGAGAGGCATTAAAAATAAAGTCCATTGGTTGAAGTGTTCCCCCTTTTCGAAGGCCGATGTTTTTGTTTTTCAAGAATCTTTTCTTAGAGTGGATGATTCCTTTGCCTATCCGGGTATGGTGATCTATCGTCAGGACAGAGCTGGCAGGGGTGGTGGTCTGCTCACTGCTGTGAGTAGGAGGCTTACCTCTGTAATGCTCGATTTGGGCTCTCTTAGCACCCAGGGTGTGGAGGTCCTTGGGGTTAGGGTTTGGATGGCAAGACGGTGGGTGACTATCGTCAATGTTTACGCTCCCGAGGGTAGAGTTAGTGAATCGTGGCTCCAGCAGCTTACCAATAAGATTTCGCATCCCTTCCTGATTCTCGGTGACTTTAATCAAAAGCATCATGCCTGGGGCAGTTCTTGTAACACTACGGGCTCTGAAGAGATTCTAAACTGGCTTCTCAACAATAATGTTTGCATTCTTAATACAAATCATCCAACTCACGTCACTCATTCTGGCTCTGCATCATTGATTGACCTCTCTTTTTCAAGCCCTGATCTTTTTCGGCAAACTGACACATACGTTCACCCTGATCTGTTTGACTCCGATCACTGGCCTATCATCCATAAAATTAACCATGTGACTACGAACTACCTGCATACTTCTACTAATTGGGATGGAGTCGAGTCTTGCCTTAATCGGACCCTGGATGTTCATGACGTCACCTCATTTGAATACCTCCATAAGAGCTTTCGAGAGGTTCTTTCCCATAATTCTTTCAAGCATAGGGTGCAGCGTCGAGATAACCCCCCCTGGTGGGACTCACGTTGCGCGTGGCTCCTCGGCCAAAAGCGGAAATTCCTGAGATTAGCCAGAATAAACTTATCGAGGGATTGCTGGAAATCGTATAAGTCTTATGCTGCTCAGCTCAAGCGCTACATGAATTATCAGGCTCGCAATTACTGGGGCGATATATGTGAAAAGGCCGCCAAAGGTACTATCTATGGAATCATCAAGGCTTTAGCCAAGAGGAGTAGCTCTGAGGAGTCAAATTTCTATTTGATGGACGAGACTGAAGAACTTCTCGACAGGTCTGACCAAGCCAATGCTTTTGCCGAGCAATTTCGAAGCACCCGTGAGTTCTGTAGTATCCCTTTTGATCTCAGCAGTTCGGATGAGCAATGGAACAACCCGATCACGTTCGAAGAGCTGAACCGTGCAATTCAGGACGCGAAGAATACCACACCTGGCGAAGACGGAATTCCGGCTCGAGTTTATAAAGCTCTTACAACTGGAAACAAACAGAAGTTGCTTCGGCTTTTTAATGATAGTTTCATGTCGGGTAGTGTTCCGGATTGCTGGAGAACGGCGGTGATCCTGCCTATCTGGAAGGTTGGGAAACCTAAAGGGTTTCTTAGCAGTTACCGGCCCATCGCTCTCACGGCTGTGGGGTGCAAGATTATGGAGCGCATCCTCCTCAAGAGAATCCTCGACTGGGTTATGCCTAGACACCTTTTCAATGATCGACACTTTGGTTTTCTCCCCAATAGCGACTGCACGAAGGCTTTGAAGCTGTTTTACTTAGACATTAAGCGTGCCAGATTGGAGAGGAAGTACATCATCGCTCTCAAGCTTGACATC
Source organism: Maratus speciosus (assembly GCA_963932465.1). NCBI lineage: Eukaryota > Metazoa > Arthropoda > Arachnida > Araneae > Salticidae > Maratus > Maratus speciosus. Next base: position 248,479,700 of record OZ010786.1, on the reverse strand, counting down.
CACGCGGCGTATGACTCTGTATGGAGGGATGCTCTTATTTACAAGATGGCTAGCCTGGGCATTGCTGGAAGAACGGCCTTGTGGATCTTAAAGTGGATCGAGATTAGGAAGATCAAGGTTAAGTGGAGAGGTGTTTTCTCTCATCTGGTGAACTCTTTTCGTGGTGTGCCGCAGGGCAGCGTCCTTTCGCCCATCTTGTTCATGATCTTCCTGTGGGATTTATTCGAAGCTGTTGATTCGGGGGTCCAAATCATTGTATATGCCGACGACATCCTTCTCTACTTTTCAGATCTTTCCTTAGAAGACGCTTTTTTGAAACTTCAGGAGATGCTGAACAGGATCAATGCTTGGTGCACTTATTGGAAGCTTGAGCTCCGGCCTGATAAATGCTCGGCAATAAATTTCTCTCGGCAAAAGGATCTTCCCCTGCAGAATTTCAGTCTTCATGGATCAGACATCCCGTGGCAGAATACTACTAAGATCTTGGGTGTCATTTTTACTCACAACCTGTCTTTCAATCAGCATATTGAGTTTTTATGTAAAAAATGTATGAAGCGCCTTAATTTATTAAAAGCTGTTGCCAGTCCTCAGTGGGGAGCGAAAACCGTCCATCTCATTCCTTTGGTCAACTCCCTTATTCGGGGCGTTATTGATTATGCGTGTCCTGTGTACGGCGTTGCAGCTAAGACCTCTCTAAAGAAGCTGGATGTGGTGCATAATGCGGCCCTCCGTTTTGCGACCGGCCTGCCCAAGTGGACTCCCATCTTCAAGCTTTATCGTGAATCCAACCAAGCTCCTCTTAGTTTTCGACGAAGCTATCTTACCTCTTCCTTTTACATCCGGTGTACGTCTGCTGTTAATTTTGGTCGTCCCTGCTCCAATTATTTTCCTGATGGGTTTTCTTGGACTACAGACCATGCTATTGTGACTCCTGATATGCTGATTACTTCTCACTGGCCTTGCGGGAGCTTAAAAGATGTCTGTAAGATCATAGTTGATGAGTTGCCGTTTCAAACTAAAAATCTCCCTCCCACTGCCATCAGTCAGTGTTTCAGTCTGTACATGGATGAGTTCCGCCATCTTACCAATTCTTGTTTTATCGCCACGGATGCTTCGAAGAACGATTTTAAAACTTCTATTGCTGCTGTTAATATTACTGAAGATACATCCTGCGCTTACCTCACCCATCATTTAAACTCTACTTTTACTGCAGAAGCTCTAGCCCTTAATCTGGCTGTCCAGCGCTTTCTTATCAAGAGTTACAACTACTTTATTTTGTCGGATAGCAAGTCTGCCCTTGAAGCTTTAATACATATTAACCATAGGTCCCCAGCTGTCATCTTAGACCTTTTCCAGTCTTTATGCAGCGTCCGTGGTTCTGTGTGTGGGATTACCTTGATCTGGGTCCCTGGCCATGTTGGTATCCTTCCTAATGAGAAAGCTGATAATCTGGCTAGAAATGGCCCGTATGCGGTTAGCACTTATAGTGGGGTGGCCCCTGAAGACTTAAAGAGGCATTTAAAGGATCAGCTTCATGCTAGCTTCCAGAGCTGGTGGAATGATTGTAAATATGCAGTCGATTCGCCGTATCTTGGTCCGAATATTTATAAGTGGACGCATAACCGTAAAGAGGATGTTTTTATTGCTCGTTTCCGGACGCAAACGGCTGTCACTGACAGGAAGTTATATATTTTCAAGCTTAGTATTTCTCCCACGTGCTCTCTTTGTTCTACGGAGGATGGGACGGAATTCCATTACGTTTTCAAGTGCCCGGCTTTTGATGCTGAAAGAACGATGCTACGGGATGCCATGGCATCTGTTAATTTCTTTCCTGATGACTGGACTGACTTTTGGGAATGTATCAACTCTAATCGTCATTGTTTTCGTCTGTTCATCAATCTCTTCCTCGGGAGCGGGCGTTTTTAGTCGCCTTTTTCCGTTGATCCTTTTTCGCTTGTTTCATCACTCTTGCTTAATAGCTTTGTTGTCTTTTTGTTTTTTGGTGCTGCTTGTCTGGATGAGTTGTTGGGCTCCTTCGTTTTAGGTTGCCCCTAGTTTATTGTTTAGGGTGCGTCTTTTTTGTGTTTTTCGGGGTAGTTTTTGTCCTCTTGTTGGGGTTATCAGTTCGTGGTTTGTTGTGTGGGCCGTCCCACGTTGTTGCTGGTGGTAAACTGGTTCTTTTTGTTCCATTGGTTTGGGTATATGTGATCATTTGAGGTCATGCCGGCCGGAGCCGCAGCGCCTACCTCAAAGCTCAAATAACAAAATAACTTTTTTCCCTTTTACTTTCAACCATGGTGGAAAGAGATATATGGAGATGCAGTAAGGTGGCTGGAGTTGACACCAAAAAAGTAACCCTAAAATCCACTACAGTAGGCCCAAACACAAGAACGTTCGTTCAAACTTTTAATAATACAGTTTTTAATTCATATTACAATAGAATGCTGCTTTAGAATGCTTAAAAATAAGCAGATCACTTTCATTTAGAGAAAAAAAATGAGCGGGTGATGTCAAAAAATTCGGTCCCTGTTCCAGGTGCTTGTTTTGTTTAGGCCTTCTCTGGACGTTTAAATTTGAGCGATAAATGGTTTCATATTTCCAACGTTTTTTACGGCATACTTCATCTCCAGCTATCTCTTTCCTCCATGACATTCAACAGAAATGGAGTACTTCAGTTGCCACGATTACAAAAAAATTCATATCTTAAAACTACATTGAGATACAGCTTTCAAACAAACTGCATTTAAAAGAGTATTTTGTTTTCCTTATACGACGGTGTAAAAATTTAAAATGTGGGATGTTTGGAAGTTTAAAAATTTGCAGTAGAGAAAATTGCAAAACCAAAATTTTATTTCAAATTTCAAAGTGTTGCCATTCGTAAAAGGGCGTATGCGTTACTCACAGATATGTTTGTTCTTTATAATATAATATATATTAAGTCTTATGTTTAAAATATTTAAAAGGAGTTAGTTAAATATTAGGAACTAACTGACCCGCAGGCGTTGCCCGGTCCCGTTATAATAACCTAAAATCCCAAATCTGTAAGTTTGACTTTTAACCATTAGTATCACTTACCACCGACCACTCTGTTCTAATCAAATCTGTTTCCGAACAAAACTCTGTTATTCAATCTACCTGTAGATATGTTAGTTGAGGCAGTGGAGACACAAGAGTAAAATCCCCGCGGAGGGAGGGTTGAATTGGGGTAGGAGGAGAGAGAAGCAAGTGCTTTTTGAAAAATGCTTATAATTTGTGTACTGGAATCTTTAGTCAGAAATTTAGACTGGAACCTGACTGGTACAGGATTTTAATTTAAGAAATTGTTAAAATTACTAATCGGAAATAGTGGTAACTGCTACTTATAAAATAACTTTAAGACTGCGAGAGGTATTAATTAAGATATTATTGTAATTTGGAATTAGTTTCAATGAGCTAGGAATAATAGGAGTTGAGTTATTAAGACTGTGCTCAATTAAGCAAAAATCGCCTAAAAGGTGAGGGAGAAGAGGAGGTACAAGTGGTCTTCGGCAAATGACTAATTAAGACTACTGGAATCCTTGGTTAAAATTTGGCCTGGTACCTAAGCCAGAAATCTAACTTAAGAAATTTGCTGAAATTACTATTCGGAAATAGTGGTAACCACTACTCATAAATTATCTTTAAGGCTGGAGATTTGATAATTCCAATATTAATGTAATTTTAAATTAGTTTCGAAGCTATATGAAAATAGAAGTTAAGTTATTAACACTCTGATGCCCATGGTAGCATTTCTGCTACCATTGGCTCAGCAACAATTTTTTAGCACGAAATTTTATAATCCATATTTTAAGTCCTTACTGTAATGAATGCACATTTAGGTAATGCTACTTATGCATTTTTAATGCAGATGGAGCATTAAAAAAAATAGTTTGAAGCAACATGTCTAACAAAAAGGAAAAAAAATTGCATTTACAGTGGTAAATTTTTTCTCAATTTTTCAAATATTTTATAGAAATAAAACTAAATACATATGATCAGTAGGTATAAAAAGAGTTACAGCTATATCCTACAAAAAAAGTTGAATGCAAATTTCTTTTTATTGGCAAAATGAGTAATTAAAATCAAGGTAGCAGATCTGCTACCACGAGCAACAGTGATCATGAGCCCATGGTAGCATCTTTGCTACCATATTATTTTCAAAGGAAATTTATACATCTTTGTGTTCCATTTGTACTTAAAAAATTTGTTTTACCTTTTATTCACATGCTCATTTTGTTAAATAAATCCAAAATAAATTAGTTGAAATTTATAATTTTTCATATACAATAAAATAAATTATTTTTGCTTTTATATATTCTTGAACAAAATATTGAAACTCCTTTTTAATATGTAAATAAAGACAATTAATATAAAGTAAATCCGGCGTGGGACTTTATATTTCTAAATGTAAATATAAACATAAGTTCTAAGTATAAAAAGTCTCTTGTTGAGCCATATCACTCATGTATGTTATATATAGTATGTTTCTTTTGTGTGGTATATATATATTACACTAACTGATCCCGCGCTGGAGTTTACTATATTTTTAATTAATTGCTGTGTTTATTGTGAGTTAAATTTTATTGAGCGTTTTGAATTTTTGGAACAAAAAATAGGAAAGCTTACAGGAAATGGCCGTTATCATGTTGTTGTTGTTTTTTAATTAAAAATGAAGTAATAATTTATTTAGATTCCGGATTGCTTTTTTGCCTCCGCAATATTTTTACACGTCTGTAAGTAAAATTTCATGATTCGAGCTTCTTAATTGTGTATATTTCTAGAAAGATAGGTATACCGTGTGTCCTAAAAAGGACTGACTGATTTTAAAATTCAATAACTTGCAAACGGTAACAGATATTTAAAAAATTATTACAGTAGGATTATGTATGATGTCAGAATTTTTTTTTACTGTAATTCTTCATGTTAGTCCGAATTACAAACAACAGATGTGGTTGCAAGCAATAGACGCTAAATTCAGGCTCGATTTTTGGTATTTCGGAACCAACTCAGTACATTTTAATCTTCTTATTTTCGCATGGAAGAAGGGAAAAGCCAAAAATCGGAACTGTATTTAGAGTTTATTGCGTACAGCGCCTCTATGATTGCTATTTGTAACTAAAACTGAGAATCGTAGTATAAAAATTGATATCTTACATAAACCACCTGCAAAAAATTTTTAATAGCTATTATCATTTCCAGGTTATTGAATTTTACAATCTGGCAGTCCTTTTTAGGACAACCGGCAGTTACAAAATTTTATTTTTATATGTGATAGAGAAACAAGCCATTCGTTACCATTGGCAAAAATAAAAACGTTTTGTTTTGACCGCTACTTGCTATTTTAGTGCTATTTACATATGTATATGCACAAAATCAAAAAGTAAAATGAGGTTTTCTTATTATTATTATACTGTAAAATTGAATAAATGGTGGAAAAAATAAAATTATAAGAAAAATTTGTATATATATATATATATATATATATCTACCCTATATATATAAAATCCGAATGAAACGAATTCATGAAATGATTTTATGAAACGATTTTATGAAAGGACTGTATGAAACGACTTTATGAAACGATTTTATGAAATCACTGATTAAACAACTGATTAAATTTCACTGCGAGTTCTACCAAAATATGGAATATTATGCGATGAAATAAACACCAAAAACTCCGTATTGATCCGCAGACCTCAAAACTGGTATTAGAATTTTTAAATTCGAATTAATTTTCGAGATATTAATTTTTTTCTAATTTAAAATACTTTTCTCTAATGATGGTAACTCATATTTTAATCATATCACATATTTTGTTTTCATATTTTAGAAAAGGTTATCATTTTAAACTAATTTGGCGACCAGTATGATTCCCTTAAATCTATGCTAAGAAATGTATCATGTTACTTTTATTCATAATTTAATTCGTATTTCATTATCATTTTATTTAATACAAATCTTTCATTTAAAACTGAAACATTTAAAATTAGTTCTTTCTTTTTTTTTTAAACGAAACCAAAAGAAAAATATTAGGCACATATGTCATATACGCATCGGGGTACCTAATTGGCACCAAAATGGAGTTATTTTGCCTGACATGGTAACCCGGCTATTGTTGATTATTTATTAGTAAATGTTTATTTACATTTATTTTCTTTCTACTTAAAAAAACGTTATAAATTGTTTTGTTCTATAGTTATTACATGGTTCGCACGGATACCGGTATTTCTCCAGGAAAACTATATGTATATTTTTATGGAAAAAGAAATGTAGGTTAAACGCGTAAAATTTCGGCTTCTTTTAAGAAGAGATTTCCTATAAGAGAATACTGGTGCCGAAATTTCTGGTGCCTTGATTTCTAGTCTGCAAAAATCAAGGAGGTGGCCGAACCATGTATTAATTAAACTTTTTTTTATATTTCTTGTTATTCCGTATTAAAAATAATATAAAATAATTAAAAAATACATATGTAAGTGGTATTCGAAAACGAAGTCTTCGCCAAATTGTCGTAAAAAAAAAAAAAAAAAAAAAAAAAAATAAAAGAAATCACGCCAAACCCGGTGCATATATGACATGTGTGCCAAATATTAAATAATGCAAGAATTCATGACATTTAATTTCAACTTCAAAGCAATGTTTTAATGCTACTACTTAGTTATCCTGTCGACTAATTTTGCCAAATTATATAAATCGCCAAATTATACAAATTGACATAATGTGTATTTTAAATAACAAAAGAACAAATAAATTAGTATAACATTAATAAAAATACAAATAAAACGTCGAAATAAAAATCACTTGATGGCGTAAACACGTGTAACTTCCTTAAAGTCAAGTGAATGTTACAATTACGATCAACCATTATTGGCATTTAATCTTATAGTTTGGCGATAAAATTTTGTCGATGGGATAACCAAGTAGTATCGTTTTAATTTAGCACTCGAAAAATAAAAAAAATGCTAACTGGTGAGCTAAGAAAAAGCTATTGGCGAGATTTGCACCCGGCTAACATAAAAGTACCAAGAATTCTTTGCGATCATGGCAACTTTTATGTAGTTATATTCGAAAAATAATTTTGATTCTTTAATCAAAATGGAAACCTTTCTTATGAAAAGCGAAGGGATCAGTCCATAATTGTTTATGGCAGTTACATAACTTGGACAATTATAAGTGAAATGATGGCGATAGAATAACATTTGGGGCCTTATCACTTGTGACTGGCTAACATTAAAATACCAAAATGGCCACCTAGAATATAAAAAGCGAAGGGATCAGCCCGTAATAGTTTATGGCAGTTACATAACTTGGACTATTATTATAGAGATTGTTTTCAATTCTAAAAACAGCGCAAAGAATAATATTTCCTACCGATTAAAATTTTATTTACACGTGACTGTTAAAAACCGAAAAAAATCTTTAAAATTACTATTAAGTGAGTATGTGTTATAAGCAGGAAAATATTGAAAATTATGTCTTGAAAATTGTATTTACACGTGAATATTAAATGAGAAAGGGAATTTTAAAATAATGAATGGCACCAGAATTTACAAACAAATTTCGAAATACGAAAATGGCACCAAAATTTACAAACAATAAAAGGAATATAAGGAAATAAAATAAATAAAACTTAATAAAAGGAAATTTTTCATTCCAATATTCTGGTGCCAGTATGGCATTTATGAATTAAAATTAAGTGGTCCAAAAACGAATCACCGTCCTTGAAGGGTTTAAAGCAGTAAATTGTAGTAATTGTAGTAAATTGTATTATGTTAGTCGTTTTATGACGCTGTTAAATATACCGGGAGGCAAAGACTGTGTTTACTTAATACATTTTATTTTAGTCTTTTCTAATGTTTAACTAACCTTCTTTAATCAAACGCGAAACAACTATTGGATGTTTTAACAGCAATTGATTCGGCCTTAAATTTTCGAAATCAAAGGGCAGATTAGCATGCTTTTAGATTCTACAGTATCTACAGTGTCTGAATGGGAATTGGCGAGCGTAGCTTGCAGGGGGCAGAGCCCTTTAGTATATATATATATATATATATATATATATATAAACGAAGAAAGAAATCGTATTAAATCATACCAAAAATTATAATTATTTTACAAAAACAAAATATTTTTTAAATATGGTAAAATCCTTCGTATTTCATCTTAATCCGTGCATGGTAGCATACAGGGTGGTTCAGCCCTATAATTCAAAAATGATAAGACAAATAGAGGGGACCTAAATAAGCAAATTTCGTATAAGAATGTGATTGCAGAAATGCAGTGTTGGGGCAGTAGAGGGAGTAGTTAAGTTCGGTGTACGAAAGCGCTTCGCTAGTTTGAATCGTCATTCCCTCACGGATTTCGAGCAATATGTACGGTTACACACATGCGGAGCTCTTCGACATGCATTTTATATATGAGGCTAAGTAAGAAAAAGGTTCACACACAACACACACATCAACGAAGGACTATGCTCTACTGTGCGTAATACTGCTTCTTCCACTGCAGAAATTGCGCAATATCTTACAGTGCCCTTATCACGTTTGGAAGCATAAAACGATCCACTCGGGCACAACTCCTAATGAAGACGCTCAAATGTTCAGGGATCCGGCAGAATCCTACCCTGGATTCGTTCAATCTAAATCCTTTGAGCAGCCAATCTATTTCCTTGCCCAATCCCGTACAAGAAATGCATGCCGGCAAGCTCCGTATTGGTGTAATATTGTATGTTGCTGGAAACTGTGCGGGAAACGACGATTCAAGTCAACGAAGAGCATTCATTAGCCGCATTCAACAGCGCCCTCTACTGCGTCAACACTGCATTTCCGCACCCACATTCCTATACGAAATCTGCTTATTTAGGTTCCCTCTACCTGCCTTTACAATTTTTGACCTATAGTTCTGAACCACCCTGTATATGATACCATACAGAAATCCTTTAATATATAATAAAATCTCATTTTTTTTAGTCCCCGGTATGGAATGCTATTTCTTTCTCTCAGCTTATTTTGTGTCGCCTCCAAAAAATAACGTTACCTTACAGAAGCCAGCCATGAAACAAAGCAGTACGATTAAATATTCTGTAGCAATTTTTTAAACTTCTAAGCATCGCACGGTTTCAATTTTTATACTGTCGTATTCAATAAAAGTACTTTTAAATGCAATTTGTTTGAAAACTGCATCTCCATTTATTTTTGAAATATTAATTTTTTTGTAGTTTTTGGAGCCAATTGCTTAATATTGGCAACGGAAGTACTCCATTTCTGTAGAAAGTAAAGGAAAAATAGTTGTAATATATTAATTATATCTTTTTGTTGCCGTTTTTTCATAACAACCGAAAGAAAATGTAATTAAAATACGTGCTATTTTGAAAAAATATAAACGAATGATTTCTGTTAAAAGAATGGAACTATTATAAACCATATTTAATTTTAAGTATCTACTTTCTTTAATGACGACATCTTTTTGCTGCATTTGTGTATTATTTCGCGATAGTGACGTCCTATGCATACTTTACTGTAGATGTAAGAGTGGATCGTAAATGTGGAATTCTTAAGCGGATGCGAATGACGTCATTTTACATAAAATAAAAGCGTGTGCTCTAAGTCTTAAAATTGAAATATGTTTTGTACTATTTATATCTACATTTTTTTTCATCGGGGGCGACACTAAATTCTGAAAAAGCAGAATCCCTGTTTTCTAGTATTTTTACTTTATTTGATCCACAGCAGCATAAATAAGACAAAAAATAACTTTTTCCATAGCAATTTCTTGTAGTGGAAATTAGAGGGTTAAGATAGGGCTCAGTTAAGCAAAATGCATTGAAGGGGGCAGGAGAAGGAAGTAAAATGCAAGTGTTCTTTGACAAAAGACTAAGACAGCTGGAGTCCTTGGTAAAAAATTCGGACTGGTACTAAACCAGGAACTTTATTTAAGAAATATGCTGAAATTACTAGTTTGAAATAATGGTTACTACTCTTAAATTAACTTTAAGACTGTGAGTGCTGATGATTAAGATGTCAATTTAATTTGGAATTACTTTCGAAGAGATGCTCAGCTAAGCAAAAATCGATGGAGGAGGAGAGGGGAGGGGAGATGCAAGTGCTGTTCTACAAATGACTAATTAAGAATACCGGTGTCGTAGGTCAAAAATTTGGACTGGTATTTGAGCCAAAAACTTAATTTAAGAAATTTGCTGAAATTACTATTCGGAAATAGTGGTAACCACCACTCATAAAATAACTTTAAGACCACGACAGGTGATAATTATGATACTAATGCAATTTGAAATAGATCGAACAGATATGATTAATAAAGATGAAAATCGTTAGATGAAAATCAAATTGAATGAGCCAAACCTTGTTGAAATCGGTAACATAGTACCCGAAATAAGAGTTCTCTCTCTGGCAGGGTAAGGTGGCTCTAAAAACCGTAAGATAATTGTAAGCTAAGTTGAATGAATCAATTCTTGTTGATATCCCACCTATAGAATCCGTGAAAAAAAAAATGCGGCATTAATATTTGAAAATTGTAGGGATATGTTTAGGAAAACATTTTCTTAACTTTAAATAAAGGGGGAGAAAGCCTTATGAACAAACACTTAACTCATATCAAGGGACTCTTTCCACAGAACACATAAATAAACTTCGATTAAGTCTATAAAATCATTTTATGTCTTTAACATTTGGCAACGCTTAATAATTAATATCCTTTCGTATCCCAAATTATATAGGGTTCAGCTTATCTGCAGAAACGGATCTCTTTTAAGTTCAGTTTTTAAGTACGGTTAATTAATCCGGTGGAGTTACCGCACACTAATCGAAACATAAACTCGGTGCAAAAAACTGCAATGGATGAACAACCAACTTTCTCAAAACCCCAATATAAATAATTTGACAATTTAATAATGTACTACGGTATCATGTCTTAAAGTTCATGTATTATAGTTAGAAAGAGCACATAACAGCTTGCGTTGAAACTTTAAGAAAAATTTATCTAATTTTTATGAATATCCATTACCATAAACATGTGAGCTAATTTAATAAGTAAAAATCGAGAGACATCGAAAAGTCAGTTTTTATTTTAATTTTGCATTTTTACAATATTTAGGTTTTTTTTATGTTAGCTTACTTAATTTTAGTTATTTTTTTAATTACATTAATTTGATTTAGCACTTATTGTAGTACAATTTGATGACTTTTAAATTATATACAATTTAATTTATATAAGCAAAAACGTTTCAGTTTCCAATAGCATAGTTTTTCTTTTTTTATGTAGCTTACACTACAAAAGGTAAAAAGCAACATATTGCAGCCGTCTGTTATATATATATATATATATATATATATACACTATTATAGTATTAAACTGTTTAGTTTTTTCAATATTTTGAGATTTCTTAGTGGGTTCTGTAAGCCGATCAGCTTTACTATGCTATTATTTTAGTATAACGATTAATGTATAATATTATTACATGCCATCGTCATTCAGAAGTTTGGTTAACATCGTTATACGAGGGTCACTCTGAAATGTTTGAGATACAACTAGGTTTTTAAAGTTATACTTACAAAATTTTAGGTGTGTTGAAAGTAGACTCCTCCAGCATCAATGCACTTTTGTAGACGAATTTTCTATAGATTAAATGCCTCAAGCCATTCATTTCTTGGAATAGATGAAAAAAAAATGCATTTATAGCCACATAAATCTCTTCTTCTGAATGAAAACGACGTCCACGTAAGTTCTTTTTTAGATTAAAGAATAACCAAAAGTCACACATAGCTAGATCAGGTGAATACTGCGGATGTTCTATCACTTTAATTCGTTTTTGTTTAATTATCTCAACTGTTAATCCTGCTGTATTTGAAGATGCATTGCCATGGTGAAGCATTAGTCCCCTAACATTCACTTCTTGTAGAATTTCTGGAAGACATTTAGTGGTATATCAGTTTGCTGTTACTGTCTTCTGTCCTTCCAACTTGATAGCTTTGACCAATCCCGTACTTCTGAAGAAAACGGCATAATTACTTTTTTCAATGCGCGTTGTCTTTTCACCATTGTCGGCGTGGCATCATCTTCAAGGACCCATACTTTGCTTTCTTGACTTGTTGGAACGTCAAAAAACGGTATGTACGTTTCATCATCCATTACAATTCTAGAAATGATGCGGTAGCCACCATCATTTAGCAATTTAAGAGTTTCTTTACTGATTCTGACACGCTCCTCTTTTTGGTGCTCAGTTAGATTATGGAGAACCCAACGGCAAACTACTTTTTTCATATGCAATTCTTCATGAATAATTTTGTGTATGGCTGCGGATCCGATGGTAAGTTCCTTCTGTATCATTTGATAGGTACAGCGATTATCATCCATTAGCATTTTTCGTATGGCAGACACATTATCTAGGATTACTGCCGAATGCGGCCTTTCTGTGTGTTCTTCATCCTGAAGAAAATTGCGACCTCTACTAAATTCTTTAAACCATCTGAATACAGTAGCACGAGCTGAAGATTCATCACCAAATGCTAATTTCAACCGTTGAATGCATTCTTCTTGATTTAATCCTGCTTTAAAATCGTAAAAAATCATAGCACGAAAACGTTCTCGCATCAACTCCATTTTCTCTGCTGTTTAAAATTTATTCTACGCTAAAAAAGTTGAAGTAAGTCAGTAAAAAATCGTCTGCTGTGATAAAATACTTTGTATTTTAAAATTAAAACCGTTATTTTTATTTTGTAAATTCTCGTCTGCACGTATCTCAATAATTTCAGAGTAACCCTCGTATGAACTTGTAAGAAAATTTTTTATTAAAAGGTATTACATGAATATATATATATATATATATTAATGACATTAAGCTATTTCAAATGCATTGAAATTGATGTAAATCACTGAAATTCACTACAAGATGATTACTATAGAGCGTTCTTAGTATGTATCGTTCATTTACAGGAACACACAAAAGAAATCAGTTACAGTACTGTCTTTGAGCAATACTTGTTGAAAGTGGGGTTTTAATTTCAGTATCGGCTTTGGAATTTAACTTTTTGCATGTTACTCGATGTGTATAAATTCTATCCGTAGTATACCGGGGTGCACAAAAGAAGACAGTAGTCACTCACAAAGGCAGTAGACACTCTGGCCGAAACTCAACACCACTACTGAATAATAGTTGTTGTGAATTGTAATTAGCCTGAAACACTGCTGTGCTTTTTTAAAATGCAAACTGCTGACGAGGCCACAGATTTTTGGTTGTTTTTTCTTGATTTTTGCTTGTTCAGGTTATATTTGTTGAAATTTCTTCGATGTTTGTTGGTTATTCTTATTTTAATTACGGTGCAAGGTTCTGGGTCTGTCGAATACATTTAATACATAATGTGCTCTATGCATATATATATATGTGTGTGTGTGTGTGTGTGTGTATCTGATTTTTGACATGCTGTATCTCTCGTATTTATGAACCGATATGGATGTGACTTAGTATGTGCATAGTACATACCACTGTCTCGATCAAGTTCGTTAGTTAGCTTCATCCGCCATCTTCTTTCAAAATGGCGTTCATTTAATTAAAAAAAATTAAAATGTTAAAAATTATGTGCAAAGAAATTAGAAATTGAAAAAGATTTCTTTCTTAAATGTTTGATCTTGATTCAAGGATTCCGGAGCCTTTTTTGCTTCGTCTTTATCTTAAGCACGAAAGAAAAAATCATGCGTCAAGAATCGATTATGACACATTTTCCAACATATTTAGAATAATGTAACAAAACTTCACCGTTTAATAAGTTGAAGCAAGTTGTCTAATTGAAGCATTTGGAAACACATTAACACATTTGAAAACGCAATTTCAGCAATTTCCATTTACAGTCGGAAAATTATCCGAAATATTTGAGCAGCCCTTTATAATATATATAGATTTGTATCTATAAACTTCATGCATACAAAACTTTAGTTCAATTAGGAAATAAATACCACAGTTTAAAATTCCCCTTCAGAAGTTTCCACTAATAATGAAAATGATACAAGAATTCTTTTGTGCTCCCCGGTATACTACGTATAGAATTTATACACAACTAGTAACATGCAAAAAGTTAAATTCCAAAGCCGATACTGAAATTAAAAACCCACTTTCAACAAGTATTGCTCAAAGACAGTACTGTAAGTGATTTCTTTTGTGTGTTCCTGTAAATGAACGATACATACTATGAACGCTCTATTCTATAGTAATCATCTTGTAGTGAATTTCAGTGATTTACATCAATTTCAATACATTTGAAATAGCTTAATGTCATTAAAATACACTGCAAACGATTTTTTCTTATTGACCATAATGTAACCGGATTCTTTTGAGTGCACCTGTAAATAAACTATTAATGCCACACACTTTATAATAAAAATAATCAGAACCGTTACAGTCCATAGCGGAAAATCAGAAACGTTAAAGTCCGTAGCGGAAATGTTTCTGAAAATGTAGTGTAAACTATGAATTCTCTTGGGTAACTTATTAAATCGGAAAAGTTAATCTCATGTCCATGTAAAGTATTTGATACGAATATTCGGATTTTCTGCACATGCCCAGTACATTCTACAAACGTCGTGATCACGTTGGTCACTACAAACGTCTCGTGACTTTTATTGTTCTGGGGTTGAAAGTAACGAGGAGACGTTACGTACATTTTGAAGAAAGCAAGCATTTATGTTATATATATATATATATATCTTTATTTAAGAAAGTAATACGCTTTTTTAAAAGAATTATAATTATTCGATTGAATTCTATTGAATAGTGATATTAGTGTTACTGTTTATAGTTTGTTGCAGATACAAAGTTAAATAATTCGTTTGAAATGTATACTCTTGTCCATGAACCTATGACAGATATAAGATACTAGATATTTGATTAACGAATAATAACAGGATTCGTACGCATCAAGTGATTGAGGGGATTTTAGGTATTTTCTTATCAGAAATTTCGTAAAGTACTGGTTGGTATATTTGAAGATAGAATTTTTTTTCAGTAAATTAGACGAATATCCCTTTACGAAAATTAAACACACATACTTTTTGTAAACAACACACATTTAGTAAAAGGTCCGTGAAGAGTACGAACCCTGAATAATGTAGTGTTAGTAAAGTATAGATAGCACTGTTTGTATGTTTTTATCATCTTTTCGTTTTGAACTTATGTTCCGATTCACAACTTTTGTAATGATGAAATATATTGTTTATGTGACTGAAGAAATTAATTCACTTATACTATACGTTTTATCCTATTTGTTTATGAATCATACATTTGTAAAAGAGATCTTATTAAAAATTTGATTTATAGATCGATAAAAAGTTCTTTTTTAAAATGCAGTCTCGTGAGTTCCATCCTTCAAATAGATTTACTTTGAAAAATTTAATTTCCCTACGAAAATAGATGGATTTTTTATACTTTTTAATCCGGAAGCAGTCGCATGGTGTGTAATATGCCCCGGGCGCGTACGGTTTTTACGACGGCCACCACTATTTTTTTTTTAAACAGTATTCTTCAACTAAATTTATTTCAGAGTTTATAGACTTTGTAAGGTTACGATTACTATTTGTATTTATTGGTGACAAAGGAAAAACCATTCACACTCTGGGTATGCGGAACTTCCCCGGGTTAATATATATATATATATATATTAAATCTTATAATTATATAATACTATTTCAAAATATTTCATTCACAATTTTTGTTGGTGGTCGGTAATGTTTGTTTAATGGTTATATATATATATGACCTTTGTGTCACACTGTAACTCTCACATTTATGAACCGATTTGGGTGTAACTTGGTGTGTACATACCAATGTCTCGACCGAGTTCGTTGGCCAGCTTCATCCGCCATCTTGTTTTAAAATGGCGGCCATTTAAAATTAAAAAAAAATTAAACTTTAAAATGAGGTACAAAAAGTTAGAAATTGAAAAAGAATTTTTTCTTATGTGTTTGACCTTGATACAAAGATTCCGGAGCACTTTTTGTTTCGTCTGTATCTTAAAAATGGCTTAGTTATAGCACTTTGAATTTCTGTTGTTGCTGACATTTTGAAAAGGTCTTAAATTTGTCGTACGATAACAGGCGTATTTATGAACCTATTTGGATGTAGCTTGGTAGGTACATAGTGCATACCAATTTCTTGAACCGAGTTCGTTGGCCAGCTTCATCCGCCATCTTGTTCCAAAATAGCAGCCATTTAAAAATTAAAAAAAAAAAATTAAATTTTAAATGAGGTGCAAAAAATTTAGAAATTGAAAAAGATTTTGTTCTTATTGTTTGACCTTGACCTTGATACAATGATTTCGGAGCATTTTTGTTTTGCCTATATCTTAAAATATAGCTGAGTTATAGTACTTTGAATTTCCAGCGTTGCTGACATTTTGATACGATTTGATTTTTGTCACGCGATAACACGCGTATTTATTAACCGATTTCGATGTGTGAAGGCATACATTGTATATGTATATAGCAATGTTTCTACCAAGTTAGCTGGCCAGCATCACCCGCCATCTTGTTTAAAAATGGCGGCCATTAATTTTATTTAATTTAAATTTAAAATGAGGTGCAAAAAAATTTGAAATTGAAAAAGATTTCTTTCTTAAGTGTTTGACCTTGATACAAGGATTCCGGAGCATGTTTTGCTTTGTCTTTATCTTTAAAAATGGTTGAAATATAGCACTTTGAAGTTCTAATGTGGGTGACATTTTGAAAAATCTGATTTTTTGCCAGCAACAGCACCCGTATATATCAACCGATTCCAATGTGAGTGAGCATGTGCACAGGAATTACTAAGGTCTCGAATAAGTTCATTGGATAGCTTCACCCATCATGTTGTTTTAAAATGGCGGGCACTTCAGGATATCGCCGAATTTGGTGACCAAATATGAGTCACTTTAAATAAAACCAGTTTGGATACAGCTGACTAATTTCGCGAAATGCTCATTCTCATTCAGTATTGACAAAAATTAGTATTGAATCTTCTATAATCGGTTCCACTAATTTGAGCTTCGTGTGTTTGAATAGTATAAGCTGGCTCTTTAAAAATAAAAATAAGGAATATGAAAGCTACCTCTTCCTCTTCGCATTGGCCGGAAGGACTTTTTGAAATGCTTTGTCTTTTTTGTTAATACATTTTTAATATATTGTTTTACAATTATCATGCTTGGACAGACGGACAGACAAACCGAATTTGTAAACACTTTTTAACTTTGTTGAAAGTATTAAAAAAGGTTGAAAAATTGCAGATTGAATTCTTAGGGTGGCTGATGATTTTGAAACAATCTGATTTTTGTCATGCGATAGCACGTTTATTTATTAACCGATTTGGATGTGACTAAGCATCTGTGCAGGACATACGAAACTTTCGACCGAGTTCGCTAACCAGCTTCGTTCTCCATCTTGTTTCAAAATGGCAGCCATAAAATTGATATCTTTTAAAATTCAAAAAAGGTACAAAAAAGGGGGAGGGATTAGAAATTGAAAAATCTTTTTCTTTTAAGTGTTTGACCCTGATACAAGGATTTCAGAGCATTGTTTTCGTCTCTGTATTATAAAACGGCTGAGATATAGTAGTTTGTAATTGTAGGGAGTCTGACATTTTGAAACAATCTGATTTTTGTTATGGAACTCATACATATTAAACGATTTCAGTGTGATTGAGCATGCGTACAGGATTTATCAAGGTCTCGACTAAGTACATTGGTTAGCTTCATGCACCATGTTGTTTTAAAATGGCGGGAACTTCAAGATATCTTCAAATTTGGCGTCCAAACATAAACCGATCTATATGAAGCTAAGTTGTACATGTACATAACTGACTTATTTGGAGAAACTCTCATTGATATTTAGTATTGACGAAAACTGTTATTGTATCGTCTATATTCGGGTTCTACGAATTTTAGCTTCGTGTGTTTGAATAAAACGAGTTGGATTTTTTAAAACAGGGACTGTGAAAGCTACCTTTCCTCCAGGCATAGGCCGGAAGGAATTTTTGTATTTCACATTGCGGTAGGAGAGACCGGGGCTAGTTGGCTACAGGGGTAAGTAGACGCAGTCCTCATAAATCGCCTGTTTGTAGATAGATTGCGCAACCAGTCACAGAGCACCCTTTTTCTTGCTTTTTACAATCCTCATTGTAGTTTTGCAGCATTACCTACGTGCAGTGGACATTTATTATGATTTTTCTGTTTTTTGTTGCTTCATTCTTTTTCTAATTTCTAATACTTATCTTAATAATTTCGATTTAACTTGTGCAGCTTTTCTTAGTCTATAATTAATTGTACCTACCCCATATGTGATTTACTTGGATTATTTATGCTTAGGTGGTACGTGTCCTTTTTGTGAAGAAATTTATTATGGGGCTAGTAGGCGCATTGAACACAGGGCAAGTTGGCTCGGTGTCTGGTGTGTGCTGGTCGCTTGAAAAACAGAAAACGCCGAGAAAAGTGGTTGCAATGCAAGATTTTGGGCACACGAGGCTTGCCCAATGGGAAACACTCGATATTTTATTTGTGATAACTGTAACTTTGATGATGATATCGAGTAGGATAGAAGTTAGTCAATGTTAATGTTTTCTTCACTATTTTTATGTCTGTATAATTTACGTTGTACGGTGATAATGCCGTTGTTTAAACTTACTGGTAATAATGAAATTGATTTCTCTTAACTGCGTGTCTTGTTTGAGTTTCATTTAAATTTTTATAAAGCGTGTGCCAACGTATTCCATAGGTATAGGCAACTTGCCCCGTAACGGGGTAGGTTGGCGCACAATTTTCATTTTACTTTAGGCTTCCGCTAAACATAAACTACAAAAGCTACAAACTCAAAACTCCGGGTATTTATAGCTCAATGCCTGTTCTTTAAATTACAGTTAAAATCTCATAACAAACTTAAACAAAAAATTAATAATAATTAATAACTGAAAACTGCGCGTACTAGCCCCGGTCTCCACTATCAAAATATTTGATTTTCTAATCTTAGGAGACGTTGCATACTTCTACTTATGTCTGGGTCTATATCTATCTAATGATGTCTGGGGAAGTCAAGTATTTTGTAAAGATTCTTAAAGTTGTGTTTTTCCGGCATTATCTGAGAATTTCATTTAAAAAATTTCGACCTTTTCTTGCGGGTAAAAAAGGATCATACGTTTCGTGCTATGCGCACTAATCAAAACTTTGTCCACACTTATCGAGTAAGAATCTAAAAAAAGTTTATCGCACTAACTAAAACCGCACTAAGGGAGCGCGCAAGGGATACATGTAATTTGCCTTTTTTCCATTTCATTACTTCCCGCTTACTCACAACTTTATTAGCAAGCTTCTAGCACAAGAAAGTGAAAAGCTGGATATTGCAGCCTCTGAAGGATAAGAGTTCAAGAAAATTTTGATGTATTTTCACCGATCTCTAGACAATAAAGCCATCCCTAGTTGATGTAGTAAATGTTGAATTATATATATCTATGTATCCATACAAAGATATATACATCTATATATCCATTTATATACATATATGTGTGTGGGTTTTAATGTGAGCACTGTATTACTTAAGCTGAAAAGGCACTGAAACTGATACTCTTCAAACTGTGAACTATTGTTACTATAGCAAGGGAAAAAATTCAAATTGAATAATTTTTTAACCAATCCTTTCGGTTAAATAAAAACAACTTCGTCAAT
The DNA here is from genome assembly GCA_963932465.1 of Maratus speciosus. NCBI lineage: Eukaryota > Metazoa > Arthropoda > Arachnida > Araneae > Salticidae > Maratus > Maratus speciosus. The sequence goes on along the minus strand of OZ010786.1, from coordinate 248,459,997 downwards.
TAGAAAAAAAAAATCAAAAGCCTTAAAAACTAAAACTAAAAAAAACTGTGGTACTTTTTCGTTCTAATTTTCGTCGCGATACCATGCCAAAATGTATGGTATCGCGACATTTATTTCAACCCTAATCGTGCAAACGATTTTTATTGCAAATCACATTAACATTTGCTAATTATTGAACGTGAATATTTTTATGCAGGAATTTTTAATGATGGAATTTATTTTATTCCATCATAATCTCGCAAAATTTTTTAATTTGTTATTTTTTGAATAGAAAATATTTATTACTGATACTGATATAGATTTTACAATTCGCAGTTAGCTGATGATGAGGAAGCTACAATAAAATTATTTCAGAAGTTAGGAATAATACATATAAAAATGTTTTGTTCAAAAAACCATGAATGTCTTCATTGAAAGGATGAAATGTTTACTGCAATGTGAGACATACATATTACGTACGCCATGCTTCAGTAGTAAAAGACATTTACAATTTAAGACTGCAGTTTAAATTGACTATATTTTATTACTTGCAAAATACTTATTTATTCGGTACTTCTTAGTTATCCCGTCGACCAATTTCGCCAAATTATATAAATCGCCAAACCACTCGCCAAATTATACACATTGACATAATTTTTTATTTTAAATAACGAAAGAACAAATAAATTAGTAAAACATTAATAAAAATACAAATAAAACGTCTCATTAATGGTTTTATTGGCCATTATTGGCATTTAATCTTACAATTAATTAATTAATGGCAACCATTATTGGCAATTAATCTTACAATTTGGCGACAGTAATTTGGTCGACGGGATAACTAAGAAGTACCATTTATTCTTATATTTTAAGTATTTATTTTGGTACCCGTCGACCAATTTCGCCAAATTATATAAATCGCCAAACCACTCGCCAGATTATACAAATTGACATAATTTTTATTTTAAATAACGAAAGAACAAATAAATTAGTATAACATTAATAAAAATACATTTAAAACGTCGAAATAAAAATCACCTGATGACGTAAATACGTGTAACTTGCTTAAAGTCAAGTGAATGCGACATTTTCGATCAACCATTATTGGCATTTAATCTTATAGTTTGGCAATAGATTTTTGGTCGACGGGATAACCAAGTAGTACCATTATTTTTATTGATTTAAAAAAATGGTAGGTCAAAGTCTAATTTTCAAAAGTTATATTTTTTAAATACTCATTTTTTTTTTATCAAAAAATTATTTTTTTTTTCAAATGTATCATTTCATTTTTGTGCCAACTATTACGCTTGGTGACAATGGTGTTGGCATAACAGGGAAATACCAAAACAGTTACTGGTTTTATTTCAAATGTAAAGAAAAAAGGTTTAATGAGCAATAAATATTGTAAATATGACTATAACTCACATTCTACTGAACAGAATTTTGTAGAACTTACACTGTTAAATAGTAAATTTGGTTTATAAATGGTTTAATGTATAAACCATCATTCTAAGTTGCTACGGGAGTTCTAAAATTAGGTAAACTCGATTATGAAAGATTTCAAGTTAACTAATTAAATGCACAGCAAATTAGATAATATTTCAGGGATTTTTTCAATATTTATCATATCATTCTGTGTTGTTTAGTTACGGAGCTATACGGAAAAAGTTCTCAGTGGTACAGTAAAGAAAATTGGAAGATATACGCTACAAAGATAGAGTATACTATAGAGTATATATGCTGTAGTTATGGAAGTTGAGCTGAGTTCCTTAAAAAATTGAAAAGTGATGCAGTATATACCTACCCCTACCTCCTAGAGAGTTCTATAATCAGGTTAACGCAATTATGAAAGTTATATTTAACTATTTCAATATATATATATATATATATATATAATGCAAAGAGAAATTTTATTCCTGCCGCTTATATCTTGAGTTCTGCTGAATAGATTTTGACGGGACTTACATTGTTAGATAATTTTTCAGAAAAGATGTTAGCATAAAACATAACGTTCTACGTTGCTCAGTTAAATAATTCTAAAAAGAAAGTTCTAAGGGTTCTAAAAGTTCTAAATCAAATGAACCCAATTTTGAAAGATTTGCTGTTTTTAAAGGTTCCACTGAATGAATTTTTATGGGATTTAAACTGTTAATTAGATCATTTTTAGGGAAGGTTTCGGTACATTTTCCAGTTTAAAAGATTTTGCTAAGTGGATTTCGATGCAACTTGATCGGTTAGTTAATTTTTCAGTGAATGTTTTAGTATAAAGCACATATCATTTGCTGTTGCTTGGTTGTTAGGTTGCTTGATTGTAGAATTATAGACGAAATTCTACAATCAGGCGAACCCAATTATTATGAACGATCAGCCTTTTCAATAAGTCCCATTTACAGATTCTGATGAGACTTGCATTGATAATTTTTCATGAACACTTTTAGTATATTACATATTGTTCTATTGTTCTTTACCGAATCCTACACTAACAGATCAACTAAAGAAATCGGACCTTAACAGTTTAAATTTTGTATGACTCAATAAAAGATATAATAGCGTAATGACATTCATATTGCTTTCAGCAATTCGGTTGGATACACCAGGTAAATGTCCATATTGCTTTAAAACGCATGATCAAATTCACAGATATATTTTGTTTCATTCAAGATTTCTTTAGAAAAACCGACCAGCGTAGCGGGCGAAGGCGGCTAGTCTATATATATAAAAGAAAGTCTGAATTTTGTATTAATCAACGCGCAGCCCAAACTACTGAACCTAAAGTCTTGAAATTTGGGGTAAAAATTCTACTTATGACATAGAGTGCCGCTAAGAAAGGATATTTTAATATTCCACCCCTAAGGGGGGTAAAAAATCGAACGAACTTTAAAAAAATTCCTTAAAAATCTGATTTTATAGCTATTTTTCAACTGATAACATATTTCGGTGTATTTTTGTATGCTGAATCGAATGGTACTAACTAAATTCTTTTAGGTGTAATAGTTCGTGAGATATTTCGTATTTTTCTAATTTGGCGATGTCTTTGGCGCCAAAACCTCAAATTTTCGAATGATAATTTCTAAAAATATATCCGTTACTATAGAAACGGAAAAATTTAAATTGAGTAATTTTGGTAATCAATTCTTTTGGTTAAATAATTAAAACAGCTATATGAGTTAGAAAAAAATTACAAATGCCTCGAAAACTAAAATTTTAAAAAATTGGTTAATAAAAGTTAATTGGTTAATTGGTTTTTTGCTATACCAACACCATACCAAAATATATGCTACTGCGCCATTTATTTCAACTCTTAACGTGTAAACGATTTTTATTGCAAACCGTGCCAAACATTAAGATTTGCTATTTATTGAACGTGAATATATATATATATATTTATTAGTATTATTTAATCGTAGCATCGCTAAACATCTTATTTTGTTGTTTTTCTAACAGAAAATATTTATTATTAAATTATAACTTACAGTTATTACTGACACTGACATGGGTTTTACCATTCGGCAGTTACTTAATGATGAGGAAGCTGTAATAAAATTATTTCAGAACTTAGGAATAATACATATAAAAATGTTTTGTTAAAAAATGTTGAACGTCTTCATTCAAAAAATGAAATGTTTACTGCAATGACAGACATGCTTTATTACGTACGCCACGCTGCAATCATAACCTGAAATCATTTACAATTTCAGACCTGCAGATTAAATTGACTTTATTTTATTATTTTAGCGCAAAATATTTTTCTTTTATTTTAAGTATTGATTTGTAATGATTTAAAAAAATAGTTGGTGAAAATCTGTAATTTTCAAATGTTATACATTTTAAATGCTCATTTTGTATCAATTTAATTTTTTTTTTCAAATGTTTCATTTCACTTTGCGCTAATTATTATGCTTGGCGACAACGGTGTTGGTATAACGGGAAAATACCAAAACAGTTACCGATTTTATTTAAAATACAAATAAAATGGGCTTAATAAGAAATAAATATTATAAAACGGAAATATTTAATTTAAATATGAAAACAATGTTTGTACTGCTTAAAAAAATTTTCCATATTCAAAGGTTTAAAAAATATTAATAATATTTTGCAATTTGTCATTTGCTCCTGGATAAAAAGAAAAAAAGGGATACTTTTATGTTAGCCGAGCACAAATCTCGCCAATAGCATTTTATAAATCACAAATACCAGCACTTACATTTTTACTCATCATCATCTACTATATATACAAAACGCAAATTCTTATTTCATTCCGATTGACTATAACTCATGTTCTACTAAACAGAAATTTGTAGAACTTACATTGTTAGTTAACTAATTTGTTTTAGAAGTGTTTTAATGTAAAAAAATAGTTCTACTTTGCATTAGTGATAACAACGGGAGTTTTAAATTTAGGTGAACCCGATTATGAAAGATTACCTATAATTTAAAGTTCTACTGAATAGATTTTGATGCTATGCCGGAAAGTTCTCTGTGGTGTGGTAAAAAACTAGAGGATGTACGCTATATGCAGAGAGTATATACTACAAAATATATATGCTATAGCTATGGAAGGTGTGCAGAGTTTCTTAAAAAATTCAGAGTGTATATGACGTAGACCTACCTTACATCCCTGAGAGCTCTATAATCTGGGTAACGCGATTATGAAAGATATATTTAAATTTAACTATCTATAATATATACGAAATTCAAATAGAAATTTCGTTTGGGCCGCTCACAACTTGAGCTCTGCTGAATAGATTTTGATGAGACTTACATTGTTGGATAATTTTTCAGAAAAAAATTTAGTACATCATATCGTTCTTAGATGCTTAGTTAAATAATTTTGTGGGGAAATTCAAAATCCGGTGAACACGACTATGAAAGATTGGCTTTTTAAAGGGTTCTGCGGGGTGGATTTTGATGGGACTTAAACTGTTAATTAGATAAATTTTAGGGAAGGTTTTGATACATTTGCTAGTTTAAAAGATTCTGCTAAGTGGATTTTGGTGGAACTTGCTCGGTTAGTTAATTTTTTCAGGGAATATTTTAGTATAAAACACACATCGTTCTAGGTTGCTTGGTTATGGGATTTTGGCTGAAAGTTCTGGAATCAGATGATCCCAATTGTGAAAAATTAGCCTTTTTAATAGGTTCTATTGGACTGATGAGAATTGCATTGATAAATTTTCAGAGGAAGGGTATAAGTATATTACAAATTGTTCTATCGTACTTTACCAAATCCTATAGTAAAGGATCAACTAAAGAAGTTGGTCCTTAACAGCTCAAATTTTGTCGGTCTCAATAGAAAATATAATAGTATAATGACGTCCATATCGTTTGTAGCAATGTGGAAGGGCATTCCAGGTTAATGCCTATATTGCTTTCAAACGCATGATCAAATTTATAGATATATTTCGTTTGATTCACGGTTTGTTTAGAAAAACCGACCAGCGTAGCGGGCGAAGGCTGCTAGTAACATATATAACACAAAAAGTTTGACATTTGTACTACAAAAATTGACTGAGTTATTAAATTTGAAAGTTTGAGATTTTTTCGCATGATTTTGTCTTTCAATGAGGGATCAGTTAAAAGATTAATTAAAGTAATTCAAGATCAAAATCAGGGTAAAATGTCCTTTTTACGGCGAAACCACCTAGCCGGTATCGCGAAATTGGGGTATCACCAAAGAGGGTTATTCCATTTAAAAATTTTAGCTGAAATTTAGGGGTCGTATAGAAAGCGAAGAATGAAATATTGAAATTAAACTGAAAAATAAATATAAATTTATTATAATATCAGAAAACAGTCTACTATAAAAAATAAGTATGCCAAATGACGGAACCTACTAGAGATACTGCTCAAAGTGTTGTTTAACACTTTTATGGGTCGAACAACCTTCAAACGTCAAAGTAGGTAGAATCGACAACAGGAAAATAAAGCATACTCACCAAGGAATAGATAAATGGCAGTGGAATGCAAACGACCACCCGAGCTATAGCGAGCATGAAAATTGGGATTATACGAATTACAATAGTACCGCAGCGCCACACGCTCGGGATAAAACACGAGCCATCTAGCAGTGGACATGCTAGTCAGCGCTGAGATCGTGATGGAAAGCTACGCATGCATGCAATATGCCGAAATGATACTTATTTATGGTGAATGTCAAATGAATGCCAGAGAGGCGTCGAGTGTTTATTCAGAACGTTTCCCTAAGGATCTACATCCAATGCATGAAACTATAACTAATGCTGGGATTCGCCCTTTTAATTCCACAACTGAGTACGGCGGAAATAAGTGAGGCATGTGGTCAGCATGTCTGGCATTTGTTACATGCACTTGATGAGCATCCATACCAAACCTGACACTGTTGCAAGCATTGATGCTGGGTGATCATGCACGGCTATTTGATTATTGTAATTTCATGCTCAACACCTTAGAGGAAAATCCGTCATTCCTTTGTGACATTCTGTGTGATAGATTAGTCAATGTTTATACGGGGTGGCATTGTGAACGTGCACAATGTGGATTACTGGTCTCTGGAAAACCTCCACATCACCCGCGCAGTACGACACTTGTGGTGCGGTATATGGGGAACCCAGATTGTTTGACACATCTTCTACTATGGGACCTTAACGGACGATCGTCACCTGCATCTGCTACAAACACGGTACGAGATAAGTATGAAGTACCTCTCCGACATGCATGCCGAGTGTGGTTTCATCATGATGGAGCCCTCTCCACGCAAAATATCAAACGTCCGGGCGTATCTGGCCACCGAATTAGGTCAACAGATCCTTGGATATGGTGGTCCAATAGAGTGGCCACCTCATTCGCCGGACTTGACACCCATAGACTTCTACCTCCCGGGTTACATCAAGGCATAGGACTAAGTGACTGAGAATAGTTCTCTGGTTTATCTGAAGCAGCGCATCATCCTTGATTGTCGCACAGTTTACACACCTTCTGAGCTGTAACGTGTCCAGGACTCAGTACTGTCACGCATTCAATTGGGCATTGGCACCAATGGAGAACACTATGAGCAGTATCTCTAGTAGATTACGTCATTTGACATTCATTTTCTATAGTAGACCGTTTTCTGATACTATAATAAATTGATATTTATTTTTCAGTTTAATTTCAATATTTCATTCTTCGCTTTGTATACGACCGCTAAAAGTCAGCTAAAATTTTCAAATGAAATTACCCTCTTTGGTGGTACCCCAGTTTGGCGATACCGGCTAAATGTGGTTTCGCCGTAAAAAGGACATTGCACCCTGATTTTGATCTCGAGTTACTTTAATTAATCTTTTAACTGATCCCTCATTGAAAGACAAAATCATGCTAAAAAATCTCAAACTTTGAAATCTAGTAACTCTGTCAATTTTTGTAGTTCAGATGTCAAACTTTTTGTATTATATCTGTTATGATATGTGTAAACTTTTAGTAAATATAACTATAGGGACTGGGGGACCGTATAAAAAGTTAGACTTCGTAATTTTTATAAAATTGATTTTTTACTTTAAATAATCCCACAACATGAATATTTACCTCATTTGAAACGTTTTTGTAATTGGAACTATATGTCTACGACCAACGGTTGAGAAATTAAAGGTCGGCGATAGATAACATATTGCACCCTGTATATATATATATATATATATATATATATATAGTAATACTAGATGGCAGCACCGCAATTTGTGTTTTTTTCCGCTAAGTTCTAAATTTACTTTTTCCAGCTACATTTCAGTTATAATTTATTATACCAGGGGGAATTTTTAGCTAAATTTTGAGGATATTGTTTTACGGTTTTTAATTAATTTAATAGTGCATTTTAATTATGTAATTACTTTCTATTTATATTATTTTATATTATATTAAAAGTTATTTAACATTTATTTCAATATGTATTAACTGCATCCTATGGTATCAATTACTGTGATCTCTTAACTGTTTTATTGACCTTAATCTTTACGATATTATGGGTGCCATGTGCGCGTGGATTTATTCTAAAATATTAATCGGTATGGTGTTTATTATTTCATTTTATATCCTATAAATATTTAAATAGGTTTTATTGATTTTTCCATTTCATATTATTTGTTTCTATTCTGTTTTCATTTTTAATCAATTCACTTGATTTTAATGGTTGTTTGGGCACAGGGGAAAATAACTTTTAGCTTTAGCTTATTTTTCCCACAGAAAACAACCATTTTGCTTATATCATTGAATTCTGTGCCCTTGAAAACGTAATTCAATATATAAGCATTTCCATTATTTGTCGGTGTCCACTTTCTTATTTTTCTTCCATAATAATTCTTATAATTAATTTAATCTTTTTTTTTATTATTCTTACAGCTTTAATTCATAATATTACGGTTTTTGATGGTATTAGGTTATGTTTAATTATTGGTTATATATTAGCATTCAAATTACTATGATGCATTTGCGCAAGTAATTATGAATGTAAGCTTTTTTACGATGTTTTTAAATATCTTTTCATTTTGAATGTCAATAATTCATTTTGAAAAATTTTTTCCTTTTGGTATCTTATATATATTCATATATATTCCCAGGTCGCTAAATGATTTAGCAATCTTTTAAATATTATACGCTTAGATAATTGCTGCAATAGCGCACTGTCTATGTGTATTATCAATATGATTTCTACTATGTAGTTTTCTGATACCTTTTTTAGGATTCCATTAATTTTTTCATTCCTATCATTGCATAGCTATATTTAATGTTATTTAATTTTCTAGTTATGATTTTATCTGTATTTTCTTGTGGTTAGTATATGATATTGTCCTATATATTCTCTATTTTTGCTATAGCTTTACATAATTCTGAAGAGATATCATTTTATATATTTACATCAATATGGTAGTAATAATTATTTCTGTTCATAGATTTAATGTTAATATGCTTTAGAAGTTTAAATTCATATTACTTTGATCTGAGAAATTAATTGGGAATGCGCTTTGGATGTCTTTGCAAGGTTATAGTTGTTCTGGGATTTGATGTTAGATGCGGATCTTTTTTTGCCTTACTTGTTATCAAAGGGTCCAGTGGTATCTTATTTTTTAGTCTACGAAATAAGAGTTATCATTATTTGGTTATGGTAAATTTGAAGATTGATTTTACGTTCTGCTTCTATTATTGTAAATATTGTATATATTATTCTTACTCAAGATTTATTATTTATTCAAGACTAATTTAATTAAATAACTAATTTTTATATTATTAAATTTTCTATTTTTATGGTAATTATTGCATTTTCCAAACATAATTTTCATATGGCAGTTCTTAGTAAACATCTCGATCCTGGCAAGATACACTTAGCATCTATGCAGTGTAGTGCTCGGTACAGGAACAATAATTGGGTTGTTCCTGGATCGTCATCCAGCAACCATTTATACTCTCCCCCTCGTCCTTTATTTTTTCGTAAGTGTTACGATGCTCGGTGCAAGACATGTCCATACGCTTCTCAGACACAAATTATCTCAGATCCTAATTATTCAAGCTTTTGTAAAGCATTTAATGTGATTTATAGTATAAAGTGCAACTTATGTAATATGAAATATATTGGTGAAACATCAGGTCCAATTCATAAACGTATCAATCATCATCGTTCAGACTCTAATAATAACAAAGCAAAAAATATACAATCTACAGCTGAAATTCAACATTTTCATATACATCAATTTAAAAATACGACAATTGAAATTCTTCAAATTCTAAAAAATAAATCAGAACGTCTTTATATGGAATCATCATTTATGAAATATTACAACACAATTTATCCTTATGGACTTAACAGTGAAGTATTTAACAGACCTGTCAAAGTCTTCACATCTATAAATAACAATATTGATTATTCTCCAATTTATCCTACCCTTAATCATAATTTAAATGGTAAAACAACACGTAATAAACGAGGTAAGTTTCATCATCAGTTGTAGTTTCCAAACAATCTATCACTAAACATATAAATGATCTCCAAAGAAAATATTCAGAGAATTATAACTGGTTGTTAATTCGAAAACACATCTTTGCTATTAAAAAGAAACAGATTGTACAACATTTAAATGTATTTCTAAGTAAATCTTTCTCTAAACATTTCTCAGATATTTATTTTGACCTCATTATGTCTAGGGTTAATCTTTTAAATATTAATTTACAAAAAAAACATAAAATTCAAAACATGAATACTCAAATGTTAATTACTTTTTCAAATCACATATTTAATAAAATTAATATCAATTCTATAATTAATGATAAAAATTGTTTTTTTCCTATTAATAATCTTCATATCTCAAAAACCTTTAAATATCCTAATACAATTGGTAGAAAGATTTTTAACTACAATACATTTTCAAAAAATACATCTGCTGCAAGTAATTTTCCGTGTAACTGCAAAGACCCCACTCTAAAAAAATACATAAACAATGATCATGGACATATAATCACTGGAAATCTTGATATTGTTAATGATTTTAAATTGAAACAACTAATGGGTTATGGTACTAAATATAGACTTCCATCTAAATTTAATGTTAAATTTATTATCAAACAGTTTACACATGATATTGATATTTTTATTTATAAAATTTCTATCTCTTATAATAAGCCTATTGAATATTTTAATCAGTGGAAAATATTAGTAATTGAAAAATTAACTATGGCTTTAAAAAATAATATGGCTGATTTGGTTTCTATTAATACACAGCATATTTTCCAACAAATTACTAAATTACAAAAAAAACTACGTTATTACATATGTAGACAAATCTCCTAATAATTATGCTATTATTTGTAAATCTTATTATCAGCAACTTCTTACAAATTGTATTTCTTCTAATAAGTCATTTCAAAAAACTAATGAAAATGTAATTGTAAATAATCGTAAAATTCGAAGTTATTATAAACTATTAAATATTTTATCTACTAACTTTAATTATCCATATTTAGTTTTTATTCCCAAATTTCATAAAACTCCAATTAAATTTAGGACTGTAACTATTGGTTGCAATACATATAATAATAAAGTCAATAAACTTCTCTTAAAAATTCTTAATCAATTATATGTACATACTACAAAAAATGATAATACACATTGTATAAAAAATAGCTATCAACTTGTCAATATTTAAAAAAATCTTCATTGTGTATATAATATAACGACATATGACTTCAAAGATCTTTTTAATAATATAGACCTATTAGATTTACATAAAATTATAAATGCATTATTTAAAAAGTATTATAAAAAACTGGAATTACCATCTAATATTGATATTGCATATTTTAAATCTTTAACTAACTTCATTATCTATAATAATTATATCTTGCAAGATAACACTTTATATTTACAGCATGTCGGTATACCACAAGGCGGTTGTACATCCAGTTTACTCTCAGACTTATACTTATATCATTATGAACGTAATTTTACTAATAATAATCTACATTTATATCGTTATATTGATGACATAATTTTAATTGATACTGATCATTCTGAAATTACTCAATTTCCAGTAGATTATCCCACTAATATGGAATTAACGGAAAACCTTTTATCTAACAATACAATTAACTTCTTAGATCTTAAAATTACAATAAAAGACAACAAAACAATCACAGATTTATATGACAAACGTAAAGAATTTAAATTCAAAGTTAATACATTTACAAATTTTAAATCTTGTCTACATCATTCTGTATTTCGAAATATAATACTTAATCATTTATATAGAATAAAATGTTTATGTTCTTCTCCTCTAATTAACAATAATATTAAAAAACTAATTTATGATGCAATAAATCATGGTTTTCCAAAAAAATTCATATATTCATTAATATACAATTAGTATTTTTCTTACATGATCTTTTAAAACAAATTAACACATGCGTAAACAAAATTACAAAAAAAAAAAATTATAAAATAAAAAAATCTCTATAAAAAAATAAAAATTGTAAAATAACATAAAAAAATTATTATAGGTTGGATGGGTGGGTAGATGTTAGAGTACGGAGGAGGGTGGTGTTGTCTGGATAATACGCAATGGTTAATTTATTTAAAAAAAATTGGGGGCTTTTGTATTATTACTATATTTTTGTTACGTATTTTATAAGGATGTTGATTTGATATTTGATATGTAATTGGTGAATTTCATTAATATTAGCTTAATTATTGTTTAATCTTATTTACAATCATTTGTTATAAATTTTAATTTAATAAGGACATTATCATATTAATTACTAATAGTATGCCATTTTTATAGTGATTAATATACATATAAGTATATTTAATATAAATAAAGTTATACTGTATGTATTAAAATTGGGTAATTATTTTTATTATTATTCCTCTATTCTTATTAATATTTTAATATTTATTTATTTTCACTTAGTGTTATAAAATTTATTATCGGTTTAATGTTTTTGAATGTCCCACATTCATACTTTTAGGATTTTTATGATTGTATAAAATAATCCACACACTATATTTGTGCTTTTTAGGTAATCGGAATTTAAGTATCTGTTCACATTCTTTATACTACCATATGTTTTTTATTTCCTGTTCATTTTATAATTATCTTATATATAATAGTTTTTATTAAAGATTTTTATATTTTTAATAATTATTTATATTAATTATTAATGAATTTATTTTGTTTTATAGCATATAGCTATATGCTATATATTATCGATGTTCTAGAATTATTTAAATTCTTAGTGTTAGTTTAAATAAGTTAGCTAATAGAATATTTTGTATGCTTTTTAAATTTTATTAACAATAGTTTTTTAAAATTACATTGTGTGGTTTATATTCAGTTTATAATTATCTATATATAAGGATATGGTTGGTTTTGCTGTTAATAAAACAATTGTTACATTCAATTGCTTACAACTGTTGGTCTTTTGACAATTAAATCATAAAAGTAATACTAGATGGCAGCACCGCAATTTGTGTTTTTTTTTCCGCTAAGTTCTAAATTTACTTTTTCCAGCTACATTTCAGTTATAATTTACTACACCAGGGGGAATTTTTAGCTAAATTTTGACGATATTCTTTTACGGTTTTTAATTAATTTAATAGTGCATTTTAATTATGTAATTACTTTCTATTTATATTATTTTATATTATATTAAAAGTTATTTAACATTTATTTCAATATGTATTAACTGCATCCTATGGTATCAATACCTGTGATTTCTTAACTGTTTTATTGACCTTAATCTTTACGATATTATGGGTGCCATGTGCGCGTGGATTTATTCTAAAATATTAATCGGTATGGTGTTTATTATTTCATTTTATATCCTATAAATATTTAAATAGGTTTTATTGATTTTTCCATTTCATATTATTTGTTTCTATTCTGTTTTCATTTTTAATCAATTCACTTGATTTTAATGGTTGTTTGGGCACAGGGGAAAATAACTTTTAGCTTTAGCTTATTTTTCCCACAGAAAACAACCATTTTGCTTATATCATTGAATTCTGTGCCCTTGAAAACGTAATTCAATATATAAGCATTTCCATTATTTGTCGGTGTTCACTTTCTTATTTTTCTTCCATAATAATTCTTATAATTAATTTAATCTTTTTTTTTTTTTTTTTTTTTTTTTTTTTTTTTTTTTATTTTATTCTTACAGCTTTAATTCATAATATTACGGTTTTTGATGGTGGTAGGTTATGTTTAATTATTGGATATGTATATATATATATACAGGGTGTATCTGAAAAGTGGGCAAAACTTTACGGGGTGATAGAAAGCAGCTATACGAGTAAATGTCGTCATATAATGTATGGTCGACGATAGGTCGTCATAGAAGTATCTTCTCTCATTCTTGTGTTAATTCTCTAATTGCGACATTGGAAACTTACCTTGCATTTCGACTATACATTCTATGTCGAAATTTGCTCGTATAGCTACGTTGCTTCATCCCGCAAAGTTTTTTCCCCTTTTTCAGACACACCCTGTATATATATATATATCTGATTTTCGTCACGCTGTAACTCTAATATTTATGAATCGATTTGCATATGACTGAGTATTTCACTGAGGATGTGCTGAGAGAAATTTGATCCTTTTTATGGGTTAGTCGGAGAGTATTAGCTATATGAGAATTGTAGTGCTATCTATTGTTTATATCTGAAACTAAAAGAAGGAAGCATAGTAAAGAGTTTCTCAATTTCACACATTGATTTCCTTCAAGAGCAATTTGAACAGCTACCATCATTTACTTGTTATTGAATTTTAGAAATGTACGGTCCAATTTAGGTACCTTAAATGAACGTAACGAAAATAAAAAGTCCTTCCGGCCAGTGCCGGGAGGAAGAGGTAGCTTTCATATTCCTTATTTTAAAAAAGCCAACTCATATTATTCAAACACACGAAGCTCAATTTAGTGGAAACCGAATATAGGAGATTCAATACTAATTTTTATCAGTACTAAATCATTATGAATGAGAATTTCGCGAAATTAGTCAGCTTTATCCAAGCTGCTTTTATTTAAGGTAACTTATATTTGGCCGCCAAATTCGGCGATTTCTTAAAGTGCGTGCCATTTTAAGGCAACATGGTGGATGAGGCTAACGAGTGAACTTGGTCGAGACCTTAGTAATTGCTGTGCACATGCTCACTCACATCTGAATCGGTTGATATATACGAGTGCTGTCGCAGGCAAAAAATCAGATTTTTCAAAATGTCACCCACATTAGAAATTGAAACTGCTATATCTGAGCCATTTTTTAAGATAAAGACAAACAAAAAATGCGCCTGAATCCTTATATCAAGGTCAGATACTTAAGAAAGAAACCTTTTTCAATTTCTAATTTTTTTGCACCTCACTTTAAATATAATTTTTTTAAATTTCATGGCCGCCATTTAAAACAAGATGGCTGATGAAGCTGGCCAGCGAACTTGGTCGAGATATTGATGTATACTATCCACATGCCTTCTTACATCGAAATAGGCGAATACGTGTGTTATCGCGTGACAAATACAAGATCGTTTCAAAGTGTTAGCCCTGCTAGAAATTCAAAGTGCTATAATTGAACCATTTTTTAATATATAAACAAAAGAACAAATTTTCAGAAACAAAAACTGCTACAGAATCTTTGTATCAAAGCCAAACACATAAAAAAAATCTTTTTCTTTTTCCAATTTTTTAATACCTTAAATTAATTTTTTTAAATGGCAGCCCTTTTGAAACAAGATGGCTAATGAAGCTGGCCAACGAACTCAGTTGAGACATTGGTATATACTATGTACAGAGACAGACCAAGTTACATCCATATCGGTTCATAAATACGCCTGTTATCGCGTGACAAAAATCAGGTCGTTTTAAAATGTCAGCCACAATAGAAATTCAAAATGCTATAACTCAGACATTTTTTTAGATATAGACGTAACAAAATCTGTTCCGGAATTTTTGTATTAAGGTAAAACACATACAAAAAAAATCTTTTTCATTTTCTAATTTTTTGGTATCTCATTTTAAATTTAAAATTTAAAATTTTTTTTTAAATGACCGCCATTTTGAAACTAGATGGCGGATGAAGCTGGCCAACGAACTCGGTCGAAATATTTGTATGTACTATGTAGACGCCAAGGTACATCCAAATCGGTTCATAAATACGCCTGTTATCACGTGACAAAAATCAGGACGTTTGAAAATGTCAGCCCCGCTAGAAATTCAAAATGCTATAACTTAGCCATTTTGTAAGATATAGACGAAACAAAAACTGCTCCCGAATCTTTTGATCAAGGTCAAACACATAAGAAAAAAATATTTTTCAATTTTCAGTTTTTTTGGTACCACATTTCAAATTTAAATTTTTCTTAAAAATTTAAATGGCCGCCATTTTTAAACAAGATGGCGGATGAAGCTGGCCAACGCACTCGGTCGAGACATTGGTATGTACTATGTATAAACGAAGTTACATCCAAATCGGTTCATAAATACGCCTTTTATCGCGTGACAAAATTCAGTACGTTTCAAAATATCAGCCATGCTAGAAATTCAAAATGCTATTACTCAACCATTTTTTAAGATATAGAGGAAACAAAACCTACTCCGGAGTCTTTGTATACAGTTCAAATACATAAGAAAAAAATATTTTTGCATTTTCAAAAATTTGGTACCACATTTCAAATTTAAAATGTTTTTAAATTTTTTAAATGGCCGCCATTTTGAAACAAAATGTCGGATGAAGTTGGCCAACGAACTCGGTCGAGACATTGGTATGTACTATGTACAGGTACACACCGAATTACATCCAAATCGGTTCATAAATACGAGTGTTACAGTATGACAAAGGTCAGATATATATATATATATTGATATATATATATATATCAGTTTTGAACGGAGGATGGTTTCGGGGTCTGGGGGTCATGATCGATGAAAATATACCAAAATTCTTTGAAATCGCTTTCCTCCGAACGGCTGCAATAGGTAGCTTTTTGTAATGAAAGCTTAATAAATAGATAAATCTTTCATAGAGAATATTTCTGATTTTTTTTTTTTTTTTTTACATACAAAAATACGATTTTGTTAAATTCCAATCTTCTTTCTCAATTTATTTTATTCTATCTTTTATTGGAATTGCATTAGAGCTTATAATAAAGAGTACTAAGAATAACAAAATCTATTTTAAATTGTCTGTTACGATGTACTCGTAAAATAAAAATATTCAGTTGTGAAATTATTTAATTTCATTTGAATTCGCTGAAATAAAAAAATATTTCACAAAGAAATTGGCGGGATTAAGTGATTTTGACACGTTATTTTTTTCTTTAAGGATACATTATTAAAATTGAAAATCCTGATTGGGTAAATCAGTTAGGAAGTTCTTTATTAGTCTAAGATAATGAGCTTCGAAAATGATGGCATGGAAATGAGCTGTAAAAAAACTGGGATAAAATTATTATTCTTTTAATTTCTGTAGAGTTGATTTCAATTAAAAATAAATTGCCTATTACAGTTTGTTTATTAAGTTATTTGGAAAAAAATATAGATTTTTTGTGTATACTATTCTATCGATAAATATTTAAAGGGTCAAGAGAAAAACACTGATAATCACAAACTAGTTATTTATTGTTCTTTTCCTTACGCATACTTTTATCATGAAATTTCATGGGTCTTTATATATTTTAAACTATGTTTTTAAAGGAATAGTTTCATTTTTGCCTCGATACAAGGTTTCCAAACTATAATACACTTATCAACAACAATTTAAAAAAAATATGGCCATTTTTTTTCCCATTCTGACCAGAAAATCAGAGTTCTAACTTTTTACGACTGCTCTTTCATCTTCATCTAACGCTTCATTTATAATGGCTGTTTCATAATAATAGAAGCCACCAGTCCATCAGAAGAAAATAACTCTGATAATCGGGACTCTACTGCAAAACATATTTAAATTTTAAGACTTAAAGCACACGCTTTTATTTTATGTAAAATGACGTCATTTGCATTAATATAGATACTCAAAATTAAATATAGTTTATAATAGCTCCATGTTTTATCCTAAATCCTTCATTTATATTTTTCTCAAAATAGCACGTATTTTAATTTTTTTTTTCAATTTTTATGAGAAAATGGCAACAAAAGATATAATTGCTATTTTTCAACAATTTTTTCATTACTTTCTACAGAAATGGGGCACTTGAGTTGCCAAAATGAAACAAATGTCGCTAAAAACTACAAAAAAATTAATATTTCAAAAACAAATGGAGATGCAATTTTCAAACAAATTGCATTAAAAAGTACTCCCTCCCCCCATACGACGGTATAAACATTGAAAATGTGCGATGCTTAGAAGTTTTAAAAAATGCTGTAGAGTATTTAATCGTACAATGAAACATCGGCTTTTGTTTTACGGCTGGCGTATACAAGGTAACGTTATTTATTGGAGACAAAATAAGCTGCGAGAAAGAAATAGCATACCAGGGGCTAATAAGTGGTTGTATGAGCGCAGAAAAGAATGGAATTAAACTTTTGTAAAAAGTCGCTAAACCACCAAAACTTTTAAATCGTCCTTTAGTAGTTGGTGCGGGAAATGATTTAATTTTCTGAATGTTAGCAGAGAGTGGTTTTCAATATGAAAACCAAGACAGCCTACTGCAGAATTATGAAATGACCATTAAGATAGTGACAATGCAAGATTGTACTTCTTTAAAATTTGAAGAATTCTCTCCAATTTTTCACAAGTTTCTTGAAATGAGTTAGAACCAAAAATGAGATAATCCTGGTATACATGTATACGTTCATTTTGCATTTAATCTACCAGTATATCATTAAAGTTCGAAAATAAGCGCTGGCGTTCTTTAAGCCAAAACTCAAACGTTTAAATTAAAATGAGCCAAATATACTGCTAAATGTAACTTTTTAGTTAGCATTTTTAAATCAAGCGCAAATCGACACTTTTATTTTCCTGACCCATCTGGTTCCTTTTAAACCAAAAGGATGGGTCATGCCTACTCTGAACAGCTATTTTCGGTAATTCCAGCCTGCACTAATTGGTTAATCTGAGATAAAGCTTCTTGCTGAAGAGCCTGAGAGAAAGGTGGAGTTTTTATGGGGAAGTCATTAATAAATTTTAAGTTTGGCTTGAATTTGTCAGTAAATCCTGTTGTTTTCATACTCTTAGAAAATGCAGCATAATGATCTAAGAATAACTTGTTTAGCCTTTCCTTTTTTTGTGTGTTAGGATGATCCACTTTAAAGTCAGAAGAGAATAGATCTAATTTACTCTGTTGTAATATTTCTTGAGAAGCCTGAATAAAATTAACTAATAATTTAGAATCTTTTCTAAATTCCTCTTGAAAGTTCTCAAAGTAATTAACATTATCAAATATTTCATCAACTTGAGTTGTGCACCCAATATTTGTGTTTCTGTTCAAATGCACATTTTTTCTAGAAATGATTTTTACATAAATGTTAAACTCATCAGAGCCATGTTTTTTTACATTTTTACGATCATGATGTTTTGTGTTTTGTACCTGAATAATTGAATCAAAAACAAGAATATCTTTAGAAAAGGCATTACTTTGGAATGAACATGAAGTCTCGTGTAATATGTTATTAGTTTTAACTGTGACACATTTGACTTCATTAGGTTGTAACATGAGTTTACTTTTTAGAGTTACATCTTCAATAATATGGCCGTCTATAGAAATATTATGGCATTCCGTGATGTTTCATTTGACACTATACAAGTGAATGGTATAGGTAAAACATTGAGTTGCATAATTTTGTTTGACAAGTCTAATGTGATGTTATATCTTTTTAGAAAATCTAGCCCTAGAATACCGTCAAATTTGTATGACTGTAGTATATCTACAACATAAAAACAAAGAGAGAAAGTTTTATGATTGATCTTAAATGAGAAACGGATACATGCAGTAACTTTAATTCAGAGTTAATCGTTGTCCATGTAATATTTGAGCCTAAACGTTTATATTTTAAGTTATGTTTAAGACCTTCGAAAAGCTTCAATGAAATTAGAAACGTATTGCTGCCAGTATCCAGTAAAAAGAATGCATCTTCCTTTGCAGTGGAAGCCTTTACAAGAGGAAGTGCCGGTGAGTCCCTTGAGTTTTATAATTTTTTTCTAACTCCTGAGAATTTTTATGCTTGTGTTGTCTGACCTCAGGCGATTGTTTATGTACAGTCATGGAAAAAAAATAAACAATCCTTACTAATTCTGCAAATAATTACCGTAGAAGAAAGTTACTGGTATCAGACGATTGGTAATAAAGTATAATTTTAAATTATGTGCATCTAATTTGCTTAGGGGGCCATCTACATATTAAAACGAACCATAACTTCGTTTTTTTCAATAGCAGTACACAATTCTGACAGCATAAATGAACTCTAAACCCTTGAATTAGCCTATAAACAAATTTTCATGCAATTCGTACGATACGTTTTCGAGAAATTATTTTAAAACAAGCGTATTTTAGGGGCTGTATTCAAATTGAAGTTCGGTACTTGATTGTTGACCGAGAGAGCCCACTTCTTGATCAAGGCATCTTAAGCGCTAACCAAACAGTCATTGAAGACTGCTAGACACAGGATAGCATAAGAAATTTCAAAATATCTAGTCACTTCTATCATAGGCGGTCCCTTAAACCACCATTTTGCCGTTTTCAAGCATAATTTGAAAACTACTTGGAAGAAAAATGTGAAATTTTGGATTTTTATAAAAAAGAACTTAATAAATCTAAATCCATCAAAAAAATTGTAGGTTGCAATTCATAATTTTTTTGAAGATTAATTTCATAATTCATAATTCATATCATAAAATTATAAATATTGCAAATTCAACGTATTTATGTTAGAGTATTTTAGTATTACTGCTTCACAGAAATTAGCACATTAGGAGTATAATTTCCGGAGATATTAATAAAAATATGAAAACGTAATTTAGCATTAGAAGCCCTAAATTTTGAATGTTTATTATTCAAATAACTTGAAATTTGGTGTCTAGTCATAGTGTGAACCGAAGATTTGAAATATCTCGCTAAAATTGGGTATTGCCTTTGAAACAAATGAAGTTTGGGTTCGTTTTAATATGTAGATGGCCCTTTAAGCAAATTTTATTTACATAATTTAAAAGTAGACTTTATTTCCAATCGTTTGGTAGCAGTATTTTTCTTCTACGGTAATTTGTTTAGGAATTAGTAGGGGTGTTTACTTTTTTCCACGACCGTACATGGGATGATGATGTAGCAGCAAAACTTAAAGTATCTATTTTCTGAGGCAATTCTGCTAGCTGTATTTGAATGTTTTCGCTCACTTGAGAAGAATAATTTGTAAGAATTGGATCCTGAAACAAATGTCCTTTAAGGTTTGTGCTCTCTCAATCGCTTTTTCATCATCATTAATATTTTCTTCCTGAATTTAAATTTTGATTGCAGAGGGCAAACATGCTAATAATTTAACGAATTTAATGTGATCCGACGCAACTTTCACCAAAATATCCGGGTGCATCTTTGTCACCAAAACGTTTAAACGGTGAGCAAAATTCTGAAAATTTTCATGGGTCAAAACAGTTAAATTACACTAGTCTGCATGATATCAGATGATTAAAAACTAATGACTGTTCTTAATGCATTTCTTTATGCTGATTACAGAACTGTTTTTAGTTTTCTTCTATCACGTATACTTTGTTTTCAATCGACCCGAGTTGATTTCGAAGATTCATCGCTGAGAACAAGCACTATGTGGTAGTCGCACATAAATAAATTTCTGGATACTTTTCAATTTATCTAACGACTTGTAAACTACAGTAAGATTGGCATGAACCACTCGTAAACAACCCAAAATTTTGCTTCCACCATTATACATCAAATTAAGATTAATGAAGCAATTTGTAAAGGCAAAACCACCCCAAGATGGGTGTTGTTTCAACAATCTACTTTGGAATCTCCCTTCAACCCACACAAAAAATTAAAAGCCGGAATTTTCGTTAGCAATCAAATAAAAAAAACTGATGAAGAACAAAGATAAAAAAAAACGATGAATGAGATAGAAAAAGACGCACGGATCGCCTTCAAATGTGCTACTGAAAACTTTCTAGGGAATAAGAAAAATCCAAATTACTGGATTATTGTTGAAACAATGCTGGAAAGTTTCAAGAAGTTGGGCTGTAATATAAGTGTAAAATGCACTATCTGCAATCCCATATCGACTACTTTCCAGAAAATTTGGGACATTACTGTGAAAAGCACGGTAAGCGCTTTCACTAGGGTATCGAAGAGATGGAGAAGAGACTTTTCTAAAAATTTTAGAAAAGTTAACAGATCTAATTCCACTATCCCGTTTAACTGCAGCTCACCTATAAATTACAAGTTAGCACCTTTCATTTTTTATATAAAAAGAGCTTTTGAAGTTTGTTCGAGCCAATTCCTTAATGAAGAAATAGATATAATTAGAAAAATAGCAGCCGGAAATTCTGTTCCATCTCATTTCATTGAAAAAATCATACAGACTTAAAAGGAAAAATGAAGAAAGGCAAAATACAGTTCCGATTAAAAGTTTAAAATTCTGTAAAGTTAATTACATCCCAAGGTTTTTCGAGAGTATGAGGCATTCCCTCCTCAAGTTTGGTATTATATTAATCGCAGTCCCTCCCCCGAAATTAAAGGATTTGTTAAATACGAAAATTGACCCTATTCAAGCCATCAATAGATCGGGAGTATATATTATACCCTTCAAGAAAGATAATAGGGATTTTATGTACATAGGTATGACACTGCGGAAATTTCGTGACAGAATTAAGGAACATGAAGCAGATCTGAGAATGAATAGACCCCACACTGCATTATCAAGATTAGCACAAATTCAACCTATAAAAGTAGATTTCAATAGAGCCAAAATTATTTTCCATACAAGTAACCACCAAGAAGCTATCATAAGAGAATCTCTGGAAATAATATCAAATAAAGAAATAGTTTGTAACGATATATTATCATATGATATCCACGCAGTCTGGAAAGAATTAATAAATAGTTAATAAATCTGTACTTTTCGATAAAAGAATAGCATTTATGCCCCCCCCCCCTTATTTTCCAATCCACCCTTGAAGTGAAATGGTCTGTTCCGGACAAAGCTGGAGACGCGGAGACAGAACAACTGCTAGTTTTTCACTGAGGATGACCGAGTAAGTGTCGGTCGAAAACGTTATGAATTTTTAAATGACTTTAATGTTTTTAAAGGATTTTATCATACTTGACACCTGTAAGCAATATATTTACATTTTGTGCATCTTATATATGTTAATTATAAATCAAGGTGAATTGTGCACTAAAAATTTTAACTTTCTATTGAAATAAATAGTTTAACGAATTAGAAACAAAAACAAAATATTGCGTCATATTGGAAATAAAATGGACCTCAACAGGTGAATATGTAACGGCATGTGAGTTTGAAGAAATGTATTAAAACATGATAAAAAACCCGACTATGGAAATATTAACTTATTTTAACAGTTTGAGGTTCACTGAATTTGCTTTAGCTATTTTAGGTAGCTTTCATTACAAAAAGCTACCTATTGCAGCCGTTCGGAGGAAAGCGATTTCAAAAAATTTTGGTATATTTTCATCGATCATGACCCCCAGACCCCGAAACCACCCTCCGTTCAAAATTGATATATATATATATATATATATATATATATATATATCCATATATATATATATATATATATATATATATATATATATATCCATATATATATATATATATATATATATATCCATATATATATATATATATATATATATATATATATATATATATGACATATGTCACACTGTAACTCTCGTAATTATGAACCGATTTCGATGTAATTCGGTGTGTACATAGTACATACCAATGTCTCGACCGAGTTCGTTGGCCAGCTTCATCGGCCGTTTTGTTTCAAAATTGCGGCCATTTAAAATTAAAAAAAAAAATTAAAATTTGAAATGTGGTACCAAAAAATTAAAAATGGAAAAATATTATTTTCTTATGTATTTGACCTTTATACAAAGATTCCGGAGCAGTTTTTGTTTCGTCTATATCTTAAAAAATGGCTGAGTTATAGCATTTTTAATTTCTAGCGTGGCTGACATTTTGAAACGTCCTGAATTTTGTCACGCGATACAAGGCGTATTTATGAACCGATTTCGATGTAATTCGGTGTGTGCATAGTACATACCAATGTCTTGACCGAGTTCGTTGGCCAGCTTCATCCGCCATTTTGTTTCAAAATGGCGGCCATTTAAAATTTTTTAAAAAAAATTAAAATTTGAAATGTAGTACCAAAAAATTGAAAATGGAAAAATATCTTTTTTTTATGTATTTGACCTTTATACAAAGATGTCGGAGCAGTTTTTGTTTCGTCTATATCTTAAAAAATGGCTGAGTTGCAGCATTTTGAATTTGTAGCGTGGCTGACATTTTGAAACGTCCTGAATTTTGTCACGCGATAAAAGGCGTATTTATGAACCGATTTGGATGCAACTTCGTTTATGCATAGTACATACTAATGTCTCGACCTAGTTCGTTGGCCAGCTTCATTCGCCATCTTGTTTCAAAAGGGTTGCCATTTAAAAAAAATTAAATTTAAAATTTAAAATGAGGTATTAAAAAATTGGAAAATGAAAAGATTTTTTTTTATGTGTTTGGCCTTGATACAAAGATTCCGGAGCAGTTTTTGTTTCTGAAAATTTGTTCTTTTGTTTATATCTTAAAAAAATTGTTGAATTAAAGCACTTTGAATTTCTAGCATGGCTAACATTTTGAAACGTTCTTGTATTTGTCACGCGATAACACACGTATTCGCCTATTTCGATGTAAGAAGGTATGTGGATAGTGTACTTCAATACCTCGAGCAAGTTCGCTGGCCAGATTCATCAGCCATCTTGTTTCAAAATGGCGGCCATTAAATTAAGAAAAATATATATATTTAAAGTGAGGTGCAAAAAAATTAGAAATTGAAAAAGGTTTCTTTCTTAAGTATTTGACCTTGATATAAGGATTCAGGAGCATTTTTTGTTTGTCTTTACCTTAAAAAATTGCTCAGATATAGTAGTTTCAATTTCTATTGTTGGTGACATTTTGAAAAATCTGATTTTTTGCATGCGACAGCACTCGTATATATCAACCGATTCCGATGTGAGTGAGCATGTGCACAACAATTACTAAGGTCTCGGCCAAGTTCACTGGTTAGCCTCATCCATCATGTTGTCTTAAAATGGCAGGCACTTTAAGAAATCGCCAAATTTGGCAGCCAAATATAAGTTACTTTAAAGAAAAGCAGCTTGGATAAAGCTGACTAATTTCGCGAAATTCTCATTCATTATATTGATAAAAATTAGTATTGAATCTCCTATATTCGGTTTCCACTAAATTGAGCTTCGTGTGTTTGAATGATATAAGTTGGCTTTTTTAATATAAGGAATATGAAAGCTACCTCTTCCTCCCGGCACTGGCCGGAAGGACTTTTTTAAACCTATTTCATATACATGCGTGCGTGTATTCGTGTATATTAGAATTTTCACAAAAGGTTTAGCTCCTTAAAGCTCATTCTTAGGGAAGGAACTGGGCTTATCTCTATTCTTGATTTAAGTTTTGTTGGTGAATTTAGTACTTAACTTCGAAATCTACCTCCGCCTGTAGGCCCGAGCCGGCAGGGATTTTTTTTACACAGTTCCATTTACTTGTAAAATACTAAACAATACTCTATTTAAAAAGGACAAATATAGCTTTTATTTATTAATGATGCCAAAAACAAATTTCACATGCACCTTTTGACGATGCATATTTCTATCACCCGTCGGAAAAGGGTTAAAAAGGGAACCACTTCCACTTCATCTAGCATTTTGATCCTACAATAGGCTGACACTTGATCAAAGAAATAATCAATGAGTGTAGGATCACCCTCAAAAGCATCTACACAAAATTTAAAATTATATGATTCTTCCATTTTTAATATAAACACAATAATATATAACAATTAAAGACTAAAAATCACTAATATTTCTCTTAAATAAATAGTAAAATCTCCACATATAAATGTTTCATCTTTAAATTGCAATGTATCAAACAATTTAATGAATATGTACGCATGATTAATACTTTGTGTACAAAACAATTACTACCTGTAAATGAAGGCAAAAAAAAAAAAAAAAAAATAGATCAAATTTAATTAAAAGTATTTTCTCTTACTTGATTTACTACCTTCTTTTATCTAGCAAATATTTATTTATTCTACTACTTAAAAAGTACTCACTAAGAATCATGCACACATAAAAGTGAAATTTCGTTTTCCATATGCTTGAAATATATCTTCCCTATCTATATTATAAAGGACAAACATATCTGTGCGTAACGCATACGTCATTTTGCGAATGGCAACACTTTGGAAATTGAAATGAAATTTTGCTTTTGCAATTTTCTCTACGGTAAATTTTTAAACTTCTAAACATCGCACATTTTAAATTTTTACACTTTCGTATAAGGAAAAAAATGCTCTTTTAAATGCAATTTGTTTGAAAGTTGTATCTCAATTTATTTTTGAGATATTAATTTTTTTGTAGTTTTTAATACCATTTTTCTTATCGTGGCAACAAAAGTACCTCATTTCTATTGAAAGGCATTGAAAGTAAACGGAAAATAGCCGAAAATAGGAGATACTGTATATTTTTGTTGCCATTTTCTCAGAAAACAAGGTTGAAATTAAAATACCGGCTACGTCAAGAATATTGTCTGTTATTCCGTGATAATGACGTCATATGCATACTTTTCTATAGACGAAGTTTAAGACGATTTACAAATTACTGGATTATAAAAGTGGATTGCTTTACGGGATGCAAATGACGTCATTTTATATAAAAGCGTGTCTTCTAATTCTTAAACCTGAATTAGAAGTGCGTCATTTTCACAGCTCAGCTGCTTTGAAATTCTTTACAGGTGAAAATGCTTCACTTTTGAGAATAATGTAATTGAAATCATACACTGATAAAACGCAATGTTTTACAAAAATTTAGTGTGTCTTTACAGAAGAGGGGTGACATGCAAAGAAAGGCGATTTATATTACAGAAATTGATGATTCTCGCTTGGATGGATTTGTTTCGCCGAGTTACACAAGCAAACAAACAATTCGTGGTTTAAAATAATATCATGTTCCTGAAGTTTTGTCCAAAATTATCTCGAATAATAAAATTTTAATGCTATTCTTTAGGACATTCTACTATAATTTTATCAAAATAACATAATATGCTCAATTTAATTTTTCCTAATTTTATATCATCTATATATTTAAAACACAATGTGTTTTTTAGTCATCTGCCCTGATCTTTCTGCTGAACCAATTTCACTAATATATATATATTTTTTTAACTGAAAGCTCTTCATTTGTAAATGTGATCGCACTATCTGTTTTTTTTTTTTAAATATCCCCACTTTTATGTTTTAATTTTAAAAGCATTTTATGAAATTTCTGCTAAATGGTGAAAATTAGATAGCTTTCATTATTGCAGACAAGAGAGAAATAATGAGGTATTTTTACCTTTATTCATGCTATTTCCTAATAAAAATTCAAAAATGTTGATAAAAATTGTTGTATAGGGTTTAGTGGCGCAAAATCCCATTAAGGATATAACATTTTGAACGGAAAATGACGTACTGTTTTTGAAAACACGCATTTTTCTCATAAATTTTCTATATTGTTTTTCCTTCTCATGTGTACAGATACTAAGTTTCAGACACTAGGCGAAATGCTTAATTAAGTGAAAATAAAGTCATATTTAAAAGAAAACGATCATTTTCTTAGAAAAAACTAAACATTTTAACACAAATGCGTTTAAAACACATAAATTACGGAAATTTTTACTCTCCGGAATTGAGATTAGAATCTCAAGTAAAGGGTGCGTCTGTTCACATAAAAGATGTTGCTGACAATCGTGACTTCAAATTTTGAATTAAAATGATTTTTAAATGATCAAACAAAATACAATTTTTTTTTAAAATGATGAATATGGATATGAGAATTGCGAATGCAAATTTTGAGAAGGTGAAAATTGTTGTTTTTCATTCCGGAATACCAAGCATAAGAGCCTCAGTTTATAACCACATCCTAATAACTGATCTTTATTATATTTTACTGATTAAGTATCTATGTATATTATAAAGAACAAACGTATCTGTGTGTAACGCTGACGTCATTTTGCGAATGGCAACACTTCACGATCAAATTTCGGTCTTGAAATTTTCGATACTGCAATTTTTCAATCTTCTGACCATCGTACATTTTCAATTTTCATCGCATAGGGAAAAAATTTACTTTCAAATGCAATTTGTTTAAAACTGTATCTTAATTGACTGATGTATTATATTTTCTAAAATAATTTTTAAGCATGATTTTTTTAAAAGTTTATCTTATCACGTGCCGGCTTCAATACATAATATTAATAAACATTTTGCACATAAAGCAACAATCATTATTCAGCATTTGTTTCTAACTATTTTTGCATAACGAAATTAATACTTCCTTTATAAACAAATAAAATAATAATATTTAAAAAACCCACCAATCTAACATTTATGTGAAAGACAAATTAACGAAATTAATACTTCTTTTATAAACAAGTAAAAGGATAATATTGTAAAAAAACAAATCTAACATATTTGTAATCGTACAATTTAAATTTTTAGATCACCAAATAGGATTTTTTTTCTTTTCAAATGAAATTTGTTTCCAAAGTTCATCTCTGTTTGCTGATTGTCTATGGTTTTAAAAACAATTTTAAAGCATGGAATATTTTTTAATTTATCTATATCGCGCGGAGCTTGATTCCGAAAGATTAATCCGTTTGCCCTTAAAACAAAATAAAGTGTTCACCATTTTCTCATGGCTAATATCCATTAAAAAAACTTCCCTATGAATAAATAAATAAAATAATATAAATAAAACACAAATTTAACAGACATGTATAAGCTCTGAAATTATCAGAATATAAAAGGATGCCATAAGTAGCAAAATCTTGGTCAAATAACTCTTAGCTTGCGGCTAATAAGAAAATATCGCTTTTGATAAATTTCAAAAAATTATTTGATTGTATAATTCGTATTTTCCATAAGAAAAATGCTTTTTTAATGTAAGTGGGCAATCTAAAAATTTTATTGCATGCAAAAAAATTATTAGTTTTCAATTTAAAAAAAAGTTTTCCCCTGTATTCTTTAACCCGGGAAGCCCGGGTACGATCCCCTAGTATATATAAAATCCTAATGAAGCGAATTTATGAAACAACTGAATAAACAACTGATTAAGTTTCACGGCGATTTCTCCTAAAATATGGAATATTTTGCGATGTAATTAACACCAAAAATACGTATTGATTCGCAGATCTCAAAACTGGTATTACAATTTTTAAATTCGAATTAGTTTTCGAAATATTAATTTTTCCAAATTCGTCAAATTATATAAATCGCCAAACCACTCGCCAAATTATAAAAATTGATGTAATTTTCATTTTAAATAACGAAAGGAGAAATAAATTAGTATAACATTAATAAAAATACAAATAAAACGTCGAAATAAAAATCACTTGATGGCGTAAACACGAGTAACAGCGTAGTACCGTTTTAATTTACCACTCGAAAAATAAAAAATGCTAACTGGTGAGTTAAAAAAAAGAAAAAAAGTATTAGCGAGATTTGCACCCGGCTAACATAAAAGTACCAAGAATTCTTTGCGATCATGGCAATTTTTATGTAGTTTTATTCGAAAAAAATAATTTTGATTCTTTAATCAAACTGTAAAACCTTTCTTATGAAAAGCGAACGGATCAGCACGTAATTGTTTATTACATTTACATGACTTGGACTATTATAATATAAGTGAAATGATGGCGATAGAATAATATTTGGCAACTTATCACCTAAGGCTGGCTAACATTAAAGTACCAAAATGGCCGCCTGGAATATAAAAAGCGAAGGTTCTATTAATGATAGTCACATGATTTAGGCTATTATTCTAGAGATTGCTTTCAATTCTAAAAAGAGTGCGAAGAATAATATTTCGTTACGATTAAAAATTTATTTGCACGTGACTATAAAAAAAGAAAAACCTTTAAAATTACTATTAAATGAGTACATGTTAAAAGCAGGAAAATATTGAAAATTATGTCTTGAAAATTGTATTTACACGTGAATATTAAAAGAGAAAGGAAAGTTTAAAATACTAAATATATTAATATGCGTTTAACCCTTTCAGGGGCCAGGTACGTCTATTCGTAAACTGTTGAAATCAGTGAATGGCACCAGAATTCAGAAACAAATTTCGGAATACAAAAATGCTTTTGTATACTTAATAAACTTTTTGTATACTTTTTGTATTATTTAATAAAACTTAAATTTTCATTCCAATATTCTAGTGCCAATGTGGCATTTAAGAATTAAAATTAAGTGGTCGAAAAATGAACCACTGCTTTTGAAGGGGTTAAAGCAGTAAATTGTAGTAATTGTAGTAAATTGTATGATGTCGATCGTTTTATAACGCTGTTAAAAAATACCGGGAGGCAAATACTCTGTTTTCTTAATTCATTTTATTTTAGCTTCTTTTAAAATGTTTAACTGATCTTCTTTAATCAAACACGAAAACAACCATTGGATGTCTTAACAACTGATTCGGCCTTAAATTTTCGCAATCAAAGGGAATTGAATGGAAACCCGTTTACAGGGAGATCGCTACAGGTTTTTTCATTATAATTCAATCTTCTCTAATCTTTTTAAAACTGATCAGATTAGAGTGCTTTTAGATTCTGCGGTGTCTCAACAGGGGTTGGTGAGAGTAGGTTGCAGGGGGCAGAGTCTCCTAGTACTATCAATAAAATTATAGAGATTACTCTGTGATTAGCAGTTCTTTCAATCAAAAACCTATTTGCACATGAAAAGGGCAAAATAATACTAGATTTACTGTTGAACATACATAATTAGTATTAAAGAAAAAAATTTTACATTTTACTTAAGATATCCCTGAATAATCTCTTATTTATGTATTTTTTTTAAAACCCATTTCTTTCTTTCTTTCTTTTTTTTTTTTTTTTGTAAATTTTCAACACACCTTTTTTTAAAATCTTATTTAAGAAATTACTATTTGTTCTTCACTTTTAAAACAAATTGCGACACATTGGCGACAAAACAAAATTCAATCGCCACGTATATAAAAAGTTGGGGGAAATTTGTGTAAATTGAATACGCGCGTTAGAGAAAAAAAAATTTAAAATCACTCACCAACGCGTATTAAAAAAACAAAAAGCACCCCTTATTTCTTCTTATATGTACTTTTTTGTTAAATTGGCTCTAATTGCACGTAAAATTTGACTGAAAAAATCATGATGATTTTGAAGGGCACAAAAAACACCAGTTGTACATTGACGACAATAGTGTCCAGAACTTTGAACGATTTAGGAACACCACACACTCCCGTAATTGCTAACCTCAGCGTGGCGCGTGAATTCAGGCGTACCGCACACTTCCGATACATAGTTGGAAGCAGCATCGCAGACGAATTTAGAAGGAGACTTGCTGCATATTCCTGGGATCTGGTTCAGAAAATCCGACCAAGAGATCATCAGACCATGATAGCAGGATCAGGAAAACCGAAGTATACATCCAGGACCAGTGTATCAGCAGAATGTAGATCCGGAACCATCATGATAGCAGCCGAAAACCTCAGGGACCGTCAGAATACCAGCAGAAAACCTCCGGGACCATCAGGATAGCAGTAGAAAAACATCCAAGACTAGGGGAGTATCTGGACACATATCCGGGACTAGGAACACCAGAAGTTAACTGGAGAACATCAGAAAAATTATCCGAGAGCACTCCACCGTATTAAATGTTTATATAGATTACAGCCAAAAAAGGGGCCATTTGTGTAGAGGAAGGAGTATACCCCCAAACTTTTAAATAAAAGGTTGGCCGAGTTATACTAGTGGCCGTCCATTTATAACATCGCAGCACCCATTTTAGTAGGTTCTCATCCCAAAAATTAACTGCAAACGATTGTAAAGGTTAAGATGTAATTTATTGCAACTTCATAAAAACATATATTGATAGGGTGGTCAGTTGACAGCCATCGGTCTTTAGAATAGAATAATAGTAGGCATCTTATCAGTCGCAAGGACCGAGGCAGAATGTACCACTTATAAAACATTCCATACCAACATCCTATGAAATCAAAGTCAATATGACAATCAAAACAACCGTCAAAATTAGCCGTTAATATAAATGCTACGGGAGAGAGTTAAATTATCGGCGATAAATGATCAGAACTATATCGTCAAAATAACCTCCAGTGACCCTATTAATCATTTACAAAAAATAGAATCTATTTACATTACTGCTGACATACATACATTTGCGTTAAATTTATTGCCTGAATTTAATGTTATAATTAGGTGAAAACTCTTGTTTATAAAAATATCATCTTTAAATTTTATCAACTGAGCTGGGAAATTACACACACAAATCTTGTAAATAAATAGATCAGCTTAAAATTTTTATCGAATAGGATAGGAAAGTAATTATCATAAATCTTTGTAAATATTTTAGGTCCGTTGGATTGCAGCTGTTAGATATCGAGAACGAAAATGATTCAATCAATTTAATTTTTTATTATTTACTTCCGCGTTAAAGAAAAGAGGAATTATGACCGCTGAAATAAACATGATAAAACGTATTTCGCCATCAGAAAGAAATACGTTACTTTTAAAAGAACAAAAACAGTTATGACTTTTTGAATAAACGGAAAGAAAGAAAATTTAATTTAAATATTAGGTTAAAAGAATAATATATTATGCTTCATCATAATCACATTATATAGTTATACATATATTAAGAAATACTTCTAACACTTCCTTTAATATTGCAACTATATAATATTAAGTATGCACTTTAAATGAAGCAAGGAAAAAATTTTTTACTGTAATTTATATTTTCGGTACATTGTTGTCGCTTTGAATATGACTTGGCTCAGATAATACGTAAGTACCTATTTTGTTACCATATTAAACATAGAGCAAAATCTCACACCGGTCTATAATTATTAAAACAATTATCTATAAAAGTAACTGAAAATATTGGCAGCTACAATTTGATTCAAGGGACACTACAAGTTTTATTTTAAGCCTGGCAAACAGGAATTATAGTAAAACTAGATTAAACTCAAACTTCCAAAAAAAGAAATTCTAAAAATTATACCCTGTATTTAGGTAAGAGTTTATCCTGTATTTCTGAAATAACATAAACCATTGAAAAAGTTAGAAAATTTCTAAAGTATAATTATATGCATATAATATAATATTTCGAATCGCAGACACTACGTAACAAGAAATGAACATACCTGCGTTTTGTCCTTCTACCTTCTTTTACCACGAAACTTTATATCTGTCTGGCATTTATATGTTTTATTTATGAATATAGATGGCTTTTAACTATGTAAAAACATGGAAATCGGATACCGAATAAAAACGACTTTTTGCAATGAGCAGTCAGGGTTCGTACGCATCAAGGGATTTAGTGGATTTTAGGTGTTTTAGTATAAAAAATTTCGCAAAGTACTGGTCACTATATTTTCTTTTTTATTAAATAATTATTAATTTTCTTTTTTATTAAATAATTATTAATTTTCTTTTTTATTAAATAAGGCAAATATTTTTTTACGAAAATTCTGGTAAAAGGTATTTGAAAGTCCTTGAAGCGTACGAACTCTGCCACTGGTGTAGAGTCTGTAAAATTGACGAAAGCTCGCTCGAGCCCGCTCGGCTACTCATAACTGACACACATATAACAAAGAAGAAAAAATTGATACAGTAGGAACTGCCGCTATCTTGTCACAATAATATACAAAGTTCTGCGGTAAGGAAGTCTAAGTTCTCTTTTTAACACTTTCCAACAACGTTGAAAAGTGTTTAATAACTTATATAAATACTATAACTATATTATATACTATAATTATATATAAATTACTATAACTTATATCATGTATAATACGAAGTGCATAGCATTTACAGGGACACACAAAATATTTCACATACTATATTGTATCCGAAGTACTGTACAGTAGCGGTGATGGCTGGAAATGCATTTTTAATTACATGTATGTTATGTGCTTTTATGTTTCACTATATTTATGCATAGTATATGGTGTGTATAAATGCTGTATGCTGTAATTCACATACAGGGAAACACAAAATAACTTGTAATGGTACTGGGTATGATTGCGAATTGCTTAAAGGTGGTTTTTAAGTGAATTATGTATTTTTACTCGGAACTGCATTTGGTTTACTAGGAAATGCTTGTAGAACATAAATAAAAAGTTTGTAAAAAGTTCTTAGCGTGTCAGTCAAATTGTAAGTTTGGTGGTAGTGTACGACACACCTTTCTTTCGAATCTTTAAATTAATCTTTATTAATTAAAAAAAAAAAAAAAAAAAAAAAAAAAAAAAAAAAAACTAGTTACATATTATATATATTTTGGATTCGTGACATAATATCTCCAGTTATGAAACGGAGTCTGGATTAATTCTTCGAACTTAGGAAAGTCTATAAATATAGAAGTGCACACACGCTGAAATTCATAGTCTAATAATATAAACCAACAGTTTTTTAACGTTGACATTGTCTAACACATTCTAATAATTCCAGGACAGATATTCATCATCATTCCCTATTGTTCAGAGAACGCTCGTGTTGAGCTCCGGTGATTCTCCACTTTCAGCACCTTTTATCCTTATCACGTCAACATGATTTTAAATCCACAAAATTTTTCTGTCGCTCCAAGAGAGCTTGCTGCCTCTCTCTCCCGAGACTTTTTCTCAACTCCCTCTTACCTCTTTTTCAAACCCTCTACAAACGGGAGGGGTTAATCTCATCCACTCAAATTGTAGCAAAAAGTGAGGTCACTCACAATTGGACCCGTTTCTCGATCTCTATCCGGGAAACACGAATTCGTCTTGCACATCTCACCATGATGATATTTTTACCACGGCGGTCATTTGTAACCAAGGTCTTTTTCCACCCAGGGTGCAATACCCGGAATCCTTTTGTTCAGGGTTCTTCTCAACACAAGAAATGAGCAGTTGTATTGGAATCACTTAAAAAGTCACCGACATGAGGAAATATTCGAGTAAAGTTGGTCCAGCTTGCTTCGCTATGCAGGGCTTTTCGTCAAGGTTATTCCCACGCACAGAAAAATTTCCCCTTTAAAAGGAAATCATTACAAGATATGCAAGATATGCAAGATATCGTTACAAGGTAATGCAAAGAATTGGATACATGCCACCTATGGATGATAATTTCTGGAAATGTGATATCAGTAGTTTTAAGAGTGTTTTAAGTTGAATTAAATTCTAGCTAAATAGTTGCGTGTAATAAAGGAACTATGTAAACTACATGGCTGTACAAAAGTATTCATGTATTTTTCCGTCTATTAGTATAAATTGCTGAAAGAGAAATTTCAACCTGTTATGCGTTTTCTTGCTAAACTAAATTTTCCCATTATATAGTATATATATATATATATATATATATATACATACAGATCAAATACAGGGTTGTTCAAAAGAATTGGAACACATATTTGGGTATGGAAGGTAACTGCTGAAATCAGGTTTTTAAATGTTTACCTAATTATCCCATTTACCTTATTTCCCTAAATAACAAAGTTTTGTTAAAGCTTTCAGGTAATGTTGGAAAGTGTTTCATAATTTATGCTGTACGCATTATTTTTTATTCTTGTTTTATTAAATATGACCCTTAAAATATTTTAATCCTCACTTAAACAGTAATGCGGAAATTAATTTGAACTTTAAACATTACATTATTGGCTTAAACCCAGTGCAATTTAATTGAATTAATTAGTCTGTGATAATGTAATTTATGTGGAAATTCTCGATGTTTAATTAATTTCTAGTAAATTATTTCCAGAATTTTCATTAAAGTTTCTTGATTAAAATTTTCATGTTCATTCAGTGATAAACAGAATTGCCCTTTTAGCCATATTTAAGTAAAGGCTAAATAAAACACATTAATTTGTTAATTAATTAAACATTTCAAAGAGTTTCTAGAAAGAACTCGATGAAAATTGACTTCGAGATTCATCGAAAACAAAATCAATAATTATACACAAATAAACAGTGAAATATCTGGGAAAAGTATTGTTAAATTACAACTGAAAATAATCGATGTGAACTTAGCGTAAATGTATAATATAAAAAAAGTCAAACTACTGGAATATATTCGACGAAATTTCATTTAAAAGTTAAAATATATATATATATATATATATATATATCAACGAATTAACTCCCTGACCGCCGAGTCAAAGGGCAAAATTGTAATGTTGTTTTCTCTGTAATTTTTTAAAAAGTCTGAAAAAGATTATTTTTATAGCATGGCATAAATAATTTAATTACGTACTGGAGTATAAGCCTTGAGAGTATGATACATAACAAAACATTTTAAAACTGCATTATATTTGTAGAATTATATTAATTTAAAAAATTCTTCAACTACAGTGAAACCTACAGCTTAGTGAACGGATATATCAGTTCGCGGCGATGAGAAGGTTAAGGGGTTTCAGGCACTTTTATATTGTCAGTATTAAATTTGTCATATTGATGACCCTTTATCTCAGGAACTGTTGAAAGGAATCGGCTGAAAATTTCAAAGTTCATTCCTTATATATTTTTACGTACTTTTACGCAGGTATTTCTTCAAATTGACTGCAATTGTGATTTTGACTACAAGTTACTAAAAAAAATTAAAAAGATAAAAAATTAAAAATTTATTAAAAAATAACGAAACTTCAAATTACAAAAAGTTCTTGTTAAACTATGTGCATATGAGGCAAAAACGTGTGTTAAAAATTTCAAAGGTGTATCTTGGTGTTAAATGGTCATTTAGGCAATTTTTTAAATTTTTTTATTAGTTCGAAGTAAAAATCACACAACTATAATTACAGTCAATTTAGAGAAATCCCTGAGTTAAAGTATGTACAGTCGGGAAAAAAAAACAGTGGCACTCCGGGAGTGCCAATAGAAGTGAAAACTTCAACAATTACGTGTGTGTTTTTTTAATCGTCAGGAAATGTTTTAATGTGCAGGAAATACTTTTAAATGTAGTGTTTTTTTATTCATTATTATAAACTATTACTACCAAAATTATATTACAATTTTCATAGTAATATAATTTAACTATAAATTACATATGAATAAACATTAATAATTTGTAATATATATTATTATATTAAATTATATTATTAAATTATACATGTACATATAAATAAACAAATTTTCGTACAGAAATTCTCGTATTGCATTTAAAGATTTAACCGGTGAAATATAAACGGCAACCAATACAATTCAATGCCATCCAAATATTGAAATCCATACTCCAATTCAATACTATCCAAAAGTATTTTTATTAATGAATACAATACCACAATTATATTACGCTTGGCGCGCTAGTGTCTATGTGCCAAAATGCTAGCATGTCGGTTACGTAACAGTGTCTCCAAATCAGTGGTTTTTCTCCAGCTCAAAAAAAGCTCAACGCGCCTAAAGAAGTTTTCCAAAACTGATAACGTATGTGTTCCTGTGTGTTCGTAACGTATGTGTTCCTGTGTGAACGCCGGGAGAAAAAGTTAGTTTTAGTTTTGGTCTTCTTTTGCGGATTGAGCTGAAGAGGGAAAAGTTCCTGTCATTCACCGCTTGGCGCGCTAGTGTCTATGTGCTAAAATCCTAGCATATCGGTTACGTAACAGTGTCTCCAAATCAGTGGTTTTTCTCCATCTCAAAAAAGCTCAAAGCGCCTAAAGAAGTTTTCACTTAAAAAAAAGTAAACACCCCCCACTAACTCCTCAATAAATTATCGTAGAAGAAAGTTACTGGTACCGAACAATTGGAAGTAAAGTCTACTTTTAAATGATATAGATAAAATTTGCTTAGGGGGCCATCTTCATATTAAAACGAACCATAACTTTGTTTTTTTCAATAGCAGTACACAATTCTGAATGCATAAATGAACTCTACACCCTTCAATTAGCCTAGAAACAAATTTTTATGCACTTCATACCATAAGTTTCTGAGAAATTAATTATTTTAAAACGAGCGTATTTTAAGGGCTGTATCCAAACTGAAGGTCGGAACTCGATTGTTAACCGAGGGAATCCCCATCTTGATAAAGGCACCTTAAGAAGTCAATGAAGCCTGCTAGATTACAGGACAGCAGAAGAAATTTCGAAATATCTAGTCACTTCTATTATAGACGGCCCCTTAAACCATCGTTTTGCCGTTTTTAAGCATAATTTGAAAACTACTTGGAGGAAAAATGTAAAATTTTGGGTTTCCATAAAGCAGGACTTAATAAATCTAAAACCATCAAAAAAATTGTAGGTTGCAATTCATAATTTTTTCAAATATTAATTTCATAATTCATAATTCATATCATAAACTTTTAAAAATTGCAAATTCAGCGTATTTATGTTTGGGTATATTAGTATTATTGCTACACAAAAAATTAATGCATTAGGAGCATAATTTCTGGAGATATAAATAAAAATATGAAAATGTAATTTAACATTAGAAGCACTAAATTTTGAATGTTTATTATTCAAAAACTTATCATTCAAACGACTTGAAATTCGGTGTCTAGGCATAGTTTGAACCAAAGATTTGAAATATCTCGTTAAAATTGGGTATTGTCTTTGAAAAAAATGAAGTTTGGATTCGTTTTAATGTGTAGATGGCTCCCTAAGCAAATTTTAAACATATCATTTAAAAGTAGACTTTATTTCCAATCGTTCGGTACCAGTAACTTCCTTCAACGATATTTTGTTGAGGAGTTAGTAGGGGGTGTTTACTTTTTCTTTCTACGACTGTACAAATGTATAAGGAATGAGCTTTGAAAATTCCAGATGATTCCTTCGAAGAGTTTCTGAGATAAAAGGTCATCAATATGACAAATTTAACATTCAAACGATACAACTGTTCGAACACCCTTAACCAATTTACCTGTTTAAGATGCATTTGATTAATAATTTAATTATTTTATTTTGACTTTTATGCTTTATTTTTTATAATTTTTCTTTTTAGGACCCAAATGCGAATTCTTTCAATTTGAGTTTTTTGTACTAATTTTAAAACATGCATTGTCATGAAATGCGCAGGAATGAATATTTTATTATAAACTATACTTTTACTAATGATTCAGAATGCATAGTATAAAGTTTTCTGTATTTTTCTACTCCTGTTGTCATTGTATTTACAAATACAGACTTTTTTTGAGTCAATATCTTTTGAAAAAATCTACCAACAGACATATTATTTTATACTTATAGCTAATCCTTCTCTATATATAAAAAAAGTAACGTTTTGGAAATGGACCAATGGAAATATGCGTAGATACCGCGAAACTCATCTGATTGGTCAGAGCTTTCTGACGCTATAAGGGGGTAACCAAGGGGGGGATCCCGGTTATGTCACCAAGATTGTCACCAACTGGGCGATATTTCCAGTATTTCGCCGAATTTCCGTAGACTCCCGTTGAAATACATTAGGGTTTACTTGCTTGCAGAAAATCAACAAATTGAGATATTTCAATGCAACAAAAACTAATATTAGCTTATGAATAGAGCTTAATTGAACTATTTTCATTATTTTTAAGCACAAACAATAATCTGGGGTTGGCTAGAAAATAGGGATTTCTTTGCGATACCGAATGGAATCGCGAAGCGATTAGGCGGGGGTGGTGAACGTAGCGAGCAGGGGGGTGGAGGTCCCCTAGTAAGTATAAAAATATAAAAAGTTTTTTAAAAACCTTTTATTATAGACATTCTATTTTCATCTTGAAAATTACGGTTACTTTTTTGACTGTAATTCATATTTTCTCAAAAGTTTCCGTTAAAATACGTTAATTTAGCCCCTTGGGCATCGAGCTCCATTATGAAAAATTCACTGCGTTGTTTACACTTCGTAGAAAACGCAAGTAAATGAATTGATTATAAAAATATATAATTTTTGCTTTGTTTGTATTTTAAGAAAAGGCAACTGGAAAGAAAATGTAAAAAATCATTTCAATTATATTTTACGAAACTTTTTCGGATTAGTGCAAGTCTGAACAGGTCTGTCCTTATCTGCTTGAGTCAGCTCATGCGGCACAGCGATCGAACTT
Organism: Maratus speciosus; assembly: GCA_963932465.1. Taxonomy (NCBI): domain Eukaryota; kingdom Metazoa; phylum Arthropoda; class Arachnida; order Araneae; family Salticidae; genus Maratus; species Maratus speciosus. The sequence goes on along the minus strand of OZ010786.1, from coordinate 248,420,283 downwards.
GTACGTCAAGTTTATGTGATGCATAGCGCGACTAATCGATTTGGCACTAACGTCTAATTCCTTAGCTAGCTCTCGAGTGATTGAATACTGATCTTCTTCCGCAAGTTCTCTTAGGCGGGCCTCATCAACATCAGTAGGCCGTCCAGATCGCTCTGCTTCTTGAATGTCACAGTCCTTGTTTTTGAACTTTCGGTACCAAACCTTCCCAATGTCATATGTTAAAACAGTAGTACCTAAAGCGGTACACGTGATTCGGTGACATTCTGTAGCTGACTTTTTGCAAGAGAACTCGAAGTAAATGCTGGTTATAATCTCGTAGCGTGATAGTTCCATTTCAGACACCTTGTACTTAATGATAACGATATTTGTTCACAAATTTCACAACACAGTGTTATAAAGCAAGTCTCTTTCTTTCAAATGACAAAAATCGTTTGACAAAATATGAGCAAATACGTCAACGGGGACTGTTTGCGCAGACGATATTACCTGTGGCGAGAAACTTTCGTTACAACCTGATAATAAATTATTAATTGGCAAAAGCGTGTTTTTAAAAAATATCTGGGAGCACGGCAGTGCGTCCGCCAAGTTCGCACAAGCCGTAAGCTACTTTTTCCTGGACCATTTCGGCATACTTTTCATCCCCTCATAACTCAGTTTTAGGGAGAGATATAGAAATTTTTCTTTTATACACATGTTCGTATGATCAAACTGAACTAGGTTCCACGATTTCATGGTTCTGTATTTAGTAATTTTCGAAATATTAGATTTCGAAAAAGCGCTTTTTTGTCACTGACTCACTTCGCATCATCAAATAACTAAGGTACTTCTAAAAGTCGTAGAATCAGGAAATTTCCCAAGTAAGTAGGTTTTGTAGCACAATTAACCAGAAAAATCTGAAAACACAGAATTTCCGCTTCTAAACCCTTCAAATACGGGGTGTTGATTTGACCGTATACTGTTCCTTAACACATTCAGTTGGGCCAATGTTGGTCGCCAAAACTCGATTACAGAGTTTTGAAGGGCTCACGTAATTTCAAGCACAATAAAATTTTATTTGCTTTTCCAAAAATGTTTGTTAAATAGAAAAAAAATAAATATACATGAAAATTTTAATCCCTATTGTTTATTATCTATACACGATATTAAAACAATAATAAAACATTTAACAAAATATAATCGCAATTCGGTACATTTCCGATATAGTGGGCCTTGGCGAAATAAAGAAAATTGCATTGACGAGAAAAGAAATTTGGTAACGTATTTTCTGGCAACCTATTTATTGTTTCATATACACAAGCATTTTTTTTCATCTCTATAAAATTTATTTAATATAAGGAAGCCGTTCATTTATTTTTATATACAAACAGAAATAATTTGTATATAAAAAAACAATATTTTATACATGTATAAATAAAATGTTTATATATATATATACATATATAAATAAAATGTTTATATATATATATATATATATATATATATATATATATACATATATAAACAACAAATAAATATAAAAGGGCACAGATGTCATATACGCCTCATATTGGCGCGATTTTTTTCCGTTGCTAATTTGACGAAAACATCAACGGAATAAACAACATCATCCGGGTTACCATATCAAGCAAAATAACGGTACTTTGGCGCCATTTAAGTACCCGTTGCGTATGTGACATTGGCGTCATAAAGAATTCGCGCCAATATGGAGCGTATATGACATTAGTGCCTATAAAAGTTCATCAGGTTTGTTTTCATCGCTGTTTATATCATTTGGCAAAATGTCTCACCTTCAGAAGTATGAAATGCGCCAAACTTTTTAAAAAATGCCAAAGCCCTATAGTGGAAAAGTATCCTAATTCTCATATGAAAATTTAAAAATATTCTTTTAATTGTGTGTAAATGAAATGTGTAACTAAAAAGGGTACTTGTTAGTTATCCCGTCGACCAATTTCGCCAATTTTTATAAAGTGCCAAACCATTCGCCAAATTTTACAAATTGACATAATTTTTATTTTAAATAAAGAAAGAACAAATAAATTAGTAAAACATTAATTAAAATACAAATAGAACGTCGAATTAATGCTTTTATTGGACATTATTGGCATTTAATCTTACAATTAATTAATTAAAAGCAAACCATTACTGGCATTTAATCTTACAATTTGGCGACGGTAATTTGGTCGATGGGATAACTAACAAGTACCCTAAAAAGATGTCTTTAATGATGTGTGACAGATGTGGCTTCCGAAGACCGTTGCAAATGCTATTATATTGTATTATTAGCCGACTTACTATTTAAGTAATGCGTGGCAGCGCAATACTTATTTATTTCCAGTGTCACTTCTCAATGTTAATTTAACATAGAAAAGCCTATGGAGATCATAAATTTTTCATTTTTTCTTCCCACCTTTTTGTCCCTGATGCCACTCATTTTTAATTCTTTGCTAATTCTAATAATATAATAAATTCAAAGTGTAAAAACATTTGCCAGACGTCAGGTTCAAAACGGATCATAAAATGCCTTTGCATATAATAGATGGATTATAATCTAGAGAGTAATATGGGCTAATTTTTATACACATTATTCAAATATGTTTCTTAATAATTCCAAATTTCGCTTTTTCCATTGAGATTCAACGGACATTTTGTAATAAAATTTAAAATTTTTCCTTCATTGTTGTAAATAATTCAAAAACCGTAATAATAATTTGCCTATTTTTAGTTGAATGATTTTGACGTGAAACATGAAACTAAAAGAGTTTTTTAAGAATTAAAAAGAAGATGAATATGACGTCATAGTGGAAATAAAAATGACATTTTAAAGCAGGTTATTTATGTTCAAATTGGAATTTTTCGTCCAAACTATAGCAATATTCATTACTGCACTGGTGAAAATTTTTGAATCATACACAGGTAAATTACATCACAAATTGTGATGCGATATCGCACAAATCAAAGCCTGATGACGATTCCCTCCATTAATTTTGAAATGTGTTCGTTTGAATGCAGTAGTAAAAAACTTGACATATTAAACAAAAACCTAATTTGCAGAACAAATTAAAAAAACAAAAGTTATTTCCTAAATTGTTTAAGCCCGAGAAGAGGGAGATATTAAGATATTTCATTCAATTCGTTCTACATTTAATGTTAAATTTTTGTAACCAATAAGTTAAACCAATTGAACATTAAAAAATAAAAATGAAATTCATACAGTATAATACTTAAAACACCTATATACTTAGAGTCCGTTCAAATGAAATCGAAATAAATCTTAGAATTTTTCCATTTTTAAGTTGTAAATATTTGTACTTACAGATTATGCATTATGTTTATGACGATTGTACATAATATGATAAGATACATGCAAAATACAAAACTTTAAAAAAAGTCTAAGGTTTATTTCGATTTTCTTTGAACGGAATCTAAGTATATAGGTGTTTAAAGTATTATATTGTATGAATTTCATTTTTATTTTTTAATGTTCAGTTGGTTTAACTTATTAGTTACAAAAATTTAACATTAAATGTAGAACGAATTGAATGAAATATCTTAATATCTCCCTCTTCTCGGGCTTAAACAATTTAGGAAATAAATTTTGTTTTTTTAATTTGTTCTGCAAATTAGGTTTTTCTTTAATTGATTTATTGATAATTTTAAATCTGTAAAAGAAAGATTATACTTATAGATAAGATATGTTAGTCGCCAAAACCCGATTATAGAAAATTAGTCAGAATTATAAAGGTGTTGCACAATTTCAAGCTGAATGAATTTTTATATGCTTTTACAAAAATCTTGATAAGGCAAATCTTTCAGTTTATATGTCCATCTTTCTATCTTTAACTTCCTTAAAACAAATTTTATTAAAGACTGGGAGGCGTCTGCACAGACCATCACCTTATCATGTTGACGGCTGATATTTTAGGATTAGTTAAAATTCGATTAGCATATTAAAATGTAACTGGTCTGCCAAGTCATATCTTTGTGGAAACCCCCTACAGACCACAATTTTAGTGGTTGATTGGTGGATTTTCCATTATGTTTTCCTGCGCCATTCCTCCATGTTTCCATACTTTTAGATGAAGGAAAACATAATAGTAAACGTATCAGTCAACCACTAAAATTAGGTCATCAGGTGGTTTCCACCAAGCTATGACTTGGCAGACCAGCTGCATTTTAATATGCTAATCTAGTTTTGATTAATCCTAAAATTTTCGCTGTGAACTCGACGAGGTGATGGCGTGCGCAGACGCCTCCCAGTCTATTATAAATGTCGGAATTCTAATCTCAATCGCACTCTAGTCAATCTGGCAAATATCCGCTACTATTTATGGAACACTATTCCTTTAAGTGCGTTTAGTGATGTTAATGAACTTTATGCATATGCATCATACATATTATACATATGCATATAATACATAATACATTTGCATCATTCATATTATAGATATGTGTATAATACATAATACATATGCATCATTATGACGTCAGAATAAACAAAACATTTTTCGTCGCCGAATTTGAGAATTGAAATGATATATTACCAAATTTGGCGATATTTCTCTACATGTCGCCAAGTGTGGCGAGAATTTGACGTTGTGGCTATTTTTCATTGAGTTAATTACTAGTGCGAGCCATCTATTTATATTTTCCGCACATCATATGATATTAAATGGTATAACGTACGAATATTTCCAAAGTGTCAGTAGTTTCATCACTGCACAAAACCTCTGCTATTGTTATCTGGGAGCACGACAGTGCGTCCGCCAAATTCGCATTATATTGTACTGCTATTATATGTTACTATGTTGTTAGTCTTTACTCTGTTAAAACTTCTGAATTATATAAAGATAATTTACAAAAACTATTAAAGCAATGAAGATATCAGTTCTCCTTATGAGTATTATAATTCTGTAATAAGTAACCTGCTTATCGGTATGTACATTAGAATGAATCTTCTATAATCGGGTTCCTCGAATTTTAGTTTTCAAGTTTTGAGTAATATTAGCTAAAATCTTAAAACCACAGCACATTTGCACATTGTTCAAGACGACTAGATGAGAATAATGATAGATTTTCTAATGGTTCATGGCAGTGCGCCCGTAGATTTTCTATTCTTCCATAATCGAATCTACTGAAAAGGTTAGCGTAAAACAAAAAGATATTAACATCAATACGGTTTAATGTAAATGTAGATATTGTCAAAGGATTTCATAAGAACCATTTCTCGTGCGTCAAATTTAAAATACAACAATTGGCCGTTAACCCAATTAGAAAAGATTACTTAATAGGATTAAAATTCCCCGCATTAGAGAACGTATTGCAAGTTATAAGCAAACGTACATTTAGCATAAGTGAGTTAAAAGATAATTGTCACGAAAGATGAAAACCATAACAACACAAAATGTATGATGTGCTACGATCGTAAATAATTCTTGATTTCTCTATTAAAAGCTTCTAATTTGGCGAAAGAAGGAGCAAGTAAATTAAAATTTGACTAACAGTAACATGATACAATGCTTAACATGCATTTAAGGGAGACAAAACTGCTTAATAGAGGGGGATAGTACTTTAATATGAAAAGAAATAAAGTATAAATTTGTAAAGCTAAATAAAATAAATTTGGGTATTTTTTGTTAGCCGGGCGCAAGTGGGAAATCGCCAAATACTGTTCCAATCTCCATTGTTCCTATTGCATTCATTTCGTATAAAAGTATAAACTTTTCAGTCATCTCGTTTAAAATAGATGCTTTTCACTTATTTTATTTAAAACATAGATATAAATAAAGGTACTTTTCGGTTAGCCGGGCACCAGTGTTATATATACATATTTATATACATATATATATGTATATGTAACACTGGTGCCCGGCTAACCGAAAAGTACCTAAATAAATAAATAAATAAGAAATAACAAAAACCAAAATATTTTATTTGAAAATCAAACGACTGTCTCTAATTTACATATGCAAAAATAAAAACTGCTATTGGCGATAAATCAAAATGCTATTGAAGAGGTTTGCGCCCGGCTAACATAAAAGTACCGAAATTAAAAAAAAAAGTTTTACATAATAAAGTTTAGAAAAACACACTTGAAAAAACATACAAAAAGTAGTGATATCCCAACAAAAAGTTTTCTGTAAAAAAAAAAAAAAAAAGCGCCATGTTCTTCTTAATGTTTCGGCCAGAAAAAGTAGTGATATCTGAAGTTCGCACAAGTTAAAAGCCAAACATCCCAAATCTTTCATTGAAAATGGCTTCCTGCGACTTGGCCGTTAATGCTTTCTAGAGGGCTTTTCAAATTCTAAAGTACGTACAAATGAACTGCATGCCAACTACATTTTTTGATGATTTTAGGCATTTTGTGGCACAAAGAACAGAAATAAAATACACATATAAAAAAAAGCATATAAACCACTTCAGTATATTTAAATGCTTAGATGTTAAAAATGTTCAGAAGATAATATCCCTAATTTCCAAAATATAATTAGCATCAGCTTTTAACAGTTTCAAGCGAATAAGTGCGTTCTAAGGTTACTGAAATACCTCTAAATGTATGCAAACAAACTATAATAAACGTTCAAATGAAAAAAAATTATTTCGTCAATGCACAAGATTTCAATACTATACATTAAAATATAATGTAACACATTGTAAGATTTGAAGAAAGTATTTTTTTCCCTGTGTTTCGTGTTAATGACGGTAGGTTTAGACCATACAGAATGGCAATTAAACCATAAGTGGACTAAATAATTTGTTATCAAATTTAATGTTTGTTGAAACTTAATGGTATTTATCATAAACCTTTTACTTGTAATATCTTCATTTGAAGTTGACTCTTTGCATTTTAATATTACTTTTAATATTTAAATAATTGATAAATGGGTAATTTTCCAATCATTAATTTGGAAATGCCATAGAAGGCATTAACGGCCAAGTCGCAGGAAGCCATTTTCAATGAAAGATTTGGGATGTTTGGCTTTTAACTTGTGCGAACTTTAGATATAACTACTTTTTCTGGACGAAACATTAAGAAGAACTTGGAGCTTTTTTTATTTACAGAAAACTTTTTGTTGGGATATTAATTTTTTTTAATTTATTTTCTACGTTACAATCATTAAAAAGTTTCATTGCTGGAGTTTATGGCAGCCTTTCTGAATATTTTGATGGTCATTAAATTCACATAATTACATCAATTGTTATTTCAACTTCCATAAAATTGTACGACTTACATAAAATAATTAGCGATTTATCGCTTGTGGCGAGCTATCGGAAAAAAGCCTTATAATTAAAGTAGTGATTTATAATTAAGTTAAAAAGTATTTAGTAAATGTTGTATTGTCATCGAAAAAACACCTGTGAACGTAGTTTTTATAATTCTGTCATATACAGACGTGGTTTAAAAAGTGATTACAGAATTCCATCTTTAAATGCAAAAACAGGTTGAGTTAGATAACAGAGTGTAAAAATATGGATACGTTGCAACATTTCCATAATCCCTATTTTCAGAATGCATCAACCCTAACTTATACCACAACAATTTGAAGCATTATTTCATACTGGTTCTCCTGCCCAAGAAGTGATGCGGAAATATTTTACAGAAAATTGAGTAATCGCATTCATACTATTCAACTTGTTGGATTACATCGGAAGCATTCTGAATACTGAATTCTTAAATATGTGAAAAGTATAATTTATCAAGGGAATATACATAAATTTGAAGATTTGAAGAATGGTGTCACGTTAAACAAACATGATGTTGAGATATATTGCAACGTTTCCAAAATCTGTATTTACAAGAACGAAGATGCATCAACTCTGTCGAATATTACAAAATGTTGAAGCACTAGTTCACATTGATTCTCATTCCAAAGAAATGATTCGAAAACATTTTACAGAAAATTGAGTTTCGCATTCGCACTGGTCATCGTGTTGATTTCATCTGACTTATTCTGAATTCTGACTTCCTAATTATGTGAAAAGGATTTATTTATTAAGTTGTCTCGGGAGTGTTAAAGCTTCAAAATTTTCGAAATTTAAATTTTTTTAGATGATAAACTCCTATCTTTTCTGAACATTTTGATATAATTGTTTCCTTGAAATTATCATTAGAACAGAATTTATGGCTTTTAGAATTACACCCTCTCATTAGCTGAAGCGGCGTTTCCAAAACTTTGAAGTCAGTAAATGAGTCAATAGTCTCTAAATGAAGTTTTGGGTATAACGCGCGCGATATCTCAAAAACTTCTGAATATTTTTCCATAAAATTTTCAAAACTTATGTTTCATGTTACTCTGAATAAACTGAACGTAACATTTTTTTTTTTATTGTTCAAAATAATATATTTTTAGGTGATTATAGTGTTGAATTTCTTTAATTTTTCCTTAGCTAAATACAACTTTGTATTAAAAATATAAAAATGCTTTAAATACAAATTTATTTAGGTTCAGGGCAATTATTGTAATCGGAAGTATAAGTAGGCACCGAAATTTTTATTCTAGTTGCAAAATTTATTTTGTAATCCTGCGCGTAATCTGTTAGGCCGATTTTCTGCTCGTTAAATGTCGGATAGTTTGGAGCCTCATGTAAATGCTAATTCTGTATCTTGCAATTGTTTAAATGCATGGAATGAAAGAATATACTTATATCATTCATCCCAATTAAAATTGTGTCTTAAAATCAAACACGTTTTACTATATTAAATGTTGAAAATGGTCTTTTTTTATTTTTTTTTTCCAATTTTAAGAATCCCGAGACCCCTTAAAGAAATATTCATAAATTTACAGATTTGAAGAACAGCGTCACGTTAAATAAACATCATGTTGAGATATATTGCAGCATTTCCGTAATCTCTTTTTCCAACAACGAGGATGCATAAACTCTATCTTAAGTTACAAAAACTTGAAGTACTAGTTCACATCTGTTCTTCTGCCCAAGAAATGATGCGAAAATATTTTACAGAAAATTGAGTAATCGCATTCGGACTGGCCAACCTGCTGATTAGATTTGAACCATTTTCAATTCTGATTACCTAATTATGTAAAAAGGACAATTTATTGAGGCCAATCCATCGACCCATGAATACATTAATTTCCAGATTTTAAGAACAATGCCACGATAAATAAACATGATTTTGAGAAAAGGCACAACAGATCACCCATGGATCAAATACGTATATATTTTTGTCATTTTGCACTGTTTACGTCCACAATCCATTCATTTACATCAAACCGATGCCATGTTAATAGATGAATTGTTTAGTACATGATATCAGGTCAGTGCTTTACACTACGGATATTTAGCATTCTAACCATTAGACACGAAGGCGGATATCTTTTTTCTCTAAAGAAAATTACTACTAGCTCAAAAAAACTTTTCGATCTGAATCGCTGTTACGTATTTCCAAGCGGGGGGGGGGGGGGGGGATGAGTTAGATCATTGTTAAAGTTAACTCATAATCAAAAGTTTTGATAAACTAAGGCAATCATGCTTTGATGTCTAAGCTTTTTTTCCACATCAAATGGTTCCATATTGAATCTAATTGTTTTACAGTATAACAACAATATAAATTTTAGGGTGTTGTTCAAACAATAATATGTTTTTCTTGGATGAGTTAGACATCGCTTTTCGGTCAATGTGAGAACTTTTTGTATCTGTTAAATACAAATATCATTTGCATTCATCTTTTGATGCAAGTACACTTAATTTAATAACTATTTGATGAAGCAGACTAAACGTCAAAATTAAAATAATATTTTGAGAAAAAATTTTCTTAGCCCTTAAACTTGTCAAATAATCTACAATAATGATTTTTTATGTTATTTATAACCACGTGATTGCAAAATTGAACTTTTGCGAATAGGTAAATTCATGAAATATACAAATTAGGGTACTAATCACGTGGACCGCTATTGATAACTGTTGGAATTCGGACACATAGCTTTGTCAAATGTTAATGTGGTTTTTGAAAATGATACATATTATTCCGTTATAACTTAGATGCAATGTTTAAGGGAGGAGAAAAAAGGTGCTTCATAGGTGTATTCGAAGCGGGTTAACCTATTGGGCGATAGCCCAAAGCTTGAATATCTCTGAGTGTATCATATCAAGAAGTTAGAATCATTTTTCAGCTGTCCATTAGTTAGCTGACAGCTTCGTCCAAAGCAGCCAAGAACAACAACTGCATCTGAAGATCATTTTCACTATTTTAGGGATGTGGTCGGTAGTGCAATCTGCCACCTCTGAGGGCCCGGATTCGAATCTTCGAATCCCAGGTAAGGCATTGATGTAGTTGTGTTCATCGTATGCATACGCTGTCTCTCGGTTTTCTCCTTGTATACTAGAGGTGAGACGGGCTCGATATTTATACCGGTTTTCGGGCTCGGCCGGGCTCGAGCTCATTCTTTCTGAAATTGAAAATTTTATATATTCTAATTCTCGCATAGATACAAAAAAAAACTTTTTCCTCACCAGAAAAATTACTTATACCATTGCAAGTCTTTCTAATGTTATTTTGATCCGAACGAAAGAGAACTAGAATTTAGTAGTAGTAAAACAATATTTTAAAAGGAAAGTAGTGATATTTGCTGATTTATGTCTGGCGTTGATGGCGAGTAACCATCTGTTGATATGCCACCAAAGAGAATATGGCGCTATTAGGATATTTTTTTAATGGGGATGTTTATTTATTAGCCCCCGATATGCTATTTCTTTCTCCCAACTAATAAATTGTCGTCTCCAAAAAATAACGTTACGCTGTATAAGCCATCCGTAAAACAAAGAAGATATATCATTGCACTGTTAAATACTCTACTGCATTTTTTAAAACTGCTAATCGTCACACATCTGAATTTTTTATACTGTCGTATTGGAGAAAAAAAGTACTTTTAAATGCAATTTGTTTGGAAACTGCATGTCCATTTATTTTTGGAATATTAACTTTTTTTTTGTAGTTTTTAGCGACATTTGTTTAATTTTGACAACTCAAGTACTACCTTTCTGTAGAAAGTAAAGGGAAAATATTTGGAAAATAGTAATTATATCTTTTTGTTGCCATTTTCTCATAAAAACTGAAAAAAAAAAAAAAAACGTAATTAAACTACGTGCTATTTTGAAAAATATAAATGAATGATTTCTGATAACTCATGGAGCTATTATAAACTAAATTTAATTTTAAGTATCTATATTAATTTTTCAAACAAGTGAAGGCATATGAACAATTAGATAACTGATCTTTTTGGTCGTAGTTTCTTGAATGACGAAATCCCTTTTTTTGGATTTGTGTATTATTCAGCGATAGTGACATCCTATGCGTACTTTACTGTAGATATTGTTCATCTTCACCTAACACTTCATTTATAATGGCTGCTTCATAATAATAGAAGCCATCAGTCCATCAGAAGAAAATGAAGTACCGGAAATGCCGGGGGAGACCCTAAATTCTGAAAAAGCAGAATTCTTGTTCTCTAGTTATAGCAATTTTCAGGGGTCAGATTTCAATGTCTAACTGTTGGCTAGAAAAATTTGTGTAGTAACCGTTATAGCTTGCTTTAAATCTCCAGTCTGTAAAAGAGCTTTAAACAGTCGTTCTACTACACCTTCATGAAGTCTTCACTCGGTTATGGAAGAAAATTAATGGATTATAACTCATTATTCTAGCTTCTAAAAGGTAAGATAGTGTAGTCTTGTTTAATGGAGCTAGGGGAATACTTATCCATCTATATATCTAAGAGTTTAGGCTCTATAACCTGAGCTGTAACTCTCATCTTGTTACGCTCTGACGAAAGTAGGAAACACAAATCCGTCTTTCCTTGTTTATGAAAGATCATATTTCCAATGAGATAGTTTAACAATGTGGGTAGTATCATGAAAAAAGGTCTCACCGAGCTACACATTATTGATGAATGTTTTGTAACTGGAATGTTTTGGTCAAGGTATCGGAATCCCACGCATGGCGATGCGGATGTTGTTGGTCAAGAGATTTTGCTAATATTCAACAATTCTTACTATCATTATATCCGGTTCCAGAATACTTGAAAATAGAAGATATCACTTGAATACAGCTCACTACACATGCTTGCCAGATTTGCCGTATGTGGAATGTCTTATTTGCAGAGAGTCAAACATCACACCAGAATAGTGAGATGTTAAAAAGTTCACTTTCAGCAGAGCAAAGTGTGCTTCCACAAACGAGAAATGCTTCCTCTAAAGTGTTTACACTTTAGCAAAATTTTAGAAACAACAATGTGAGGTTTTTATTTCTTTCAAAGGTGATCAACCATATAAAAATGAATATGTTGAAAAATAGTTTCCCATTTTTCTATAGATCATTTTCCCATTTTTTTAAATTTTGGACTGCAAATTTAACGTTTTAAGATCAATCAATTGGCAAACATGGTAATGTACTTTAAGTAATAGTTTTGTACAATCTGATTTATTACTCATTTTTTAATTAATACTAACATCCTTTAATTTTACCAGCAGTGTAATTTCACATCTTTAAGTATTATAGAATTTTAGATCATTCTCTATAGCAGATTAAAAAAAATCAATTCTATTTTTAAAACTTTAATTAACGCAAAACGATTTGTGAAAATAAGTAATTGCATATTTATCCCCATGACAATTATTCTTATTTGTTGAAGAGCATGAACCTTTTTTAAGAATGAAAGGTTTATAATTTTCTGATGTTTTAATTCTTTTCTTAAAATGCCATTCGAGATTTCTCATTAGCAGAGTGTAACATTAAATAACAGGAGAGATTGGTGAAAAACAAAATAAACATGAAATAATGTAATGGGGTTCGGTTAAAAGTTTTAATGATCGCGCTGATTGCTATAATTATTACTTAAAGGAAAATATAGTGAAAGACGTATTTATAATGAGTTTGTTTTTTCTGATAATTACGATTTTCATGTTTTAATTGGCGTTGTTTGAAATTTACTTTGCTACAGAATATTACCTGTAAAAATTAATATATTTGCAACGTTTTTTAAATTATATCTCATCTAATAATACAATAATCTGCTAATTTCGCATTCTGCACTGTTAAAAATTTCTGTAAAAACACACAAAAAACGAGACTCCCTGTATATTTACACTAGTACTCTGTTAGTACTCGGTGATCAAGTACCTCTGTCCACAGACATTTTTTCATTTTCTTACAGCAAATTTCTTGTACGGATTTCCATGTCTTTATTTAAAGATATTTTAATCTTTCTTATAATCTTTAATTTAAAATACACACTTGTAAAACTAGGACTTCCCTCAAAGGGATTAGTCTGAGCGATATTACTGAGAACATAGATTTAATAATAACATGTGGAAGCAAACAAAATGAGATGTTATCTTTAATTGTCCATATACTGCGAAAAATTTAAATGATGAAAATAAACGAATTGTAGAATTACAAAATCTTATATATAAATTCGTATACACTGTTTAAAAAAATGGGAAATCAAACCATTCAAGACAGCCATGCATGGATATAAAATTGAAAGTACGCAATATATTAAAAGTAAAATAGAAAATGAAACACTAATTTACTTATATCGGAATTTTAACTGTATAAAATGATGTCAAGAGCATAATCAGACGCGCCGCACCAATTTGAGTAACTTTAAATGACAAATATATGATGTTTAAGAAGAATGGACTATACTTTATATGGTGTGTGCTCCCCCGGAATAGTTAATATTGTACAATATCTGTTTTCCACGGATGCAATGAGGTTGTCGATAACATTAAGGAATTCTCTTCTCAAAATCTAATATAGTATCAAAGTACCGAATACATCAAAAGTGGCATGTAATGCTTCGTTAGAGTGTGTTTTAGATATGCTCGATCGGATTTAAATGATAAGTGTATGCTGGCCACTTCATACGCTGTATTGTTTTGTTTTCAAACATATTCTGCACAAGTTGAGCTGTATTTAGCATGTATTAAATAAAAGAAGTCGGCAATGATTACAACATAAAGTATGACACAAGATCTGAATATATCGTCTGCATAACTTTTGAGCTGTCAAAGTGTCATTTGAAGTAATTTACAAATCCATACATATTTATTCAGCAAATCATGCAAGCTAACATACGCCAATATTAACCCGATTACAAAATTTCACCAGAATAAGTTAATATATAAAAAATCTACTAATGATAATTGAGAATATGATCTTATGATAAAATGTCTAGAAAAATGAATCGGATAAAAAATTCATATCACATTTAAAACGGCACTTCCCTCTGTTAGTGGCCTTGGCGAGAGAGAGAAAAGCCTAGAGAAGGAACACTTTAACAAGTACTTTCGGGCAACCTACTCACTGTTTCATACAGGTCTTTATTCAATATTTACACAATTTACTTAATGCTTGGTGGGTATCTATCAGTTTTGTTGCATTTAAATCGCATGTTTTGCGGAGGAAATGCAACATTATGAAATATTTAAAGTTGCTGTACCTAATAATTCCAAATTAATGGTAAATGAGATCGCTTTCCGTTAATTTCATCTTTTTAAATTTTAAATTTTTTAGAAACCATTCATAGAGACAATTGTATATTTTAAAACTAACCCGAAGCAAAATTTCAAGATTTTGGGCTCAGCAGTAACAGAGAAATAGAAAATTTTTGAAAGTTTTTTGTTTCTGCACTGTTTTTTATAGCGACATTTTTAGAAATTGTTCTATTGCGAGAATTTACGTCATGATAAATACAGACATGTCAATTTTCATGTTTATATTCCTAACAGTTCTATGTTCTTCGTTACTTAGATCATCTTTAGATCTTTTTCCGCTTTGTTTAGTCTTTCTATTTTTTAGAATTCGTTCTACAACGAGCATTTACATCTTATTAATTATTACCATGCCAAAGTTCTAGTTCCTAACCCCAACAGTATCCCAAAAATTTCAGTATTCCAAATAAATCATAGTTTAGAACCTTTCTAGAAATTTTTACGTTTATCCGTCAAATTGAACCTTTTAGAGAGCGTTCATTACGAGTATTTACATCTTAAAAGTAACTACCGCACCAAATTTAAAGTTTCTAACCCAATCAATATCGCAGAAATCACAATTTTAGAACTTTTTTGCTCCTGCAGCGATGTAGGTTCTTGCACTGACATAAAATAGTCTTTTTTTCGGAGCAGAGATGGCCACCAACATTTTTTTAAGTTGGCTATGTAGTTTCAGCGATAACACCTCACAAACGTACAAGCATTAATAATATTATATACTTTATAATATTATAACGCTTTATAATATTAGCATTAGATGTACAGATACAAAAGCCATTTATCTGTTACAAGCTAAAGTGCCGGCGTTGCCCAGAATTTGAAGGATGTTTGTTCTGAAAAATCAATTTCAAAATTTAACATACAACACAAAACAAACATTAAAAAAAGCAGTCGAAATGCTGTTGAATGAATCATATGAAAACGCTATATAAAAATGTATATATGTATATAACAGACGCAAAAGAATACAGCTATAAATGAACTTATTTCAATTTATAATTGGAACAATAATGTTAAAATACGCCAATATTTCCCTAATCAGGTTTTTATTATGCTTCAATACATTTTCCACACTCATATGACGTTATACTATATCCACCATGCCCTTTACATTTCCAATATGACGTAATACTTTCCTCTTTCACGTGGAAACCTTGAAATAGAAAAGTTATGAAGTTATATTCACTTTAATTTAAATTCGTCAAACCATTTATTTCATTTTCATATTTCACGTGAATATCTAGCAATAGAAAAGTTATGACGTAATATTCACCTTTTTTTTTAATTCGGCAAACTCTTTATTTCATTTTCATTTTTCACGTGGAAATCTTGCAGTAGAAAATTAATTGTTGTAGTAATAATTTTATTGTGTTTTTTTAATTGTTGGCAACTGCTATAACGAAAAATGTTTAAATTTGATATGAAATTGCTGTTAAATTTGTGGTTTTTTATTAATTAAAAATTAACTATAAGTTATTTCGATTCCGGATTATTTTAGTTGTCTCGGCCATGTTTTAATACACATGTACGTATCCTTTCACAATTTTGGCATCCAAATTGTGGATTTTTTATACAATTACAAACAGACAGATAGACAAGTTTTCATTTTTATATATCTCTCTATTCTATGAGAAGTAACTAACGCTGTCACCGCCGCCGCCGCCGCCGCCGCCGGTTTTGAATTTTTTGTGACCGGAGGTCTTTCTTCGTTAATATTAAGAAAACTATTGCATACAAATATATGAAAATCGGTGGTATTATAGCGAAATGTTTGATCAACACACTAATGCATACAGTTTTCAAATCGAAGAATTATTTTAAGAGATATTTAATGCTAAAGTTGGACAAAATCGTTCCATTAAAAAAAAATTATAAGAGCAAAAGCTATACATGGGAATTTAATCATTTTTAGATCATTTTATTCAATAGAAGATTCCGGTCTGCAGATTTCATTAATTTTTTTTTAATTTGACACATTTTTTGAGGTTTTATTTCTATTTTAAATTCAAATATTCAGCATTTTGACAGATATTTTTTACATATTTTAGAAAATGGTATTAATTTAAACTGCTGCCAACTGTATAAACAGCGCAAACAATAATGTTTGCTTCAAATAAAAAAATTATTTACACGTTACTATTATAAACAGAAAAAACCTTCAAATTACAATTAAATAATTAGGTATAAAAAGCAGGCACTTATTGGAAATTACGCCGTAAAAACTATATTTACATGTGAATTTTAAAAGAGAAAGGATATTGTAAAATAAATTCATTAACATGCGTTAGAAATCTGAAATAGAAAAAATTACGTCACATTACACTTATGCAAAATGAACAAAAAATAGTATTGCAAAACAGTTTAAATTAAAAAATTGCGCGAGACAAAATATTAGAGGTTAAATATTAGATTTTTTCAAAATTTTATTATTGTCGTTTGATGTGAGGTGTTCAGCTATAAGTATGCAAATTTTTATGTTTCAACATAATTAGGAGCTGAGTTAGAAAAATTGCTTTAAATACACAAGTTAGAGCCGAGAGTTTTAAATATTAGACTTTTTCAAAATTTTATTATTTGCTGTTTGATGTGAGGTGTTCAGCTATAAGTATGCAAAATTTCATGTCTCCAACTTAATTAGGGGCTGAATTAGAAAAATTGTTTAAAATACATAAGTTAGAGCCCAGAGGGTTAAATATTAGACTTTTTAAAAATTTTATTATTTGTCGTTTGATGTGAGGTGTTCAGCTATAAGTATGCAAAATGTCATGTCTCCAACTTAATTAGGGGATGAGTTAGAAAAATTACATAAAATACAGAAGTTAGAGACCGCAGGGTTAAATATGACTTTTCAAAATTTTATGATTTATCGTGTTATCGCAAGTGTTCAGCTATAAGTATGCAAACTTTCATGTCTCCAACTTAATTAGGGGCTGAGTTAGAAAAATTGCTTTAAATACACAAGTTAGAGCCCAAAGGGTTAAATATTAAGCCTTTTTTTTAATTTTATTATTTGTCGTTTGATGTGAGATGTTCAGCAGCTATAAGTATGCAAAATTTCATGTCTCCAACTTAATTAAATTAGGAGCTGAGTTAGAAAAAATGCTTAAAATACACAAGTTAGAGCCCAGAGGGTTAAATATTAGACTTTTTCAAAATTTTATTATTTGCCGTTTGATGTGTGGTGTTCAGCTATAAGTATGCAAATTTTCAAGTCTCCAACATATATAGTTTCTGAGAACGGGCTCTGTGACAGACGGACAAACAGAAAGACAGAGGAGTGAGACAGGTAGGGTTTCGTTAGATGGATGAAACTCTAAAAACATGCTGCGGATGACTGTAACAACATCCTAAAATTACATTACCATCAGCGATCTACCAATCCCGAAATTAGTTTATATTCGTTTCATATATTCTTATTCTTTTGTGCGGCCCTGTAAAATAATTATCAATATTATATACAGTAAAACCTCTGAATAGCGGACACCCCGAGAATGCAGAATTTGTCCTCTATTTAGAGGTGACCGCTACTGAGAGTAAAACATGTACAGTTATTTAAGAGTTGGTAATCGAAAAAATGTCCGCTAAATAGAGGTATCCGCTAATAGGGTGTGTCCGCTATGGAAGTTTTACCAGTAAAACTTCTGAATAGCGAACACCTCGGGAGGGCAGAATTTGTCCTCTATTTGGAGGTGTTCGCTACTGAGAGTAAAAAATATACAGTTATTTAAGGGTTGGTAATCGAAAAAATGCCCGCTAAATAGAGGTGTCCACTAATTGGGTGTGTCCGTTATGGAGGTTTTACTGCATAATAATATCATCCTTTACAAGAAAATTGCATGCTGGTTGATAGACAGACAGACATCCAAAGAAAGATAACTTCCGGATCAATAAACACTCATGTCTTTTGTTTTAATCATCCACAATTGTATGTCATACAACATGCCAGATTTTATACAAGAGGCTAAAAACGGTCACCGTGGTACGGAACACTGTATTATTATTTGTTTGCCCATCAAAACTGGTTGCCACGGGTTGTTGCAAGGTTTGTGATCACGTGGTTGAAACTGATCTATTCAATATTACTGCGTGCGTATTTTGTTTTTTTTGCCCCATGTGTTCAAACCAGTTGTCTACGAAAACATCAACCGGTGAAAGTGACGCACACCAAATTTCTGTGACGTATGCAGATAAATTGTGCTTTTTTATCAGTTTTTTCTACATAATTTTTAAACGGTTTGGAACTTATTTTTCATAGTAGGTGCATTCAGTAGGCACCCTCATAGGTACCTTCTGGTGCAATCAGAAACGAAATCCGACAAATATTTTTTGAGTTATGCTTGACGAAAGGTTTTTATTAGGCTTTTTTTTAGTAGGACATGGCGTTAATATCCATCGTAGTAGTAAAGTGTCCGGACAGTAATATTTCGCTGAGTATTAGCCTTCGCTTCGCTCAGACAATTATTTTACTATTTTATTAGAAATGTTATAGAAGAAAATTTGGTTTAAAAAGTGTTTTATTAAAAATTAGAATATTTTAGAAATGGAAAATTCGTCCCTGCGGAGTTAGCGGGGATTTTCTTTATCGACAATCACTTTGTAGTTGTTTCATTCATCATGTGCATGAAGCTTGGTAATATTAAGGGGTCTCAGGACTGTTCAAATTTGAAAAAATGAAAAAACAGACCAATTTTAACATTTAATATCTTAAAATGTATATGATTTTAAAACAGAATTTTTATTGGAATGAAAGATATAAGTGTGTTCTTCCGTTTCATATATTTAACAAATTAATATTTATAGGGGTCTTCAAACTGTAAGACATCTGTAAAGCGGAAAATTGGTATGACATCTTAGACGCACGATTACAAAATAAATTTTGCAACTAAAATGAAAATTTTGGTGCCTAATTATACTTCAGACTCCAATAATTAATCTTAACCTAAATAAAGGTGTATTTAAAGCATTTTTATAATTTTAATAAAAGTTGTATTTAGCTAATGCAAAATTTTGAAAATTTCAACAGTATAATCACATAACAAAAAAATATTTTTTCTGAACAATAAAAAGGAAATTTTAGGTTCAGTTTATACAGACTAACATAAAACATCTATTTCGAAAATTTCATGAAACAATATTGAGTTGTTTTTAAGATATCTTGCGAGTTATGCCCAAAAATGTCATTTTCAGTAAAATGACTTCAAAATTTCAGAAAAGCCGCTTCAGCTATTGAGCGGGTGCAATTCTGAAAGCCAAAACTTCTGTTCGAATCGGAGTTTCGAGGAAACAATTATATCAAAATTTTCAGAAAAGATAGGAGTTTAAAATATAAAATAATTAAAATTTTGAAATTTTTTAAGCTTTAAGAATCCTGAGACCCCTTAAAATTAAATTACAAGAAAAAGTATTTCCTCGCTGAATCATAAAAGACATCTTTTGCATTCAATAGTAACGACTTCCATAACGCAGTCAGAAAGGTGATCGTCTCGAACTCGGGATCAAATCACGGACCAGCTAGAAATAAATATCGTAAAAACGAAATTGTACAGCAGGTAAAATTGTAATTCTGCGAAGTTAAAAAATTCACTGATTTTTAATAATATACTAAATTTTTATCTTTAAAAATACATAAATTTACAGAGACTGTATTTTTATTGATGTAAATTTACTGAATAATTTCTGTCATTGAATAGAATTTTTGTTACTCTAATCCAAAGACTTTTAAGATACTAGACTGGCAAATCCTTGGACATTTCCATTCAAAAGCATGGCAGCCATCTGAAATGATTTGAAGTAAATTGAAGCACCTGAACCGCGAGATTTGTACGTCAGCTGTGAGTTATCTACCATTAAGTGCTATGGCTAGAATGAGCTTTAAAAATTATTTTTTATCAATATATATGAAGTTTATGGTTTATTTTTTTTAATGAAGCTATTTTTTTATATCTAAACCAGGGAGCTATGCCCCCTGCAAGTTTCGATCGCCAACTCTCGTTCAGACACCGCAGAATCTAAAAATACGCTAATCTGATTGGTTTTAAAAATATTAGAGAGGATTGAATTATACTAAAAAAAGCTGTGCAGATCTCCCTGTAAACGGGTTTCCATTCAATTCCCGTTGACTGCAAAATTTTAAGGCCGAATCCGTTGCTTTTAAGACATCCAATGGTTGTTTTCGTGTTTAATTAAAGAAGTTTAGTTAAATATTTCAAAAGAAGCTAAAATAAAATGAATTAAGTATACAGAGTCTTTGTCTCCAGGTATTTTAAAACAATTTCTATAACAGTAGTCTAAGTCATGTGACTATCATCAACAGTTCCGCGCGGACTACTTCGCTTTTTATATTCCATGTGCCATTTTGGTACTTTAATGCTAGCCAGGCACAGGTGATAAGTCGCCAGATATTATTCTATCGCCATCATTTCATCTATATTATAATAGTTCAAGTCATGTAACTGCCATAAACAAATACGGTCTGATCGCTTCGCTTTTCATATGAAAGTTTGACACAGATGTCATATCGGCGCGATTTTTTTCCGAAGCCAATTTGGGGAAAACATCAACAGCATAAACACCAACATCCAGCTTACCATATCAAGCAAAATAACGACACGCAAAATTGGCGCCAGTTAAGTACTCGTTGCGTATATGACATTGGCGTCAGAAAAAAATCGCGCCAATATGGGGCCGTATATGACATCTGTGCCGAAAGTTTTCTATTTTGATTAAAAAATCAAAGATTTTTTTTTGAATAAAACTAGATTAAAAAAGACTAGATTAAATAAAACTAGTTGCCATGGTCACAGAGAATTCTTGGTATTGTTGCGCTAGCTGGGTGCAAATCTTGTCAATAGCTTTTTTTAAACTCGCCTGTGATGTCGATCACATATTTTTGTCTTAAATTCCGTACGAAACATTAATTCTTAAACTTCATAGCTTTTTATCTGAGACTCATTTTCTTCTGAAAATGAATCCATTTTCTAACATTAAACATTCTTTCTTTTTTGTATTTTATTTTTAATTCTTTAGAGAAGGCAGAGAAATGGTTGTAAATTATTTAGCAAACCGTTATATAATTGGTAAAGTGAAGCATTTAATTTCCCGGTGATATATTATGCTTTTATTTACTTTATGCTATAATATTAATTTTGTAGCTCCAGATGTAACGCATTTCAAGTAATCTGTTTATATTAATCTCACGCCGGATAAATCAACTGGTATCATTTCTTTGTGTAATTCAAAATTACGTTGTGCATTAATCATAGGATAACTTGTAATTTCCCTTTATGAAACCAATTCATAAATCAAAAGATATAATTTAATTCATCATTTGGTTACAGACTCTGTTTTTATTACTCTTGATCTAAATCATTTAATGATTTATTGAATGGTTTGTAAGATTATTTGATGAGGTAATAAATTATATGTCATCAGATTTATTTCACTGGGATTTTTCATTTTCCCCAAATTGTGTCTTGTTTTTATGTTTTAGTGAAAATTTGGCGTGTTTTAGCTGTTGTTATGCCAAATGAACAAAACTGTATTACACGGCTATTTCGTGGCAGAAGAGACTGCAAAATTTGTATAATGTAACAGTGACACCTCCCTGCCTTTAATTTTACTTGGCCTTACGGCTGGGAATTTGTAAAGAATCGTCAAATAAACGAAAGTTGTTCGTGCTACATGGACTGTGTGTTAATAATTAAGTTGAATTTCCTAGATCCAGCAAACCAAAATGTTTTCAGCTTTGATCCGAGCTCACGGATTGGGTCCTTGCGGGCGCAGTGTATCTACCTTATGCTTTCGCGGCTATTTCCAAAATTTGAATGTATGGGGTTTCCTCCTTCATATCGCCAGCGTTTTCTTTTTCGAGTGATAAATTAAAACATTGGTTTGAAGTTGAAATTAAATATCATGATTTGTTGCACTATTTAACATTTGGCTAGATGTCATAAACGCATCGGGTTTGGCGTGATTTTTTTTGTAACGAAAATTTGGCGAAAACCTCGTTTTCGAATACCAGTTACATATGTATTTTTGGTGCTACTTAGTTAATCAGTTGACCAAAAATCTATCGCAAACTATAAGATTAAATGCCAATAATAGTTGTTCGTAAATGTCACATTCACTTGACTTTAGGGAGTTACACGTGTTTACGTTATGCAAGTTACACGTGTTTACGTTGCAACCAATAGAGCCTTTGTAATGCCACAGAATTTTTTTTTTAACAGTGTACTTTCTTCTGATGTATGTACATGAAAGATGATTGATTTATAGATTTTCAGATGATGATTCATTACTTGAAGGAAAGATGGATATTTTGAAATGTATAGTTTAAAAATTTAAATTTCATTTGCGTTTTAAATCGAGCAGTTCTGCATTTAAATTCCTTTTTCATCAAAACGAATGGACACAACACTTTTATTATCAATGCAAAAATTGTCTGCTTTTGTGCACGCTTGCAAGTATTAGTCCAAGAGTCGACAGCACAAAAGCCTATGTTATCAAGCACAAGAAAAAAAAAAACCTTTATTTTATGGAAGAGTAGAAGTAGGGGAATCTAATGATCCATATCTGCCGGAAGTGAAGTGGTGCATAAGCGAAAAATTAATACCACCAGTGGTTGACTCGTAGGATTATCATTGTGTTTGTCCTACAGCTATCATCCATGTATTCATACCTTCGTTTGTAGGACAAACACAATGATAATCCTACAAGTTAACCACTGGTGGTATTAATTTTTGACTTATGCACCACTTCACTTCCGGCAGGCATGGATTATTAGATTCCCCTACTTCTACTCTTCCACAAAATAAAGATTTTTTTCTTGTGCTTGATAACATAGGTTTTTGAGCTGTCGGCTCTTGGACTATATTGTTTTCATAATGAATCATTTATTGTAAACCAATACAATGAAGTTACAGATACTTTGGAAAGTCTAGTATGATTCGTACAACCAATAAACTTCAAGAAAGGACTACGACGCTGAACATTGTGTAACCACCTCCTGACTACCAGGTCTACGCGCGACATTAAAATGGCGGTTATCGTGGACGGATTTTTTTTTTTATTTTATTTTATTTTATTTTATTTTTTAACGCTTGCAATGTTTTTTGAATTTGAATACCAATAGTTTTTTAAAGATTTCTTTTCTTTATTTTTTTAAGATTAAATAAGTGAAAATTATAAAAAAAATACTGGTGTCTAGATTCAGGTACCGTACAAATGCTTAAAAAAAATCAGTCAGCGACATTCGACATTTTCATGGCAGCGTGCAGGTTAAGTATTCAGGGGCGGATGATGTAGTGCTGGTGACGCGACGTCAGAGATTAGGCGAGCTACTGTGCATCTAAGCTCATGGACTCCGCCATGTCTTCTACTTACCGATTACGTTACATACACTTGACTAGAAGCACTGATGCGTGATGTATTAGTAGAGTGTGAAAACTTTGCTGTCAATAAATAACGATTTCTTGACTGAAATATTGGTTTAATTTCTATCCTTTTTGGAAAAACCATATTTGTTTTGTCTTCAGCATTTTGCGAATTTTAAATTATTGAAATTTTTACTAACATTTGGATTACTCGGTAGTTTTTAAAAGAAGGTAAAAAAAAAAAAAAAAACATATCTATAATTTTTTTTCGCAATTTTTTAATTGTTTTTATATTAATACAGATCTAAAAATAAATTAAAATATTTCTTAATATTTTCCATTAGTTTTTGAAGATGAGATGTGGGATAGAAATAAAGATTCAATTATCTTTTAAAAATCTTTCTCTTATTGAAATTTCAAAAATATACCTCTAAGTAATTTTAAAAAGTGCGGCTTAGACTGAGAAGAAAATGTTATTCCCAAAGTGAAATATTATTTCCAAACATAATTACGCAATAAGTATTTAAAATTTATTTCCTTTCTAGAACTATATTTTTGAAACCACTGTAGACCTACAATTACGTATACATCGTAAAATTTTTTGTTACTTTTCTCCCATGTTTAATTTCTAAACCTTTTTAACTATCTCACTAAATGCTAATTATTTTTAAAGACAATAAAAAGAAAAAAGTTAATTAAAAATGAAATACTTTAGAAAGTTTTCTGGTGATGCTACTAACATTTAGTCTCTAGAGCCTGGATAATCAAAATGTGACTTAAATAAAAGTAGCTTTATTTCTTTTGTTTGCTTGTTGATGAATAATTGAATAAATATAATGAAATAATGCTTTTTTAAATAACTTAAATTCTGTATTGTGCATTATTATTTTATTATTTAAATGAAAGACCGGCATGATAATAATCTTAAATATACTTAAAATTAGTGTTGAATATGTATCTGATCATTAAGTAAAAAATCAGTGTTAGAATACTGAGGTTTAAATGACTATATTTAATTGGGGTAAAATGGCTTGTAAAATTGGTTATTCTTCTCACTTTTTTATTACTTTCTTCTATCATTACAAGAAGACAGTATAGAATTCGTAAAAATTTTCGAATTCTGGTTCTACGGTACACGTTTTAGGGATCAGAGATCCCGAAAAACATGTTTTTACTAAATGTCTGCTTGTGAGTCTATCTGTCTGTCTGTGTGTGTGTGACACAAATTTTGTGCGCGCTGTATCTCAAGAACTAATGAACGAAATTTAATAAAACTTTAGATTCAGCTTGACTCTTATATAAATTAGAGCTGAGTACCACTTGGTGTACATCGCCCAGCAGGTGGCGCTGTTATGCTGCATGATTCATGATTTCTACAATAGCTATATCTCAAGAA
The DNA here is from genome assembly GCA_963932465.1 of Maratus speciosus. Classification (NCBI taxonomy): domain Eukaryota; kingdom Metazoa; phylum Arthropoda; class Arachnida; order Araneae; family Salticidae; genus Maratus; species Maratus speciosus. The sequence goes on along the minus strand of OZ010786.1, from coordinate 248,395,011 downwards.
CTAAATCACGGATTTTCAGAAAACTTCCGATTCAGTTAGTCCATGACATAATTAGGTGCTGATAACATTTTTGTGTAAATAGTCCAATAGGTGGCGCTGCTCTGCTGCATTATTCATGATTATCGCAATAGTTCCATCTAAAGAACTAATGCATGAATTTTCATCAAATTTCAGATTAAGTTAGTCCTTGATATAAATTAGTGCCTTGATATAATGAAGTGTAGCTTTTTGTGTAAATCGCTAAACAGGTGGAGCTCTTATGCTGCATTTTTCACGATTTACTTTTCAGGATTTCCGCAATATCTTCATCTCAAAAACTAATGCACGGATTTTCCTCAAGCTTCAAATTCAATTAGAAGTTGACATAAGTTGTTGCTGATTAGATTTTAGTGCAAATCATTTAGCGCAAATCTGCGCCTTTATGCTGCGTTTTCTAGAAGTAGTAACATGTATGAGATTGAAGAATGTTTTAGGATTGCCACAGCCACATCCAACTAGTTTAAAGATTTTCTTTTTGTTTCACATTTAATATTATATATATATATATATCTACCCTATATATATAAAATCCTAATGAAACAAATTTATGAAACGGAAGTATGAAACGGAAGTATGAATCGACTGATTAAACAACTGATTATGTTTCACAGCGATTTCTCCTAAAATATGGAATACTTTGCGATGAAATTAACACCAAAAATCAATATTGATCCGCAGATTTCAAAACTGGTATTAGAATTTTTAAATTCGAATTAGTTTTCGAAATATTATTTTCTTCTAATTTTATATACATTTTTATAATGATGGCAACTCAAATTTTAATCAAACAGATATTTCTTTTTATATTTCAGAAAAGGTTGACATGGTAACCCGGCTATTGTTGTTTATTTGATAATAAATGTTTATTTACTTTTATTTCTTTTTACAAATTATATAAATTATTTTGTTCTATGATTATTAATTATTTTTTTGATATTTCCTTTAGAAAATAATAGAAAATAATTAAGAAATACATTACTACTTAGTTGTTCCGTCGACCAATTTCGCCAAATTATATAAATCGCCAAAACACTCGCCAAATTATACAAATTGACAATTTTTATTTTAAATAACGAAAGAACAAATAAATTAGTATAACATTAAAAAATATATGAATAAAACGTCGAAATAAAAATCACTTGATGACGTAAACACGTGAAACTTGCTTAAAGTCAAGTGAATGTGACATTTACGATCAACCATTATTGGCATTTAATCTTATAATTTGGCGATAGATTTTTGGTCGTCGGGAAATCTAAGGAATACGAAAAATGCATATGTAACTGGTATTTGAAAACGAGGTTTTCTCCAAATTTTCGTAAAAAAATAAAAATCACGCCAAACCTGTATATCTGTAACCTGTATAACCGTATCTGGCCAAATATTACCACTCGAAAAAAAAATGCTAACTGGCGAGTTGAAAAAAAGCTATTGGCGAGATTTGCATCCTGATAGCGTAACAGTACCTAGAATTCTTTGCGACCATAGCAACTTTTATGAATTCTAAATGCAAAACTTACGGCCCCATATTGGCGCAATTTTTTTTTGACGTCAATATCATATACGGAACGGGCACATAACTGGCGCCAATGTATCGCTATTTTGCTTCATATGGTAAGCCGGATGTTGCTGTTTATGCTGTTGAAGCGTTCCCCAAATTGGCGTCGTTAAGAAATCACGCCATTATGGGACGTATATAACATCTTTGCCAAACTTTCATATGAAAGGCGAAGGGATCAGACCGTATTTGTTTATGGCAGTTGATGACTTGAACTATTATAATATAGACGAAATGATGACGATAGAATAATATTTGGCGACTTATCACCTGTGCCTGGCTAATATTAAAGTACCAAAATGGCACCTAGAGTAAAAAAAGCGAAGTGGTCTGCCTGGAACTGTTGATGATAGTCACATGACTTAAGCTATTGTTATAGAGATTGTTTTAAAATACCGGGAGACAAAGACTCTTATACTTAATTTATTTTATTTTAGCTTCTTTTCAAATGTTTAACTGATCCTCTTTAATCAAAAACGAAAACAACCATTGAATGTCTTAACAGCAACTGATTCGCCCTTAAATTTTTGCAATCAACGGGAATTGAATGGAAACCCGTTTACGGGGAGATCTGCACAGCTTTTTGCAGTATAATTCAATCTTCTCTAATATTTTTAAAATCCATCAGATTAGCGTGTTTTTAGATTCTGCGGTGTCTGAATGGGGGTTGGGAGCGTAGCTTGCAGGGGCAGAGCCGACTAGTAAAAATATATTATTGTATCAATTCTTTTAAACCTTTTTGAATTGATATAATATTTCCTGATCTTGTGTATAATTTTCATGCTAAAATATTGATATTTAGTTGATAAAATATTGATATTTAGTCTTTTCACTTTATTTCAAATCTAAGTCGTATAGGATTTGTTTTTTTCAAACAGATTATTTTACCCCAAAATATCATTATTCCTGAATCAAAATTTTACTCCAAGAATTTCTATAAGATTCGTTTAATGTATTAAAACTTTAAAGTAGTAGCGCAAAAGTGAATTGATATTTGTAATCAAAGAGTGTTCAATGTTAATCCTATGGGAATATTTGTTATTGTCAAATGGATTATTCCCCCCTCCCCCCTAAATATTAAAATTTGTGAACCAAATTTATACTCGATCATTAACGAAAATAATACTGTATTGTATTGGAATTTCTGAGCAATTATATAAAATTAAGTTTTTTTTTTTTTTTTTACTCAAAATGTGCCTATTTAGTAGCGGCGAAGTGATATCCAGTCAAGAATTTTTTTCAATAGTAATAACAATTAATAATAATATATATATATTTTTAACCCAAAGTCTTTTTTTTAAAGCTGAATATAAACAGATTAAGCGTGCTCCTTTTAGCCCCCGATATGCTATTTCTTTCAGGCAACAATTAATGTGCCTTTCCTAAAAAATAATGTTACGCTACATAAGTCAGCCGTAAAACGAAGCAGATGTATCATTGTACGTATAAATATTGATAATCTCTACTAAAATCATTTAAACTTCTAAGCATCTCACATTCTAAGCATATCACATTCAATTTTTACACCTTTGTGTAGGGAAAAATAGTACTTTTAACTGCAATTTGTTTAGAAACTGCATCTCAATTTATTTTTGAGATATTAATGTTTTTGTGGCGTTTAATGCTATTTGTGAAATAGTGACAACTGAAGTTCTCCATTTTTCTAGAAAGTAAAGGGAAAACAGTTGGAAAATAGTCGAATACTATATCTTTTTGATACCATTTTCTCATAACAACTGAAAAAATATTGCAATTAAAATACGTGCTACTTGAAAAAATATAAATGAATGATTTCAGAAAATACATGGAGCTATTATAAACAATATTTAATTTTGAGTATCCATATTAAAGTTACAAAAAAAAAAAAAAAAAAAAAAAAAAAAAAAATGAAAGGATATGAATCATTAGATAGCCGATTTTTTTTAAGTCGAGTTTACGACATCGCTTTTTGCTGGGTTTGTGTAGTAATCCGCGATAGTGACGTCATATGCATATTTTCCTATGGATGTTGTTTAAGACTGGATAGTAAATCTGAATTCATCAGTGGATGCAAGTGACGTCATTTTATATAAAATAAAAGCATGTATTTTAAGTCTTAAAGCTGAAATACATTTTTTAGAAGTGCATAATTTTTTCTTTATCGGCTTTTAAATTCTCCACAGGTGGAAATGCTTTACTTTTAAAAAGTATCGCAATTCAAACCACACACTGATAAAACGCAAGGTTTTACTAAAATTTAGAGTGTATTTTTAGAAGACCAGTGACCTTAAAATAATATTTGTTTGAGAGTCAGAATAACCAATGCAAGATGCATTTTTAATTGTATAATTTTGTAGGTTTATTATAATTAATGAAACAGTTATTATAAATTACTTAAATATTTCTTTCATCGAAATTCGACGGGTTCTACATCATAATAATATTAATATTTTTTTTCCTCATTGGGGGCGATGCTAAATTTAGAAAAAGCAGAATTCTTGCTTGTTGTTTATTCATATTTTAATCGGTAGCGCGAATGCAGCTATTTTAAACTTTGCGGAAAATCGCGAAAATCCCAAATACGGCTTTCTCGACACTTTTTTTTTTTTTTTTTTTTTTTTTGTAAAGAATTAACAATAATATCTTTCCTTTTGAATGCATTATCAAAACATCCCAAAAATGTACATCATAGTGTAGATATTAAAACGAAGTGTTTGGAATCAGCGGTAAAACTTATTAATTTGTCCCTTCGTGATATAAATATTTTATATAGTAACCTTTAAAGTCAATGTTGGAAGTATTTTAACAAAAATAATGTAAAAAAAAAAAATAAAAAAAAAATAAATAAAATTGCTTCCTAAAATAAAAATGTGACTTTAAAATTAATACATCTAAAAAAATATTTCATACTTTCAACTTTAATACAATTAGAAATGTAACATCATTTAACGCAAGGAAATTATTAAATTGAATGTGCAGTTTCCTTTTGAGTCGATTTTCGCCCATCAAGTGTTTTAAAATGGAATTTTCTTAGATATGTAAATGAAAGAAATTTATTGCAAAATCATTAATTAATTTTACCGTATGATTTATGCATTGGAATCCTTATTTAACTGTATTTTAAAGTAAAATATTGACTGACTGAAACAGGAGACAGAATCTATTTACATAATGTAATATATATATATATATATATATATATATATATATATATGTATATATATTTAGAGTTTTATCTTTAGATATATACTGACATAGTAAGTTCCAAGCAAAGTACAGTTTAAGTATTTGAATACAGTTTAATTATTTGAAGTAGTATGGCAGATATAAGGCATTTAGAAACAAAGTGCACAAAGTCCATTTCACGTCCAATCAAAACTCTTTGCTCTATTGACAATAATTTGTCCTGCGAAGCTCCGTAACAAATCAGGTCTTACGACTTAATGGCACGAATCCCTTATGTTTATGGATTAAATGCAATGGATCCCATTAACCCCTTAAGCACCATATTCAATTTAGTGATATTTTGCTCGATATTAGATATATTAAATTTCAAAAAAATTAGTCATTAAAACGAAGCAGATGTATCATTGTACGTATAAATATTGATAATCTCTACTAAAATCATTTAAACTTCTAAGCATCTCACATTTTCAATTTTTACACCTTTGTGTAGGGAAAAATAGTACTTTTAACTGCAATTTGTTTAGAAACTGCATCTCAATTTATTTTTGAGATATTAATGTTTTTGTGGCGTTTAATGCTATTTGTGAAATAGTGATAACTGAAGTTCTCCATTTTTCTAGAAAGTAAAGGGAAAACAGTTGGAAAATAGTCGAATACTATATCTTTTTGATACCATTTTCTCATAACAACTGAAAAAATATTGCAATTAAAATACGTGCTACTTGAAAAAATATAAATGAATGATTTCAGAAAATACATGGAGCTATTATAAACAATATTTAATTTTGAGTATCCATATTAAAGTTACAAAAAAAAAATGAAAGGATATGAATCATTAGATAGCCGATTTTTTTTTAAGTCGAGTTTACGACATCGCTTTTTGCTGGGTTTGTGTAGTAATCCGCGATAGTGACGTCATATGCATATTTTCCTATGGATGTTGTTTAAGACTGGATAGTAAATGTGAATTCTTCAGTGGATGCAAGTGACGTCATTTTATATAAAATAAAAGCATGTATTTTAAGTCTTAAAGCTGAAATACATTTTTTAGAAGTGCATAATTTTTTCTCCATCGGCTTTTAAATTCTCCACAGGTGGAAATGCTTTACTTTTAAAAAGTATCGCAATTCAAACCACACACTGATAAAACGCAAGGTTTTACTAAAATTTAGAGTGTATTTTTAGAAGACCAGTGACCTTAAAATAATATTTGTTTGAGAGTCAGAATAACCAATGTAAGATGCATTTTTAATTGTATAATTTTGTAGGTTTATTATAATTAATGAAACAGTTATTATAAATTACTTAAATATTTCTTTCATCGAAATTCGACGGGTTCTACATCATAATAATATTAATATTTTTTTTCCTCATTGGGGGCGATGCTAAATTTAGAAAAAGCAGAATTCTTGCTTGTTGTTTATTCATATTTTAATCGGTAGCGCGAATGCAGCTATTTTAAACTTTGCGGAAAATCGCGAAAATCCCAAATACGGCTTTCTCGACACTTTTTTTTTTTTTTTTTTTTTTTTGTAAAGAATTAACAATAATATCTTTCCTTTTGAATGCATTATCAAAACATCCCAAAAATGTACATCATAGTGTAGATATTAAAACGAAGTGTTTGGAATGAGCGGTAAAACTTATTAATTTGTCCCTTCCTGATATAAATATTTTACATAGTAACCTTTAAAGTCAATGTTGGAAGTATTTTAACAAAAATAATGTAAAAAAAAAAAAAAAATAAATAAAATTGCTTCCTAAAATAAAAATGTGACTTTAAAATTAATACATCTAAAAAAATATTTCATACTTTCAACTTTAATACAATTAGAAATGTAACATCATTTAACGCAAGGAAATTATTAAATTGAATGTGCAGTTTCCTTTTGAGTCGATTTTCGCCCATCAAGTGTTTTAAAATGGAATTTTCTTAGATATGTAAATGAAAGAAATTTATTGCAAAATCATTAATTAATTTTACTGTATGATTTATGCATTGGAATCCTTATTTAACTGTATTTTAAAGTGAAATATTGACTGACTGAAACAGGAGACAGAATCTATTTACATAATGTAAAAAAAAAAATATATATATATATTTAGAGTTTTATCTTTAGATATATACTGACATAGTAAGTTCCAAGCAAAGTACAGTTTAAGTATTTGGATACAGTTTAATTATTTGAAGTAGTATGGCAGATATAAGGCATTTAGAAACAAAGTGCACAAAGTCCATTTTCACGTCCAATCTCTAATACTCTTTGCTCTATTGACAATAATTTGTCCTGCGAAGCTCCGTAACAAATCAGGTCTTAAGACTTAATAGCATGAATCCCTTATGTTTATGGATTAAATGCAATGGATCCCATTAACCCCTTAAGCACCATATTCAATTTAGTGATATTTTGCTCGATATTAGATATATTAAATTAAAAAAAAATTAGTCATTATTTTTAATTACAAGTGAATTATTTACTTTCATGTAATGTAAGGAGATGAAATAAAGGTTTATATGTATTATATAAACAGAAATAAGGTTCGAAGTTATCAATTTCCATAATCACAATAGCAATTAGCGACGCAAAAAGCCAGATGCTTAGAACATTGCTGTCTGGAGTTAAAAAGAAGAGAAGAAGTTTTAAAATGGAGTACTTATGTGCGCACATAAGTACTAGTATTTCAAATAGAAGAGTTTATGACGTAAGCAGGTACGTCGTGGTTCTTAAGTTGTCAACACCCAAAACTATGTACTGTAGTAGGGTGTCTTCAACCTTTTTGCTGCATGTCATTTGTTCCAGTAGCGTCAACTTTTCAAAAATATTGGATGGGTTCAAAAAATTGTAAGTAAAGCAAGTAAAAATTAAATTTAAGAAATCAAAAAACTCGACTGCGTAAAAAGCGAACTAATTGATTATTTCTCATCAATGTGAAACTAATTTTTATATTACTTACCTATTTTTTTTTTATTTACTTGAATTGATCACTTTTAAGTCGTGTTTTAATCGTTAGTTCCTATCTATAAACACTGTTTTGATAAAGCCAATAGATGTCTATGAAGATTAGAGTTGCAGTAAAGCTAGCGATCCTACTTACACAACTTCCAGGTTGTGTAATATTTAAACGGAGCGTCTGACTGTAAAATAGTCAATGAAGCATCGCCTTCATTTTGAAAGACCTATCCAATGACATGCCACTCAATATGGTGCGTAAAAATGTTTTTCGTCTGTACCGCTATTTTGTATTTTACGGTCGCTATTTTGAATTTATAAAAACAAAACCTAGCCTATAACCATCGGACGGTTAAGACGAATTCATAGAGACCTCACTCATTAAAATCCATCCCGGCGTTGGGATGTTTCGAGGGTATAAAGAAATCCACATACTCAAACACATAATCCTTCTTGGCAGTCGGTTAATAACACATATATCCCCCCCCCCTTAGTATGTATGTGTGTGGAGAGAGAGAGGGGAGGAGCAAATTACTAAAGATGATAATTCGGAATTAAATCATGTTTTGTCCTATGCAAATTTTTAAATTATTATAATTTAATTATAATTATGTAAATAATTTTATTTAATTATATTCTTATAAGTTCTTCCTTATAAATACATTAATACTTATTTTAAATAACATTGGCATTGCTAGCTATTAAAAGTTCAAAAACTAAATGTCAGGAAAAACATACCTTTTAGTCACCTAAGGCTTTGTCAATTCAAGACATCAAAACATATGGCAACATATGCAGGAAATTTGTTTTCCTGAGAAATTTAATTATACACCCTTTGAAGGAGTTTTCAGTGCTCCTGTAAGTCAAAGGTTGTCCTAACTATTTTTCAAAAAAAAATTTATTTTGAGAACGTAAAACCAAATTTCTTTTCAGCGATTAAATTATATATATAATAGCGCAAAGTGCATAATGCTTCCGGAGTGAACTCATCCGGATCCCGATACAGCACTTCGCTTTATCGAATTCCATTCGCTTATTTTTATTAAAAATTATTTTTTCGAATAAAACTTCATAACAGTTACATTTTTAGAAAGATCATTTAAAATAAATTAACATTTGAGAGATGACTTGCATTCAATTATGTATATATTCTGAGATAACTTCAGTTGAAATTAGATTGACAGCTCAATCTCTCCCTGCATAAAAGTAAACATTCCTTCGTATCGCGTTCGTTGTGAACGTGTAGGCTATCTTGGCGCCATCTGCCGGTAGTTAAAATAAAAGAAAAAAGAAATTTTGTTTTGAAATTCTTTGAACTCTAAAGACATTCAGAAAAAAATGAATATTTCTTATAAAATGTAATTAGAATTAATTTCACGCTTTTTATTGGTATTTTGAAAAGGTTTTTAAGTGTTTCATATATATAACATATATATCAATGCAAATAAAATTTTGTTTTTTGTAGGGAAAATAAATTTGAATAAATAAATGAATTTGAGAGAAAAAAAAATCTGTTAATGCAATTAATAGTTTCAATTTACTTATGTGATAAAAGATGATTTTTATTGATCAAAATTTATTGCAGGTTTCTTTATGCATGTTTAAAAAAATCAGGATATAATCTGAGATAAACTTTTTAAAATTTAAGCTATATAATTATTATTTTTGTGCCAGCTAACAGCAATTAATAAAATAAAATAAATTTTCTGTTGAAATTGTGTTTTATTCTGCATGTTATCAACTTTGTTTGCATTATATATATAATAGCGTTAAGTGTATAATATAATATTTCCGAAGTGACATCATCCGGGTCCCTATAATCTTTCTTTAAAATCAGTCATTTAATTTTAATTTTCAGAGATTTAATTTTTTCAGTAAAGCTGTATCCAAAAACAATGTTTAATTATGAATGTTTCCGATTCATTCCTTTGAGATTCATTAAAATACAGACCATCGAGCTCATTGCTAACATTGCGATCTGAACGAAATCCATGCATAAAAACTTTCTTTAAAAAATAACAATTTAAGGCAAGCGAAGTGTGTATCAAATGCAATATTGTTAGAATTTTTATATTCGGGCTGTTTTAATTTTTTCTTCACATCCGTGAATCACTCTTATTTATTATTTTTTTTCTGATTTATAAGAAATTGAAGGTTAGCGATTTCTTTTAAATAGGATGAACGAAGACGAAAGTTAATAGATTATATGTTTTAAAATAGCCTTATTAGTACTAATTTGCACATATTTTGGGGGAAATAGCTCTTCAAATTTTGTGAATGAAGTTCATTTGCATATTACATGTCATTATTTTACCAATTCAATTAATCTTTTTCTTGCAAATTAAATTTCAATGAAAAAATGGGCTGTTTTTATAACACCCACCTGGCCCCATTAGTCAGATAAGATATAATTTATTACTTCATAATTCTTTTTACCCGACTACGGCAAAGCCAAAGGAGGGTTATGATTTTGACAGGCTATGTATGTATGTATGTATGTATGTATGTATGTATGTATGTATGTATGTTCATCTGTTCCCTCGTAACTTCTAAACCACTAATCAGAATTCGACAAATGACATATCATTAGAAGCGTCTTAATTGTCCGCTGGTTATAGGCTATATAGATTTTCACCAAATTCAATGTGGCGCCTTCTAGCGGACAAAATATACAGAGTAAAAAAATAAAGTTAAGCTAGATATGCCGTGTTTGGTATCATTTTAAAGCGCTTCACTTGTACATTTCGAATATATATATATTACTAGCATTTGCTTGTGACTTTACTTGCATTTATGGGCTAATTGCATATAATTCACATCTTTTCGTTCTTAATTTCTTTGGTACTTAGTAATCAGAATAAGACCACTGCAGTGCCATTAGAAGGGTCTTGATCTTGATATTCTGTTGGTTGTGAGCTATAAAGTTTGTCACCAAATTTACTATTATGCCCTCTAGCGGACAAAAAGTATAAAATAAAAATATATGTAATGTGTTTGGTATTACTTGAAAGAGCTTCACCAGTATTTATATGCTTATACATAATTACAAGACTGCTTTGAAGATGTTTAAAAAAAATGAGCGATAAGAGTAAAGCGCGGATCACGGGAACTGTAATGTAGAGCAGCGTGAACGTTATTCTATTAACGTTCACGTCAAAAAATAAAGTTAAGATAAATATGCCGTGTTTGGTATCATTCAAAAGCGCTTTACTTGTACATTTTGATTATATCTATATATTACTAGCATTTGATTGTGACTTTACCTGTATTCATGGGGTACTTTTATACTTTTTCAGCGTAGTTTTTTGTCGTAGTTGGGTTTTAGTTTTTTTACTTTATCTTGTTATAATGCAATGCTTTGTCATTCTTTTGAAAATGCAAACACATCATTCTGACTGGCTATCTTCTATTAAATAAATAAATAAATAACGCATTAAATCCATTGAAATTGGGTTGGTGGAGAGATAAAATTATTGGGTGGGCTCGCACCTCATGGGCCCATATAATTTGGCGTCACTGTTTGTTACCACAAATTCTGGAAGGAAGACTTCGCTTTTTTTTATTAAATTGCAATGTTTTTGTTATTAAATAAGACAGTTTTTAATTTTAAAATAAAGGTACTTGGTAGTTAAATTTTTACATGCATTTTTTAAACCCCCACGGGTAATGGGTGAACCCCAAATAATTTTGGATGTTTCATGGACTTCGATTCTAAAAGCTCGATATGGTGCAGCTTACACTAATGAAAATAATATCAGATGTTCACCTGCTAACATTCTTTTTGTCTTTCAGTATTTTGTCTTTCAATACAAACAAGTAAAAATTAAATTTATAAAATAAAAAAAACCCGACTGCGTAAAATGCGAACTAATTAATTATTTCTCATCAATGTGAAACTATTTTTTTATATTACTTACCTATTTCTTTATTTACTTATATTGATGACTTTTAAGTTGTGTTTAATTGTTAGTTCCTGTCTATAAACACTGTTTTGATGAGGTCTATAGATGTCTATCATGGTTAGAGTTGCAGTAAAGCTAGAGATCCTACCTACACAACTTCCAGGTTATGTAATATTTAAACGGAGCTTCTGATAGAAAATAGTCAATGAAACAAAGAACTATCCAATGATAAGCCACTCAATAGGGTGCGTAAAAATTTTTTCGTCTCTACCGCCATTTTTTATTTTACGACCGCTATTTTGAATTTATAAAAACAAAATCTTACTTATAACAATCGGACGGTTAAGACAAATCGATAGAGACTTCGTTCATTAAAATCCATCCAGCTGTTGGGATGTTTCGAGGGTATAAAGAAATCCACATACCCAGATACGCGTGAAACACATAACCCTTCTTGGCAGTCGGGTAAAAAGTAAACTTACCACTTAACTAACTCATAGTCACGTTTTTGTAAAACAATATGCATAATATTTAGCTTAATATTTGTGGGTATTTTTACGAAAAAACATTATTTTTTCGGCACATGTTAGTTTTTGACAGACTATTTTTTAGGAAAATGTTTTACAGGTTCAGCAAAATAGAACACATTAAAAAAATATATTTGATAAAGATTGACGATTTGTGAATTTTTTTATTTGTTTTTTTTCAACGAACGGAGGAATACGTGTATATTTAAATTTTTATATTTCTAACAAAAAGTATTTTATAAGTATAAACTCTTCGAGCAAAATCAAAATGACGGGGAGATATTGGATATGATGCTGCAAGTTTCGAAATAATCTTCGTTATAGGTATCTTTAGAAAAAACTTTCTTAACCCCCTGACCGCCAAACAATAAGGCAAAGTTGTAATTTTGTTTTCTCTGTATATTTTTAAAATGTCTAAAAAAAGATGATTTTCCAACAAGATATAAAAAACTTAATTACGTATGTGAATATATTTCGTGAGAACATTAACCATTACTCAATGTTTAAAAACAGGATTATATCTCTAGAATTATATTAATTTAAATAACGCTTCTATTGCAGTGAAAGTTTAGTTAACGGCTATATCATTTCACGCGATGAGAAACTTAATTTAAAGTGGGAAATACTTTTCTTTTCAGCAAAAACAATAAAGTTTATTTTAACTTCTTGATCAGTGGTCTCAACAACTTCTGCAGTTGACTTTCAACACCTCGCTGTGAAATAACATTTCAATTGAAACATTTCAATTATTGTTTAGAAGGTTTTAACTAATAGCTTTTTTTGAAGATGTTCGCTTGGCATTTAGAAGAAGATAATAACCTTTTATATATTTTTCAGTTCTTTATTTTGGAAATATCAGTTCAACCTGAATCTTTATCAATTTCTGATATTGGAAAGATCTATCCTCGCAAATTCTTTTTCTACCAGCCTGAACTCTTGAATGCGGATTTTCAGTGAAACTAATTGATGCGAAATAATCTGAGTTATTTCGTAATAACAAAGAATTTGAACAAATCAAAAGAGGGTTATTAACAGGAACACCTTCACATGTTACTTGTCTTATTACAGTCACCTATTTTGCTTCTGCCTACATTTAATTATAATTCACCATATTTATCTTGTCCGTCTCTAACTTCTTGACAATAGACTTGATATATTCTCGATATTCCCTTCCTCTCTTTTTAGATATTTTAATTGTTTATTTATTTATTTATTTATTTATTTATTTATTTATTTTTTAGCTTCAGAATATTTAATTAGATCATTTCTCGTTTTTTCAGGACGTTTTCTTTTCCTTTCTCATTTCTGAAAAAGTACATCTTTAGAAGTTAATTTTTCACCTTGCCCATTTTGAATACAAGCAAAAAACGGCTAAATTTGTTGATAAGGGGCATTCTCACATGCTTTTGACTTTTAAGCCCCTGAAAAATAATTTTTATTTTAGTACATATTCTTGAGTTCTTTTTTTTTTTTCATTTACTGGGAAACATCCCTTTGCATGATTGTATAACAATATTAATGAGATAAATAAGTTTTGCACGATGTTGGGGGTCCAAATACCAGGAAACTCCTATACCGTCCCAAGTCCCTGATGCTGATTTTTAAGTTTGGAGCGGCCTGTATAAAATTGTTTCAATAAAAGTAATTCGATAGAATTTTTTTCTGAAACTGGGACAATTGTTTTAGATAAATATGTAGCAAAATATTAACCTGCACACATTTTTACGGTTGTTATTATTTTTTAACCCTGTCCCTGGGCTTTAAATTCCTTACCATCCCTCTTGCTAAACTTATACAGAAAATCACTTCAGATGCAGTCACAGAATTTTTTTCAAGTTTTTTCTCATGCAGAAGTACGCTAGAGAAAGAATGTTTAAAATTCTTTGATAGGAAATTTACTGCAGAATTTAAATCAGCATTTAAATATCAATTTCAAGCATCGTGGCTTTATTGGTAGTCTTACCGTCCCCAAGATTTATTCCTGTACTTTTCGAGGTAAATATTTTTTTTAAAAATCTAATCCAATGTAAATAACTGTTTCTAAAAATCAATGAACACTGTGGCTATCACTTAGTCTTAACATGGTTTGCCTAAAAATAGCGGTAATTTTCCTTACCGTCCCATCCTTACCATTCCTTTTTTTTCCCCATTACCGTCCTTTTTTCCTATACCATCCCCTTTTTTTTTCATTCCGTCCCTTCTTTAACACCCCTTTAAGACAATGTTATACCAAAATTTTGTACTAAAAATACTACATTGTTATTATTTCTTATTTGAATGTTTTGCGTGTACTATGCAAATTCATTATAAATAAAAATTTAGAAGAAAATAGAAAGTTATAGTGGTAAAATGGTAAGGAAAATTAAACTCGCGAGTTTAACTTAAACCTCAGTTAAATAAAAAAAATTCACTGCTGACCATTTTTTTCTTTATTTTGAATCATTAAGGCATTCGTGTATCAGATTAAAATGTTATTTTAGCAAGTTTAATTTCACCAGATTTTTATTCCCGAAAGTCAAAAGGTTGTGAGAATGCCCTATAAACTCTAAGAGAGGGGAATAAAGACTGTATTAACACTTATCTCATTATGGTTTGATTTTAAGTGAGTTGAAACAAACATCAATTTTACAGGGTGTCCATTCTCAACGGCGTCCAATGGCTAATTTCTGAACCATTAGTCATAGATATATAGTTTCAATTGAAAAAAAATATTTTAAATAAGATAAAAAAATATTTAAAACCCCGTTATTTTAAGAGATATTTCGTAAAAGTTTCATATTACAATAAAAATTAAGATAAAAAAGTCCTATTTGTCTAACTCTAAAATTTACCGAGTTATGAAACTTTGAATTGCAGAACGTATGCAATTGCTTGCATCTGAACATAGATGAGTTGGGCCAAGCTTTGAGGGATCGTACACAAAGTGTTTAAAGTATTAGAAAGATTTATTTCGCATGCACATTTCCGTATAGCAGCCGAAGGGAGCCACATAGAGCAAGTTTTAAGATAACTTTAATTTTTATTAATAAGATTTTAGATTAGATAATCTAATAACATTTTACAATATGTTTTGTGAAGAATTGCGACTTTTGCTTTTCATCATTTCAGTTGATAAAAGTTCCGTTATTTTTTAGTTTATATTTTTTGTACAAGTTGTATATTTTTCTTTTGTATATAGTTATAGTTTTGTATATAGTATTAGTTGTATATTTGTGTCTGACGATTGTTTATATTTCAAGTAAATTTGTGAATGGCCCCTATTTCGCAGCAAAAAAAAGCTTCGACTTTAAACAGCTATGATTCTGTCAGCTTTAATCGCAGAAGAATGGGGCTTTTTTTGCCTTATTTCTTAGTGTAAACGGGTATTTTTACTAAATACAACTTACAGGACTGGGGGTCCGTTTAAAAATATAATTTTAAAAATTTTTTAGGAAATGTGTTTATTGGCCAAAATCGCTTTTAAAATACTTCTTTACCTTTTTAAAACATCTTTGCAATTGGAATTATATGTCTATGCCTAACGGTTTAGGAATTAGCTTTTGGGCTCCGTTGAGAGTGAACACCTTGTATATGGGCTGAATAGGACATTTATAATATAACATGAGAAACATGTTTGAAAAAGCAGCATAGAAATTGGCTTCACTTCAGTTCATTACATAGAAACGATATTAATTATCTTGAAACAATGGACAATACTAAAGATCTTGTGGCTTGAATCAACTAGTATTGCGGTCATATAATACGCGTGCATAAAACAAATTACTTTATTATCTAATTTCACAAAATGTCAGCAAATTAAAAAATAACAAATTCATTTTTAACCATTAACCCATTTGTTAATATCATTCAAAAAATAAATATAAATGTATGCTCAATTAAATAGAGTAAAATATAAATCATTTATCCTTCATTTTTGTTTTTTCTGTAAAAGATACAGATTTTTAGTAACTATGATAGTTTTGCAAAACCAGCTTTTTAAAATATAAGTCAGTAAGTAAAAACTTTGTATTAAACCAAATTTATCAGCGTGAAATATTCGTGGTAATTTTTATGGAAAAATATAAGAAAATAAAATAATAAATCTTCAGATTTGCCAGTTCTATGGTTGTTGATCATTACCACATTTTCAAAAAGACAAGGCAATGCCAATTTTAACGCTAAGTTGATTTTAGTCTTAATTATAAACGATTGAATGCTTATAGTATATCTATTTTGAAAATACTCTCAGAGCTCTTTATAACTCAATTAATAAAGTTTTTAATTTTCATTATTATATTTCAGTAATATGAAGCATGGTTATGACATACAAAAAATACATTTTCGCAGTTTTTGAATAAAAGTATCAAAATGAACCAGTACTTACTTATTGCAACAAAGAAATACACTCTGATTGTAAAGAGATACTCTCTGATTGTAAAGAGATACTCTCTGATTGTAAAGAGATATATATATTTAATACTACAATGTAGGATCTTAAAAAATATCTTAGCGCCCTCTTGTGATGCGCTGAGAAAGAAAACATTTTGCACAATGGTAATGATAATTAACTCCAGGTTTAATTAACATATTACATAACATTATGACAGATAAAAAGTACATTTTTGCTTTTTTTTAATAAAGGGATGAAAATGAAACAGTACTTACTTATTGCAACAAAGAATTACACTCCCTGATAGTCAAGAGATATGTAATCCTACAATGTAGGATCTTAAAATGTATCTTAGCGTCCCCTTGTGAAGCGTTAAAAAAGAAAACTTTGTACCATGGTAAGGACAATTATCGCCAGGGACACTGTTTAATTAACCCTCTGTAACTCGTGTGGGGGTGTTCTGATCACCCCATGAGAGTTACAATACCAGAACACTAAATAATTTAACAAAAATTTACTTTTCAGGACAATATGCAATTTAGTGGCATGCATCATATATGTTACAAAATGCAGCTAACCTTTAATTACTGGTCGGGACTGACGAATGTTTTTACATTCAATCATACCAGAATTTACAAAAAAAAAAAAAATGTTGTAGATTTATGTTGAAAATACGAATACCAGTTAAATGGCAAGAATTAGTTTTCAAAGAATTGTACGAATCGAACAAAAAATAGTCCACTGGGACACATATACCCCGATTTATACTCAAAGGGTTAAGGCAGGGATTTTTTAGGAAAAAATTAGGTCCATTAAAGGACCCTTCACAAAATTTTTCATTTTAAAACAAGACCTTTTACAAATTTTTTCACTTCAAAACAGGACTTTTCACAAATTTTTTCATCTCAAAACAGGACACTTCATAAAAGTTTTCACTTTAAAACAGGATTCTTTGGACAATTGTTTCTCTTAAAAACAGGATTGTCACAAAACGTTTCTATCTCTAAACTGAACCTTTCACAATTTTAATCATTTAAAAGTAAAATCTGATCGGTCAATATTACACATATAAAGAAAATGTATGCATTTTACGTGTGTATATATATATATTTAAAAATGCATAAACAAGAACCTGAATGTAATGATCATTTAAATTCACAAAAATATGACTAGATTTTTCACAAAATTATGAATAGATTTTTCACAAAATGTAAAGAGCTGTTTTAAATTTTACAAAAACAGGACCCTGGCAACAAAGTCTGGACAGGCCCCAGGTTAAGGGTTAAATATTATGACTTTAATTTAATGATATTTATTAAGTCATCTATATATTTAAATTCAAATGAAAAGAAATAATTTTTTCGTCATTCAGTACAATATTATTACACTCTAGATTACGTTATGATGTATTTCCTACTAATCATTTCACAATATGCTTCGAAAATTAAACCGTTAACTTGTTTTTTTCTAATTAATTAATTTATTTTCACGTAATTGCTTTTAGAGAATGTAATAAACCAGATCTAATAGCAAAAATAAATTATTATACTGTTTATTCAGTTAATCTGTCCAAATTGAAAATTTTCTTTTAATTATATGATATTAATACTTGAGTAATTCATCACCATTATAAGCACATTAAACTATGATTGTTAAATTCATGTGTCCCAAATGCATAATTATTATAATTATTCATTTAAACATATTACAAGTAAATTAACTTCCTAAACTAACATGACATATTTCCTAAACATACTCATTAAAATCTAAACGATGTGTTTGCCCTCTGTCTCTGACGAGGGAAAATTACCATCCCTTAATGAAAATGCTGGGAATATGTTTTACTGCATGCCTGTACACATTACATATTATAATGAAGCGTTTATTTGCAGTATGAATTTTGTATTTAAGCTAATAATTTCTTTAAAATTTACCCGCAGTAGCAGAACACATTATTGAGCCAATGGTTTTTGTATTGGCTTTATGATCCATATTGGGATGAAATATTTTTCCAACATTGAAAATCAAGTGGCAAACAACAAAGCAAGTATTGTATGTTCAGGAAAGGATTTCTTAATATAAAAAGTTAAATATTTGAATAAAATCTTCTTTTGTGTAATACAGGAATAATACCGTATAGTATATATGTGTTTATATTATTTATACCGGGTGTCCTAAAAAGGACTGACTGATTTTAAAATTAAATAACTTGGAAACGATGACAGATATTTAAAAAATTCTTGCAGCAGGCTTATGCATGAAGTCAAAAGTTTTTGTACAGTGATTTTCGATTTTAGTTTGCATTATAAACCGTAGATGACGCTGTAAGCAATAAGCGCTAAATACAGGTTAGATTTTTTTTTACCTTTCTCTTCTTCCATGCGAAAAATGAAATTAAAATGTATTGAGTGGGTTCCGAAGTGCCAAAAATCGAGCCTGAATTTTGCGTCTATTGATCGCAGCGTCATCTATTGTTTGTAATTCGAACTAAAATCGAAAATCACTGTAAAAAATCTTTTGACCTCATGCATAACCCTCCTGTAAGAATTTTATTAAATATCTGTCACAGTTCTCAAGTTATTGAATTTTAAAAACAGTCAGTACTTTTTAGGACACCCGGTATGTTTATATGCCAAGTGATAAAATTTATATATAAAGTTGTTATTTTTTAGCAACAAATACCGGGTGTCCCAAAAATGACTGATAGATTGTAAACTTTAATAACTTCCAAACGTTGACAGATATTTAAAAAATTCTTGCAGGAGGGTTATGTATGATGTCAGGAGTACTGTGATTCTAGATTTTAGTTCGAATTTCAAACAATAGATGGCACTGAGAGCAATAGGCGATCAGTCCAGAACCGATTTTTGGTACTTCGGGATCCATTCAATACATTTTAATCTCCTTTTTACGCGTGAAAGAAGAGGGAGGCAGTAAAATCTAGCCTGGATTTAGCGGTTATTGCCTGCAGCGCCATCTATCGATGCTATTTGTAACTAAAACTGAGAATCGCAGCATGAAAACTTCTGACATCTTACATAACAGTCCTGCAAGAATTTTTTTAATATTTGTCACCTTTTGCAAGTTATCGAATTTTAAAATCCATCAGTAATTTTTGAGACACCCGGTACCATTTGAGAACTGAAGCTACAAATTAGCTACGTTGAGAGTTGTACTCAGTATATTTCTTTCTGACTTTATCGTTTAGTACAGTTTTAACCTAAACCATTCGTCGGGTTTTAAAACAATGTATATTGAGAGGTACACGACCTACAAAGACGGGTGATACATGACAAGATAAACACACTCACTAAGTTTCAAAGCACGCCTCGTGGCTCGCGTGTATGTTAGATGGCAGGCCTGTGGCACAACTGTAAAAGAGGACGGCAATGGCGGTCTGCGTGATGTTCCGCTGTTTCCATGCCCCCCCTCCCCCCAGGTCACCAGATGATTTCTACGTGTGGGGCAATGTGAAGGAGAAAGTTTCTGTACCCCCAATGCCAACAAAGCTGCAAGCATTGCAGGAACGCATCACTACTGCTGTGATGGGCATTTACAGAAACATGTTATTTAATGTATGGACGGAACTGCATTACCGTTGGGATGTGTGCCGGCAACTATGGTCGCACGCATTGAACATTTGTAGTATGTACCAGAAACTTGGTGAGTGTATTTCAAGTGTCTCCTGTCTTTGTACGTCGGATACATGTAAATAAACAATCTTTTGAAACCCTGTGAATCATTTAGGCAATCCTGTACAATAAATACTGAAATTATTTTCAATACACTCATTCGTGTTTTATTTTTGATTATTAAGCAATGAGATATATGTTGAGACATAATATCTGAAAAGGAAAATATTATGTTGTTGATATTTATGATGCCCCCCCAGGGTCGTACTGGCCCACCGGGCAACGAGGCAAATGCCCGGTGCGCCCAT
Source organism: Maratus speciosus (assembly GCA_963932465.1). NCBI lineage: Eukaryota > Metazoa > Arthropoda > Arachnida > Araneae > Salticidae > Maratus > Maratus speciosus. The sequence goes on along the minus strand of OZ010786.1, from coordinate 248,374,560 downwards.
CGTCACTTTTTTTTTTTTTTTTTTTTTTTTTTTTTTTTCTAAGCACGCTTAAAGTTCTGTATTCTGAAAGGCATAAAATTTTCAAAGATTTTGATTTGGAAAATTAAAAAGTAATGCTTTTTATTTTTTAAAGTATAGCATAAGCAAACTATGTGTGATCAAAGACAATTAGATAACCCAATTTCGAGATAACATAAGTTATCGACAATCAGATGTGCCATTGTTAAACATGGTATCCTGACCAGACCTTGTTTCAAAGCCTGTTCTAATGATAAATTCTAAGAAAAATATTAAGTATTCATTTATTTAGATATACGCCTAAATAAGTTCTGCTTTAAGAATGCTTCTAATAAGTGTCTAATAAGTCTGCGTCTAATAAGTTTGCATATTTTCTGCGTCTAAGTATTTAGTGCCCCTGGTGTTGCCAGGTATTTTTGTATTTCTGCCTTTTGCGCAAGTATAAACGACGAAACACTGTATAAGAAACAGATTCTCATTTTAAGTGGATTCATTAACAGAAACTTCGATAGTCATGGCGCCCAGGTCCAGATTTTATTCAGTACCCCGAAGAATAGTAACTTCCACATAAATTAATATTAGAATTAATGGCGTATTTAGCATATTTTCTGTCAAATGTTTAGCGCCCTGTGTGGCTGCCCGGTAGTTTGATATTTCTGCTTTTTGTGAAAGTACAAAAGACAAAAGATAGGAATTAAAAAAAAAAAAAAAAAGGGAATTCCAATTTAAGACAGGAGATTTTGATTTTAATTTCATTTGGTCCCAATGTCAGAGCGGCGGCTTCGGTAATCATGGCGCCCTTGGTCAGATATTTTTAAGCGTTTCTGTAAAAAATAACTTTCAAAAAACTAATATCGTGTTTTTGTAAGCATGGCGTCCTTGGTCAGATTTTTTCAGCGCCTCTGTAAAAATAACTTTCTAAAAATTAATATCGTGTTTTTTAATCACGGCGCCCTTAGTCAGATATTTTTTCAGCGCCTCTGTAAAAATGCCTTTCAGAAAACTATTTTCTCTAATCATGGCGCCCTTGGACAGATTTTTTTTAGCGCCTCTCTAAAAATAAATTTAAAAAACTAAACTAATATCGTGTTTTTGTAATTATAGCGCCTTTAGTCAGATTTTTTCAGCGCCTCTGTAAAAATAACTTTTAAAAAATTAATATCGTGTTTTTGTAATCATGGCACCCTTGGTCAAATTTTTTTCAGCGCCTCTGTAAAAATGCCTTTCAAAAAACTATTATCGTGTTTTTCTAATAATGGCGCCCTTGGACAGATTTTTTTCAGCGCCTCTGTAAAAATAAATTTCAAAAAACTATATTGTGTTTTTGTAACCATGGCGCCTTTGGTCAGATTTTTTCAGCGCCTCTGTAAAAATAAATTTCAAAAAACTATATTGTGTTTTTGTAACCATGGCGCCTTTGGTCAGATTTTTTCAGCGCCTCTGTAAATATAAGTTTAAAAAAACTAATATCGTTTGTTTTATAATCATGGCGCCCTTGGTCAGATATTTTTCAGCGCCTCTGTAAAAATGTCTTTCAAAAAGTTATTATCGTGTCTTTCTAATCATGGCGCTTTTGGTCAGATTTTTTTCAGCGCCTGTGTAAAAATAAATTTTCAAAAACTAATATCGTATTTTTCTAATCATGGCGCCCTTGGTCATATTTTTTTTTCAGCGCCTCTCTAAAAATGCTTTTCAAAAAACTGTTATCGTGTTTTTCTAATCATGGCGCCTTTGGACAGATTTTTTTCAGCGCCTCTAAAAATAAATTTTAAAAAACTATATCGTGTTTTTGTAATCATGGCGCCCTTGGTCAGATTTTTTTTCAGCGCCTCTGTAAAAATAACTTTAAAAAGATTAATATCGTGTTTTTGTAATAATGGTGCCCTTGGTCAGATATTTTTCAGCGCCTCTGTAAAAATGCTTTTCAAAAAACTATTATGTTTTTCTAATCATGGCACAATTGGACAGATATTTTTCAGAGCCTCTGTAAAAATGATTTTCAAAAACCTAATATCGTGTTTTTCTAATCATGGCGCCGTTGGTCAGATATTTTTCAGCGCCTCTGTAAAAATAAGTTTAAAAAAAAAAAACTAATATCTTATTTTTCTAATCATGGCGCCCTTGGTCACATTTTTTCAGCGCCTCTATAAAAATAACTTTCAAAAAACTAATATCGTGTTTTTGTAATCATGGTGTAATCATGGATTCTTGGTGAGATTTTTTCGATAGCTAAAAACGTTTTCTGCCGTTTTCTAAAATCCGATCTGCTTAACCGCTTTAAACTTCAAACACCATCCCGATTTATAAATTAAAAAATACACATGTAATTAAAATAAATAGATAAACCACTAAAATTGTAAAAGTCGTTTTACAAAAGAATGGATAAATATAAGTAAAGATAAGTGCAAATGTGTTTGTGTTCAGTTTTCAATGCTGTTAGTCAATAACATGGGAGTTCCTAAGGTGACAAATTACCATTTCGGCGGAGTTTCAACTATTAGATATGGGTTCTATCGGGCCGTCCCGAAACAACTTTCTTCTCTAGTTGTTTCGCGACGGCCCCGGTTCTATACCCAGTGGTTTCTGTAGTAATACCAGATGTGACACTTTTTATTGATTATACTGTATTCTGAGATTTCTGGAGAAAATAGAAATCGTATGTGGACTGCGGAGGTATTTTCCCATGAAATACTAATTAATACAAGACACACGCTCGGCGTACAGGTATCTGTGAAGAATGAATCGTTAAAAAACGAAAAAATAAAATATTGAATTAAGCAACTGTTATAGCAGTTTTATAATGTTTTGTGTAATAACACAAGTGGTGTATTACACAAAATTCCTCTTCAGTCGAGAATTCTTAATTGTTTTACATCTTTTTTAGCCTGCCCAAAACTTTTGACGACATTATTAAATAATTTTCATTGCTACATACATCAAATTTTTAAAATTTGCCATTAAGGTTGGTTGGTTGGTTGTATTTATGTCGGCCAATTATCTGCACGTGGGATATGGGCCCTAGGGGGGGGGGAGGAGAGTGCCTTCCGTGGAGGTCTTTCTAAGGGAACCTAATCCGTATTAACGCTTGGAGAACTAAGGTTCGAAGAAAACCACGAAAACTCCGAACGATTAGGCCGACGGGCGCGATTGGGATCGAACCCAGCACTTCCCGTCTACCAGCTTCGAGAGCAGAACCTCTCGGCCACTGGTGGGGCCTTGCCATTTTAGATACGTTTCTTTTTTTCAAGATATCGAGTAAAAAATAACTGAAAAATAATGAACACATATAAGCTTAATTGCGGTAAGAAAAAACGTGTTATTCTTCTTTTCAATTTTTTTTCCACATTACGCAATTAAGGGGGGTGGTCACTCAGCTTCCGATTTCCCCTCACTCATATAAAGTCTATGAGCATTGGATGCGATATCTCCACGGGAAATGAATATTTTTAACTTCTATTTTTTGTGTACACTTCCTAAAAAATGTCCCTTTTTTTTTTTCTTAGTTCTCAAAATATTTCTAAAGTATAAACTTAATTTTATATGAAATGTTAAAATCTTACGAGTGGCTGAAGTGTTAAAATCTTGAGTACACACATAGCTGCCAACTCTTCCGCTTTTTCAGACCACAAAAATTTAATAGAAATTTTTGTCTTATTTAATCGCAGACTACGGCGATTTAAAAAGGTAAAATTTACTATAAAATTTTTGTGGTCTGAAAAAGCGTAAGATGTTGGCATCTATGGTACACAGAAAAAAGATGTTAAAAATGTGAATTTCTCGAGAAGATATTTTAAATATACGAATGCATCAAAAATCCATAGACTTAACATTACGGAGAAGAATTTCGAAGCTGAGTGACTAGCTCTCTTATCCCTTGAGGGGCGGTGGGATAAAATATATCCTACCTAATTTAAACAAGATTCTGTCCAGAAAATTTTAACTAAATTTTATATTTAATTTTAACTTTGGGGGGAAATCCATGAAATGTTGATTTTCCTTATTTAAAAATAAAATTTTTCGATTATTCTGGTGAGAATTCAATATTTAGAAACATTTTTGCTTGCCTCTCAGGGGGTTAAGTGTTTCTATTTTCTTTGACTTTGTTTTTTATTTTGTAATACAATGCTTTAATATAATTTTGATAAATATTACTTTAAAAAAATGCAAATATATTTGAAGCTATTGTCGCTCTTCTGGTGTATGTTTTTTTTTTTTTTTTTTTTTTTTTTTTTTTTTGTGCGCGTGAGTTGCGGCGGCCATTGTAGTTTAAATTTGGCTTATGTGAAATTAATTTTTAATTAAATATGACTTATTTTAGTGACTAGACGGGACAAAGAATGGAAATATTCAACTTTTATCGTAGAAAAATACTGACTTTTGATGTCTGGAAAAAAAAAAAAAAAAAAAAAAAAAAAAAAAAAAAAAAAAACCTTAATGCACTGCATAATTATGTAAGAAAAAAAGCTGACAAAATTAGAAGTGAAACAATTCAGTATTATTAAAGTAATCGTGTCGTGGTCATCTATTTAAAAATGCAATTTTGAGAAAAACTAGTTTTAATTTTATGTTATAATTATAATAGAATGCTTATTGTATTTTTTTTTTTTTTTTTACTTACATAGAAGCGTCTATACCAGATTTTGGCAACATAAAGAAATCTTAATTCCGTTGATTAAGCCGCTAAAATAAAAACTCGATTTTCCGAAATTTATAAGTTATGATTACGTGTAAATCCTTAAAGCGATCTCAAAAAAGTATTTTTTAACGTTCAATAATGCGAAATTTTCTGCTCATTTACAAACATAAAAATAGTGTTCGACAGAAATCGAATTTCGGTTATCTTCCTAGTTTTGAGCGAAAACGAAAGCGAAGCTGTTTTAAAAATAAATTCAAAGTAATTAACATAAACATACATATATGCACGCTATCTGAATAATGTTTTGCGTAGAAACGGCAGTAAATAATTATTAATTAAAAAATAATTTGATTGAAACAAAAATTAATTAAATATAAAGTGTTATAAACATAAAAAAATATTAAAAATAATTTAATTTAAAAATAACGAATTTAATCAATATTAGCAATACCTTCTAGATTTATCACCTTGCAAGGGCGGATCTGGAGGGTTCTCAAGGGGGGGGGGGGGCGATTTTAGAAATTTGGAGATTCCTATCTGATGCGAGGGTCGGGGCTAATTTTTTGCACTGTGGGTCTTGTTACTTCTACTTTTTGCTGGGGGTCGGGTTTGGGTCCGGCTGACTTGTAATTTTTGCTGCTGGTCTGGTTAACTTATAATTTTTGCTGTGTATCGCGTTTGGGTATGGTTGACTTCTACTTTTCTCTGCAGGTCGAGTTTGGGTCCGGCTGACTTCTAATTTTCTGCTGCGGGTCGGGTTGACTTCTACTTTATAGCTGCACCTAGCGCTTTGGGTTTGGGGCAAATTGATATACATTATTTCGAGTTTGGGTCAATTTGGGGCGAGGGTTTTCACTCTTGCGAAAAGGGACCCTAATTTTGAATAGAAAGTCAAAATATTTTTTAAGATAAAAACTATATGCAGTAAAAGCTCCATAACGGACACGCCCAAATAATTTTTTAGGAATACTTTTTAATCTTCTGGATTATGTAAAAAATACTAATTTGCTTATAAGACTGCTTGTCTCTTTATATCTAAGATCAGTTGCAATTCAGTAAAGAATGCTTCGGAACTTATTAAAAAAGCACACCGGATGTGCTAAAATGGACTCACCGAGTTTAAAATTCTTTAATTTACAAATGGTGACAGGAATTTAAAAAAGTCTTTCAGGAGCGTTATGTAAGTTGTCAAGATATTTTTTACTGCGATTCTTGATTTTACTTTACAATAGCAACGATAGTGGCGCTCCAAGCAGTACTCGTTAAATTGGGGCCCGATTTCTGTCCTTCCTCCTCCGGGAATCGATTTAGCGCCTATTGCTTGCAGCACCATCTATCGCCGCTATTTTAAACTAAAATCAAGAATCGCAGTTAAAAAAAAAAAACTCCTGATCAAGGGTGATTCTGAGAAAGAAAAAAAAAAATTCTGAAATTCAAAGCAAATTTCCTGAAAGGTTACAGTAGAGGGAGTGGGATTCCCTCCTGCCACTAATTATTTTTGTTGCCGGTCGGGTTAGCTGTTTTCAATCCGGGTCGGTTTCAGGCTGAGTGTAGATTCCTACAAGCCGGGTTTGGGTTAGCACGTTTTCTTCAAAAGTTAGTTCAGTATTTTGTTTCAGATTAAAAACTATACCTATAATAATAAATATAGATGTATGTATGTGTGCTGTTTTCTAAAGAGATCACTGCATTTTCTCCACGACTCCTTGATGAAATTCGCATTTCTTCCACGACTCTTTGACAAAATGCGCGTTTTCCACTACTCTTTGACAAAACTCGCGTTTTTCAGCAATCCTTTGATAAAACTCGCGTTTTTCCGCAGCCGTTTGAGGAAATTCGCATTTCTTCTACGATCCTTTGTTGAAATATGAGTTTCTTCCGCAACCCTTTGACGAAATTAATGTAATTTTCTAGCCCTTTGATAAATTCCGCGTTTTTTCCTCGATCCTTTGTCGAAATTAAAGTTATTTCCTGCGAACGATTGACGAAATAGATTTTTTATGGCGACCATTTGTCAAAATTCGCAACTATTTTTATGTCCGAATTTTCGGATCGATGAATTTTTTCAATTTTCGGAATCGAATGCCTTAACCCTCTCGCTCCGTAATTCTTTTTTTTTCTTAAATCAAAATAGGTTCAAAAATTGTGCATTTAATTTATTACATGTTTCAAATGTGCATATAATTTACAGGTAAAATATATGCAAAATCTTTGTGAAAGAGGTTTTTAAAAAAATTGATCTTAAAAAAAAATTTGCTGCAGAAATTGCGGGTTGCGCAAATTTTGCTACACTGTAAAAAAAATCCATGGACTTTCCGTTCTGGAAAAGGCAACTAGTTGCCTTTTCCGAAACGGAATAGATTCCATTTGAGAAAGAGAAGTTTTAATTTACAACACGATTAGTTTCACATCTGCAATGAAAGTGACATCTTTCATTACCAAAAAGATTACTTTCATTGCAGATGTGAAACTAATCGTGTTGTAAATTAAAACTTTTCATTCTCAAAAGAATCTATTCGTTTCAGAAAAGGCAACTAGTTGCCTTTTCCAAAACGGGAAGTCCATGGATTTTTTTTTACAGTGTACTTTTACGTTGGCCGTGGAAATCGCAGAATGCGCAACAAGAGAGTTAAATTTTCAAAGCTTTTGGAAAATTCGGAATAGAATCAACCCTGCTCTTTACGTCTTACCTAACCCTCTGCAAATATATATAATTTTTTTTAATAGCTGCATTTGCAAGTTAATAGTAAGTTAATAGCTGCATTTGCAAGTTAATAACATTTGCAAATTACTGAATTTTAAAATCAGTCAGAACATTTTAGGACATCAGGTATATTCAGTAGCTATGGGATGATGGCTGAAAGAAGCATTTAAAAAAATTAAAGCTGTCTTCGATATGTCAGTTAGGGTTTTACCCGGGCTGAAATTTCCAGGCCCAAGCCCAGGTCTAACCCACACAAAAAAATTATTTGCCCGACCCGGTAGAGAAACTAAAAAATAGACAGCAGACCAGCCTGCATTTTGCAATTAAAATTATTCATAAAGCGCACTTACTTATGCTCATATTTTATTTCCAGATTATGTTCGAAATTCATGACAACAGAAAAACAATGATATTAATGACTATTTAGGCAATTATGTATATAAACACTACGTAAAAATATGTCTTAGACAATGACATTCAAATGAAAATCCAGTAAGAAAATCAGTTTAGAATGAAATAAACGAGTGATAAAAGAACGTTATAATTTTAAAGCTCTACAAAGAAAAAAAAGTAGATTTTTAAAAATGTATCTCTGTAACTTACCAAATCAAATTAAATTTCTAACGATTACGCTAAACAAATGTACAACATAAATATAATTTTTACGAATAACAAATAAGTAATATGCCAGACCAACTTGGCCTCGTGGGGGGGGGGGGGGAGAATTTAGAGGAGTGTACGGTAGAGATCTGCACGGGCCGGGCTCGGGCCGATTTTCATTCACGGCATTCGGGCCTGGTCTCGACTCTCTTCGGCCCGGGCCATACTTTTTTCTGAAGGCTGGGACCGGGACGGGCCTAACTTATTTTTCCGTACAGAGCCGGGCCTGGCTCCATTCCTAGCCTTCACGGCCCAAAATTTTCAGTCCTAGTTTTGACCCAGCCCGTATGAAAATCATTGTCTCAGGGTGGCCTGGTCCATTTAAAGGTCAGTAAAATTAGGCGTGCCCCAAAAATTTTTGCAAAAAATGCATACATTTTTAAACTGCCATTATTCTACACTTAAACATTAAAATTTATTCTTTTTAAAGAATTATAGATTTCTACGCTTAGTAAAATATAGCTAAATTAAAATCTAGTAAAACGTGTGAAAAAGAACCTGCCTATGACGGAACCCTGTTTTAAATTGAAAAACGTGTTGATCCATACAAAATTAATATACTAATACGTAAGAAAAGAATATATAATACATTTACACTTGCTAAGAAGTGAATGTCTATAACGCATTTTTCCCCCTTTTCTGTGCAATTCCATTTTAGAAGATGCATAGCATTTTTCAGATTTTAACACTTCAAAATATGGAATATGGATTAACAATATTAATGATATCTGAAACATTTACATATATGAAATAGAGATTCATTAAAAAAATTAATATCGCAGCCTGCGGCACTTCTATAAAAATGAAGATTATAAACATGAAAAAAATAATGTTAAGATAAATATTTTTGGTCAGATCTCCTCGTACAAGACAAGTTTTTAACCAAATCGACGTAAAAAATCAATGTTTTGTAGAAAATCACTCGGGCCGGGCCAAGATTTAAACTTTTTTCCGGGCTCGGACCGAACGTTTGAGTTTTTTACCGGGTCGGGCCGGACCAATATTTTTTTCCTACGGGCGGGGCCGGGCTCGGGTCGAACTTTAAATTTTTGTATCGGGCCGAGCCGGGCCGAATTTTTTTTCTATGAGTCGGGCCGGACCCGGGCCTGGAAATTTCGACCCGTGCAGATCTCTAGTGCACGGGTCGCGGACTGGACAATAATGCTTATCATACGGGCTGACACGGAGCGAACGTTTAGATTTTATTCTGGGCCGAGCCCCGACCTGGAAATTTTGGCCAGTGCGGACCTCTAAGAAGAATGAAGTCCACACCAGGCTCGACCTGGACGAAAAAGAAATCTGCCCCAACCCAAATCTGCAGAAAATGTAAGATTAGGGCACGGCCCAGCTCTAAAAGAGAGAAGACCTGACCCAGCCCGTGTCTCATGGATTTAAACTGGCGCGACCCTTGGCTCGAGCTTCGCCCCAAGTGATTTCCCGTGAGGATGCATAAAGTCATTTTGCAAACCCTTTATTAGACCAAGGGGGGGGGGCGATCGCCCCCCCCCCGCCTTAGATCCGCCATTGTCGCCTAGTATGTTAATACATAGTATGTGCGGCTCTTTGGATGGGAGTGTCATTTGGGGGAGGCTAGGAAGGGGCAGTTATAGTAATAACGAATGTTCGGCAGTATTTTTTTTTTTTGGACGGGAACAAATAATGACGATTTCATTCATTTATCTATTTCTTTGAGAGTTTCCTGACAGAATAGGGCAGGGAAGTTTACTGACCGTCATTCTTAATTTGTCATCAGAGTTAAATTCATTGTCTAAAAAAGCACAAAGGGGTTTAAACACTTAAAAGTTAGCGGAATTAAAAAAATCTAAACTTAGTTTAGAAGTTTGATGAATAATGCGCTCTCCGGAATTATTTTTCTAATAAAACATTCTTCAAGCGACCAGGAAAAAACTGAATTTGTTTCATTTTCTTCAAAGAAATGGGTCACTCATGGAAGGAGCTCAACTGGGATGGTTTCTGAGTGGGGGTAAAATTCGTATTGAGCCTACGGGAATAAATTTCGTCCCATGCAAAAATGGTCGTTCTGGGAGGTGGTCGCACAAGGAGGTTTCACTGTATATATATATATATATATAGATATAAGCATTTGCGCCCTTTTGTAAGGCAATCGGCGCCCTTCTTATCTATTTTGCCACCGCCCTCTCAGTTATGCCAGTACGACCCTGTGCCCCCCCCCCCCCCACTTTCCCACAGCAAACAAAGAAGGCTGATTGGGTACCGAATATGCATCTTCCTGTAAGTACTATTTTTATGCCTTAAATTTTAAGGCTACTGAGAGTCCTGTTTTGAAGAAAAACGAAGTGTTTAAAAAAATCCATTTATACTAAAATTAATAATAAACTCGACGCAGCAGGGGTCGGTCTATAGATTCAGGGCCCCAAGCCCTCCCTTTCCGCTTTTCGGTGTTTTTAATTTGTGCAATTTCCCTTTTGAATTTGTCCGGTTTCAATTTTCAAATTTTTTTTTTCAACTTGGCTTTTGTTATAATGTTTTTTACTCGGGACGTGGCTGGGGACCTATGAACCTTGCTTCCGCAAAAGTGTCGGAATAAGTAGAAGAATAAAGGGCTGCAGACGAAAAGAGACCGCTCGCCGCGGCGGTTAAATAAATAATTAATAATAAATAATTAATAATAAAATTAATAATAAAATCAACTTTACTGTTACTTATTTTTCGAATGATATACATACATTTTTTTCGAAATATTGATATTTCCCTTTTCGTGTAATGTTAAGTAACGAAATGTTTCGCCGAAAATTTCCTTTTTTGTTTGCATTGATGCATTTCACTAAAAATGCATGTTTTTGAAAATGATTTACAAGATTAGGACAAAAAAAAAACTGTATTTTTGTCTCATTGTTTTAGGTTAAGTCTACGATGGATTATCGTGTCAATCGCTTGGCCCTCTTTTTTCAAAGCGCTTCCGTGCATTAGCTGTCAAGATGTCATTTTTTTGTTTGTCAACTAAAGAAGATACAAATTTTTACTTTTATATATGTATATTAATTTAGTATAAATGGATTTTTTTAAACACTTCGTATTTCTTCAAAACAGGACGCTCAAGAGTCTTAAAATTTAGGACATAAAAATAGTGCTTAAAGAAAGAAGCATATTCGGTACCTCATCAGCATTTCTTGGTTAGCTGTTGCGGGGTGGGGGGTAAAAATTTCAACATTCTTAAAGGAAACGGAAGTTCGATTAATTTCATCATCCATTTTCTGACAATCAGAAATAGGAAGAAAATATAATGAAAAGTGTCAGCGAAAAATTAAGCTTTGAACAACACATTTTCTTTGATTGATTACATAACCCTTTTAGGATGTTTGAAAAATGATGTAAGAAAAAACACTGTTCTGATTGTTCAATGTTGAGAAATGAGCTTCATTGCGAATAAGAAGAAATGTGATATGATTTAGTACAGAATTTAGAAGTGAATAATAAAGAGCGAAAAGTGACTTTACATTATTCAGATTAAATTTAAAACTACAAGAAATTTACAAAATGTCAAAACAAAGTACGCATACAAGAAATGTTCTGACGCTGTTTTTCCTTAATTATTTCTTTTAAGATCATTATCATTCTGGATAATATAATCGAATGATGTATAATGACAGAAAAATATAATGAACTTCCATTGTCAGATTACAGTGATTTTTATATTCTTATAAATGATACGAAATTTTAAAAAGACATAAGATTAATCCTGAAAGTGAAGTTAAACATAAAAAATCATCATCATCATTATCATCATCTTAAAAAAGAGAAAAGGGCTGTTGCATGGCAAACTCTTCAAGTCATGATTATTGCTCTTCACAGAAAATAACAAGTTGGAAATTGCACGCCGAAGGAGGCAAATGAGGCGCGTTCTTACTAAAACTAGCTTAATAGATATTTTTTCCACCGCATATTGTATTGAATGTATATTTTAGTACACTTCATAAGGGCATATGAATTTAATTCTGCTCGAAAGGCTGTAACATCATTAACATGCACTTGAAATAATTGTTTCCCATTGGCCGTAATGTAATGGAAAACTTTTGACTGTCCCTGTAATTAAATTATACATCCGATTTTCATAAAATTTGAAATGACTCGACAAAATATTGCAACAATTATATATTTAAAATTTCAATTCATTCGGTATTTTTTCTCGGCTATTTGCTGATGGACGGACAGACAGACAGACGGATCGAACGACGACTATAGGTGCTACGTATTTATATAATTACGAACGTACCTAAAAATCATATATACACCCAATAAAAAAATATCAATAATTAAAATTTGTATGCTATTTATTATTGAAGGAAGGTTATGGTTTAAAAAATATCAAGTAAAATTACACGGAAAGGTCGGTAGTAGAGATTCTAGTAAAAACCTGTAGAGGACAATATTTGCCACCATATATAAACAGGTTTTTGTCGCACAAACATGCCAGTATATTACAATTATACATTCACGGTGAATACCCGTGAAATTAGATTATTTAACAGTTTAAAAATACGGAAAAAATTCGAAAATTCTGTTTAAAAATACGGAATGTACTAGCAATCAGATTGCTAAGACATTCTGTATTTTTTACGGAAATTTTTCGTTAGTAGAAATCACAAGTAAGGGGCTATACATATATCACGTTATCAACTTTTTGATAATCTCTCCCCTTACGATATCATACCTTATCACTTATCATCCCGCGACCCCCCCCCCCCCCCAGCATCCTCCCGTACTGATATCGTTATCAATGTCTGAAAATTCTTTTGATTTTTGGAATTGTTTTCTTTTGTTTGGAGTGAATTTAAAATATGGTTAGACTTATTTTTCGCATACTTTATTGATTCAAATGAAGAGAAGTCACAAAAATATCACTTTATATATGGCATAACTTTATATCAAATAACTCTTAAAAGAAATAGTTACTATTTATAAGTATTTAATAATAGTTTTTTGTTACATAATGCATTCAACAATAGTAATATCTTCTTGCACTTGACTCCGCACGGAGGGGAGGGGGGGGGGAGGTTAGCAGTCAGAATTTCTTATCAACAAAACAGGTGGAGAACATTCTTTCTCTTTTATTTACTAGTAAACACAAGTACAATTTCAAACATACTTCGCATATGATTCCTTGAACAGCGGATCATATATGCATATACACATGACAAAAGAATAGAAAAGGCAAACTTTGGGATATTCCTCATTTTGGAATTAAATAATTTTATAATCATTTAATGATTTTAATAATAACTTTGTATTTTCATAAAAATAGATAATAAACTAAAGAAAGATATCACACTACTTTGATGTAAAGACCAAGTTACTAATAAAAAAGTGAAAATTCTGGTTGAAACAAAAAAGATAACGATATCAAAAGACAAATCCCCCCTCAGAAATATCTTAAAATATCATTTGCCAGACACCCCCCCCTCCCCCTAAAATGATAACTTTATATACACACAGCCGTTAACTAGACTTTCTTCTGGCCAATATATTATCTACTTTTTGACAAATTTACGAAATCACTTTCATCGGAATTTTGTTATCGTATTTTTATAGAATTTCATTACAGTGTGTATGTAATTAAAAAATAGTAACATTTTCACATAAAGTTTCAACAGCGATCTTCAATAAAAATATATGTATTTGTCATTTACAAATAATTGGCCATTTTAGCAACAACTCAATCAGATAAATAAATGAGCTCCTCTCTTATTGTACGTAAGGATAAACTATTAATTTATCAAATTTACCAACAATTAATTTGTCAAACAGCTAATTTATCAATTTGTCTTTGGTGATATTCAGGGAAAACACACCATATGGAAAATAATTTTTTTTAAAAAATATTTTTAAACCAACTCTATTCTATCTCTATCTTTTATCTTCATTTTACACTTTTTTTTGTAGCAAATCTCTAAAACAAATTTGATTAAAGAAAACCTAAAAAACTTTGCAATTTTGTCGTTAATTTTATGTGGTAAATTCTTTTGGTATAAAAAAAAGACGTGCAAATTCTACTAATTGCCATTTTTTGATTTAAATCTGCAATAATTAAACTTTTTACACTCCCCTTAATTTTTCATATTTTGCGGATCACAAATTTCTCTTACCTGAAATTGTTCTTTTTCATATTATCTTTCACATTTTATTTAGAATGTAGAAGGTATAGTAGAATTTTGTATTCTTTTTGCAACTTTCAGTTACTCACTCGCTGTAAGTGATGTTAAAACAGGAATATCCAAATTCGTTTAAATGCTTTAACCCTTTGAAGGAGGGTTGGTTAATTTTTAGACTACTTAAATTTAATCGCCAGCATTGGTAATAGAATTTTGCAATTTTTTTTTTATTAGGCACGTGAAGAAAAGCTTTTATATATTTTTAAATAAATTTGTTTATAAATTATTGATGTCATTTGATCATTTCAGCATTTTACGAATAAAAATACTTTGCTCCATTAAGGATCAATGGTATTTGTCCCAACATGAACTTAAATTTGAATGCAAGACTAAACAAACACATTTTGGTACTACTTAGCTATCCCGTCGACTAATTTCGCCAAATTATATAAATCGCCAAATCACTCGCCAAATTATAGAAATTGGCATAATTTTTATAATAAATAACGAAAGAACAAATAAATTAGTAAAACATTAATAAAAATACAAACAAAACGTAGAATTAAAAATCTCTTGATGACGTAACAAATACGTGTAACTTGTTTAATGTCAAGTGAATGTGACATATACGATCATCCATTATTGGCATTTAATCTTATAGCTTGACGATAGTTATTTGGTTCACGAGAAAATTAAGTAGTACCCACAATTTTTATTTTAACCCTTAGTCCACTGACGATACTGAAGAAAATTTAATACGAAAATTATTTAATCAATCTATTACTAAAAGTAGATTTTTACTTTTAATACAAAATACTTTGCTCGATCACATTTAGAAAGCATAGCGAAGCAGTCAAAGCTAATTATTTTATAATGTAGAAGTGTTCTCAACCATTTAAAAAGGTGTAGCTTTTCTTTTATTAAAAATATGTATATAAAACATTTTTGACTAGAAAAGCTTTCCATTTATAGATAGGATCACAAAATGTTTATTTAGATTGTTTGTTTAAGGAATCCTAAGATTTTCTTAACAGCATTTTTTGTTAATAAATCCCATTATACTTGTAAATATTTTAGAAAAAGAGCTATAACTATCGATTTATTAAATCCGTTTCAATAGAAAATCGTATCTAAATTTCATATTATCGTAATGTAATTTTTCCTATATACAATGGTGGCCGAGATTGTGAACACTTTTGGAAAATTTTATGTTTTCTAACTTTGTACGATTATAGAAAATGTTACGTTTCACAAAATGCAAATTCTTATATATCTTTTTAAAGAAAATTTAATACTGATTTCAATACAAAAAACAAAATACAAATATTTGTAATGAAAAAAAAGCGGTAAAAATTGTCGAGATACGTTAGATACTGATGATTGCAGTGAGTTATCAGTACTTAGTAGGGTGCATTAATATTTTATTACAGTTTCACATCGATGTTTCATTGAGCTGACGAGAGTTTTAAGATCTTTATTCGTTATTACATGATGCCAGGAAACAATTATATAGCCTCAATTAGTTCCTTTTTATTTGATGGGCGCCTCATTCGTACAAGAGTTTTAAAACAATGCCACAAGTTCTTAATATGATTGAGGTCAGGACTGTTTCCAGGCATTGACAACAATTCAGTGCCTTTCGTTCTAAACCACTCGATATTTTTGCTGTGCGGCAAGGAGCAGAATCCGTCTGCAAAATAAATGAAGCATTGTTGGGAAAGAGATCCCTGATGGAAGGTATAAGTTTTGCTTTTAGAATAGTGTCAATGTATTTTCTTCCATCCAGTGTCCCATCGATTACATGAAGGCGACCAATACCGTCTGCTGACATGCATGACCAAATCATAACACTAACTGGGTTCTTCAAGGTTGCCTGAATGCAGTCAGGATGTAGTTCTTCTTCTATTCTACGTCTTAACGTTTTCGCGCATCACTACCGAATAACAATATCTTAGTTTCATCACTCCATATAGCTTGTGACTACTGATCATCTATCCAATTAATGTGTTCCTTTGCCCACTGTAGTTTTTTTGTGTGCTGCTGTAAATTGAGATAAGGCTTTTTTCGTGGAATTCTACCTTTTAGTCCAACATTTTATAAGCTTCTCCTTATTGTTCTTGAACTGACAGAAACAGCTGACTAAAACAACTGACTAAATATTAAAAATATTTACACAAATCCATGCTAAAGTAATAAAAAAATTAACAAAAATGGCTACTTGTAATTTGATTACATAAAAAAGTCTTCCTTCTACAGAAGAAAGCACAATAATGACTTTTTCCAAATTTAAGCATTTTGTCAGCTTCTAATGGCAGTTACTAATTTTTGATTGGCTCCCAGAACAATAACAAAGATTGGCCAGGAAAGTTGTAAATTACAATTAACTTCATCACTGTGTTTGTTTTTCAGATTAAAATCTAATTTTGTATTGTAAATATTTGAATTTTTTTTTGTATTGAAATCAGTATTAAATTATCTTTAAAATGATCTATCAGAGTTTGCATTTTGTGAAACATAATTTTTTCTGCAAGAATACAAAGTTAGTAAACAAAAACGTCCAAAAGTGTCCACAATTTTGACCATCACTGTGTGTCTCGACACTAAAGAAGATAATCATTCTGGAAGAGCAATTTCTGGATTCATAATTCCGTGCATAAAAGTTTAATATTAAGTAAATTATAATTTTCTATATTAAACTGGAATGTTTTTCATACTGGATAGTTCTAAATAGTGGAACACACTTTCAGCGTAGATTATATGGGTTGAGATAAACAGTTTCCAGGGTAGCAATTCAGCAAATAAAACCAAAACACTTACTCTTAACATGTACTAAAATTTGAATGCAAGACTAAGCAAAGACTATTTTTATTTTAATATTTAACACATTATTACTTCCTATATTGAACTGGGATGTTTTTCAAACAAAATAATTCTAAATATTGGAACACACTTTCAGAGTATATTATATAGATTGAGATAAACAGTTTCCAGGGTAGCAATTCATGAATTAAAACCAAAGAACTTACACCTAACATGTACTAAAATTTGAATGCAACACTAAGCAAAGACTATTTTTATTTAATATTTAATATATTATTACTTCCTATACTAATCTGGAATGTTTTTAATACAAAATAATTCTAAATAATGGAACACACTTTCAGAGTAGATTATATGGGTTGAGATAAACAGTTTCCAGGGTATCAATTCAGCAAATAAAACCAAAGCACTTACTCCTAACATGTACTTAAATTTGATTGCAAGACTAAACACACACTATTTTTATTTTAATATTTAATACATTATTACTTCCTATATTGAACTGGGATGTTTTTCATACAAAATAATTCTAAATAATAGAACACACTTTCAGAGTAGATTATATTGGTTGCGATAAACAGTTTCCAGGGTAGCAATTCAGCAAGTAAAACAAATGCACTTACTCCTAACATGTACTAAAATTTGAATGCAAGAATAATCAAAGACTATTTTTATTTTAATATTTAATACATTATTACTTCCTATATTGAAATGGGATGTTTTTCAAACAAAGTAATTATAAATAATGGAACACGTTTTCAGAGTAGATTATATGGGTTGAGATAAACAGTTTCTAGGATAGCAATTCAGCAAATAAAACCAAAGCACTTACTCCTAACATATACTTAAATTTGATTGCAAGACTAAACACACACTATTTTTATTTTAATATTTAATATATTATTAATTCCTATACTAAACTGGGTCGTTTTTCATACAAAACAATTCTAAATAATGGAACACACTTTCAGAGTAGATTGATTATATGTGTTGAAATAAACACTATAAAACCAAAGCACTTACTCCTAACATGTACTTAAATTTGATTGCAAGACTAAACACACACTATTTTTATTTTAATATTTAATACATTATTACTTCCTATATTGAACTGGGATGTTTTTCATACAAAATAATTCTAAATAATAGAACACACTTTCAGAGTAGATTATATTGGTTGCGAAAAACAGTTTCCAGGGCTTGCTGAATTGCTAAATTCAGCAAGTAAAACTAATGCACTTACTCCTAACATGTACTAAAATTTGAATGCAAGAATAAGCAAAGACTATTTTTATTTTAATATTTAATACATTATTACTTCCTATATTGAAATGGGATGTTTTTCAAACAAAGTAATTATAAATAATGGAACACGCTTTCAGAGTAGATTATATGGGTTGAGATAAACAGTTTCTAGGGAGGCAATTCAGCAAATAAAAAAAAGCACTTACTCCTAACATATACTTAAATTTGATTGCAAGACTAAACACACACTATTTTTATTTTAATATTTAATATATTATTACTTCCTATACTAAACTGGGTCGTTTTTCATACAAAACAATTCTAAATAATGGAACACACTTTCAGAGTAGATTGATTATATGTGTTGAAATAAACACTTTCCAGGGTAGCAATTGAACAGATAAAAACAAAGCACTTACTCCTAACATGTACTTAAATTTGAATGCAAGACTAAGCAAACACTATTTTTATTTTAATATTTGATACATTATTACTTCCCATATTAAACTGGGATGTTTTTCATACAAAATAATTCTAAATAATGGAACACACTTTTAGAGTAGATTACATGGGTTGAGATAAACAGTTTCCGGGGTAGCGATTTAGCAAAACAAAACAAAAATACAGCGTGTTACACTGCAAGTTGAATCGAGATTTGTGTTCACAACTTTAAAAGTATAGCTATTATTCATTATTCTAAAAAAAAAAAATCTCAGAATTCAAGTTTTGTCTTCCGTTGCCTCTTCTTTCCGTTTAAGGCTGCTAGTCACTCAGATTCCGAATTCTCCTCGCTAATGCTAAGTCTATGGGCGTAGAATGTATTTGTATATTTAAAATATCTCCTCATAAAATTAATGTTTTTCATTTATTTTTCTAAAAGATTTTTATTTTTTGTAGTTATCAAAGTATTTCTAAAATCTATGCTTAGTTTAATATTTTACGTGTTAAAAGCTGACGAACTGTGAGTAAGATTTTAATACTTAATATAAAATTAAATATATAGTTTAGAAATCTTTTGACAAATAAGAAAAAAGAGACATCCTTTAAGAAGAATACACAGAAAAAATGAGTTAAAAATATTAATTCTACAAGGAAATATTTTAAATATACGAATGCATCAAAGACTCATGGACTTAGTGGGAAGAATTCGGAATCTGAGTGAAGCACGAAATCTAGCTTTGATTTGCACATTTTGTTTCAAAATACAAAAAATTCACCAATCTAATGTCAAAATTACCTGATATTTTCCGATCCAAAGCTTAACTGGGCTGCTTGTTACATTTTCGTAGTGGAAACGGATTTCTATGTATGTATTTTTCCTCTTCAAACACAAAAACTCGCAAACTGAAACTCAAAAATTCCTTAAATTCTACATTCAAGTGATGGAAAATTCTTCAAATAACGGAAAAATCTTTTACAATCGTAGGAGTGTTCCCTTAACTAACTACCTGTATTATTTACATTTTTTGACAATTTTTTTTCATGTTATCTTTAATTTGTGTGAGGTGTTATGTTCACGGGGAGAACTGAAATTTGGTCAGTAAAATTGAACTTACTGTCATAATTCCTAATTATGGAGCCTATTTTAGGTGCGTTCGTAATTATATAAATACGTAACACCTATAGTCGTCGTTCGGTCCGTCTGTCTGTCCGTAGGCATATAACAGAGCAAAAACTACCCAACCTGAAATTTAAGATATATAACTGTTACAAAATTTTGTCGCGTCATTTCAAATTTTATGAAAATCGGATGTATAGTTTAATTACAGGTAGTCCAAACTTTTCCGTTACATTACGGCCAATGGGAAAAAAAAATATTTCAAGTGCATTTTAATGATGTTACAGCCTTTCGAACAATGTATATCCACTTATGAAGTGCAAAATATACATTCAGTACGATATGCAGTGCAAGAAATATTTATAAAACAAGTTATAGTACGAACGCATCTCATTTTCCACATTTGACGTTCAATTTCCAACTTTTTTTTTTTTTTTTTTTTTTTTTTTTTTTTGTCGGATGTTATAGATAGTTTTTTCCAGCAATCTTCATGATGTCATTACATTGCACGTAAAGCAAAGAAAGTCTGTACAAAATTTCGTTACAATATCTTTATTGTTTTTAAAGTTATGAACGGAAATTTTAGTACGACTTGGAGTAAGATACGCTGAAGTTTTGTCAGAATAGGTTAATTGCTACCCTGATTTCCTATTCAAAATCCTTGTTGATTTTTAATTTGGGCCGAAAAAGACTTTTTTTCGATTTTCGATGATGGGTAGTGCGGAAAAGTTGCCACTGGTGACACTAAGTTTGCACAAAAAATTTGAGATTTTTCGGACAAATCCTTCCTTTGCCGCAAATGGCTTGAAGTTTTGCTCAAATGCTGATTTTTGAACTTTTTTGTCAACAAATTTTTTAAATGTTAAATTAAATTTATTTTCGCTAAATTTACTTGAAATGTCATGTTTAGTGTACGAAATGTTTAAATAATCTCTGATTATGTATTATTTATTAGTTATGTGTATTTTGAATTAGGTGATTTTTATAGCCTTTTCGAGTATAACTGAGCAAAAATTGTAAGTATTGCTTGTTTCTTTCGTCGGTTCATCTCTTTTGTCTTTATTATGTTCATTGCTCTTCCTTCGGTTTTTCGATGCGTTGTTAAGTATATGACACAGCGTGCACATATTTGAATGTCGGACTACAGCATGTCTTGACAGCAATTCTGGAAGGAGATGAGAATGTGGGGTAGAAACCAATGAAAACGCAATCAGTCATCACGAGGATGAAGGAGAAAGTTGGAGATGGGAGTAACTGCGAGATGGGATGTTAATTATTTTTCTGTTCTAAAATACAGCTATCGTCAGAAGATTTAAAATGTGGGAACTTTGAAGGAGGCAGTTCGTCTGAATTAGAATTTGAACCTCGGCCTTCAAAAGCAGACACTCCCAAACGCATATCCCTTTCTCACACAACGTCGCCAGATTTAGAACTGGTATATCATATAGGTAAACTGCGTTAAGAGAACAAGGGAGATAATAAAGGCAAAAGAGAGAAACTGACGAACGAACCAAACAATACTTACGATTTTTTTACGGGAAAATGCTATAAAAATCGCCTGATTGAAAATATACATAACTATTAAATAATAGATAATCAGAGCTTATTTAAACATTTCGTATACTAAACATGAGATTTCAAGTTAATTCAATAATTATTTTATTGTATTTAATTATTTTAATAATTATTGATAATTATTGAAAATAAATTTAATTTAAGATTTTAAAAATTTTTGCTAAAAAAGTTCAAAAATCAGCATTTGAGCAAAATTTCAAGCCATTTGCGGCAAAAGAAGGAATTGTCAGAAAAATCTCAATTTTTTTGTGGAAACGTAGTGCCATCAATGGCAACGTTTCCGCACTACCCATCCTGTGCTTCAGGATGCAGGAATTGTGACAACTAGGAATGAAGATCTCGTCATCGATAAAGAGTTGGTCAGGAGGCAGAAAAATAAACTTGAAAAGAAGTTACAGGAGGAGGAACGTCGTGGAGGATGAAAAATTACAACCATATGTTTTGATGTTAGCAATAATAACACGATCTTCATAGAAAAGAGGGAACAAACGACAAGTTGAGAGAAATAAGAAGCACATATCACTAATGGCGTGCGAAAATGTATGTGCCCATTTCTACGAGCCTATCCCTGTTTCATGGACATCAGAAATGCAAAAGCCTGAAGATTTGAGTTCTCTATTAATCTAGCTCCGTTTCAGTCTGTAAAGGTCTTTGTCCAAGTGGTTCTACCATCTAGTTTAGACAGCTGATGTCGCTGTCAGAGTGTCTCGTTCGTATGAAGAATACATATCATATGTTGCAGTTCTCTTCTTGATTTTTCCAAAGCAGACTTTATTCTTGCTTAGAAAATTACATAAAGATTTTCTTATTTCTCAGAAAAGGGGTGTCAAATGACTCAAATATCCCAAACCACGTTCAGACAACATGGTGATATTTGTTTTGCCTTTCTGTCGACGGTGCTGCTAGTCACCTTTTTTTCTATTAAGATTGTTTTATTTTTTCTACTATCAAAAAAGATGCTTGTAATTTTTCTTCCTCTAAGATCTTCCTCCTCCTGTATCTTCTTTGCAAGTTTCTTTTTCTACCTTTTGACCAAGTCTTTATCAATGACGAGATCCTTATTCCCTGTTGTCATAATTCCTGCAATTTTTGTTCACTTATACGCGAAAAAGCTGTAAAAGTCACCTAATTCAAAATGCACATAACTATTAAATAATACATAATCAGAGCTTATTTAAGAATTTTGTACACTAAACATAACATTTCAAGTAAATTCAGCTAAAATAACTTATATTTAATATTTTTTAATTTTTTTATAAAAAACTTCAAAAATCAGCATTTGAGCAAAACTTCAAGCCATTTGCGACAAATGAAGGAATTGTCCGAAAAATCTCAAACTTTTTTGTGTGAACTTAATGCCACCAGTGGCAACTTTTCCGCACTACCCATCATCGAAAATCGAAAAAAGTTTTTTTCGGCCCACCCTACTCTTTACAACAGCAGAGGAAGTTTTCTAAGCCTTTTTCTACGGACTTTATTTATTTGTTTGTCACTATCACGTGACAGTCGCGATAAAGTGTCCCTTCATGGAGCCAAAAGTCTTCAAAAAATTTCAAAGTCTGTCTTAATTAAGGATTTTTTTCAGGCCAGGCGACACATATGCGGGGTGACGTAATTCGAGGGGACGTAAGTCGGGGTACTACTGTATTACCTAAAAGGTGTTTATAGCGAAAAAGGCAACTATGAGATCTTCTTGCATAAATAAATAAATATTAATTGAAATTTACTTATTGATAAGTTAGTTATATTATTTGATTTATTTTATGCATACATAATGACATGGGATTATGTTAAGCTGTTGAAATTAGAACATTCATTGTGTTTAGAAAATTTCAATAGTTGAGCAATCCATCGCCATTATAAACACATTAAATTATGATTGCCAAACTCATGTGTCCCATATGCATAATTACTCATTTTAACAGATTACAAGCGAAAATAAATTAACTTGCTAAACAACATGACATATTTCCTAGACATGCTTATTAAAAGCTTAATGATGGTTGCCTTTTGTCTCTGATGCAAGAAAAGTTTTGTGTCTAAATGAAAATTTAATGAAGATAATAATTACATGCTTGTACATTATATGTTATTATGAAATCCTTAAATTTTATTTATATCATAGTTTTCTATATATATATTTGTCTACTGACAGTTGTGTATAGTAAAGGCACTTGTTTTTAACATAAAAGTATTGTTTTATGCTAAAAAAAAAAAACTACCCGCATTCTATAATGTTTTGAAATATTTAGAACTAATTTTAATGTTAAGAGATCAAATTTTAAATAGCCATAATTTCTAAACTTCTTCCCAGAATAATTGAATCTCTGGTGGTAAAATTAATTTAAAAAAATCCAAATAAGATCTCTAATTTTGATGTTCATATTAAACATTTCAGAAATTGATACAGTTTTGGTATGATGACGATTATTAGGTAGATTTCGTATGAAATACTACCTATTGGGATCGTCCTATGTTGAAATTTTTGAAAATTTTTGCAGATCTACACCAATCATGGCCCCTAGAACCCAAAACCAGCCTCAGTAAAAAACTTTATCTATCTATCTATCTACCTATATATGTATATCACTTTCTTCTGGACACGATATCTTCCATAATTCTGCACAAATCTCTTCCAAACTGATACATAAAATATAGGGGCATAAAATCTCGGTCAAACTCGTTAATGGGCAAAATCGGACTAAGGGGATGGAAATAGGGAGGGGTTCTGTGAAAACCGAAAAAACCCCCGTAACTTCTTAATTTTTGTAAATATGAAATCAGCTTAAAGTTTTTATCACTTCTAAAAATTGGGCCAAACATTTATGTATCACAGATTTTTGGTAAAATTAAAAATGGGCTCAAGGGGCGTAAAAAAATGGGGTTTTTGGGAGAAAAAAATTCGTAACTTCGTCAATTCTCAAGATATCAAATCTAATTAATTTTACTATACATCTCCTTAATATTATCTACAACTTTTATATTCACAAGTTTTTGATAGGGCCAATACACACCGCAAAATAAATAAATAAATAAATAAATAAAATCGAAAACAAGAAAGGGGGTATGAAGAAGAAAAATTTCCATAACTCCGTCAATTCACAACATATAAAATCTCCATGAATCGCCCAAGAAAAAAATCATCTTATTAAGGGTGTATTCAAATCCAAACTGCTTATTTTCTGACTCATTTTTAAATTAATTTTTGCTTTCAAACGCATCCAATTGGTAGATTTTCTTATTTAGAAACTATATAATATACCGTAAAGATCGATTTTTTGATAGAGGCAGAATATATTTCAAAAAATGATGTCAAAGTGTCATTTTGAACTGAATTTCCCAAAGCGATTGTATTAGAAACGAAAAATGTATCCCTACTGAGAAATTAATTGATTATTAATCAAGTTTTAATTAATTGAAAGAAAAATAAAAACTCATGTCGCTTATGTATCTCTTCAAAAATCACGTGAGCAAGTTTCATATTTCTTCTATTAAAAATGAATCTGAAAATATGTCAGAAAATTTCGAGTTGTTCAGCATGGAAAAGTATTTCATTGAATACCGCCTTAACATGATTCTGATAAAACCATCTATTATATAAAAATGAAATAAAATCTCGTCAAAAGCGGCCAGATAAAACTGTTAAAGTGGATTTATATCTAATCATGATTTAGTTTTTGTTGGTGAAATTAGTATACTTAACTTCGAAATTTACCTCTGCCTGTAGGCCGGGCCGGCAGGGATTTTTTTCTTTTTAATACGGACTAAAAGGAGATATGCTTCTCTTAACTTTTTGCTTTTGCGAAAAAAAAGACGAAGAATTCTTTTTATCCGACTTTACTTCACTAAAATAAAGTCCTTCCGGCCAGTGCCGGGAGGAAGAGGTAGCTTTCATATTCCTTATTTTAAAAAATCCAACTTATATCATTCAAACACACGAAGCTCAATTTAGTGGAAACCGAATATAGGAGATTCAATACTAATTTTTATCAATATAATGAATGAGAACTTCGCGAAATTAGTCAGCTTTATAAAAGCTGCTTTTCTTTAAAGTAACTTATATTTGGCTGCCAAATTCGGCGATTTTTTAAAGTGCCTGCCATTTTAAGACAGCATGGTGGATGAGGCTAACCAGTGAACTTGGTCAAGACCTTAGTAATTGCTGTGCACATGCTCACTCACATCGGAATCGGTTGATATATACGAGTGCTGTCGCATGCAAAAAATCAGATTTTTCAAAATGTCACCCACAATAGAAATTGAAACTGCTATATCTGAGCCATTTTTTAAGGTAAAGACAAACAAAAAATGCTCCTGAATTCTTATATCAAGGTCAAATACTTAAGAAAGAAACCCTTTTCAATTTCTAATTTTTGTGCACCTCACTTTAAATATATATATATATATATTTAATTTAATGGCCGCCATTTTGAAACAAGATGGCTGATGATTCCGTCCAGCGAACTTGGTCGAGGTATTGATGTATACTATCCACATGCCTTCTTACATCGAAATAGGCGAATCGTGTGTTATCGCGTGACAAATACAAGATCGTTTCAAACTGTTAGCCATGCTAGAAATTCAAAGTGCTATAATTCAACCATTTTTTAAGATATAAACAAAAGAACAAATTTTCAGAAACAAAAACTGCTCAAAATCTTTGTATCAAGGTCAAACACATAAAAAAAATCTTTTTCATTTTCCAATTTTTTAATACCTCATTTTAAATTTTAAATTTAATTTTTTTTAAATGGCAACACTTTTGAAACAAGATACTGAATGAAGCTGGCCAACGAACTCGGTCGAGACATTGGTATGTACTATGTACAGACCAAGTTACATCCAAATCGGTTCATAAATACGCCTGTTATCGCGTGAGAAAAATCAGGTCGTTTTAAAATGTCAGCCACAATAGAAATTCAAAATGCTATTACTCAGCCATTTTTTTTAGATATAGACGAAACAAAAACTGTTCCGGAATCTTTGTATTAAGGTCAAACACATACGAAAAAAATCTTTTTCATTTTACAAGTTTTTGGTATCTCATTTTAATTTTTTTATTTTTAAAATTTTTTAAATGGCTGCCATTTTGAAACAAGATGGCGGATGAAGCTGGCCAACGAACTCGGTCGAGATATTTGTATGTACTATGTACACACCAAGGTACATCCAAATCGGTTAATAAATTCGCCTGTTATTACGTGATAAAATTCAGGACGTTTCAAAATGTCAGCCACGCTAGAAATTCAAAATGCTATAACTCAGCCATTACTTAAGATATAGACGAAACAAAAACTGCTCCCGAATCTTTTTATCAAGGTCAAACTCATAAGGAAAAAATATTTTTTCAATTTTCAATTTTTTGGTACCACATTTCAAATTTAAATTTTTCTTAAAAATTCAAATAGTCACCATTTTTAAACAAGATGGCGGATGAAGCTGGCCAACGAACACGGTCGAGACATTGGTATGTACTATGTATAAACGAAGTTACGTCCAAATCGGTTCATAAATACTCGTTTTATTGCGTGACAAAATTCAGGACGTTTCAAAATGTCAGCCACGCTAGAAATTCAAAAGTCCTTCCGGCCAGTGCCGGGGGGAAGAAGTAGCTTTCATATTCCTTATTTTTAAAAAGCCAAATTATATTATTCAAACACACGAAGCTCAATTTAGTGGAAACCGAATATAGGAGATTCAATACTAATTTTTATCAATACTAAATCATTATGAATGAGAATTTCGCGAAATTAGTCAGCTTTATCCATGCTGCTTTTATTTAAAGTAACTTATATTTGGCTCCCAAATTCGGCGATTTCTTAAAGTGCCTGCCATTTTAAGACAACATGGTGGATGAGGCTAACCAGTAAACTTGGTCGAGACCTTAGTAATTGCTGTGCCCATGCTCACTCACATCGGAAACTGTTGATATATACGAGTGCTGTCGCAGGCAAAAAGTCAGATTTTTCAAAATGTCACCCATATTAGAAATAGAAACTGCTATATCTGAGTCATTTTTAAAGATAAAGACAAACAAAAAATGCTCCTGAATCCTTATATCAAGGTCAAATACTTAAGAAAGAAACCTTTTTCAATTTCTAATTTTTTTTGCACCTCACTTTAAATATAATTTTTTTTTAATTTGATGGCCGCCATTTTGAAACAAGATGGCTGATGAAACTGGCCAGCGAACTTTGTCGAAATATTGATGTATACTATCCACATGCCTTCTTACATCGAAATAGGCGAATACGTGTGTTATCGCGTGACAAATACAAGATCGTTTCAAAGTGTTAGCCAAGCTAGAAATTCAAAGTACTATAATTCAACCATTTTTTAAGATATAAACAAAAGAACAAATTTTCAGAAACAAAAACTGCTCTAGAATCTTTGTATCAAGGCCAAACACATAAAAAAAAATCTTTTTCATTTTCCAATTTTTTAATAACTTAAATTAATTTTTTTAAATGGCAACCCTTTTGAAACAAGATGGCGAATGAAGCTGGCCAACGAACTCGGTCGAGACATTGGTATGTACTATGTACAGAGACAGACCAAGTTACAGCCAAATCGGTTCATAAATACGCCTGTTATCGCGTGACAAAAATCAGGTCGTTTTAAAATGTCAGCCACAATAGAAATTCAAAATGCTATAACTGAGCCATTTTTTTAGATATAGACGAAACAAAACCTGTTCCGGAATCTTTGTATTACTGTCAAACACATACGAAAAAAATCTGTTTCATTTTCTAATTTTTTGGTATCTCATTTTAAATTTAAATTTTTTTAAATGTTTTTAAATGGCCGCCATTTTTAAACTAGATGGCGGATGAAGCTGGGCAACGAACTCGGTCGAGATATTTGTATGTACTATGCACACGCCAAGATACATCCAAATCGGTTCATAAATACGCCTGTTATCACGGGACAAAAATCAGGACGTTTCAAAATGTCAGCCAAGCTAGAAATTCAAAATGCTATAACTCAGCCATTTTTTAAGATATAGACGAAACAAAAACTGCTCCCGAATATTTTTATCAAGGCCAAACACATAAGAAAAAAATATTTTTTCAATTTTTAGTTTTTTGGTACCACATTTCAAATTTAAATTTTTCTTAAAAATTTAAATGGCCGCCATTATTAAACAAGATGGCGGATGAAGCTGGTCAACGAACTCGGTCAAGACATTGGTATGTACTATGTATAAACGAAGTTACATCGAAATCGGTTCATAAACACGCCTTTCATCGCGTGACAAAATTCAGGACGTTTCAAAATTTCAGCCATGCTAGAAATTCAAAATGCTATAACTCAGCCATTTTTCAAGATATAGACGAAACAAAAACTGCTCCGGAGTCTCTGTATAAAGGTCAAATACTTTAGAAAAAAATATTTTTCCATTTTCAATATTTTGATACCACATTTCAAATTAAAAATCTTTTAAAATTTTTTAAATGGCCGCCATTTTGAAACAAAATGGCGGATGAAGCTGGCCAACGAACTCGGTCGAGACATTGGTATGTACTATGTACACACCGAATTACATCGAAATCGGTTCATAAATACGCCTTTTATCGCGTGACAAAATTCAGGACGTTTCAAAATGTCAGCCACGCTAGAAATTCAAAATGCTATAGCTCAGCCATTTTTTAAGATATAGACGAAACAAAAACTTCTCCGGAATCTTTGTATAAAGGTCAAATACATAAGAAAAAAATATTTTCCATTTTTAATTTTTTGGTACCACATTTCAAATTTTAAATTTTTAAAAAAAATTTAAATGGCCGCCATTTTGAAACAAAATGGCGGATAAAGCTGGCCAACGAACTCGATCGAGACATTGGTATGTACTATGTACACACCGAATTACATCGAAATCGGTTCATAATTAGGAGAGTTACATTGTGACATAGGTCAGATATATATATATTAGGTAGCTTTCTTTACAAAAAAGCTACCTATTGCAGCCGTTCGGAGGAAAGCGATTTCAAAAAATTTTGGTATATTTTCATCGATCATGACCCCCAGACCCCGAAACCACCCTCCGTTCAAAATTGATATATATATATATATATATATATATATCTGACCTATGTCACACTGTAACTCCCGTAATTAGGAACCGATTTCGATGTAATTCGGTGTGTACATAGTACATACCAATGTCTCGACCGAGTTCGTTGGCCAGCTTCATCCGCCGTTTTGTTTCAAAATGGCGGCCATTTAAAATGTTTAAAAAAATTTAAAACTTGAAATGTGGTACCAAAAAATTAAAAATGGAAAAATATTTTTTTCTTATGTATTTGACCTTTATACAAAGATTCCGGAGCAGTTTTTGTTTCGTCTATACCTTAAAAAATGGCTGCGTTATAGCATTTTGAATTTCTAGCGTGGCTGACATTTTGAAACGTCCTGAATTTTGTCACGCGATAAAAGGCGTATTTATGAACCGATTTGGATGTAATTCAGTGTGTACATAGTATATACCAATCTCTCAACCGAGTTCGTTGGCCAGCTTCATCCGCCGTTTTGTTTCAAAATGGCGGCCATTTAAAATTTTTAAAAAATATTAAAACTTGAAATGTGGTACCAAAAATTAAAAATGGAAAAATGTTTTTTTCTTATGTATTTGACCTTTATACAAAGATTCCGGAGCAGTTTTTGTTTCGTCTATATCTTAAAAAATGGCTGAGTTATAGCATTTTGAATTTCTAGCGTGGCTGACATTTTGAAACGTCCTGAATTTTGTCACGCGATAAAAGGCGTATTTATGAACCGATTTGGATGTAATTCAGTGTGTACATAGTACATACCAATCTCTCGACCGAGTTCGTTGGCCAGCTTCATCCGCCATTTTGTTTCAAAATGGCGGCAATTTAAAATTTTTTTTTAAATTTAAAATTTTAAATGTGGTACCAAAAAATTGAAAATGGAAAAATATTTTTTCTTATGTATTTGACCTTTAAACAAAGATTTCGGAGCAGTTTTTGTTTCGTCTATATCTTAAAAAATGGCTGAGTTATAGCATTTTGAATTTCTAGCGTGGCTGATATTTTGAAACGTCCTGAATTTTGTCACGCGATAAAAGGCGTATTTATGAACCGATTTGGATGTAATTCAGTGTGTACATAGTACATACCAATCTCTCGACCGAGTTCGTTGGCCAGCTTCATCCGCCGTTTTGTTTCAAAATGGCGGCCATTTAAAAATTTTTAAAAATATTAAAACTTGAAATGTGGTACCAAAAAATTAAAAATTGAAAACATATTTTCTTCTTATGTGTTTGACCTTGATAAAAAGATTCGGGAGCAGTTTTTGTTTTGTCTATATCTTAAGAAATATCTGAGTTATAGCATTTTGAATTGCTAGCGTGGCTGACATTTTGAAACGTCCTGATTTTTCTCACGTAATAACAGGCGTATTTAAGAACCGACTTGGATGTACCTTGGTGTGTACATAGTACATGCAAATATCTCGACCGAGTTCGTTGGCCGGCTTCATCCGCCATCTTGTTTCAAAATGGCGGCCATTTAAAAAAATTAAAAAATAAAAAAAATTAAATGAGATACCAAAAAATTGGAAAGTGAAAAAGATTTTTTTTTGTATGTGTTTGACCTTAATACAAAGATTCCGGAACAGTTTTTCTTTCGTCTATATCTAAAAAAAATGGCTGAGTAATAGCATTTTGAATTTCTCTTGTGGCTGACATTTTAAAACGACCTGATATTTGTCACGCGATAACAGGCGCAATTATGAACCTATTTGGATGTAACTTGGTCTGTACATAGTACATACCAATGTCTCGACCGAGTTCGTTGGCCAGCTTCATTCGCCATCTTGTTTCAAAAGGGTTGCCATTTAAAAAAAATTAAATTTAAAATTCAAAATGAGGTATTAAACAATTGGAAAATGAAAAAGATTTTTTTATGTGTTTGGCCTTGATACAAAGATTCCGAAGCTGTTTTTGTTTCTGAAAATTTGTTCTTCTGTTTATATCTTAAAAAATGGTTGATTTATAGCACTTTGAATTTCTAGCATGGCTAACATTTTGAAACGATCTTGTATTTGTCACGCGATAACACACGTATTCGCCTATTTCGATGTAAGAAGGCATGTGGATATTATACATCAACACCTCGACCAAGTTCGCTGGCCAGATACATCAGCCATCTTGTTTCAAAATGGCGACCATTAAATTAAAATATATATATATATTTAAAGTGAGGTGCAAAAAAATTAGAAATTGAAAAAGGTTTCTTTCTTAAGTATTTGACCTTGATATAAGGATTCAGGAGCATTTTTTGTTTGTCTTTACCTTACAAAATGGCTCAGATATAGCAGTTTCAATTTCTATTGTGGGTGACATTTTGAAAAATCTGATTTTTTGCATGCGACAGCACTCCTATATATTAACCGATTCCGATGTGAGTGAGCATGTGCACAGCAATTACTAAGGTCTCGACCAAGTTCACTGCTTAGTCTCATCCACCATGTTGTCTTAAAATGACAGGCACTTTAAGAAATTGCCGAATTTGGCAGCCAAATATATGTTACTTTAAAGAAAAGCAGCTTGGATAAAGCTGACTAATTTCCTTCTTAAGTATTTGACCTTGATATAAGGATTCAGGAGCATTTTTTGTTTGTCTTTACCTTACAAAATGGCTCAGATATAGCAGTTTCAATTTCTATTGTGGGTGACATTTTGAAAAATCTGATTTTTTGCATGCGACAGCACTCCTATATATTAACCGATTCCGGTGTGAGTGAGCATGTGCACAGCAATTACTAAGGTCTCGACCAAGTTCACTGCTTAGTCTCATCCACCATGTTGTCTTAAAATGACAGGCACTTTAAGAAATTGCCGAATTTGGCAGCCAAATATATGTTACTTTAAAGAAAAGCAGCTTGGATAAAGCTGACTAATTTCGCGAAATTCTCATTCATTATATTGATAAAAATTAGTATTGAATCTCCTATATTCGGTTTCCACTAAATTGAGCTTCGTGTGTTTGAATGATATAATTTGGCTTTTTTTAAATAAGGATTATGAAAGCTACCTCTTCCTCCCGGCACTGGCCGGAAGGACTTTATATATATATATATATATATGTATATATATATATATATATATATATATTGAACGGAGGGTGATTTTGGGGTCTGGGGGTCATGATCGATGAAAATATACCAAAATTTTTTGAAATCGCTTTCCTCCGAACGGCTGCAATAGGTAGCTTTTTGTAATGAAAGCTACCTAAAATCTCATTTTTCTGCAGGAGACCGTAACCCATTTTATTCGTTAAAGGATTGTCCAACTGTACGCAGATTGCAATCTGTTCATAAAACATTTATCTCCGTGTCTTCTAGACAATGGTTTTTAGTAAATTTCTCGCTTACTTAGCAAATACAACATCAATCGACAAAGAACTAACAAAGAACGACCACCTGAAATAGACAAATAAAAAATACATCATAATCCGTATATTGCCAACAATAAATATTTAAATTAAAGAAATGATAATATAATAAGACGAAACGCAATTTTTTCACCTTAATTCAATATAAAATAAATGTGAATATTAAAAAGGTCCACATTCTTACTTAAAAGGCGACTAATGTAATGAAAAAGATAATAATACAAATGCTTGTTCATTGGTTTTTATCCAAACAAAAGACACCGTAAATGACAGAAAAAATATCTTTTCTGAAACTAATCCTTTAGGCGCTTAGTAATTTAGGTAAAAATATATGGATCTAAAACTACAAACCCCCTTAAAAACACCAGTTTAATAACAATTAACCTAAATTAACGCAATCAAAATTTTAAGAGCTTTAAACATGTAAATAATCTACAAATCCTCAATTTTTTTTATTGAAAAAGATTTAAGTTAAATACTTATGAAAATTTCTCACTTTTTTGGTCATACTGTCTTTTGGGCATTTTTAGACATTTTGCAAACTCAGATGAAAATAACATTTATTTTATGTAGAAATCAGCTTAGATGCTGCCATTTATTCGTTTGCTTTGAACGCAGAAAACATTCAACTATTAAGAAGTGATGTGAAAATATAAAAAAATCCGACATTTTAGTATTTATAAGGAAAAGAACAGAGGTCCGCGTATAGGTACCCAGGGACCGAAGAAGGTTAATTAATTGCTGTTCGTTCATACAAATACGTCACTCCGTTTGAAATGAGAAAGCCAATAATTATTAGGGTATTTAAAATAAGAAGTAGCAGTCTCTTGAATTGAATTTAAGGCTGCTTGTCACTCAGTTTCTGTGAATTCCCCTCGGCAATGTTAAGTCTATGGGAATTTGATGCATTCTTATATTTAAAATATCCCCTCGGGAAATTAATATTTTTAACGTTTTTTTTTTTTTCTGTGTACTCTTCAAAAATTATGTTTCTTTTTTCATTGTTCTCAAAATATTTCTAAAATCTAAGTTTTATTTTATATGAAGTGTTAAAATTCTATTCCCAGTTCATCCGCTATTAACACATAAAGTATAAATTAAGCATAGATTTTAGAAATATTTTTACAGGTAAGAAAAAGAAGAGACATCCTTTAAGAAGAGCACACAGTAAACAGAAATAAAAAAATATTAATATCCTGAAGAGATATTTTAAATATAAGATTGCGTCAAACGCTCATAGACTTAACATTACTAAGGGGAATTCGAAAACTTAGTGACGAGCAGCCTTAAGTACAGAAAAAAGTATATATATTAACTGCTGCTCCATTGACTCTCCCATTTTAAACGGAATGATGTATTTGTATATACGAACAGCAATTAATTATAAAAATATTATCTGATGATGTCCGCGGGAAGAGCAGTCCGAAAGTACTAAGAAGTTTTTAAATAAAATGCATGTTTTTAACTTGTAGCATCTATTTTATTATATTCGTCGTCTTTTAAGTAAAACTGTGAGCTTTTAAATTTGAACTTAAACTTACACTATGTGCAAAACTACTTAAAAGATGACAGAATACTAAAAAAGATGTTAAATTATTTTAATACCTTAGTACTTTCAACTATAAAAAACATAGTCTTCGTCTGAGGAATATAAGAAATAATAAATAATAAGTATAATATAAAATAATAAGCATTTCTTATATTCCTCAGACGAAGACTATGTTTTTTATAGTTGAAAGTACTAAGGTATTAAAATAATTTAACATCTTTTTTAGTATTCTGTCATCTTTTAAGTAGTTTTGCACAAAGTGTAAGTTTAAGTTTAACTTTTTAAAGATGAATTAAGCATTTCTATTTATTTCCTGATTTTAAAGTTTGTATTGTGTATTTTGTAATATTTTTCGATTCCCCAATACTTTTTCTGCACCTTTCAAAATATGTGTAATTTAAAGTTTCGATTAATGGCGTTCTTAAATTAGTTTTAGACACTCAAGGATGTTGAACTAATATCAATAATGCATTCCTGAGATATTTCGATCTTTAAAGTACGCCATTAACTAAATTGTTCTCCTTCGTAGACTGTTGATATTTACCGTCAAAACTGTATTCATATCTCAAACAGATTGTGTTGAAATTCTTACCGGGCAATTAAAAGTAATGTGATGTACTTTATTCCTAAATACTTCTCAAATTTAAATATTTGTGAACCGCGATAAATGTGTTAGTGAGGTAATTCGCGAAACTTTGTTGTAAACTAAATCACAGCAAATTATTTTACTTTTAAAATGTCTAATATTGTTTTAGAAAGTTTTAATATTTGTCTGAATTTTGAAATTTTCTTCTAGTTTTATGGATGAATGGTAAAACAAAATTCTTTTTTTAATTTATACATTATTTTTAAAAATTAGTATGTTTCCAAGAGTGAACCAAATGTGTGGTCATTCTATATTACTTCTTGGATTGTTGTATGTATTCAGTTACGTATTAGTTACACAAATCAGAGTTATCAAAATTAAACACTCTGTATGGGGCATTGCATGGATCATAGTATCATAAAAGCTAGACGAATGACATTCAAATCGTGTGGCAGAAATTTATTCAAAGAAATTGCGTAATAAAAAAAGTAACCTGTTAAATTGATGGCATTGAGCTCACAGGATATTCACTGCCTATTATACTCTTATTTCAAAGAATAATGCTCCTCGAAAAATAAAGAAATAAAAAAAAGACATTTAGCGAAAGTAAGGGGGGATTAGCTTGCCCATTTCCCCCCAACTTAACCAATGAATCTTCAAATCTTATCAGGGAAGCGCCTTATCAGAATAAAACGGTATATAAAATTTTAAACAAATCGGATAATTCTGCACGGAAAACCAATTTAACTAAATTAAGGGAGGGATTAGCCACCCCCACTCCCCCTTTATACTTAACCAATGAACCTCCGATTCTTTCCAGGGAAGAGCTTTACCAGAATGTACATATATCCAAAATTTGAAGCAAATCGGATAAATCTGCATGAAAAACACATTCATCTGAATTAAGGGGGGGGTGGGGGTGTTAGCCTCCGTTCTCCCTTTATACTTAACTAATAAACCCCTAAAACTAATCAGGGAAGCGCTTTATCAATGATATACCTATATTCAAAATTTGAAGCAAATCGAATATTTTTTATCAAGAGTTATCGCGTTACCTTCATACATACATACGTACGTACATACAGAACCTGTGCTCTCATCCGAAGCTCTCAAGCTTTAATAGCCTGTGAGCTAAAAAGAAATTTGCGTAAGTTCCTTTGGAGGTGGAATACAGTATGCCTCATAAAAACAGGGAATGGTATTATATTCCTTTCAGAATTGCAATACCCATATTCTACAGTATGCACCTGCATTTATCTGCAAATATACATCTTATATATGCTGGAGTGTATATTTTTATGAAATATGACCTTACATATGGATATAAATAAGTACGATAGCAAGACTGACCACCTCTGTATACAGCCTATAAATTTCAAAACAAGTTTAGAAAATGTTAGAATATACCAACATTTAATAAATAAAAATTAACTAGAAAGAAAAAATCATGCGTCAAGCATAGATTATGAAACACATTTCAACTCATTCAGAATAATGTAACAAAACTTCACATTTAATATGTTAAAATGTTATGTGTAATTCAACCATATGGAAACGCATAATACATTTGAAAACCCAATTTCAGCTGTTCCCATCTACAATAGGAAAATTATTTGAATTCTTTGATCAGCACTGTATATGATATACAGATTTGTATCTATTAACTACATGCATGCCAAAATTTAGTTCAATTAAAAAATACATATATCTCAGTTGAAAATTTACCTTCAACAATTTCCGCTAATAAGGAGAGTAGTTCGTGAATTCTTTTTGCAGCCTTGTATACGATGTATAGAATTTATACATAACGAGTAATATGCAAAAAAATACTTAAACTTTAAACCCCTTACCGAAATTGAAAACGCACTTCTAGCAATTATTATTCAGAGATTATTAAGAGAACATTAGCAATTATTAAGAGAGTACTGTAACCGAATTCTTTTTTGTGCCCCTGTAAATGAATGACAAATGCTATGAATGCCCTATTTTATTTTAATCATCTTGTAGTGAAATTCATTGATTTTTATCAGTTTCAGTACATTTCGAGTAGCGTAATCTCATTAAAATACTCTGCAAGCTATTTTCCCCATATACAATAATGTAATGGAATCCTTTTGAGTGCCCCTGTAAATGAACTATTAATCCTACGTACTTCATATACAATACCAAACTTACTTTGGTGATCTTAAATAAATTTTATAAATTGCATGAGAATCCGGGTACATTTACGGGAGTTAGATCGTGGACAGAAGGACAGACAAACTGAATGCATAAACACTTTTTCAACTTTGTAGGAAAGTGTTAAAAATCCGAAACCAACAATCCAAATTTATCAAATTTTATAATATTCAGTAAGAACAGTATTACTATTTAGAATGGAAATATCTTAAATATTCCATAGTATTAATAATATTAATAGAATTTTTAATTTTTTTTAAAATAAGTTTCATTATTTACAAATACTGAGATATTATCAATAAGTTCAGAATTCTAATAAAAATTTGCCTAGTTTGAAATACTTCATATTAACGAAAAGAAAAATGACATTTAATTTTTTCCTAGCATATGGCCTTCTTCCTTTATTACCGAGGAAGATTAAAATATATGGTCTGTAACTGTAATTTATTTAAACTGTCGCTAAACATGAGTTTCCTTTATGGGTAACATTTTGAAGTTTTCATAGCATCTACGCCAACATGTACATTATTCATGATGCTTTGATCTCTGAAATAAATGGGCCAAAGTGATTTACATAAGAGTAATGATAACGATGTGATTAAAATCACATTAGTATCAAGCGATTTGTAAAACACGATTTGAAAAGGCTAAGTAAAATATTGTTTCATATTATAGTCTCAAGAGCTAAAGCTACGAGTCGCAAACCGGATATAAAAATTGATACGATATCATTGAATTCCCAGTGTACTAAAATAAACTGTTCTTCTTTTATGACTTCCTTTTATGAGTACTGATAAGTACTACCGGAGTTAATATAAAGGTATATCAATCCTTTCTATCGCTAAAATTTAAACTTGAAGGAAAAAATAACGAAGCTACTTGTTTGATTCCATTTACGCTTCAATATTTAATCTCTTCGGTTTTTAGGTAGATTTCGTAAGAAATACTACCTATTGCAGTCGTTATAATGGTGCGACTTTTGATAAATTCCTACATAACTTTTCATTATATGACACCAGGAACCCACCACCCCCACCTAAAAAGTTCATATATATATACGTATGTATGTACTAAATTTTGTCCGCACGATAAAAGTCACAATTATTCACGGATCGTCTTCAAACTCCCCAAACACATTGGGACAGTTAATATCTTAGCGGGGATTGCAAATGAGAAAAATCGGCCCAAGGCAATAGAGATGGGGAAGGGTTCAAAATTTTGAATACCGCCTTAACATGATTCTGATAAAACCAGCTCTTACAGAAAAATGAAAGGAAATGTAAACATTTTTCGTTTATATTGTTGCGAACAATTAAAAAACCATAATAAAATCCTTACCACAACAATTACTTTTCTATTGCAAGATGCCGCTAAGTTTGTCGCCAACTTGTCGATATCTCTAATACTTCGTCAAATTCCCATAGACTTCCATTGTAAACCAATAGGGTTTACTTGCTTACAGAAACTCAAGAAATTGAGAAATTTTAATGCAACAAAAACTAATATTGGTACTACTTGGTTATCCCGTCTACCAAAAATCTATCGCCAAACTATGAGATTAAATGCCAATAATGGTCGATCGTAAATATCACATTCACTTGACTTTAAGCAAATTACACGTGTTTATGTCTTCAAGTGATTTTTATTTCGACTTTTTATTTGTATTTTTATTATTGTTATACTAACTTATTTGTTCTTTCGTTATTTAAAATAACAATTTAACTTTTAACTTCGAAATCTACCTGTGCGTGTAGGCCGAGCCGGCAGGGATTTATTTGCATGGCATGTAATATAAAATTTTCAATATTCCGGGTGTCCCAAAAATGACTGATGGATTTTAAAATTCAATAATTTGCAAACGGTGACAGATATTAAAAAAATTCTCGCAGGAGTTTTATGTTAGATGTCAGGAGTTTTTATGCTGTGATTCTCAGTTTCAGTTAGAAATAGCATCGATAGATGGCGCTGCAAGCAATAACCGCTAAATCCAGGCTCGATTTTTCGGCCTCTCTCTTCTTCCATGTGAAAAAATGAGATTAAAATGTAAATCGGGTCTGGACTGAACGCCTATTGCTCTCAGCGCCATCTATTGTTTAAAATTCGAACTAAAATAAAGAATCACAGTACAAAAACTCCTGACATCATACACAACCCTCCTGCAAGAATTGTTTTAATATCTGTCACCGTTTGGAAGTTACTGAATTTTAAAATCCATCCGTCATTTTTGGGACACCCGGTATTTTAAAATAATTTCCAGTATTTTAAGGAAACAGGTATCAATTCTACTATTTATCCTTTTAAAAGCAAAAACGCTATGTACAAGTACAGTAAAATCTCGAAGAACTCAATAACTTTAGTTTCTCTCTATTCTAAAAAAAAGTAACTACCGCTGTCACCGCCGCCGCCGCCGCCGCCGGTTTTGAATTTTTTGTGACCGGAGGTCTTTCATCGTTAATATTAAGAAAAATAATGCATACAAAAATATGAAAATCGGTAGTATTATACAGAAATGTTTGATAAACACGCTGATGCAGACAGTTTTCAGATCGAAGAATTATTTTAAGAGATATTTAATGCTGAAGTTGGACAAAATCGTTCCACTAAAAAAGTTTTACAGGAGCAAAAACTGTTCATAGGAATTTAATCATTTTTAGATCATTTTATGCGTTAGAATTTGCCGGAGTGCAGATTGCATTAATTTTTTTATTTTGACTAATTTTTTGATGTTTTATTTCTATTTTAAATTCAGATTTTCAGCATTTCTAGAGATATTTTTAACAGATTTTAGAAAGTGATATTAATTTAAACTGTTGCCAACTGTATAAACAGCGGAAACAATAATGTTTGCTTCAGAAAAAAAAAATATTTATACGTGTAAATAAATTAAAACTTTATTTACACGTGACTATTATAAAAAGAAAAAAACATTTGGAATTAG
This sequence comes from Maratus speciosus, assembly GCA_963932465.1. Lineage (NCBI taxonomy): Eukaryota > Metazoa > Arthropoda > Arachnida > Araneae > Salticidae > Maratus > Maratus speciosus. The sequence goes on along the minus strand of OZ010786.1, from coordinate 248,334,545 downwards.
AATTAAATAATTATGTACAAAAAGCAGGAACTTATTAAAAATTACGTCATAAAAACTATAATTACACGTGAATTTTAAGAGAGAAAGGAATTTGTAAAACAATAAATTTATTAACATGCGTTAGAAGTCTTAAATAGGAAAAATTACGTCATATTTACGTCACATTACAGTTATTACATAAAATGAACACAAAATAATATTGCAAAACGGTTTAAATTTAGAAATTGCGCTAGACATTTATTTGATATTTTAATAGGATACTTTTCAACTATTTTTGTTAGGAAAGCGCAAATAATATTTCATTTCTAACACAAGTATTTTCACGTGAATATTAAAAAGAGAAAGAATAGTTTGGTCAAAATTACGTCAGATTAAAAACGATTAATTTAAAATGTCTCATTTAAAAGAACTTTCTTTTCACTTTGTTAAAAAATACCAGGAGACTAAGACTCTGTTTACTTAATTCCTTTTATATTAGCTTATTTTGAAATGTTGTTACACGTGTCTACGTCATCAAGTTATTTTTATTTCGACGTTTTATTTGTATTTTTATTAATGTTGTACTCATTTATTTGTTTTTTCGTTATTTAAAATAAAAATTATGTCAATTTGTATAATTTGGCGAGTGGTTTGGCGATTTATATAATTTGGCGAAATTGGTCGACGGGATAATCAAGTAGTACCGCAACGGATTTGGCGTTAAAATTCCCCAATCAAAGAGAAATGAATAGAAATCCGTTTATAGAGAGATCGCCACTGTTTTTTAAATTATAATTCAATCTTTCGAAATCTTTTTAAAGCCGATCAAATTAGCGTGCATTTAGAGTCTACGGTGTCTGGACGGGGGTTGGCGAGCGCAGCTCGTAGGGGGCCGGGCCCCCTAGTTAATGAGAAAAAAATAGTGGTCTCTGTGGTGGGCCTTTAGCTCTGATAAGGAAAAGGCTTCAGACCAAATTACAATTGAAACACAATACCTCGAACCTATTTACCTTAACCAATAGTCATCTCAAAGAAGAAATTATCCGGTTAACAGCGAATAATGATGAAAAGTACCAGGTCCCATCCGAACCTGGAAGTGACACAATATTGAGCGAAGTCACTGTCCATTTAATACTAGGCCTGAGCGCTGACACAAAAATGGAGGCTGCCGAAGGAGGATTTTTTTTAACGTATCTACATTCCCCTAAATTTAGACACTAGTATTTTTCAAAAAATTTCTTTGACTTGTTCAATCTCAGAAAAATAAAGCTGATAAAACATTTAAAAATTATTGGTACCAAAATTCAAGGGGCCGCACACACGCTGAAAAAAACCTGCCTTCGAAAGTCACCATTTTTGTGCCAGCACGCTAGCCTAGTATTCAGGGGGCGGTGGTGAGGTCAGTACGTGGAAGGATGTGCTCTTGAGAACAATGCGCAGCAATTGTTTCCGTGTTGATGACACATATCCGAGCGTAAATTCTCAGCTGTAAAATATCTACCACTGATAGATTTGCACACTGTAAAAAAACCACTGTAAATTTGCCAGCACAACTCTATCACAGTTGAATGTACTGTATCTTTCTTTGGTTTCCTCACTATTTAAATATGAAAAATACAGTAGTTGCGTAAAATTAACAGTAAGGTCAGTCTGCCAAAATGTGATAACCCCTAATTGCGACAATGTTCTTTTACATAAAATCTTAATGCAAGAATCGCAAATAAATATTATATAATGAAGCATACGAACTTCCGAAACAAAACCCGAAACATTTTTTTGCATGTAAAACGGTTTCTTTAAAAGAAATTTCACATCAAATACACATCGTTCATTTCACATCGCTCCCATGTTTTGTAAATGCGACAAAAATTCAAGAAAGTGGCTCACAGGTTTTATTTTTTAACATTGAAGATCAAATAACCTTATAAACGTCAAGAGCTAAGTTGTCCGTTTCAGTTACCTGACCGGTTAAACTAAGAAAAAGGCGACCAGTTTCCGGTTTAGAATTTGAAGTGGACTACGCATTTAGGCGAGCTTGTTTTCAGCCTGTGCCTAACATCGACATACATATTGTTGTAAATGCGGCGAAACATTTAGAAGATTAACGAAGAATTTTATATGGGATTATTTATATATTGCGTTAAAATTATATTTAAATCAAATTTTATGTTTAATTAAGCTGTGTTGAGTCAGTATAATCTTTCAAATGTTTTTCTTTAACCAGGTGTTAAAATATGTGTTTAAGACGATCTAAAAAGAAAAATACGTTCTTTAACATTTTTAATAAAAAAAGGAAGAAACGCAGTGTCTATTCCAGTAACAAAATATAGACATATGTTTAACCTTTAACTGATGTTACCGGTCTCACAGAGCGGTGTTTTTTTCAATTTTCATAGTTTAACTTGCAAATTTCTGTTTAACTACAAACACTACTGAAATTTTGCTTCGTTTGGAACATTATTACTAACACCAGAGACTTTTGAATAGGTGAATTTTAATTATAACACTCCTGTACAAAAAGTTTAGTACAAAAATAACATCCTATGAGTTAATCACGGTTTTATTCATCTTTCGATGGAGCGGTCTCACAGACCGCTTCACACTAGTTATGTGGCAATTCCTGTGACATCAGTTAAAGGTTAAGGAATTTGCAATAATTTTACATAATAGAAATTCTTGAAAATCTTGTGTAGATTGAAAACAATTTATGTTTATTTTAATGCGGTTAAGTAAGTTAATTTTACCAACATTATACCATTCAGTAGCTTAAATGTATCCTCCGATTAAAACGTGATGCAACTGAGTTATTCCCTGGTTTAGGAGTCATATATTTTGTTAGCATTGTTATAAAATCTGATATTTTTATTCTGTTTTCATTTTTTATTCGTTATAATCGACACTTTCTACTTTTAAATTAGTAAACGATAAAAAATAAATAAACCTTGTTTATACAAATGAATATTTGTTTCCATATACGTATTTTTAAGTACAGAAAATGTTAATTTTTTTGTGAAAGTGCAAGGAAAATGAAGAGGGGGGGGGGGGTTCAATAGAATATCAGGCACAGATCTTCTCTTTGGCTTAATCAGCACTATTAGAAATATTGTACGATTTTATCTATTTCTAAGGCTGATATATTTATCATGTGGCATTTTATAATGAAGTTATATGTAATAAATAATCTAGTTAACAATATTATAAATATCTTTTAAATACTCTTTTAACCCGTAAGCTCCACTCTGTGAATTCGCACAGACCGAAATGTCGCCGTCTTTAATTAATTCGCATTTTTCATTCACAAAATTTTGATAAAATCAAATATTTCATTTGGATTCCTTACTAAATTTCGTATATGGTTCATGTAGTTATATTTCATTATCACCAGATTGTCAGCAAAATTATGCGGAGTTGAAGTTACGGAAATCCAAATCGCACTGGTGTATAAATTATGGGTTAATATTGACGCGCGAATTTTGCGAATTTTAAACGAAGTTTTCTGCGACAATCACTTACTTTTAGTTATGGCCATAGTTCCTTGTTAAAGAGGGATGATATATATATATATATATATATATTTTTTAGGAACACATTTATTTATTTGAGGGTGATTTATATTAGGTTTATACGCCGCATTCAAATAACTTTTGCAAATTAGCAGTGTAAAATTGACAAACAGCACGGTGCTGCGCCGTGATAAACATTTCAAGAATAATATTGAAAAGTTTAATTATAATAGTCCTATACTTAAATTTTAGTACAGAAACAGTATCCTGTGAGTTAATAGAGACTTTCATTCATCCTTTAATCAAGTGGTCTCGGAGACCGCTCACAGTAGTTATGCAACAATTCCTGTCACAGCAGTTAAGGGTTAATTAATTCAAAAAATAATTACAATTAACCCTTAACGGATGTTAGAGCTGCTTTTTTTTAATTTTCACAGTTTAACTTGTAATTTCCAGTTTAACTATTGATACAGCGAAATTTTGTTTCATTTGGAGCCTAGTACTATTGTTTGAAATATTTAAAAAATCGAAAATTTATTAGAAATAGTACAGAATAAACAGTTTAGTGCAAAAACAGCATTTTATGAGTTAATCGCGCATTTTATTCATCTTTCAATCGAATGGTTTCGCAGGTTGTAATGTGGCAATTTTCTGTCACAGCAGTTAATCGTTAAATGAACTCTTTCAGATGAATTGTCATGCATAAAATGCATTATCACATTTAGGACTATGAAGGTCTCATTTAGGTTTTAGCTGCTATAAATGCGACAAAAATGACCTAAATGCGACAATCCTATATTGTGGTTTTATACTACAGATAATTATTAAAATTCTACAAAACGAGTTAGTTTTGAACTAAAGGTACAGTATTCAGTAATTCGTTGCTTAATAAAATATGCATTTATATAATAAAATTCCAAATATACTCTAAATGCGACAAAACTACTGGGAATCGTGTCTCATTTAGGCAGACTGACCTTACAATGTACTGGCAATTTTGGACGCATTTGGACCACAGCACAAACTACTGGCGTCAAAATTGCCAGTACATTGTGCTGTTAATTTTACGCAACTACTGTATTTTCCATGTTTAAATAGTCAGGAAACCAAAGAAAGATACAGTACATTCAACTGTGATCGAGTTTGTGCGCGAAATGAACAGTACTTTTTTTTTTTTTTTTACAGTGCAGGTGGGAGAGACGTGTCGAGCTGGGACAATACACCTGTAGTTAATTTTGATTTGTGCAACTTTTATTTTACACACTATTCTAATAAAATATTCACAAATTCTATATGCAAATTTTAAAAATAATTTCTATTGGAATCCATAATATTTAAAATAGAATAATACACAATTCTATTAATATTTATCAACAATGATGTTTTTAAGTACATGTGATAGCTTATTTCTAAGCATGTTCCATGCACTCGTTTATGACTACTTTAAAGAAAACAAAAATTTTAAGGTTTTTCTTTTTGAGTAGACTATTTTTTTTACCGTGCAAACTCTGTAAATGATAATATATTTGGATTTGTGTATTTCTACAAATACTACTAAAATCAAACAGTTCGGATACTAAGTTTAATAAGACTATGAATTAGAGTCATTAAAACATCTCGCTGTTTATGACAACATTGCAATTCGACATACAATTTGCTATTCGCGATGACAATTCAAATTCTTTGCAAAGCCTAGATACGATCATCCGGCTTGCATTTTTACCTGCCGCATGAAAAAATGCTTTTATTTTTTTACAGTAACACTTAGGCAAACTCAAGTCTGTTCACCGTAGGATATGGCCGTCTGGAGACGTTATTGTTCTTGATAGTTCCCATACAGTAAATATCCTATCTATTTCATGCTTCACGATGGCATTTGGTACACCCGTTTTGCTAACATTCAGCTTTAGATGTAATATTTACTGCAAGGGATCAGATCGAACAAGATCAACAACGTCTCGATACGACCATATCATAGGGAGAATACGCTAACAAATGTAAGCCTGATTGCCGTAGTTGGGCGTTTAACCCATATATGTCTAGCGTCCCATTTTTGGGGCGCTTCGAATTTTAATAAATTTGTATAATTTTCTTCTTCTTGTAACATGAAAATTGTATGAAATAATTATCTATAAATGTCTTTATCTGTTATCGAAAGATGACAGCATAAGTTTGATATTTATTTGCTTAAATTGAAGGCTTTTTTTGGAGTTTATAGATTTTTCATTTTTCAAGATGGTGAAACATAAAAAGTAAGTTTATTTGTGTTTTTTCTGCAATTATCCAAATAAATAACTCCTAATCATAGCTTATAGACTTCTTTGAAATACATATATTTTTAAAAATTGTGAAATTATATGTTCAAGCCTATTTTTGCGCATTTTTGTAACTTGCAAAATATAGGACGCTGGCACGAATGGGTACATATTTTTATTAGCCATTTAGGGGACAGTTATTTTTGTAAAGTCCTTTTCCAGATGATTACGAAATAAATTGTTTTTAAGCCTCAAATACGATTATTCTTAGTTTATTATTACTAATACTAATAATGGGGGACTATATAATAATGATATACTAATAACTCTCTGGAAAGAAATAAGTATATATTTTTAGTAATTTATAAAAATACTAATTATAGTATATAATATACAATTTAAAAGGTTATTTTATATAAATTTAGTCAAAATAGATAATCATACATATTACACTATTATAAATATTATGTAAATTCCCAAATTAAGTACTTTACATTTTACCAAATAAGTATAAAAATATTTTAGCGTATACTTTTTATTATTTTTCCAGTTCAATTTGCAAAATTTTAAAGTGATTTCACCAACAAATTTGAGAAAACAAAAATTAAGGCACAAATGTGTTAACCTTTAACTGATGTCACACAAATTGTCACATTACTAGTGTGCAGCGGTCTGTGAGACCGCTTCATCGAAAGAGGGATAATAGCCGCGATTAACTCATAGGATGTTGCTTTTGTACTAAGCTTTTTGTACAGGAGTGTTATAATTAAAATTCACCTATTCGAAAGTCTCTGGTGTTAGTAATAAAGTTCCAAACGAAACAAAATTTCAGTAGTGTTTGTAGATAAACTGAAATTTGCAAGTTAAACTACGAAAATTGAAAAAAGCACCGGTATGTGAGACCGGTAACATCAGTTAATAGTTAAGCAAGGAATTTGGATTTATATCGCGAATAGCAAGTTTTCTGAAATGTTGTCATTAACATCCAGTGGTCTTAAACTTTGTTTAATGACTCAGTTAGTGTTATGTGATATACAGAAACTTGATCAAAGTATTTCCTTCCTGAAAATATAGAGAAGATTGTTTCCCTTTTGCATTTATATAGCTATATCCAATGCGCGTGTAGAATTGATGAAAACCTTTTCCCTTCGGATGAGATTCCTCAATCTTAGATGAAGATGACCCTTAAAACGCCACGGCCTCCTTTAAAAATAATTTCATAGGATCTTGCTCTCTCACCGTACATTTGCTGCAACATGTGCTATGTTTCTATCAGTCAATTTTCAAAACGCTGGCATAATTTGATATTCGAAGGTTGTTTTTCAAACAAATAAAATAAAATAAATACGTGATTCATAATTCCTTTATTACTAAATAATTGCAAATGCATAAAAGTTTTAAAACATTAAAACTATTTAATGTGTTAAAAGCATAGGTGTCAGATCATGCATAAAATTCCACAGCTCTTTCAGCTAAACATTAACCATAATCAGGGGAGTTAAAATTGAGCAATTCTGTAGCTTCAAAGATGTACACTGGTTAAGCAGCAGAGTGCAAAACCAACAAAAACAAATAGGACGAAAGGAAGGAAGGAAACAGTGAAGTAGCATCTCCTCTGTTTCCTTTCTTTCTTGCCTCCGTCCTATTTGTTGTTTTTTGGTTTCACCCTCTGCTACGTAACCAGTGTACATATTTGAAGTTGCAGCATTTCTCAATTTTAAATCCCTGATTATGTCTAATGTTTAGTTGAAAGCGCTCGAAATTTTTAAAAATGATATGACATATATGTTTTTAACGTGTTAAATTGTTTTAATGTTTTAAAACTGTTATATATTTGCCCATATTTAGTTATAAATCAATTGTGAATTACGTATTTATGTCGTTTATTTGTGATGTATAATGTGACGTTTCAACTTGATATATAGAGCTTTCTACATATATATAATTGTTTTTTTAACGCCATTGCTACCTTCAACGAACACGAATGACAAAAGTTCATTGATACGCATTGTCTGAAAAAAAAAAAAAAAAAACTGCACTTTTAAATTATTTTAATGCATGTCCCACACCACGGTTAATTAGTTTCTATCTCCTCTACTTCGGGTTTGAGATATCAACACAGACTCCCAATTTTATGATAACATTAATAAATGTGCAGATTAATGAATAACATAAATATTTCGCAAAAAAAGTAGTGCTGAATCTTAAGAATTTATTTAAATTTTGAGTCAATGTGAAATTTTTAAGGTGGATGCAATTGCAATGAATATTTAGTTTTTTAATGTGTTTTTATAAAAAGGAAGCTATGCGTCATAATAATCATGTTAATACTACTATCTACTTGAAAAAAGCTAGTTTTTGAGAGAATTGTGAATTTTTAAGACATTTAAGAGATTCTGTTATATAACTATGCTTCTTATGAAATTTATCAAAATATTTTACAAGCATGTATTGAGAAAAGACTAAATGTTGATAAATATTCTTTTAAAATTTTCACTTGAAAATAAATATTTGCGTAAATGGCAAATAAAAAACAGCTTGCTTATTCCCTCTCTTGATCGATTTACAGCTTTCCCCCTTTTTTATTACAGACCTTTCCGTTAGCAATAAAAAGTGAATTTTTCATCACTCATAAATGATATGTAATTTCCCTTCGATCTGTGTCCTAAAAATAAATAGAAGGAGCTTAATATGATATTTAAATTATATTCCTGTCATGAAAAACGAACAGATTCAATATAGTTTAAGCTAACTTTAGATTATTTTCTTTTCAAAGAACTAGATAAAGTTAAGTATTCACTTGCTGATGAAATTAATGCTACATGCCTTGTAAGTTAAGCACTTGTTTAATCACTACGATCGATAAATCTTCTTTATATTATTCGGAGCTTTATTGGAAATTTTAATAATGAACACATAACAAGCCGAACAGTTTTAACAGAGATCTGACATAGTAGTTTTTCTATTTTACTATAACAGAAAGGATTGCCACAAATTATAAGAACTTTTTTGGTACTTAACGATTTGAAACAAGTAAACGACTATGACATCTTTTATGTCAATTTTAACTTTGTTAGAATATTACAAAATTACACTTAAACAAGTTTTATAATTTTAACAGGGATTTCAAAAAAGCGCGGTGTTGTGCTTTTAATTATTATTCACTAAAGTAAATTTTTGAAATGAATTTAATTTTACATTTCTGCATTTTATATTTTTAAAGGAAGCCTATATGACAAATAACTTTCAAGAATTTTTGTAACTTTAATGACACATATTTAATAAATTTATAAATAATGAAATAGTGCTCTATACTAATTTACTAATTTTAATTGCTAAAAGATGTAAATTAAACCTTTAAAAAACAGTAAAAATAGGTTTATTCGACTGTTTACATGTTTCAACTCTACCCGAGTTATTTTCAAAACAAATAAATAAAAATACTCAAAAATTGCACTGTCTATGAAACGCCACCATTCAATTATCCAACGTATTCTTCCATATTTTGCGCGTTATTATTATTATTCTTTTTTTTTTTACTTGTTACTTTCTCCTATCTTCAATAGAAGAAAGTATTGTAATTGAAATTTTTCTCGACTTCCGGTTTTCGACGGATTTACAAGTTTTGGGGGTCAAAGATCACAAAAAACATATTTATGCAAAATGTCTGTCTATCCGTGTGTCCGTCTGTCCGTGTGTCCGTGTGTCCGTATGTCGCCATTGTACCATCAAAAATTGTATTAAGTTTTGCATAGAATTGAACCAATTTTTTTAAAAAAGTTTTTGGCTATTGCAAGCAGGTCCTCCATTAATTTGGGAAAAGTTCGCCGGTAGGGGGCGTGGTAATAGCTATTTTTGTGCATTTTGAATATTGTACCATCGAAAAGTGTATGAAGTTTTGCATAGAATTGAACCAAATTTTTTGTTTATATTTCTGGCAATAGCAAGAGGTCCACCCTGAATTTGAAAAAAAAATCCGCCTGTAGGGACGCTGTAATAGCGATTTTTGGGCATTTTGAGTATTGTACCATCGAAACGTGTATGAAGTTATGCATAAAATTGAACCAAATTTTTTGTGTGTGTTTTTGGCCATGGCAAGAAGGTCCTTCCTGAATTTGGAAAAATTCCGCCGGAAGGTGGCGCTGTAATAGTGATTTTTGTGCCTTTTTCAATATTGTATCATCGAAAAGTGTATGAAAATATGCTTAATTCTAATAAAATTACTGATAAAACTAATTATAATGAAATATTGACATGAGATAGCAGAAAGTTTTGGGATTGGCACATCCAACTAGTATGTTTATTTTACTTTCGTAACCATCGGGTAGCTCGAGGCATAATTTTGATAAGTTAAATGATGCTTGTATAAATGCAATAGTGCATTAAAAAATAATTCAAATTGTTTTCTATAATAATGAATAATGCATGAAAAATATTTCAGTAATCTATATTATTAGTACCTTAAATTTTTATTTAAATAATATTTAATTGAAACAGTGTTGCACGGGAGAGTATTATTCTAAAGGGATCGTATTACTTTTGAAAACTATAATCCCTGCCATATGCTTTTACAACATTTTCAAGAGGAAAATTACCCCCAAAGAATATATGTAGTGGTACGGTACGGTTAGAATATAAAATAGTCACTTATTGCAAACTTATTTAGAAAATATTTCGCGCCCATTAATTCATTTAATGAATTTCCAGTTTCCCTATTTTTGATTAAAAAATTCCCTACTAAATTCTAATGATATTAAGAAAGTGCGTCTTCCTTCAGTCATAAATAAAAGGTAATTTTGCTTCTCTCTCTATAGCAAGAACATTATCGAAGGAGCTTTTTTCTCCTCCCATGTACTCCTTCAAGGAAAATAGTGATGATAGGAAAACTAATAAGTTCTTCGTAGACTAAGCTAATTTTAGAATATTTCCTTGCAGGGAACACTCGGAAGTTAAGTATTGATTAGCTTAAGAAATTAATACTACATTCTTTTTATAACTTAAGTGTTTATTCAATCACTACAACAGATAAATCGTTTTTTTCCTTTTTCTAACTTCTATTGGAATTTTTAGTAATGAACACATGGCAAGGTGTTTTATTTGAATACAAATTTGAAAAAATATACTTCTTTTTTTTTCACAATAAAAGTCCTGATTTTGCCCATTTATAAATTTAACTACGGTAATACCTCGACTTATGTCAGCAATTCGTTCCAAGACTAGCGACGTAAGTCGAGGTACATTTAGATGAGCAAAAAAGGATAAGTAATAAAAATTCACCGAAATCTAATGAATATATTCAATTGTATGTAGGGATTATGTTACATATATTTAATGTTAGCAAAAAAATGCTTTCGCAATACAAGAATTTCGAATAAATCAATAAGTTGTTAATTTACAATTTATTGTTTTTCTAGCTGACCCGTTCGAGAACTTTGAGCATGTGAAAACATCTTGCAATGAAGTTTGAACCGAAAACAATTTCTTTTTTTTCTTAGAAGCTGTTTCTAACAGCAGAGTGAGTTTTCTAAGCTTCTTCTAATCGTTATTACACTTTTCTCGTCTGAATCAATATTTTCAAGAACAGTCATTCCAGCTTCAATAACGTTTAGTGCGGTTAATTTTGCAACCTTCATAGCTTTCTCTTTCCCCCTAGGCTCTCCAAATCTTCATTTATTTCTTCAACAGTACTTTGTTTCTTTAATTCGACAAGTTCGTCGATGGAAATTATGAGTTCAACAACATCTTCATCATCCGCCTCTAAGTTGAGTTTGCTTCCATTTTCGATGATTTCATCCATTAAGAGAAATACAAAATCAAAATTTTCACATGTTTTCCTAATCTCTGCGCAGGAAAAGGACACAGTCTTTTCGAAGGGTCTCTCTTTTTTAGGGTTTCGTTCATCTGACGAAACCCTATCCGTCTCACTCTTCTGTCTGCCTGTCCATCCGTCACAGAACCCGTTCTCAGAAACTATATACGTTGGAGACTTGAAATTTTGGATTCTTATAGCTGAACACCTCACATCAAACGACAAATCATAAAATTTTGAAAAAGTCTTACATTTACCCTTCTAGGCTTTAACTTGTGTATTTTAAGCAATTTTTCTAACTCAGCCCCTAATTAAGTTGGAGATGTGAAATTTTCATACTTACAGCAGAACACTTGCGATCACACGAAAAATCGTAAATTTTTCAAAAAGTCTTATATTATTTACTCCTCCGGGCTCTAACTTCTGTAATTTTAGCAATTTTTCTAACCTCCACCCTTTTTACCCGGTGTGCTCTTTTCTAACTTTTGCCGACACTCCTTTGACCACGCTTTCATATTATGCATCGTAGCTGTACATATTTTAGTTCCAATTTTTACCGCCAGGGGTCGCTTACTTACCTCGGGTGCTATGGGCCCGATCATCTCGACATATATATCTACGGATAGTTTGTGAAACGGAGTTTTCGTTCGGATAGAGGTTTGTTTAGAATAGAGTGCGCCCCCTGGTTGCGAAATGTGGAACTAACAGATTTTGCAAAAGGATAAAGTGTTTTGAAAGGAATATTAAACGAAACCCTCTGTGCGATCTCTCACACTTACCTACTTGTTTTTTTTGTTTTTTTTCTGAGCTTCACCCCATGAATATGATCACCCTATGACTGTGACCGCATCTGAGATGTTAAATTTCTTCCTACATTCTTCATAAAAGTTCAAAGTGCGTCTTAATTAAGAAAAAATAACTTTCCAGCCAGACGACGTAAATGTGGGGTGACGTAAGTCGGGGTACTACTGTAATTCGTTTTGCTTTTAACATTTAAAAATAAATAAATGAGTATATGGCATCTATCTTTTACTAATATTTTTCTGGACGCTATAGAAATATTTAAAAATAAACACCTAAACAAGTTAATAGTTTTTTCGAGAATGTAAAAGTATAATGATGTTTCATTACGCTGAAAAAAATCATAGTCATAAGGAATACAATTATGTTACTTTTGTGCAATGTTATGTTTTCAAACAAATGAATGATTTTATCAAATTAATGTCTTGTATGATTTTTTTTAAACTTTGTTGAAATATTTAAAAATTTGTCTTTAATAATTTTAATATCGCATTTGAAAATTTATTGATGTGTTTTTTTCCATAATTTTAAATAATTGCATTACAAATATTTCGGTAATCTATATTATAAGTACATTCGAAAATTTTGCTTGAAAATAAGATTTTGTGGAAAACGAAAAAGAAAAGACTTCGTGCCTATTCCATTGCCGTTTTCCATAATTTTAAATAATTGCATATCAAATATTTAGGTAAGCAAATAACTAAAAATTACATAAATGTTCTAAAAACCCATATATCATTTTATAGAAACTTTATTGAAGGTGTTTAAAAGATATACTTTATATGCAAAACTGTATCTTCATGTAAATCAGTGCTTTCGGGCAAACAATTGCTCATCATCAGAGTTATAAAGGAACACAAATGCACAATGATAAAATCGTGAAATCTTATACCGTTTATCTTCTGGAGAACGGAACAAATCATTAAAACAAAATAGAGGGGGGGGGGGAGGTATGCAGATAATCACATCTCATATTGAGCTATATCAAATTTATATGAATTTGGGAATATTGTTGGATAATGAATCACTGCATGTTTTATCTTTTTTATATAAAGTTTCTGTGGATTCATTAATTATTGATTCGTAATAGGTGGACGTAAATTTAATTATTTTAGCTTGATCAAAATGTATTTTGACTGAATCTTCTTGTTTTAATCTTGAAAGTGCAGTTTTAGCTCTACTGAATTTAATTACCTGAAACATGTTCTTTCAAACGAGTTTTGAATTTTCTTAAGGTTCTACCTATATTGTCTTTTACTTTATAACATTTCTTGTCATTTTCATTTACTTCCTTAGTGACGGAAATTCTATAGGTTTCCGAGGATTCTTCCATCGGCATAGCATCAATCTTATCATTGCAACAACACTCTCAGTTTTACAGGAGGGGTGGCTGTGAAATTTATATAATATTTCTTTAAATTATATTTCAATTTAAAGAAATGGATATATTTAAATTCGTAAAATTTAGTAGGTTTTTCTGCATATTCTTGGTTATTGTTATTCCGAAATTTATTTTGGTATATAAATTTATATTGATGTAATTTATATTCATTAATTTAGATTATGTGGAACATGGTTTAGATTTATTAATGTATTTTGTTGGAACGATTTAAGAAATTGATAAAAAAATGCAATTTGTCCTGGATAAAGAAAAGGAAGATCGTTTGGCTTTTTTGGATGTAGAACGAAAGGAAAAAAAAGTTGGACCCCCCCCCCCCCCCAGAAATTTAACGATTGATCGAACAGTTATTAGAAAATATATGCGTTCAAACAATACAATATACAAGAATGCTTCATCACGTTTAAACTATAATTTGGCAGCATATATTTTTTTACATCCATAGAGCTTTTTCGGTGTGTACTGATGGTTATATTAATGGTGAACATGATAAAATTAAAATTATAGCAAAAGAAAATGGCTTTTCTGAAGTGTGTATCTGTAGAGTAATACATCAGTATAAATATCAAAGTAACAATAATCAAGAAAATACAGAGAAACCTACTAAATTTTACAAATTTAAATATATCCCTGAATTTTTTGAAAAGTTGAAACATAATTTAAAGAAATATGATACAAATTTGATACCAAACCCTCCTGTAAAATTTCGAGCTTTGTTACATGTAAAGATTGATCTTGCGGCGATGGAAGAATCCCAGTCACTAAAGAAATAAATGAAAATGAAAAGAAATGTTTTAAAGTAAAAGACTATATAGATATGACTTTAAGGAAATTCAAAACTCGTTTGAAAAAACATGTTTCAGATGTTAAATTCAATAGAGCTATAACTGCATATTGAAGATTCAAACAAGAGAATTCAGTCAAAATACATTTTGATTAAGCTAAAATAATTAAATGTGCTTGAACCTATTTAGAATCAATAATTAATGAATCCATAGAAATTTTATCAAAAAACGATAAAACATGCATTCATTATCCTACAGTATTCCCAAATTATGGTATAGACTCTTAGCAATAGTTCAAGATGAGGTGTGATTATCGCATACCTCCCTCCCCCCCTCTGTTTTGTTTCAATTGTTTGTTGCATTGTTCCGTTCTCCAGCAGTTAAACTATACATTTAACTATTTTATAATTGTGTGTTTGTGTTCGTTTGTAACCCTGATGATGAGCAAATGTTTGCTCGAAAGCGCTTGGTTTATATGAAAATACAGTTTTATATATAAAGTATATCTTTAAACACCTTCAGTAATATTTTTCTATAAAATGATATATGTGTTTTTAGAACATTTATATAATTTTTAGTTATTTGTTTGTATCATAAGGTGAATCTTGATTCTATGATTATTTTTTTCATCATATCTCATGATTTTTAGAAATATTATGTCTTGTATATAATAATTTGAAAATTTTATTGAAAATAAGGTTATTTTTTAAACGGAAAAGAAAAGACTGCATGCCTGTTTCATTTCCGTTTTCCATAATTTTAAATAATCGCATAAAAAAAATTCAGTATTCTATGTAATAAATACATTTAAAATTTTTTCTTGAAAATAAGGCTTTTTTTTTAAAGCAAGAAAAGAAAAGACTGTGAACCTATTCATTCATTTCATGGATTTACAGCTACCCTTTATTGTTTATTAAAATTCTCGGAATATATTCTGCTGGCATTAAGAAAGTGCATTTTCTTTCAGTCATAAATCATAGGTAATTTCTCTTTGCTCTCTATCGCAAGAGTTTGATACGATATTTAAATTATTCTTCCTTTGCACATTTCTGACATGAAAAATAAAAAGGTAGATTCTTTGTTTGCAGGGAATTGAAGTATACATTTATTTTTTGAAGATGTTAATGCGACATTTTTTGTAACTTAAGTGTTTCTTCATTCACTGCGACAAATAAATCACTTTTTTGTTGTTCTAATTTTTATTGGAATATATAATAAAAAGAAAATAAACAAGCTGAATGATACAGGGCTGATTTTTTAATGCATCCCGGAACCAGAAAAACATAACATTTTTTTTTTAAACATAATTCGAACAGTCACGAAAGATGTTTCAAATCTCTCTCCCCCCTCACCAGGTCGAAGATCCGTAACTTTTTCAGAGATTAATTTCAGTTTCTTTGCTGTCTCTACGGATTCCGTACGTCGCGACGGACATGAAAACGGTGGATTATTCTTTTTATAGTGCTCTTATTCCGAACATGTACAGTACACTTCGAAATCCATCAGAAAAGTTGTATTGCACGTTTCGAAACGAGTGAGACGCAAATAAATTGTAAAACATTTACTCCGCATAATTCACTCTTATTTGTTGGACAATTATGTCAGCCAGGTATCGTCCGGATAGCTTATATAGGTGTGCCAATGCTTTAGTCTGTTAACCCCTTGAGGTGCGGTGGGATAAAATATATTCGACCTAATTTAAACAAGATTCTCACCAGAAAATTTTTACTAAATTTTATATTTTTAACTTTGGAGGAAAATCGTTGAAAAATTGCTTATCCTTATTTAAAAATAAAATTTTTCGATTATTCCGGTGAGAATTTGATTTTTAGAGACATTTTTGCTTGCCCCTCAAGGGGTTAAGCTATCCGGACGAAACCTGGCTGACATAATTCACTCTTATTTGTTGGACAATTATGTCAGCCAGGTATCTTCCGGATAGCTTATATAGGTGTGCTAATGCTTTATCTGTTAAGCTATCCGGACGAAACCTGGCTGACATAATTCACTCTTATATGTTGGACAATTATGTCAGCCAGGTATCGTCCGGATAGCTTAACAGGTAAAGCATTAGCACGGCACGCCAAATATCCAGATTCTATTCTGGGTTTGGACATTTTTCGCTCTGTTGGAATACACTTCAACCGTGCTTCCCCAGCCTTGAGTATTCTTTGGCGTTGTTTCAATGGTGGACAGTTGGATACAATGTAACAGTATAGGGAGATAGCTCTCCGTAGTGAGCTTTCACAGTGCGTATACGCCCTCGCGTATTTCACGCATGCAAATAGCGAAGACGACAGGAGGAAATATCGTTCTCTGATTAGCTAAAAAAATTTCGTCACTACAGGTAGATGTTCAATTATTTTGTGAAATACGCAAAGGCAGTTTTTTAAATTAAGCTATAAATTTTAATGATTTATTATGCGTTTAGCCTGTAGTCACAATTACGTACAAATGCATGTCATCTATAAGCAATGCTGCTTGCATATTCACAATACCTACTCCATTTGCATTGGACTTTACAATTTCCCAGTATATTTTTTTGGTAAGAAATTTTGAATAATCCGAAACACTTTTAAGAAGTCAATCGCTATCTCGTAGAAGCATCGAATTGCAACTAAACACGTTTGGGGTCTAGCGTCCTATTAAAAGAATATACGCGTCTTTTCATTGAATGTTGTTGAATTCATAGAGTGTTACCTTAACGATTAGTTTTGTTATTATCTCCATGTAGTAATGCTAGTATAGTAATACTAATAATTGCCGAAACGTCAGTGAAGGCTTACTGTGGAGACTCGAAAAGTTTTTGGTTTCCGTTCGCTTGTTTGTTTGTTAGTCTGTCTGTTTCACGATAACTGCCGCAAAAAAACTCCGATCAGCTTAAAATTAAGCAAGCATGTTGGTGGTGTACCCGGAATTAGCTGTACAGTTTTTGGTTAAATTTCGTTCATTCGTTTGTAAAATATGGATCATTTTCTTTTGCTCCAGAATGCTTGTCTATATGGCAATTCAGACGATTTTCAAATTTCCATTTGTTGAAAGAAAATAGCTCATTTGAATAGTGTATTTAAATGGTAAATTATGAATGCTAAAATTTACAAATAAGGGTTTTAAATTATTCCAATAAGTTTGAAATTTTCTCAGTATATTTGCCAGATTTTTTTAAAAATCAGGTTTATAATTTTTGGCGGAACTTTATGCATGTTTTCATACAATATTAAGCATTTTGTTTTATAAATTTACTTATTTGACATAATACATATTTCATTTTCCCCTTTTCTTTCATCAGTTGTCAAGCAAGTATTTAAACCTGATAATATTATTATAAATGTGTGTATAATAGACCGGGAGCCGGCAGCACAGACAATCACCTCATCTAGTTCACGGCTGAAATCCCAGAATTGGTTAAAAATCGATACGCATATTAAAACGCAATTGGCCTGCCAAGGTGGAAAGGCCAAGGCATTGGTCTTGGTGGAAAACACCTTAAAACCTTATTTTAACGGTCCACTCGTAGGTTTACCATTGTGTTTTCCTGCACCCAAAAGTATGAAAACATGGAGGACTGGAAGTAACAATGACTTGCAAAGATGACGTTGAGGTTCCTGATCTGCAGATTTACGAGAATTATAAATGTGGAAGCCTGAAAATGTTTGACTGTACTTAACGTCAAAACAAATGATTAAATGTTCTTGTAGTCATTATCCATTGTACTCATTTCTTTCCAGTAGTGCAAAATTTTCATTTAAGTAAAAAATATATACATTTTACTTAATTGTAATACATAAAATAAAATTTGTAAAAATAAAACCTACTTTCAATCAAATGTAACAATGAAATATATTATTGTGTTTGTATTACGGCATTTCACAGCAATAAAAAGTGGAAATTAATTTGACATTGCAATAATAAATTTGCAACAATAACAACGTTACTAAAAGTATACCTGCGTGATTATAAAAATCAAAAAACAACACTAAACTGAAAACCAGTATCAGTTATGTTAGTATATTGCGCCAATATTTGCATTAATTACAAGCAGTGTTGCCAAGCCATTTTAACGGCATTCTGAATTCAAAATCCTACTTGGCTTTTGAAATAGTAATTTATATTTTATTTAATCTACGGAAATCCGCAATTAAACAAAGCAAAAATTATTATTAAAAATTTCTTGAATATATTTTGAATAAATAAATACGTTTAATTTTCAGCTCTGATCGCTATAGATGATGCTTGAAACCTGAAATATCAATATTGGTATAATATTGGGTTTACATTGGAAATATATGCGATGAAACGACAATATTGGGAAATATTTATAAACATGACTATTATCTCCACAAAACGCCAATATTGTAAAACTGTTTTGTTTATGCCGGAAATATTAATAGTGGAATTGCAAACTATTTTATGTCATATATACACTTGATAAAATATCATTAGTTTACCACACGGTGTACAAAACTGATTGCTAACTTGCTAACTGATTGCTGCTTGTGATTTGCTAACTTGCAAGTTAGCAAATAAAATTCCCCGGAAACTGGATCATTCCCAACTTAACCTATTTAGGACAGTCCAAAAATTAAGGAAAGACAAAGATATTGTTTTCATAAAAACAGATAAGACAAACAAAATTGCTGTGCTTAACAAATGTGACTATATTGATAAGACAAAAGCTTGTATTCAAGAAATGGGATGTGTAATTCTTAAAAAAAGACTTAAATTCCTCTATATTCAGAAAAACTCAAGAACTGGTAAGAAATGGAGAATGCCCGGATTGCATGAAAAATCACATTAAATTAAATCATACTGGGATTACCCCCAAACTTACAGATCGTTTGAAAGATCATAAACCTGAACATCCAATCAGACCCATAGTGGCTCGTTGTTCTGGGCCTGTATATTTTATTGAAAAAGCATTCGTATATTTACTAAAAATTCTATTGCCTCCCTCTAGCTATGTCGTTAATTCTACTGCTAAATTTTTGGATAAGATTAAAACTTGTACACTAAATAATAACACAATTTTAGCCAGCTTGGATATTATATCATTGTACCCCTCTCTTGACATGCAAGAAATTGTTCAGAATATTATATCTATTATCAATAATCAGAAGCAGTTTAGCATTAATATGAAAACTTCCCTTATAGCTGGGTTGAATCTTATTATACAGGGCAACATATTTGTCTTCAATAATGAATTTTATAGGCAATCCAGAGGGGCTCCGATGGTTCTCCAGTTTCTGGTTTGTTTGCAGAATTTAAATTGAGACCTTTGGAGAAATTTATATTTGATACTTTTGACAAAAATCCAGCATTTTGGGTACGCTACGTGGATGACATTTCGATCTTATGGAACCATAGTTGCCTGGATCTTGAAAACTTTCTCAGTAATGTTTATAGTCTGGATCACAACATAAAATTCAACTTAGAAATCGTGGAAAATTCTTCTTTGCCATTCCTGGACGTACATTTACAGCACAATGGACAGTTGTTGAATTATGCAGTTTATAGAAAACCTATGAAAGAAAATACTTTTATACCTTTCAATGCTAATTTACCCTTCAATTATCGTATTGCAGCATTTAAATCATTTATACAAAGGTCCTTTTTAATATGTTCTGGCAAGCAATTAAAGCAGGAGCTTAATTTTATTAAGCAAATTGCCATAGATCATGGTTTTCCCATTAAATACATTTATAATATTATTCACAAGCAACATTGTCTCCCCCTCACAGCTTACCTAATAACCAGCAGAGACCTTCTTATTGTCGATTCAGGTATGTGCCAGTCATTTTTGAAAAGTTAAGGAGAATGGTTCGTGGATTTAACGTTCAACTTGTTGCTATTCCCCCTCCTTACCTTACTAATTTATTAAATTGCAATTTAGATCCTACACCTGGACATGAGCGTGCCGGTGTTTATGAAATTTCTATCATTTTGGATAGCGGTGCTAAAAATTTTACATTGGTACTACGAAAAGAAAATTTCTGGAGAGGTTGAAAGAACATAAAAGAGACATTTTACAATATCATCAGACCACAGCACTGGCTAAATTTTATTTCAACAACCCCCATAGTTATATAGATTTTGATAATGCTAAAATTATAATTCCATGTAATACTGCAATAGATGGCCTACAAAAAGAATCAATGGAAATTATGTTTAGAAATGAAGAAGTTTGTAATGATAACATATCAGTTAATATCCCTAAACTTTGGTTGTACATATTAAAATAATTTTTTGCAATTTAATCTATTCATCTTACATTTCCCAAAGTCAAGTATGCACTTCTATTTTTGATTTTAACAATGTTTACCTCTTGCATTTTAAGTTCTACATTTATTTACATTGCCTTACAATAGATGGGGCCACTGCAGGCCAAAATTGTTCATTTGATATTCTTTTATTCCTTTTTCACCTCATAGACGGTGCCATATTAAAAATCATTCGAAATGGTAGTCTACTTTTTGTCTAATAGATGGTGCCATTGCATGTTTTCTGGATTGTAATTGGATAAAGTGACTTTTGACTGAATATATAAGGAACATTTTGAACTCAAGACGGTTTTGCTCTAATTTTAGAAGATATACGACAACGTTCCTGGAGAAGGTCATAGAAGGATGACCGAAACGTAGATATTTTAACTTTATTTTAATGTTTGTATAAGTTTATTTTTGACTTTACAACAGTTTTGTACATCTTGTAATAAACTAATGATATTTTATCAAGTGTATATATAACTTTTTACAGTGTAATTGTCCAGTTCTTTTATTATTTTATGTCAATTTACATTTTGCGCCTATTTGCTCAATATTGGCAAAAACAATAGAATATCCCATTGTTACATTTGATTGAAAGCAGGTTTTACTTTTAAAACTTTTATTTTATGTATTACAAAAAAAAATCTAAAGTTTATAAACTTAAGTGAATATTTTACACAACAAAGAAAAATATACAGGGTGGTCAAAAAAATAATTTGCCGATATATGGAGCTCTAGCGGCCGGTCCATTCAACCGACCAAGATGAGATTTCAGATATAGTTATTCAAAGGTATGAGCTCAGGATTCTGGGAACGACAACAAAGTGGTGCTCACGGTTACGATTATAGTTACAGAAACTCGAAATGTTTGAATGGCAACACCCATTTTTTACGTTGCAAAATGCTCAGCGCATTCGAAAACCCTAAAGAGTGCTGGAACTGTACGTGTATCACAATAAACGAACGCGTTATGCACGCACAATAAAGAAAAAAACACGATTGGGGCGCTTGGATGAAATTTGCATATGACAGAATCAATACACCAATCACTGATCGGACACAACACAGATCGGAGAAAAGAAAACTTTTATCTGTATTACACATTTTCCACATGGGTGCCATCACAAGCAATTACGCATTGCACGCGGTGACTCTGGACAATACAGCCGAATGTAACATAGCATGAGGTATGTTACGATGAGGGACTACAACACAGATAGGAGAAAAGAAAACTTTTATCTGTATTACACATTTTCCACATGTGTGCCATCACAAGCAATTACGCATTGCACTCGGGTGACTGTTTACAATACAGCCGGAGGGATATTTGCAATCTCATGTTTGATAGAGTCTTCCAAATCCGGCAAAGTTTGCGGATTACACAAGTACACTCTAGATTTGAGATATCCTCAGAACCAGAAATCCATATGAGTGAAGTTGGGGGATCGTGGAGGCCAGGGAATTGGAAAATGGCGTGAGATGACGGGATCACCAAAATACTATTCCAGGACCCTGCGAACAGACTTCGCTATATGTGGAGGTGCACAATCTTGCATCCAAACAATGTCATTAAGTGCATTTCTCTGCAGCAATTTTGGTATGACATAATTTTGCAGCATGGCTGTATAACGAGAGTCTGTCACAGAGCAAGTTACAAATCGCATTTATATTGCTTCCTCAAAGACATACGAGCCGAGAACAATTGTGCCTGCAATGCCGCACCACACAGTAACTTTGACGTCGTATAAAGGTACTGGTGCCATAGCGTGCGGATTCATGTCTGCCCAGTGCATACAATATTTGGTGTTGACGTTGCCAGTTAAGGTGAAATGTGCTTCGTCCGTCCATAATATGCAAAGAGGTCCATAATATGCGTTATCGTCATCATATCGGATTAAGAAATTCATTTGCAAAGTCCATACGTTGTTGATGGTCCCCCGCGTCCAACATCTGGACGCGTTGGTACCGGCAGGGAAATATGCGGATTACAGAGCGCAGTAGCTTTAGGACCGTTGATTTTGGTATATCCAAGATGCGAGCTACACATCTTGCAGTTTGCATGTGTCCTAAAGCCCCTATGTGATGCAATTCCATAACAGTACCCTCTGGAACAGTTGATCATCCGGATCGCGGTCTATCACAGGTGCAGCCAGTTTCTTCGGATTTCTTTACTAAATCACGCAGAGCTCGCGGGCTACATGGGACACACGTATTTGGCGATGGTTTCAACGGTAAACACGCAATGTTTCCGCGGCTTTCATCCTATTTTGATAATATAGTTTTACCAATTCATCACGAACTTTCGCTGTCAGAGTCATTTCTTCGGCATTTGCGAGGCCCCGACAGAAGAACTAACATTCCCACCCCGCTTCTTAACTGTTTTCCACGCTGAATATCTGGCAAACGGCTTTCTGTGATTGGTGTATTGCCTCTGTCACATGTAAATTTCCTCCGTGCGCACTGATCGTATTTTTTTGGCCATTCGCAGAGCAGTTTTTTGTGCGTACATAACGCATCAGTTTATTGCGATACACGTATCGTACCAACGCTCTTTAGGGTTTTCACATTCGCTGAGCATTTTGCGATGGGAAAAAACGGAAGTTGCCATTCGAAAATTTCGAGTTTCTGTATCTATAACCATTACTGTGAGCGCTAATTTGTTGCCGTTCACAGAATCTCGAGCTCATACCTTTAAATGACTATATCTGAAATCTCATCTCGATCGGTTGAACGTATCGGCCACAAGAGTTCCATGTATTGGCAAAGATTTTTTATGACCACTATCCATTTAATGGATAGTGAAATACAAAAGCATTTAATCATTCGCTAAGTTCAGCCAAACATTTTATAATTTCTTATTCAAAATATTATTAGGATTATGATACTGTCAATAGTACATGGAGATAGTAACAAAACTAATTGTTAAGACAATATAATATTCGATTAAAAGACATGTTTTCGTAATGGGATACTAGACTCCGAACGGGTTAAATGATAATTCCATTCTTCTCACTTAAGAGATAGCGATCTCCTTCGTAAGTGTTTCAATTTTTCAAAATTTCAAAATGTACTGAGAAACACCTGTGCTTAATATGCGTCGAGTAGGTTTTGTGAATATGTATGCTGCTTTAAATTTCGCATTATTTTTCATATGTTAGAAAGAATTAACAAATAAAGAATTTATTGCATACAATTTTAATTGATTAAATAATTGCTTATTTACACAAAAAAATCCTACATAGCAAATCCTTGTGTTTAATACTCTGCTTCTCAATAAATTTTGTATTACAACTAGCAGGCTATGCCCTCTGTGCTGGTACATTTTTACGAGCGAACCTTGAATCAAACGAAATGCTGAATTTGACCTTGTATTTTAAAGCAATATGCAACTTCACCTGGAATGTCCTTCCGCATTGTTGAAAATCGATGCGAACAGCATTGCGATATTATATTGTTTTTTTTTGCGATCTTATGCGTTGGACAAAATTTGGGCTATTCTGAAGCAACTCTTTAGTTGGTAATTTATAGTAGAGTTTGTTAAGTAAATGAGCAGTTATGACAACAGGAATTAAAATACCTTTTAGTCACCACACTTCTAAAATATCGAACATTTCACTGATTGCATAGATTGACATTAGAATTTAAATAATTTTCGGTTGACTCATGTTCGTTTGTTAGTTCTTGGACTCCGGACCCCTCAGCTTAACGATATGTGTTGTTCTAACAGCTTAAATGCAACTTCATTCTACATTTTGTTATTTTGTTACATTTCGCAATATACGTCTTCATCTGGCCGGTCTATTACAGTTTTCCGTCTTTAGAGTCCAAAAGAGGAAATACTGTCACAAGTGTAAAAAATTATTTTCACATAAATTACGGTGTTTAACTATCATATTTAAAAGAAAAATGGGGCATAAAAAACGTAAATTTTTAAAGCTGAATTTTTGAAGAAAATTTAAAGGACGCCATTTTCATTGCCTTTTCATTTTATAGACCAGTTTCATGCAATCGTTAACCTGAAAAAACCTTGACTA
This sequence comes from Maratus speciosus, assembly GCA_963932465.1. Taxonomy (NCBI): domain Eukaryota; kingdom Metazoa; phylum Arthropoda; class Arachnida; order Araneae; family Salticidae; genus Maratus; species Maratus speciosus. The sequence continues at coordinate 248,309,717 of OZ010786.1, read as the reverse complement.
ATACTGGTAAAAAAATAAACATTTAGTTTGTATCCAATAAATTCTTCCGTAATCGTACTACGCCAAGGTTGAAGTCAAACATTAGAAGTGTTTGAAACGATATAGTTACAAATGTATCAGATTTAGTTACAAAATAAAGTTAATTTCGTGACAAACTACGTTGCATTAAATCAGTGTTGAATTCAGACGTTTTTCTCCCGGGTGGGGGGGGGGGGTTGCGGTGGCTCCGGGGAGGAATATTTCCGAAAGGGGGATTGCAATTTTGTCCATTAAAAAGCAGAAAAATCTCAAGCCTTCCGGAGATTGCAATACAATGTTACAGGGGAAATGTCCCCTCGGGCCTCCCCTTGGATTCAACATTGCATTAAATTATGTCAAATTGCTATTGGTACAATTATAGAACCTTTACCAACAACAATCCATACCTTAAATAGAACTGACAATGATAAATAGCATTAGTTATGCCAACTTTTTAGTAAAAATCTTTTTTGGAGAATACTTGAACCTAAGATTTTCTTTGCATTTTTCTAATGCGTATAAAAAATAGAGAGATAAATAGGCTTACTACTTCCTTTATATTTAAGATTGAATTATTCTTCAATATGTTGCTTCCCGATAATGAAAATATTCGTTAATTTATAATTAAGATTAATTGATAGGAATGTGTCAGACGAATTTGCTTTATAATGATCTAAATTTTATCTAATCAGATTTTTTTCTGATATAGTCTAACTGATAAATGGACAAATATTTTTTCATGCATTGGAAATACAAAGTTTTTCCGTACATTGGCTGTATTGATTTTCTCGTGATATTACAATAACAGAAGATGAAAAATATATAATAGTACTGAATTTTGTTCGCTTGCGTCATAGTAAAAAAAACAACATAAATATAATAGTAGCTAATTACAAAATCCGTCTAATCTTCTGTAATCGGGTTCACCATCTAGAGTCTTCAAATGTAAATAAATCTTCCAACAATATAGAAAAATACTCCAATTGATGGGTGATCAGATTACGGAAAATTAGTCCAACATCTTTTAAACACCTTCCTAAAAGAATAGAAGATATGCAGATAAAATTAAAAAGAAACGTCGAAAATTTATTTCAGCATGCTTTTCTTTTTTCTTGCAAAATGTTAAGTTTATTTTATAGTAATAAAGCATAATTGCGTAAATCACTTTAAGAATAAACATTAGTCCCTAACTTTTGAAGCAATGAATATTTTTATAAACAAAATTGGCGATATTTTAAAAGAAAAAATTGGGAAAATATTCGGTAATCTGAGTTCGAATCTATAAGAATCACATGTTTGGAAGAAAACAAACTGACATTTTTCAGTTGAAAAGTATGGTGAGTTTTTTAAAAAAATGTGTGAAATTAAATACTTTTTACAATATGTCTGTGTGTAACAAACATTTACGTTTAAATTAAAATATTTGAATCCATTTTTATAATATTAACTGATATTTATACAATTTACATTAGAGTATAAAAATTCCCGCCTAAAAATGCTCCTCATTCACTAAAAAAAAAAAAAAAACCCATTACCACTCCGGTTTGAATCCACGCTTATGTATTTTCTCTTAAAATCGCACTGTTTTGCGACAAAAGTAAAATCAATGTCGTAAATAAACAAATAACCTGTAACTCACAAGTACAGCCATTTATAGTATTATTTCTGCTAGTTTCTCTTGCAAGACACATAATGGATGAATTAGGTAAAAATGAAAATAATTTTGAAAAAAGTTAATAAGATTTTTTATAACCAAATTTTTGAGCTGCATTTTTCTTAACCTGGCGCAAGCGATAAATCGTCAAATATTTAATTAATTGAAATATTTCTCATTGAATTCATTTTTAAGCATTACAAATATTTCTTTCATGTTTAAATTAAATGTTTTCGTTTTACAATATTATGCCTCATTAAAACGTTTTTTCTATAATATAAAATTAAATGTCGGTAATTATTTTCTTCTTTTATTTGCAAGGTGCTTATGTTATTTTATAACGGATTTCAATTCTTTTATCAACGATAATTGTCTCCAAAATATGACCACTGGCAACCTTTTCGTCCAAAACGAAATTTTTTTATCAAAACTCATGGTTATACCTGTATATTATGCACATAAATCACCGCGGTAATATTCTCTATCGAATGATACAATCTGTATAAAAGCAAAGTTGCTATTACTTTTTCAAGGCAAACGGACAATTTTCACTCCCATCCTAAATATTTAAAATTCCCATCCACAAAATTTTAAAGATGAAATTAAGTGGCAATACTTATCTTCCAAAACAAAATTTCTGTTACTTGAGATTAAAAATATATTTATATAAAAGTATTTATAATTATATAACTGGAGTAAAGTGTTCTTTAGATAATACTGTCAATATTGATCTTTCAAAACAGCTTTTAAATGACTTCGTAGATACACAAAGGGATTATCAGTTAAAAAATTGTAACAGTAAATGTATCATATCCATATTAAAATTTAATTAAAAAAAAGCTCTTTGATTGTTTGCAGCCTGATTGAAAGTATCTGAAGTGTTTATGCATGGAGGGATAAAAAAATTAAAGAATCTGTCATGCTTTCAGCAAGGAAAATGAGGCTTGAGAATTATTTCAGTTTTGCATTTAGTGTGAAAACGAAATATATACACACACACACATATATATATATATTACCGGTAAAGGAAAATTTTAAAATTCATTGGTTATCCTATTCAGAATTAAATCTGAAATGCTAGTAATATTATTAGACGAATTTATACATAAAAAATCAATGGTAATGATTTTTTATAAATTGAACTACATATCATACAAATCAAAGATAAGATAAGATCAATTTGTAGTGTGAAATTATTTTCAGAAAATTAAATATTTAATTTATACATTTATGATTTGCCCTATTTCAAAACTGAAAATAACTACCGTATATACTCGCATATAAGTCGACTCGCATATAAGTCGAGCCCCTAACTTTCGAATGAAAATTTTAGAAAAAATCAAAAACCCGCGTATAAGTCGACCCCCTAACTTTTTACTTCAATTTTGCACAAAATCAAACCAAAGATTTCACTGGCCAATGTGAAATGGTAGTTAGTAAACAAAAACAAATCATTGAAATTATTTTAAATGATAAATTATTATTATTGGTATATTTTATATATATATTTTTTTTATATAGATACACATAAAATGCCATAATTTTGCAGTATTCGAAGTTTTTGTTTTTACTTTTTTAACAGACTCGCGTATAAGTCGACCCCCAAATTTGCTTACAGAAAATTGTCAGAAATTCCTCGACTTATACGCGAGTATATACGGTATTTGCTAGTCACACAGATGAAATATTAAAAGTGGAAATTAAAAATTTAACGGGACTGGATGAATAATTTTAACTCCATGCTCCTTTTACCAAGTAGATGAATGATTACCGTTAAAATGATCAAAAATAAATAAATAGACATTTTTCAAATCTGAGGCATCAAAATGTGGATAATTTAAAAACAGTTGCTGTTTAAGATTTCATTTGATAACAGGTGGCGTTACTGATGATCCACGATAGCTTTTCTTTTCTTTCTTGCAATTTTCGTGCTAGTCATATACGTTATTTTAATGCACAATTACACTGAAAAATTCGTCAATGTTATTATGTGTTACACTCCGAAACATTCTATTTTCCAAATTACATATATTACCAGCCCAGCATTAAAAGAATAACGATCAAAGACATCTTAGCCGATATTGATTACAGGCGTAATTATTTGACATGTAAACCGAGTACGATGGAAATAAATAACACTAGAGAACAGGAATTCTGCTTTTTCAGAATTTAGTGTCGCCCCGGCATTTCCATTACTTCATTTTCTTCTGATGGACTGATGGCTTATATTATTATGAAACAGCCATTATAAATGAAGCGTTAGTTGAAGATGAAAGAGCAGATGTAAAAAGTTAGAACTCTGATTTTCTGGCCAGAATGGGAAAAAAAAGGCCATAATTTTTTCTTACGGCTGCTTTTTCATCTTCACATAACACTTCATTTATAATGGCTGTTTCATAATAATAGAAGCCACCAGTCCATCAGAAGAAAATAACTCGGTTAAGCGGGACTCTACTGCAGTACAAAACATATTTCAATTTTAAGGCTTAAAGCACACGTTTTATTTTATGTAAAATGACGTCATTCGCTTCCGCTTAAGAATTCCACATTTACGATCTACTCTTAAACATCTACAATAAAGCATGCATAGTACATCACTATCGCGAAATAATGCACAAATGCAGCAAAAAGATTCCGTTATTCAAGAAAATCGAAAAAAAAAAAACCCGGCTATCTAATGATTCATAGATACTTACAATTAAATATAGTATATAATAGCTCCATTGTTTTAACAGAAATCATTCGTTTATAGTTGTTTTCAAAATAGCACGTATTTTAATTACATTTTCTTTCTCTTGTTACGAGAAAATGACAACAAAAATATATAATTACTATTTTAAAACTATTTTTCCTTTACTTTCTACAGAAATGGAGTACTCTCTTGTCCAATATTAAGCAAATGGCTCCAAAAACTACAAAAAAATTAATATTTCAAAAATAAATAAAGATACAGTTTTCAAACAAAATGCATTTAAAAGAACTTTTTCTTCCCAATACGACGGTATAAAAATTGAAAATGTGCGATGCTTAGAAGTTTAAAAAATTTCTAAAGAGTATTTAATCGTAATGCTTTGTTTTACGGCTAGCGTCTGTAAGGTAATGTTATTTTTTGGACACAAAATAAGCTGGGAGAAAGAAATAGCATACCATACCGGAGGCTAATAAAAATACCAAAAAACTTCTTTTGTTTCCGATAGCTAGAAGGATGACATTCTTAACCCTCTAAGTGTTTGGAGCGTAATATTCCGTTCACTAAGCTCCAGGTTTCACAGCAATACAAGCAATATTTAAGATAATATAATTCTATAGATTTAATGAATTTTAAATACATTGAAGAATGATTAATACTCTTAAGGATTACATTCATATTTGTAATTGAGTTTTTTTTATAATGTTGAAAGAATCACATTTTCTTAGCATTTAAAACAAAATGCAAAGAAAACAACATTACAATTTTACCCATTTGTAAGACGCTCGGAGGGTTAAACCCCAGAAATTTATTTTTTTTACTTTTGAAGTCCTCTGAAGTGGAGATTGCTTTAGGGCATATAGGTACAATTGCTATCGCCTCTAATGATCCTTCATTTTGTACACAGAAATAGTTACACAATCCAGACATAACAATTTTCGTCAATATACAAGGAAGAGATAGCACACGGAAATTTACATCACCAGAGAATTACAGCCGGGAGCTGAACAATGACTGTCCAACGGAATCAGCGGGAGTCGAACCCGCAGTCCACCTACGCTCTCAAGCGATTAGCAGTGTGGTGCCTTAACCACTTGGCCAAGGTGGACCCAAATCCAGAAAAATCACTTTTGTCAAGAAGGTAAACGTAAGCAAAACACAAACATTGACCGGTAGAGATGAAATTCGTTATGTAAATCAGAGCACAGTATTTCCTCTAGTCATCTTGACTATGTGCTTGTGCATATGTGAAGCACACTATCCATCCAGCAGCTGAAGTTTTATTTTACTTTTTGTGTACATGATGTGCGCTTAAATGATGTGCGCTTAATGTGCGCATGGTTGCATCTTATAAAACTCTCCCTGCAGCAGCAAATATTTAAAATAGAACTGTTTTTCAAAATAAATAAATACATGATTGCAACGAGAATCAGCTATGAAACTACGTAATTACTTTACTACTTTAAGATTTGAAACGAATGAAGAAGTGTGACAAATAAGAGTCTTAGACACTGAGACTGATAAATCACTTTTAACAACTTCTAAACTTTTTCGTATATTGAAAAAAAGTACATGTAAAAATATAACTAATTCGAATGACCATTTAAAAAGTAGTTTAAAAAAATCCTTACAGATATTTATTTACGTAAAAATAAGTGAATTCTCTAATAGATATAACACATGACGAAGAGGATTTATTTTTTAAATTTTAAAACATGATTTTATGCAACACAGAAAAAAAGACAGTGTGCCAATTCACACCATTGATGGATTATAGCTTTAGTCTTTCTATCGCTCTCCAAAATTGTTCTCCTAGCATTAAAGAAGTACGTAATTCTTCCGTCGTAAATAACATATTATATCTCTAGGCTCTCTATTATTAAAATAAATAGAAGGAGCTTATTACGATATTGAAATTATTCTCCTATCATGATTTTCTACGGAGGAAAAAACTTTTTGGTATGAAAACTACTAGATCCGTTGTACCTTAAGCTAATTATTTCTTGAAGAAATTACTGCTACATTCAGTATAAGGTAAATATTTATTTAATCGCTGCGAGAGATCACTTTCACAATATTCTTAACTGCATTAAAATTTTTAATAAAGCGCGAAAAAATATTTTGAATAAAGCTAACAGAGATTAAAAAAAGAAATAGTTTTCTATTAAATAAAGCACTGCAAAAATATATAAATTTTTCGAAAATTTTTATGATATTTTAAGTTTTGAACGGAATGCAAGAATATGAAAATTAAATGCCTTTTATGACCATTTATGAGTTTTGATAAAGACATTTCATTTTTTGCAAATCTCGATAAAATATTTAGATGTACATATCGTTAAATAATAGTTGACATTAAAATTATATTTTTAAATAGGATTTTGTATCAAAGAGAAAATAAATGAGTGGGTGGTTTTGGAGGATTTTTAACTTTATTAATGATCTCGAAATATTTTCTCCTGGCGTTAAGAAAGTGCATTTTCCTCCATTCATAAACCATTGGTTGTTTGCATCGTACTCTATCATGCAAATATATATATAAAACTTAATACAATACTTAAATGATTCTCCTGTCATGATTTTGTGCGAAGAAAAAAAAAAGAAAAGCAGCGGAAACTACCGTATTTTTCGTACATTAAGTTAATTTTTTCCTCGCTGGATGCCGAAAATAGTAGAAGATTGTGTATTTATTTTCTGAAGAAATTAACGCAACAGAGCTGTTAATTTAAATATATGTTTAAACTCTACGATAGACAAATCACTTTTATATTATTCTGAATTGTGTTTGATTTTTTAATACAGAACACATAAATATGGAAAGAGATTATTTTTAAAAAAGGTAGTTTTCTCCATTACATAAATGACTGCCAAAAGATATAAATTTATCTAATGTGTTTTTGCTATTTTAAGGTTTTAACTGGATGAATGACTATACAAAATAAATAACTATTATGGTATTTTATATGTTTAATTATAAACGTTTCTCTTGTTACGAAATTATGAATTTTTTTTAGATGCAGGTATCAACAAAATAATAAAAAATATTAAAATTGGTTTTTACTTAAATAAAACAGCGTGTAAAAGGGGAAAAAGAGTACGTGCCTATTTATCCATTTGCTGGATTTGTAGTTGTCTTTTTCTATTAACATTCTCCAAATTTATTCTTATGGGATTTAGAAAAGTACGTTTTCCTTCCGTCCTAAATCCTTATAATTTCACTTCGTTCATTATCTTGAAAATAGATGAAATGTTCTTTATAAGCTCTTAAATTGATCTCCAGTCATAACTTTCTGGCCATAAAAAAGTGGCAGGAAAACTAACAGAGCCTTCGTAGACTAAGCTAATTATAGATTATTTCCTTGCTGAAGACATAAGAAATTTATGTAAGGAAAATTAAACTATAGTGGGCCACTATTAGGTACATTTCGTAAGAAATACTACCTATTGCAGTCGTTACCATGGTGCGACTTTTGAAAAATTCCTTCATAACTTTTCATTATAGGACCCTAACCCAAAACCACCCCCACCTAAAAAGTTTATATATATATATATATGTATGTACTAAATTTTGTCCGCACGATAAAAGTCGTAATTATGCACGGATCGTCTTCAAACTCGCCAACAACATTGAAATGGCTAATATCTCGGCGGAGATTGAAAATGGGCAAAATCGACCCAAGGGGGTGGAAATGGCGAGAGTTAAAATTTTTTAATACCGTCTTAACATGATTCTGATAAAACCAGCTCTTACACATTAATGACAGGTAAAAATAAACAGTTTTTGTTATAGCAGTTGCCAACAATAATAAAAGAAAAACAATAAAATTCTCACCACAACAATTACTTTTCTATTGCAAGATTTTCACGTGAAAATTAAATTAAATAAATAGTTTGACAAATTGAAAAAAAAAAAATAATAATACGTCATGAGTTTTCTAGAGCAAGTTTTCCGCATGAAAACTCAAAATGAAATAAATAGTTTGATGAATTAAAAAACAAAACAAAATATTGCGTCATATTGGAAATATAATGGATCTCAGCAGGTGAATATGTAACGTCATGCGAGTTTGAAGAAACGTATTAAAACATGATAAAAACCGGGCTATGGAAATATATTAATATATTTTAACACTTTGAGGTTCTCTGAAGTTGCTTTAGCTATTTTTTAAACCTATTCCTTATACATGCGTGTGTGTATTCGTGTATATTAGAATTTTCACAAAATATTTAGCTCCCTAGAGCTCAATCTTAGTGAAGAAACTGGGTTTATCTCTAATCTTGATTTAAGTTTTGTTGGTGAATTTAGTAGTTAACTTCGAAATCTACCTCCGCCTGTAGGCCGAGCCATCGGGGATTTTATTTTAAGTTTAAAAACAAGCCCAAAATGCATTTCTGAAAAACTACTGAAATAAATCTAACATCCTTAAATTTTAACATTTCACAAACTGTATGGAATATTTTTTTTTCTTCTAGTAAATTTGTTTATTTTATAGAATGTCTTCAGAAACAGATTTTTTTGGTAATTTCTTACAGAATTCATTACGAGATAAGTTTTTATTTAAAACATCGTTTCTTTAAAAATAGAAGATAAAGCCTTTGTGCAAGAATATTAAGAAGCAGAAAACCAACGTTTAAAAATGCACAAATAGTATATAAATGATTCATATTTTGATTGATTGATTTTCATTTGATTGAATAATACATAAATATTGCCCCAAAGAAGAATCTCGTAGCAGATTCGTAACAGGTGTTTGCTGCTTTTTATGTATTATTTGTGCATTTTTAAACGTCGGTTTTCTGATTCTTAATTGTTTCTTTAATATTATGTTTTATTTTAAATTAAACTACTGTTGATATACTCTACTGCATGTTAAATAATTTGTTGGATAAGCCAAAAACTTAAAGATTCATGCATGAGAAATTTACCAGGCCCACTACTGGAGCATAGAGGAAGGTAACATCTTGTTACTTTTCATTTTTTTCGAAGAATATATTTTGAAACTTTGAATGTTTATTATGATATATAAAAGTTAGTACTAGACTAAAGTATATATATATCTTTTGGAAATTCACTAACACTTTAATAATAATTCAGTAAATGTCCTTAAGTGGCCAACACTGGTGCATTTACCTTATTTAATTGTGGCAAACAGTAATTATAAATCATATTCATTCATATTAGCACGACTTTCGAATGGAAAAGGACGTATTTTCCACGTCCCCACTAGGCGGAGGTACCCTAATTATTTTGTCTTCCTTTACCCCAGGAGGTATGCTCCGAAATGCTTTTTTAGAAAGACGACAAAATATACATACATATATTCACATATTACAACACTATTTGTTGAACCAAGGGGAAAATATTGCCGTTTCAACTAGATTTTCCGCCATAAAAACGGCATTAGCACACTTGCCTAAATTTATTTGCATGGCGCCTTTTTTTTAAGAAACAATTTTACTTATATTTTGACAACCTGTGCAAGAGAAATCTAAAAAATTTACTTCTAAAATATAATGGTGAAAATAGAATATAAAATAGAATCATGTATTTAAAGCTACCGTCCGTTAAGGGTTAAATGAAAGAAAGTTTTGTGGCGGCCACAAGCTCTTTACTTTAGGTTCACACATTATATCTCTGTTTCTGACCTATATACAACTAATTAGAAATTATCCATAAATCATATTTATTTCAATACGCTGAAGACAAACAATGAAAAAATACTAAAATTGTCTGTAAATACAGTTTAAGAAATGAGATTTAATTATTAATTTATTTTGTATATTGAAAAAAAGGTCTTTTCTTAGGGCATATAACTGCACGACGTCGTGTAGAGTGCTTTAAGCACAAGACTTATGACAGCAATATAAAAATGTTGCTTTTATTAAATGAATAAAAATATTAACGAAAAGGAAATTATCCTGACATTGGCCAAATTGCCGTTACATGTAATAACATCATTAATATAATTACACCAAGATATCAGTATTAGCTAACATGATAAGCTAGTAGCATTTCTAATATCGATGAGAGCGGATGATTACTTTTAAGTGTCTTGGCTTATGTTGAGAACCCGTTACAAGAAAACATTGTAACGATAAGCAACTCTAATATTAACAGGAGATTCTCTTCAAAAGAAAAAAAATATTTAATCGTGTATTACAGGGTATCAAAATAAAACAAGGTACTGTAATTTAATAGGTGCTTCACACAAATTTCTCTAACAATATTAATTTTATCATATACCAGAAAATTTATTCTAATTAAGAGTACGGACTCATAAAGCCTTTTTCTTTTATCAACAACTAAATAACCTAAATATTTTTTTTTAAATTAAGATTCTTAAAATTTTTAAATGTATTTGAATTTTCTTTTATTATTATACATATCTAATTTGATCTTGAAAATTTTTATTACTATTAATTGATCAATCAAATGCTGTTCTCTATTTTTAAAGTGTTAGCAAAATACTGTTTTTCCTGTTATAGTAATATTAGTATTAAATTATCCACGTGAAAAACGTTGTTAAACTATAGATTTTGAAGAAAATTTTTGCATTTTATACATGTGTACAATGAAATTAAAGATTTAATTTATACCATCAAGTACAATTTTAGCAGATTTAGTAAACATTATGAAAATTTTTGATAAAGTTTAAAAAATCTAATCAGTTTATGTAAAGATTTGTTATATCAAAAATAAAATTAAATTGATTGAAGCTCTCTGATTATGGCTTTAATTTTTCATAAAATAACGCATTTTATGTGGTAGCTGTTGTGAAGACCAGTGCAGAAGCAAATTTTTACTTATTAGATGCCTCTAATTCAGTGGTACAATCGTGGAAAAAAAAGTAAACACCCCTTACTAACTCTGCAAAAATATATTGTAGAAGAAAGTGACTGGTACCACACGATTGGTAATAATTTACATGTTAAAATGAACCATAACTTTATTTTTTTCAATAGCAGTGCCCAATTCTGACAGCATAAATGAACTCTACCCCCTTCAATTAGCCTAAAAACAATTTTTTATGCAATTCATACGATAGGTTTCCAAGAAATTAATTATTTTAAAACAAGCGTATTTTAGGGGCTGTATCCAAATTTTGAAGTACAACAAAAGTTTTGAAGTCTGGCAGAAACGTTCTTCTCATCAAAAAGTAAAATTATGTAATGTATGTTTTTCGGAATATTTTTACTAAAGTTTTGAGCGTATTCGTAATGGATATAAATAAAATGATGTATTGTTTATAAAATAATCACAAAGATAAATTTATTACTATAAAATTTGATACTATTTTAGTGTGTGTCTCTCATTAGCCTCATTTTTTTAGGTGTCTCATATTTGCTCTGACTGACTTTATACTGTTTAGCTACAATACACCAAAAGTAGTGTACAGAGAAACTTACAGACATCGGTCTAAAATAGTAAAATCGTAATCAGGACATCCCCAAAATGTGAAAATTTATAAAAAGCCGAATTTCGAAGTTCTTCACGAAACCAACACTTTTTAAAAATAAACACAGTAGAAAGTAAAAAGAGCTGAACTGCATTGCATTGCAGAAGAAACATTTTGAAATATTCATGCTAAGAAAAGTAATTTCACGAAAATGACAAAAACATTTACTCACCCGACAAGAAGAAGTTAAGACATCATTTAATTTTATAGAAATTTCTTATCAGTCCATATATGTTATGCTAATGTATAAACTTTAACTGTTTTAGGAATCCATTCTTATTTTTTATGTTGCAGAAATGTTCATTTTCTAAAATGTATACCAAGTTTTATCTTTCTATTTTATTCTTAATACTTTAAAAAGATAAAAATAGGAAATCAGTCTATTTTTCTATTATTGCTATTTGGAATGTTCAAACGAAATTACCTATTTGATAGCAGATGCCAGATAATGCATTTTATTCTTCGTTTTGTTTTCAAGAATTGAGATAAAGGAGTATCAAGAACTTCTATTTCCTATTTAAGTGTTTGCTAGAAGATAACGCAGTCGCCAAGGTCCGACAAACGCCAGTTGTGGTGAACGTGGCAGCTTATTCCTGAGATTTTCATATTTAGATATATTTTGATTGCTAGAATTTCTTTAACTGATAAATTAATATTGGTTTACACTCTTCACTTGTACTTTCTACTGACACATAATTTTGAAAAATAATTCATTCGTTTTACAGGACATGTTTTTACTGAAAATATTACCTGATTTTGATTTATAACCTGATAATAATTTCCGTTCATTTGTGTTTGGCCCTCAGTCGGCATCAACATACACGGATAATTTATGACCAGAATTTTACTTTTTATACACCAGTTTTAAGTACAAAGGTCCTTTTAAATAGCTTAAAAATTTCTTTAATGCTATCCATGTAACTTTAGTAGGATTTTCGTGCATTTGACTCAACCAGTTAACCGCATACAAAATATCGGGGCGGTAAATATATGTTAAATACAAAAGAAAAAAAAAATCAACGAACAAGTTCACGATATGGACCATTAAATGGCTTTCCATTTTTGAAATCAGGTAGAATGGTTTTAGGGGAAATGGGCCTATCACAAGGTTTACATTCTAGAGTATTAAATTTACTTAACAATTTAATTATATAAGATTCTTGATCCATAATTAAATTATCGATTGTGAATTTCATTTGAATACCTAGAAATTATGAAACATTTTCAGACTTTGACATGTGAAACTCTTTAGACAATGAGGAAATAACTACATTAGTTTCATTTACATCTGAACCTACTGTTAACATATTATCTACATAAAGAGCAATAATTATTTTACGAACATTACTATACCAAATAAAAATACAAGTTTCTTTATAAAGTGATCTAAAATTTAATTTAGAAACAAATTCAAGAAATCTTTCAGACCATTGTTGTGGGGCTTGTTTTAGACCATATAAACTTCTTTTAAGCTTACACTTTCGCCCACGTTTATCATCATAGCTTTATATCTGATCCATAAAAACAAGTTCATTTAACTTACCATTCAGGAAAGCAGTTTTTGCATCTAATACATATGGATGTATATCCTCATTTAAAACCAAAACAAACTGCTTAAAACAAGTGAAAATTTCTCAGTACAGTCCATTTCTTCATCCTACCCTGAACCTGCGAGCTACATGCCTTGTTTTGTATTTAACGTCTCTCTTTCTTTCCGCAGCACCCACTTGCAGGAGATGGTATTTTTATCTATTGGCAGCTCTTCTAAATTCCATATTTCATTTTCTCTATGAACTCCATTTCTTCGCCTGTAGCCTCTTACACTTTTGTTGTTCGTTGTGAGGCAAAGTAGAAATGTCATCAAAATTAAATGTTTCATCTTGAGTAAGCATTGCTTCGAATATTTCAGGTTCTGGAAACCTAATGGGCTGTTTCTTTTCTCTGGATGATTTTCTCAGATTTTCTTCTGCCAGATTATCCCTTTTTTTTTCTCTTGACGGCAGAGAACTATAGCTTACAATTTCTTGAAATTGACTTTCACCATCAAGCTCATTTTCATCGATGTTCTGGAATACATGTTTAAAATCATTGGAAGTTTTCTTCTCTTCGTTAAATTTAAAAGTTTTGGATATAATGATGCGCTGTGTTGTAGGACCTAGTAAGCGATAATCCATTGATGAATAGCCTATAAAGATCATTTTCTTTCATTTTTCATCCAATTTCGTCTTTTCATTATTAGACATCACAGCCAAATACTCTAATGTTCTTCAAATCAGGTTAATTTTTGTGCTTTAAATATTATGGAGTGTACTTTTCAATGGATGCATGAGGTACTCTATTCTTTATGTAGGGAGCAGTAGGAGCTGGAAAACCGCAAAAGTTGTTAGATAAATTAGCTTCAAATAATATCGCCCATCTTTTTACTAAGAGATTTCAATTATCTCGTTCTGATACACCATTCAAACATGGAGTATGCGGTGGTGAAGGATCAATAAGTATACCAGCTTCAATTGCAAAGTTTAAAAATTCTCCAGCTACATATTCTTTCGGGTTGTTAAGTTGAATTTTCCTTATTGTAGGATTTAATTTACGGAAAGTCTTAAGTTTTCTTGCTGCATCACTTTTTTATTTAAGTAAGTGAATTTCAGTAAAACGCGAATAGTCATCTATTAAAGTCATAAAATATTGCTCGCCTGGAAATGTATTAGGTACTGTCGATTCACATATATCCGTGTGAATCATCACAATTGCTTCAAATACTCTTTCAGGTGCTCCAACAGGTGCCGCACATAACTTTGAGCATGTACACATTTCACAGAAATTCGAGAAAGTTGGTTGTCTTAATTGCTTCAGGGCTCGGTTGTACGAGTGACTTAATCTACGAATCCAGATATCACACTCTTTTGAAATAATTACAGTTTCATAAACAGGAACAAAGTCACTTACATATTGTCCATTCAAATTTTGTTTACCAAAACAAAACCGGGTTCTTCCTTTTTCAATAAATAAATTTTCTTACTTGAAAATAACTGCATAATTGACACTTTCAATTTTCCTAAGGAAAATCAACTGCCCGTTTAAGTCTGGAACATAACGTACATTATATAAAATAATTTACATTCCATTTGATAATTTTACAATAATATTTCAAACACTGTTAATTTCAAAATTCATTGTTTTAGATGCGCATTTTATAGTTCCTGAAGAAAGTATTAAAGACGTGATGGATTTCTCATTAGAACACATGTGAGAAGTTGCTGCAGAATCTATGATAAATTCATTATTTCCAACGTTTCCAGTAACAAACGACACTGCTGAAGAGGCGAACTTTTCTTTATTTGAACTTTTAACGGTTTTACAATTTCGTTTTAAATGGCTAATTATGCACATGAATAACAAGTAATTTTCATTCTACAGTATTTTTCAGTATGCTCCTTTGAATTACAAATTTTACAAAAGAATTCTTTGCGAGTTGACGACATAAATGCTGTATTATAAAGAACAGCCTTAGTATACACTTCTTCTTTCTTTGTGTCAAGTAGATGTGCTTCAGCATCTAATAATCTTTGTATGACGAAACTCAACGTCAAAACAACATTCGTTTGATTTTCCAAAGCAGCCTTGACATTTTCAAATCCCTGAGGCATCAAATTATAACCAATCGTGTCGGTTTCACTCACTTCTGCTCTAGATAGCTTGAGATAAGAAATTTATTTATTTATTTCGTCAATATGGGTTCTCATAGATACAACACGATCACTTTTAATAGTTGCCAACCTCTTTCGAATCAAAATTTGATTTACTGCACTTTTCGGGTCATATGTTCGTTCTAATTTATTCCAAATTATATGTGCCATATTTTCATCTTGAACCGATGCAAGAACACCATCACTTAATAGTGATAATAACAATGCATATGCCTTTTTTTGCTTTCACAATATCTGCTGCATTTCCTACAGCTGGTTCATTATGCAAAAAGTTTTTTAATTCCTTAGTAGCAAAAATTGCAGTAACTCTTCTTTTCCAAACGGAAATTTTTTTACTGACACCTTCCGAAAGTGAAATGCCAAAAAGTCCTTTCTGAGACTTCATTCTGCACGATAAAACACAAAAACTAAAGATAAAACTTTTCACTCGAAATCACAGCAGAAATGAAAGATAGAAAAAAATAGAGCAAGACAGTCTACTAGCTGCCCGTTTTAAGTTATGCTAAAACCACGCTCTGCTGTTAAAAATAAATAAAGAGACAAAAAGATAAGGCTGGATCGAATTAAGTATATTAACCCCTTAATTCTTGCTCCCGTGATATTCACGGGCTGTGCCTTTTATTCAGATTATTTTATTCCCACCAGTTTTATAAAATAGTGTAATTTGCTTTATTATGGTATCATTTTACCTGTCTATCATTTTACCTGCCATTAAATATTTCTTTTTCAAAAAGTGGTGCCAATAAGCAATTTAAATTTTCAAACCATAATTTAATGCGACCGTTAAGGAGTTAAATTACTTATTTACAAGAGCTACAACAATTGAAATGAAACAGATTAACAACATGTATTTATAGATTTTGAAAGGCCCATGATAGACAGGATAGAAAACGCGGAAGACAGTTACAAAGCTAGTTTAAATAACCAATCACAGTTAAACATAAACAACTGTATTAAAATGAAAACTGAATTAATAACAAAATAATGTAAGGCTATGATTACAATATTCTATCAATAACTTCAGACACCGCTTGAAATCTACACCAATCAGACCTTTTGAATTAAAGCAACTTTTTCAAACATGTCTGTTTCTTACGCAATGTTTTTATAATACTGTAAGAGTAAGTAGATTAAATTATTTTAACTTTATATGTTTTTAAAATATTTATTGTGTTAAATAAACCGTTTTAGTTATTTTTTTAGAAGAATCAAGTTGTACAAAAGCAAAACCAAATATCTACCTCCAGTAAAATTTCGGAGTTAAAAACTTGTTTAACAAATACTGAACACTCTAAAAAATATATAGAAAATCTTTTTAATATTCCTCGAGTATTAGTGGAATGAGCAATGTAAAAACAACTTCACAGAAATATTGAATTATTGACACCTATGGGCTGGAAAAAATGTGGCTAAAAATTAGGACCCTACGGGACGAGAGAAAAATTAAAGATACTTCCTTGCAAAATAGGAAGATGACTCAAAGTATTTTTATAAAATTGATGCAGCATCGTAGCATCAAGATATTATATATCTGTCACCAGTGAAACTTCATCGACACATCAAGGACTTAGACTTCGTATGTCACTTACTGCAAGAAAAAACTGTCTATACCGGCAATGATAGAAACCGTTGTGACGTTTTATCTGAGCTCACGCAGAGACCAGATGACCACAACGTAATAAACATTTTTAATTGGGATCTCCAGATGCCTAAACTATAATTTAACATGTCGGTGCTTTACAAAATCTAGATGTAACGTGTAAACAGATTTAATGGTGTAAATATCTTCAGAAGTGCTGCGTAGCATTTGTAAGAACTGAAACTTTTTTGACTAAGATGACTCAATATACTACGTGGGTTGGCCAGGAGATAGACTGAACTCTCAGAAAAGGCCCCGTGGGAGAGATGCTGCTTTGACACGACCGAAGGCGGTCAGTTATCGGTTCTGCTGGAGGAGCGATGCGCTCCTAAAAGGATCAATTTTTTTATATGTTAAGACTGTATGTGTGCTTGCTGATGTGTGTGTCCGTGTGTCATCAATAAAAAAACTGTAGAAAATGAACTCAAAGTTCTTTTTATTTTAATTAAGATTAATTCTTTAAGTTAGATTTTTATTGGCGTTACAGCTGTTGTCAGAAGTCGGATTCGAGTTGTTCGAAGAAAGTTTGGGCACACACGCACACAAAAAAAACTTAGCTAGCTGAAGGCTGCAATTTTAACCACGGAATGATCAGTTGAAGATTGTTCTTTCAAGAAGTAGAGAAGTCGCTGTCCGGACCAGGAAAAAGAAAATAAAGGAAAGTCCCCGTGTGTTTGGAAGAGAAAAAAAACCGTGAAACTTCCGTGCAGTTCTGAAATCCTTGTCCAGTGGGAAAAGAGAAAGAAGAGGATTTGGCTTGTGGAGAAAGAAAGTTAGTTTCGGATTTTCATCCCCCGTCAGCCGTTGAAAGGGAGAGAGGATGATCTAGAAGGTCCTCGGAGGAAAGTGGTTTCGGAGAGGAAAGGGTTGCGGAAGATTGGAAAAAAAGAAGAGAAAAGATTTTCGGATGAGGTACGGCCTGAAGAAGAAAGAAGAGGGTGTTGGTGGATCTTTTGGTGCGAAGAAAAAAGTGTGGAATTGTTTTCCCGGTGGATATATTTCGTTTAAGTGGAGCTTAGGGTCAGAAAGTGGTTCGTGTGTTCGGTGGGCCATCCGGCTGAAGAAATCAGTGAAATATATGGATTACCGTTCGTTAGTGTCAGTAGCTTAAAGTGGGGTAAGTCACAATTTTGAATTTGGAGTTAATGTATGGTGATTTTTTTAAATTTAATTTAATTTAAAATTGCTGATTTTATGCAAAATTCTAAAACTGAATAATAAAATTTGAAGGTGCATCTAGACATGGGAGTGAATCAGCATTTTACATATTGTTATTGTAATAAATGTTATGCTTGATTGTGATTATATTGTATGTAAAACAGTATATATTTTTTTGTTGGTTGTATTGAAGTAGAGTAGTACCTTTTATATAGAGAAATTTGGATTGAAAAAAGGCAGTTAGATATGGCTTTCATGGGTAAAGGAAAAAAAGAAAATTTGAAGAAATTACTTGATGAACTGGAACTTGCCAGGACGAAAAACAAAACCCGGGTTCAACTAAAGCGTTTAGTGCTGGAATCTGAGGATTATAAAGAAGAATACGTCCAGGCTCTTTATGAGACTATATTAGAGACAGCTCAGGAAGAATTAGAAAAGCAAGAAAGTGAGCGCGCCCGGTTACAAGCAATCGAACGTGAGGACATGTTGTTTCAACATACACGGGATCGTCACCAGGTTATTCGTAAGGAAAAATTGCAGCAAGAGAAAGAATTAAAAGAACAGGAAGTAAAAAATAAATTTGAGCTAGAAAAACTAAGAATCGAGAAAGGAATTCCCCCGGTCCCGGAAAATGCAAATAATATACCTTCGCGTTCCTCGGAACAGAATTTAAAAAAATTAATCCAGGATTTTAATCCTGAGAAAACAGACATTAGTTTGTATTTGGTTTTGTTTGAACGCCAAGCTAAATTGGTTAGAATACCGAAAGAAAATTGGGTTTCTCATTTAATTGGGCTCCTACCAGTGGATATTATTTCAATTTTTGCTAGACAACCTGAGACAGATTCAGAGGATTATGATAACATTAACAGTATCTTGTTAAAAAAATTTAAATTAAACCCGGAGAGTTTTCGACAAAAATTTATGAGCCATCAAAAATCGCAATCTTTAAATTGGCAAAATTTCGGCTTCGAAATCCGAAATTACTTAAACGAATGGTTAGCGGGCTTATCAATAACTTCCTTTGACGAATTAAAAGACTTTTGGTCACCGATCAAATTAAAAGGTGCGCAAAGTTTGAGATGCGTGAACATTTTATTGACAAATGGCCACTGCTTTAGACGTAAACCGAGATAGTTGAGTTGTTGGATGGTTATGACAGTGTCAGAGCGTCGTTTAAGAAAAATCGGTACGCGGAGGATGAAAATACGTCCGAAATCGGATGAAAAACAAGCAGAATCGAAGAATGAAACTCCCCTCCCTAGTGCGTCAGCCCAACGCGGTACCATGAGTCGGGAGAAGGCATTCGAAAAAAGAGTGGAGCGTAGATGTTTCCATTGCAACTCAAGGAACCATTTACGGAATTTCTGTCCCGAATTGAATAAAAATTCAGTATCTAGGAATTTGGGTAAAGATGTTGAAACGGGAGCGAAAGCTATAGTGAGCTATGTAGGAGTGGAGAGGTTAAATTCTAGATGTGTCTGGGATAAACAACGGAAGGCCGTAGGCAAACGTAAATTACCACTCATTGATATAAATATTTTGGGCCGAAAAGTTAAGGGAATAAATGATTCGGGTACAGAATTATCCATTTTCCGAAGTGAATTAATTCCAGAGAAGTATAAAACGGTTGAACAGATCAAGTTAGTTCCGGCCATCGGAAAAGTTTGCAGAGCAGACCTGGCGAAGGTTCCAGTTTCTTTGTGGAACGATAACTAGGAAAATTCACCCAGGATTTTTATAACGGTGGCGGTGGTGCCGGGATTAAATTGTGAAGCTTTGCTGACACCTTGCATTTGTAGGCGTTTGTTTAAATTGAGAAAGTCGGATCGCAGGTACGCAAGGTGGAGTAATTCAAATACCCGGGTGCAAGAAAAGAGTAAAGTTGAGGATGCAGGATTATGTAAAATTAAAACTGCAGAGAGTTTTAAAGGCAGTGGGATATTTGAACCCGAAGTGACGAATAAGACGTTAGAAGATCGCGGGAGGGTAAAAAAATAAATGTGGGCCATTCCGAAATTAAAAGGTTGGAAGAAATTGATCAAAGTAGTGTTAGGGAAATTCCCATTGTACAGAGGAATACATTAGAGGTTATTCCCGATGTAATTGATAAAGGAAAACAAATTTTATAATTTCCTGTACGGGCTAAATCGAGTAGCAGATTACCCGAAAACACCCTTGAGATCTCTAATTTGGTTAAAGAGAAGGATTTTTCTGGCAGCGTTGTGGCGACACTCCCGGTTCAAGAGCGGGAGATGCGAGCGGCGAAAGAATGGGTTCCGATCGCGCAATTATGTGAACAAGTCTTTTCGTGCGGGAACGAAAAGCGTAAAGAGAAATCCAGAATCTGTTTTCAATTTTTCGGGAAACAATTTTGTTTATCAGAGCTGTAAGAGATAAACGGAGATTGGAGATTAGGGATGTTTTGTTTTATTCTGTTTTGTTTTGTTTTGCTAAGAGTGAATTGCATATAGTTTTATTTCGTTTTATAGTGTGTGAATATGTGTTTATTTGAAAAGTTATTATTATACACCAAATTTAAAAAAAATGTCCATTGTATAAATCTTATAAAGTAAAAGTGAAAGGATTTAATATATTAAAAAGAAGAGTTAATTGTTTTTATGAAAGACTGTTGAGTCAGTATTCGGAAGTAAGAGGAATTTAAAAATATAACTATTCTTGGATGTCTTAGACATTATATTATAACTGCTGTTTTATTTTGGCTTGATAAATAAGCAAAAATTTTAAATTGGAAAAGTTAATAAGTTGAATTAGAACTTGTAATTTGAATTAGAAATTGTATTTGGTACAGAATAGTTAGAATATACATTTTGGTTCTTAATGTCGAAAATTGTTAATATTATTCTTTTAAATTACTTTGAATTGAGGAAAAAAAACCTATTGTTTTGAACAAGTAAAGGTTAAGAAGAACCTTATGATAGAAGTACTTGAAAATTTTGGGTTACTGATTTATGTTAAAAAAGGTTTTTAAATCAGTTAGTGAGGGACTGAATTGCTATATGTCTGTCTAGAATACAGATGCTATATATTATTAAGAATAGTTTGAGTGTTTGTTTTATTATTGTATTAGAATTCTTTCTTAAGAAATTATCCATATATAAAAATTATTGATGTTTATACATGTGAACGTGAGAGAGCGAACTCTTATTGGAAGTACCTGTGATGTTTAAAAATTTTATCTATTCTGATGATGTTAAAGGAAGATTCTTAATGAAGGTACTGGTTTGTTATAAAATTGTTGGAGTGCTTATCATTAATCTTAGAATTATTATATAACTGTGTTTATTGTGTTTATTGTGTGTTATGCTGAATCCCTTCCATTGTAACGGAGTACTTTCTGAAAAATGTTTTGATTTTGAAATTCGAAATTTTATTAATTTTGGAGTAGATAGCATTGTTAGGGATAGCATTAACTCCAAATTTCACTGTGATTGTGCACCCTGGTGTGAAAAATTTTCCCTTAAAGGAAAATTTATATGGGGCATGGAGAGGATGTGACGTTTTATCGGAGCTGACGCAGAGACCAGATGACCATAAGGTAATAAACATTTTTAATAGGGATCTCCAGAACCCTAAACTATAACTTAACATGTCAGTACTTCACAAAATCCAGATGTAACGTTTAAACAGATTGAATGATGTAAATATCTTGAGAAGTGCTGCGTAGCATTTGTAAGAAATGAAACTTTTTTGACTAAGATGACTCAATATACCACGTGGGTTGGCAAGGAGATAGACTGAACTCTCGGAAAAGGCCTCTTGGGAGAGATGCTGCTTTGACACGACCGAAGGCGGTCAGTTATCGGTTCTGCTGGAGGAGCGATTCGCTCCTAAAGGGATCGATTTTTTTATATGTTAAGACTGTATGTGTGCTTCCGATATGTGTGTCCGTGTGTCGTCAATAAAAAACTGTAGAAAATGAACTCAAAGTTCTTTTTATTTTAGTTAAGATTAATTCTTTAACTTAGATTTTTATTGGCGTTACACCGTCTAAATTTCGCCGTATAACACACAAACGGACAATTGAAGACTGGAAGTACGTAAGTTACCAATTTTTCAATTGAAAATTGTATATCAATTGCAAATAAAATAGAATTATGTACAGTGAAACCTCCTTTAACGGTCACCTCTGAACAACGACAACCTCCGAATACCGGCCATATATTGATGGAACCAAACACATTCCATAACACTGTCGTACGAACCTCTAAATAAGGAATTCTGAACAACGACCGCTCAAAAGTCACGAGAAAATATTTTTTAACAGTTTCTGGTGCAATTTCATATTTGCAAACCAAAATCTGAAACAGATCAAACAAAATCTACTTAATATGTCAACAAAATATTACTTAATCTCTCGAACATCTCGATCCTATTCCAAAACTAGACATAGAAAATGAAGGCATTAATAATGATGGAGAAAATTTAGATAATATTCTTAGTACAGCAAGCATAAACAACACGAACGCCAGTAAGTTTGTATGTCTGACAAACATTTGGCTGTTACTGTCATATTTGATTCAAACAGAAAATGGAAGATAGGAGGGAGGAAGAGAAAAGTGATGCAGAAGGCGTTATGGGAGAGATTATAGAATCACCCAAAACTTCCAGTATTAACAAATATACCAAATGTTTCACGAACCTTCTTGAAAAAATTTTGCATTAAATCATAATGATGATGAGTTGTACAGCAAAAGAGCTCATACTATTATCTCTTTTGAGAAAGACATTTGCAGAAAATAAAACAACTGCAAATCCACTGATTTTTTTAATGTATTAAAACAATAAAGATTAATTAAAATAACTGTGTATTCCTATTTAAATTTATGTAATTATCATTTTTTAACATGAAAGCTCTGAATAACACCCACCTCTGAATAGCGGTCTTTTTTATCGGTCCCGCTGGTAACCGTTATTCAGAGGTTACACTGTATATCAATTTATTATTTTAGATTTTACTTTGAGTTTATTCACAACTGGCATTTTGAATGTCATTTTGTGATGAGATTGTTTCGGGACAAAGTGGCCACAAATTTAGTTTACTTATTATATTTAATTTTGCTAAAAGTAAAAACATAAAAGCAAATATTTACTTCAAATATTAAACGGTGTACTAGTATATATACTATGCTTTCTTAGAGATATTCCTGTAATAATGACTCTGCGTATTAAATCTCCAGTAGGTAATCGTCATTATAAAAATTATATTGATGAAACACTTCAGAAAGTGGTAGATGTTGTTCAACAACATGTATTTAGTAAATAATTTACTAAAAATATTTACTAAAAAATATTTAAAAATTTATTTTTTAGTAAATAATTTACTAAAAATTTTTATTAAAAAATATTTAAAAATTTACTATTTAGTAAATAATTTACTAAAAATATTTAATTACAATTAGTACTTTAAAGAATAAGTTATAAGGTCCTAAAACAATTACCCCCCCCCCCCCCCCAAAAAAAAAAAAAAAAAAAAAAAAACGATTTCTCTAAAACAAATGTACTTTCAGTGCCTGAAATAATTGGATATATCTAAAATTTTGTTTTCTTGAAAAACAATAATCTTACCGTCTTAATTATTAATTGTTTACATGTTTTGCAGAATGCTCATTTTTGAGTAAAATTTTGTTTTTATTTTTGTTTTCATAGAAAACTTGTGTATTTTTAATATCAAAATCACGTAGGATTTTTTCGTGTTTGTTTTTTCTATCATAATACTGGGTTTGCACTGTCTTATAAAGTTTTTAAGGTTTATATTACAATATTTTAGTTTTGAAACAACGTCACGCCAAGCCAAGTGTGACTTTCTCCCACCTTTTAAATAATATATATTTTTAAAACTATTCTTTAAAAATAATAAGTGTGAGTTTTAAGTTTACAATTGAAATCTTGAAGGTAGGAAAATGAATAAGAAACATTTTAAACGAAAATGTCATAAATTTTTAGATCTTTAACCCCCTCACTGACAAGCCCGTGTTAATACGTTTCCTAAGCTCCAGGTTTCACTGCAATACAAGCAATATTTAAAGTAATATTATTTTATTGATTTAATGTATTTTCAAATACATTGAACAATGATTAATACTTCCAAGGATTGCATTCATATTCGTTATTAAGTTTTTTTTTTTTATAAAATGTTCTAAGAATAATTTTTTTTAGCATTTAAAACGAAATGCAGTGAAAACAACATTACAATTTTGCCCTTTTCCAAGACAGTCGGAGGGTTAAAGACAACCAGAGGCAAAAAATGGGACAAATTCATCTCCGTTGACGGTAACATTAATAAATGACTTTCTGATAGAAAATAAAAGAAATTTGTCAATGCCAGTATTACATAATACATATAAATCCATGCGAATTTTCATCAGTTATTACTGTAGAGAAAAAAAAAAGACAACCTTACCAAGAGGGAAAAAGGAAAAGAAAAATCATTTGGAACTGAAGAAAGAATTTTAAGGAATTGCCTTAGGTGAATACATATGAATTATATTTTATTGATATCACGAAAAACTCATGTTCTTATACAATGAAAAAGGCATGTTTTTCTGTAGATTGATGATAAAAGTATTTTTAAAGACAGAATAAAAGGTTTTTGAAAACAATTATACAATTTGTAAAGATAATTTAGAATATAGCGGCACAGATATACGCGACTTATCAATTTTTCTATACAGTAATGCCTGATGAGGATAGCTATGGAATTAGATGTGTAGATGTATAATTAGCAAATAAATTTGATTTAAAACTTCAATACGCGATGATTCCACCCCTTTTGGTTGTTATGGATAAAAATATGCTTGGTAACGCCAACTTAATGCCATGTGATCATGGTAAGCTTCAGAGCAGCCGAGTTCGATGGAGTGCTCTGTCTCCTGGCTGTGTAATACCCACTACACTTTAGTAAATTAACATTGAAAAGTAATAAAAAACTAGTAAATTTTGATCTTACCGTTACTGGCAGAAACGTTTCGATATCAAAATATTAATATTTAAATATTTCCAGAACATATATTTATTTATTTTGTTTTGTGCATATCTATCTTTCGTACCATGCATACACTAATTTTCGTAAAAACGCTTTCATATGTATTACATTTGTGTGTGTTAATGAGATAAACTACCTAGTTACAGATGTTTATGATAATGTTTATGGTGTTTTCAAGTCTGAAAAAAAATAGCTAGATGACGTCATCTTCAATATGTATTATTATTAGACAGAAATATTAATGCTATTACATACTTTTTTTAATACGGGCAAAGATTTAATTCAGCAAAACCAAATTATTATTAATATTTCTACGGCGATCTTATTTTTATGTTAATTCTCTGAATATAAGAATGCTAAATTATTTTCATTTGGTGTTCTTATCATTTGAAATATAGCATAATAATAAAAATATGCATAAAACATTATCTCAACATAGAAAGCATATTAAGAGAAAATATCACGTACATGAAATTATTAAAGTGCGAAAAGTAATTTTCTTAAAGATTCTATTAAGATAAATAACTTAGTTAAAATTTTGCAAATTTTAAAGTATTCATTATTCAAAATAGGACATTTAAGCATGTGTTTACTAATAATCAATAGTTCCTTATGAAACTGTCATAGCTTTCTTATCTTCAAATTTATTTTTTATTCTGAGATGAAGGTGCGAAAAGCAATAAAACCTGTTACTACTTTTTACAAGTAATAAAATTTTATGACGCATTTTTTTAGAAATGTCCGAAGATTTTATCATTCTTTTTTACAGTCGATTACTTAGAAACCAAGCTGTAAAATGGACAGTCGTTTGCCTTTAAATGTGAAGATTATCACTTTCACAGAACATTTATCAGATTTTATAGCTTGGAAGATTTAGAATGTAGTAGATGTCTCTAATCTGCAGTTGTCTGAATCATTATAAAAAAAGCTTCAAATACCTCTTAATATTTTCATTGCTTTTTTGTTAAATTTCCTGTAAAGCTTACAATTGCTTATTTTTTTTTATAAATAAATTATTAATTGTGTTACTGCGTTTAATGATTTTTGTGTACGTTTAAAAACATGTTTTTTTTTAATACAGAAAAGAATTCTTTGAAAGAACTTGTCTGTCAGGTTCTGAGAAACAGCTGCTATTGGAACTGGGGTTATATATTATTCTTTTTACTTGTATATTGTATGCATGTCGTTGGTCTGTGTACTGAGAATTGCAAAGTAACATTCTTTTCTTATCTAAAACTTAATCCGGGCTGGTGAGGTGGACAGAGTGGGTGAAGGGAAGTAGTTATAATAGAAAGGAGTTTGCCCTGCTATTCAGGTGCCTGCCTGAGATAAGAAGACAAGGGTTTCACCAAAAAGGGAAAGAGCTGACATTGGGGTCAGAGTGGAAAACCCGGTTTTATGTTGGGGAAAGAGGAGAAGTTCAGAAAATGCAGGGGGTTGCTAGAAGCAGCCGCTTTGGCTAGGAGATACTGACTTGAAGGCTGGAGCGCAAGACGCAAGGTTAGTTCTTGTGTAGAGCTCTTAGACAGAGCATAGGGTTGAGTAAAGCTCGCAGAGCTTAGGCTTAGAGCCCATGTGTTGGGAGATTGAGAGTAGTCTCCGGTAAAGCTAATTTAACGAGTGTAGATTGAGAGTGATATAACGTAGTTTTAACAGTACACAGCCAGCAATTACTGTATTTAATTTAATGTTGAACCGGATCATCTACATCCAAGTTTTAAGTGTAAATAATGTTTGGTGTTTTGTAAATAGTGTGCAAATAAACTGTTAATTTAGGTAATTGAACGAGTTAGTTTTCATTTAAACAATCCTCTCAGAGCGTGACCGATATCACGTAATCATATCAGTGGTGGCAGCATATAGATAGCAAAGGATTTTCTTCAAAGTTGTGAGGACTAAAAGGAAACTCCGACACTGTCGTTGTTAAATCTTTTAACACAATCGTATAAATGCTCCAATATGTTGTGTTGAAATGATCGAAAAATAGAAAAAAAGCATATAGGTTTCACCAAAATCACACGCTACTTCCCTAGAAAAACTTTGAAATTTTGGGAAATAGTCACTATGTTTTCAGTCAGTTCAAGACCCCCTCCCTTAAACTGACTGAAAACATAGTGCACCATTTCTCACCAACATAGTCCCCATAGTGTTTACTGCACCCAAATCCCCCGGACTTGGTATGGTTACAAATATTTGAAGCAAAGAACACGGTCGATTTGAACACGGAGAGGAGGGTGGAAGTTAAAATTTGAAATTCCAAGTGGGAAGGAGAATCTTGTGTCATTAAGATGGATTAGATCTCTTCAAGTCAAACTATTTATAATAAAAATTGCTGTCTGATTTGAAAGATAGGACTAATTAATGTTATATCTCTATATTCTTGAAAAAGCGAAAAAAAGTTAACCGTACCCAAAACATGTACGAATTGGCTACCTCTTACTTTTAGACAATTAAAAAAAAACGTTGCATAAATTCAATTCCTCCTGCATTAAATGTGGCTGGAGAAGTGTTAGTAACGCCTTCCGTAATTAAAGTTTTAAAAGAAAAGCTTTATTACCAGGTTTATTTCCTGTAGATCCGGTTTATTACAAGGTTTATACCCAAAAGACCTGGTTTGTGCTTCAAAACTTAGTTTCTTCACCAAAACCTACTTTCTTCACAAATACACAGTTAATTTTTCCGTGGTTTAAATTGGGCTTTTCTTGTTCTTCTAATTTTATTCGTAAAGTTTCAACTGCTCAACTTTTCGATAAAATTGGGGAATTTGGGGGGGGGGATATTATTAATTATCGCTTCCAAGTGACACCAGAAAAAAAATTCCCTGCCAGTTTGGCCTACAGGCGGAGGAAGATTTCGAAGTTAAATACTAAATTCACCAACAAAACTTAAATAAAGATTAGATATAAACACAGTTTCTTCACTTAGAATGAGCTCTAGGGAGCTAAACATTTTGTGAAAATTCTAATATACACGAATACACACACGCATGTATATGGAATAGGTTTAAAAATGGCTAGAGCAAATTCAAAGAACCTCAAAGTGTTAAAATATGTTAATATTTCCATAGTCGGGTTTTTATCATGTTTTAATACGTTTCTTCAAACTCTCATGACGCTACATATTCACCTGCCGAGTTCCATTATATTTCCAATATGACGCAATATAATATATATTTTTTTTTAATTCGTCAAACTATTTTTTTTATTTTGAGTGTTCATGCGGATATCTTGCTGTAGAAAACTTATGACGTAATATTCAATTTGTTTTCAATTCGTCAAACCATTTAATTTAATTTTTCACGTGAAAATCTTGCAATAGAAAAGAAATTGTTGTAGTGAGAATTTTATTGTTTTTTTAATTGTTGGCAACTGCTATAACGAAAAGTATTTTTTTCCTGTTATTGTTGTGTAAGAGCTGGTTTTATCAGAGTCATGCTAATAAGGTATTAAAAAATTTAACCATTCCTATTTCCATTCCCTGAGCCGATTTTGCCCATTTTCAATACCCGCCGAGATATTAGCCATCTCAAAGTTGTTGGGGAGTTTGAAGTCGGTGCATGCATAATTGCGACTTTTATCGTGCGGACAAAATTTAGTACATACATTCATATATATATATACATAAACTTTTTATGTGGGGGTGGTTTTGGGTTCCTGGTGTCCTATAATGAAAAGTTATGTAGGAATTTTTCAAAAGTCGCACCATGGTAACGACTGCAATAGGTAGTATTTCTTACGAAATCTACCTAAAAGGCATTAATGTCCTTTCAAATCACATTTATGGAGGCCGGTTCTTTCTCGTATTGTTTGCGTGGAGAGTTTTCTGCAGTGCTGCAAAAGGAGAGTGTTTCTACGTATGAGGTTTCCTGACATGTTTATCACATGCACTGGGGCAGTATATCTTTTGCTGATTTGTGCGCTTTGTTTCTAAACCTTTGAAGAACAGAAGAACAAGAAAAAAAAAATTCACGACTGACGACAGAGCATTAAGAAAGGAAGGTCCAGAGAAATAGTTTATAACTTCTTGCGTGGAATTTGAAAATGTAATCTTAACACGTTCACGCCGGCGCGGGGGGTCACACTCGACTGTCTCAGAGTTGTCAAGTCTCCGACTTTTTGCACACCACTATTATTTTAGAGAAAATGTTGTTCCTTTAAATCGCCCAATTGTTCGAATTAAATAAAACAACATTTTCTGTATTAAAATACTGGTATCCAAAATGCCGGAGACTTGTCAGCTCTGAGACAGTCGAGTGTGACCCACCGCGCCGGCGTGAACGTGTTAAGCTAGACCAAGAGAACAGAGAAATTATTTAGAAAATGATTCCTGCCTTATTTTCTATCGGTTTGGATAATTTTAATTGCGGGAACCCCTCACATATTTTTGTTAAAAGCGGGACATATCCTCAAAGAAATAGATGGATTTTTAAAAAACTTGTCAGATCGTTTTAGCGATTGTGTCATGTAGCATTGTTAGGTCAAAATTGCCAGTTACAACTTCGGCCAGAGAATAAGGAAGTCCGATAATATTATCTTCTACAATTCCTGCGCATATATTAATTTTTCAGAGATAGTGAGCCTTGGTATCGATAACTATTTTTGAGTTAGTATCGATGGATATGCAAACGCTTATCATTTTTGGAATCATTTTGATGGTTTTTAGATTTGCTGCCTAAGAACTTTTTTCTGCAGGGGTAATTAAAAGCGGGGGTTTAAAAGTTGCTGCTTAGATCAGTCGAAGAATTGTAACAGTTAATTATATAAAGGTAGTACGAACGTCTTTATAACCACGTTTAACCCTTTACTGAGCAGCTTTGCATATATGCAAACAACAGTGTTCTGAATCTTTTATTCGTATATACCTAATTCACACCAGAAAATTAAAATAGCAATATTTGCTTTAAATAATAACAGACATTCCGTATTGAAATAAAGCGAAATTAACTACTGAAACTTCCTGGTGTAATTTCAGATTCTCTGAACTACGTAATTTTTAGAGCGTTTTCTATCATGGGAATTTAAAGGTTAAAGCAGTCAGGAATGATTTTAAGTAGTGGCTTTATAATTTCTAAGAAAATAATGTTCGTATCAGTTGTTCATTTACAAAAACGCACAAAAAAAAGTCCATTGTGCCTATTGCTTTATAGGCAGTACGGTGGTTTTCGTAATTAAGTAAGATCAATTAAACATTTTAAAATCAGCTGGTAAAAAAGGATTAAGTAAAAATTGTCCCTGCTTCCCGTACTTTTATACCGTATAGACAAAAAGTTTTCTTTTAGACGTAATGAAAGATATGACTTTTTAAATACATCCTTTTAAATATGGAGTGATTTTTACTATTAAAGACTTTTTTCACATCATAATTTAATAATTTTAGAATTTTCTTACTTATATAATATTTACGAGTTATAACTAAATGTTATTATTTGTGCTTTTAAGAACAGGGCATCAGTAGAGACAAACGGTCATTTTAAAATATCAATTTAATCTCTATTCAGATAATGAAAGTTTGATTATATATATATAATATATATATATATATATATATATATATATATATATATATATATATATATAAATATATATATATATATATATATATATATATATATATATATATATATGTATATATGTATATATATATATATATATATATATATATATATATATATATATATATATATATATATATATATATATATATATATATATATTTATATATATATATATATATATATATATATATATACATACATATATATATGCTCTTTGTTGGGATGTTTCATATTATAATCAGGAGGGTTAATTATGACCACTTTTTACATTTTCAACATTCTTTTTTTTTTCCTACTCGGAAAAGTGGTGTTTTTAGTAGAACACCTTTTAAAAGTTTTAATTCTCATATCTATTTTTTTTAAGTTAAAAGAATGGTTATAATTGCCCCACCAAAAACTCTCAATCACATAAGTTTGGGGTAATTAAGAGCACTAGTGGGGAAGTTATGACCACTATATCTTATCTTTATGTATGCCAACAAACATTTGTTTGGGGTAATTGTGACCACTTTGAACTCCAAAGTGACAAATCCGTTTATCAAAAATTTTATAGACTTAGTTTCAAAATGCTATTCGGATCTCAAAAAGGCTTCAGACTAGTAATAAAGAATAGCTAAGATGAAATATACATTATGTGGTTAATATCTGCTTGAAACAAAATTTTACCATACACATTTTTCTCCAACATGACGGCGGTCATAATTACCCCTTGTCATAATTACCCCACCTGACCCTATATATCTATCTATCTATAGCTATCTATCTATCTATATATTTATAATATGAAACATTCCAATAAAGAGTCCAGAATTTTCCAGAATCAAATTTTGTTCAAAACTTGTTTTGTCAGTCACCCATTCATTTAAAATTTGAAAGCATCACAAAATCTTATCTAGTTGCAATATGTTATTAAAACAATTTTCAAATCTCTGTAAAATTATTCACCGTTTTTATACATATTTTTAAATTAAAAACAGCTCAAAATTATAAAAAAGTAAATTAAATGTCATAGTAATTGAGGAACATATTTTTCACAGTGATTTATTCATTTCAAGTCCTAAAATAGTACAAAAGAATTCATACCTCTTGGCAATCTTTTACTTAAATGATTTTTTTTTTTAAAACCTCTATTGAAATTTTTTAGGTAATAATATGTTTTGTAGTAAATATTCTAACAAATCCAACAACATGAGAAAAAATATCTATTGTTACGATTAAGGCGTATATCCGTCTAGTTATTCATGCATATCAAATCTTAAAAATCTCAGAATAGAATAAAAATCCAATAAAAATGTGAAAAAGAGTAAAATCAATATGTCTCTCGCAGTCATTAAAAATCAATATTTGGTACAATGATTCATTTATTTTAAACATTATTTAGCACAGAAAAATCAAATCTCGCAGTAATCATTTATGTCGAAAAAAGGATATCTATATTTACAAATAAAAATTGAAGTATTATTAAAATTATTTAGCTTTTTCATATCGCTCATCTGCAATAAAAGCGAACAGCTGAAAAATACAATTTACCATAGGAGAGGCAAAAGAGGGATTCCATCTTTTTAAACTATAATTTAAAACCATAGTACTCTAAATAAAAGTAAAGCTTAGATCTTACTGCAGCAGTAAAGCGTACAATAAAGAGTAAAGCCCTTATTAATCAAGATATAGAAAAGGTAGGATAGATTGTGTAAGTTTACCCACCACACACACACACACACACATTGCCTCTTTCATGGCGGCAAAGAGGTACATAGCGTAATCTTGCGTTCTTACAAATATCTACACTATGACTAATTTCCTGTAGCAACTAAGTCATATCGGTTAGTGGAATAATTCGCAAAATAATTATTTTTAATGGATCCACTTTTTTTGCGGGTGACCGATATGTTCCATATTACATAATCAAATAAACCTCAGAATAACATACAAGTCATTTACATATCGTAGTGATTAACGAAATGTTTAAATTATAAGGGACTTAACGTTACTTTCGTCGGCAAATAATTACATAATTTTCTCATTTTTCCCTGCAAACAAAACATCTAAAATTAATATAATGTATGAAGACTATAGTTTTCTTACTACTAATTTTTCAAGGTATGTGTCTAATAAATTATTTTAACATATGAAATATACAGTTTTTGTAAAGGAAGAAAAAGTAACTGAAAACAAAATTTAAAATGCGTTTAGTTAGTACTGCCAATGGGCATAAATCATTTTAACGTTATGAAATATACAAAATTTTGAGTAAAATAATTCAGCTCAAAAATGCCCTTAGAAACACAATTAAAAAACTTTTTTGAAAACACAATTAAAAATATTTTTTATGGCGCCACCAGTGTATTGTGTTGTCTTGACATACAGTTCTTTCAATGCCTCATAGGCGCGTTCAACCCGTCTCTGTTTATCGCGTCTATAATAAATTGCATGCCTTAAATTCACTTCGAAAAACTCTTGCAAAAACACTATGTGATAGCAAGATAGTTCAATACAAATCAACAATCATCAACATACAGGGTGTATATAAGAGATTTGAACTATTTTAATGCTTAATAATTCAAAAAATATTGAAGATATAAACAAACCTATAGTATTTATGAATAAAATAACTTATATATTTTCTTTCATAGTGTGAACGTTTCCATAGACAATTTTCTTTTCTTGTTGGAATATATTTCCACTGATTTGCAAAAATCGTGCAAAGTAGTGTAAAGAATGAAATGACGGAAAATTTGTTATTGCCACAACCCGAAAAGCTTCAGACACATGTTTTTTTATAGCATGAAGGTGCACCACCTTATTGGGGTTCCATAGTTTGTAGCTCCTTGAATGACCATTCCACTGGAAGATGAATTCTGCAACGTGGCTCAATTCCTTGACCACCCAGATCACCTGATATAACGCCGCTGGACTTTTTTCTTTGGTGATTTGTAAAGGACATCCTTTACAGGAGAAACGTGTCGAACATTGATGACCTAAAGGACAGGATTTCAACCGCAGTAGCCGCTGTAGATGCCGACATGATTGTCCGTACCTTGTTTGAAATCATCTACAGTGTTGATATTCTCCTTGCAACGAACGGCGCAAATGTGAAAATTCTTTGACAAGGGCCATAAAACTTTTTGAATCTATCTAACCGTTATTGTTATTAATTTTAATTCATCTTCATTATTTTATGAATTATTAAACATGAAAATGTGTCAGACATTTTATAGATACCCAGTATTTCTATTGCGGGAATGTCAGTGTGTTTTCAGGTCAAGCACATTACCTTCGCTTTAGTAGATGGTCATATAAAATTCAACGTATTTTTATCTTATTTTAGAGACAGATACGCATTTCATAATATATTATCAGTTGCATAAATTATTGATTCAACCATCGATGCAGTATCTGAAGTTGCATTCTATCTATTACAACTAAAGCTGGGCGATATATCGATAAAATTGATAAAATCGATATAAAATCCAAATCGTGATAACGATATTGAAAAACTCTACAAACAGGTATATCATGGATACCATAATCGTATGTAAACCGAGATTATCATGATTCTTCATTAAATCGCAACATTAAACTGCGGTTTTATGGCTTGGAGTTCTCTAGATTCCCCCAATCTAAACCGTGGCATTAAATACTAAATCGTCGGTTCCCATTATCATGATACTAACGGAGTGACTTCTCTCAAGTCTAAACCTTGGTATGAAAAATACCGATTCCTCGGTTTCGGTATTCTTGATATTAACGTTGCGACTTCACCCAGCCTAAACCGTGATATTAAATACCGACTTCACGGGTTCGGTGTTTATGATACTAATGGTGTGTGATTTCGTTTCGGTGGGTGATAAATATCATACATGCAGTTTTCGATGCGATCGCTGACAGCAGATGACATAAATATATATTTTTTACGTTATTGACGGTGTATACTGAATCTCTGAGCGTATGCGTTGTATGCTACAAACACCATGGCTTTCATTTCATTATGGTATTTAGATTTCACCGGTGTTGATGAATATTTGCTCTTTCTTATTGAACAATGTGTGAATCAGGGTGATAAAGAAATGAAATATAGCATTTTGTTTGAAACAGCAGATTTAATTAAATGAAATGTTAATTATATAGTGGGGTCCCATGCCCATTTTTCTAACTTTGACCTACATCCGTCATGTGACATATCGTTGGGAAGGCCTGTGGCCGCTTATTCATGTTATCCATATCCGGTGTCCCTCTCCCCATTTGCCTCGTCCGCGGGAGGGCCTTTTTCTGAATTTTGTCGTCACCTTTCATGCGATATTTCGTTGCAAAGGCCTGTGATCGCTTAATAATTTTATGCACTTCCGGTGCTCCGCCCACCAATTTACCCTCCTAGGGGTAATCACTTTCCTAAATTTTGCCGACACCCGTCATGTGACATATCGTTGGAAGAGCCTGTGACCGCTTATTCATGCTATGCTCATTCAGTGTCCCTTCTCCTCACTCGCCACCTCCACGGTAGGGCTTTTTTCTAAATTTTTTCGTCACCCGTCATGTGACATATCGTTGGAAAGGCTTGTGACCGCTTAATCATTTTATGCATTTCCGGTGCTCCGCCCACGACTTTGCCCCCCCCCCCAGTGGGGCGCTTTCCTAAATTTTGCCAATACCCATCATGTGACATAACGTTGGAAGAGCCTGTGACCACTTATTCATGTTATGCACCTTCGGTGTCCTTTCTCCCCACTCGCCACCTCCGCGGGAGAGCCTTTTTCTAAATTTTGCCGTCACCCGTCATGTGACATATCGTTAAAAAGGCCTGGGACCGCTTAATCATTTTATGCACTTCCGGTGCTCCGCCCACCACTTTGCCCCCAGGGAGGTGCTTTCCTAAATTTTGCCAACAGCCGTCATGTGACATATCGTTGGAAAGTCCTGTGACCGCTTATTTATGTTATGCACCTTCGGTGTCCCTCCCCCACTTGCCCCCCCGAGGGAGGGCCATTTCTGAATTTTGCCGTCACCCCTCATGTGACATATCGTTGCAAATGTTTTTGACTGCTTAATCATTTTTTGCACTTCCGGTGTCCCACTCACCCCTTTACCCCCTTGGGGGCACTTTCCTAAATTTTGCTGACACCCGTCATGTGACATATGGCTGAAAAGGCCTGAGACCGATTAATCATTTTATGCGTTTCCGATGCTCCGCCCACCACTTTGCACCCCAGGAGGCACTTTCCTAAATTTTGCCGACACTCGTCATGTGGCATATCGTTGGAAAAGCCTGTGACCGCTTATTCATGCTATGCACCTTTGGTGTCCCTTCTCCTCACTCGCTCCCACCCAAGGCAGGGCTTTTTCTAAATTTTGCCGTCACCCTCATGTGACATATCATTGCAAAGGCCTGTGTCCGCTTAGTCATTTTATGGACTTCCGGTGCTCCACCCACCACTTTGCCCCTGGGGGGCACTTTGCTATATTTTCGAACACCCGACATGTGACATATCGTTGGAAAGGGCTGTGACCGCATAATAATTTTATGCAGTTTGGTGCTCCGCCCAGCACTTTGCCTCCCTGGGAGCACATTCGTAAATCGATAAAACGGAATATCATGATATAAAGATGCCTATTTATCATGGGATTTAATTCTAGACTTCGCACAGCCATAATCACAACAGTAAAATTCGCCAGTTAATGAAAATTTTACCATGTGATGAGACACAGATTTAATAAACCTGGATACAGATACATGTATGTATACACGAGTGTGAAAAAACGCTACATAAATTTCGATAAAATGTATAAAGAAATTACAAAACATATTTATTCTTATTTTAAATAGCTTCTTCTATAGTCTTAAAATTGTTCTGCAATTTCTGGACATGCATGTGCATGCTTAATCATCTTCACAAAGTTTCTTTTAAGCGTGTCAAACTTTTGTATTATCATTTCAATTTCACTGCATTATTCCGTTAATTGTTGAGTCGGTCAGCTCATTATTTACCAGAATTTTAACCAAACAGTCTTCCAACTTTTCTGAACAATTTATCTTTCGGAAAATAAACTTCGATAATAAAACACCATTTTTGAGGGAGAAATGCCTTGTTACTTAAATAAGTATGCACGTTTTTCTACATTATTCAGAGCACCATTCGCAGCACGCGCCAATTGAGTGTCCAATATGGCAGACTCTAGTGTTGCACATAGAAGTGTTCAAAAATATCACGCGCTTTTCTCATTAGTAAATAGTTTGTTTAAAACATACCAATAGCGGTTTTCTGAATACTTTGTATATATCTATATCTCTATAAATATATACTAGCAAACCCCGTGGCTTTGCTAGCGTAATAGTTGCAATAAGCCAAGTGATATTTGCATGACTATTTTTTATTAGAAAAACGCTTTTTGAAATAATTAAAAAATTACAAAATAAGCCAAAGTTTGACTAAACTTCATTATAAAAGTTCAATATACAGAAATGAGATTTTTAATTAATAAGAAGAACTATAACTAATTCCAATTAAATGATAATTTAGAAAGTATTTTGAGACTTTCATGCTCATTTCATACGCTCATTTCTGTATTCATTTGAAGTTTTGAATTTTTTAGAAACCATCTGAACACATTTACATCTTAAAATTAACCATCATGTCAAATTCCAAGTTTCTTGTCTAACAGTCTACCACCTCTTTGGTGTTAGTGGCACCAACATAAAATGCCGAAACAGAGTTGAAATGGAATGTCACGAAAAATGTTGAAATAGAGACTGTCACCCTTAATTTACCAACAATAACATTGAAATTGCTTGGTATTTCCTAACATTCTATAGAATACAGAATTTAGATGTTTTTAAAGGCTTTCTTGTTGTTCCTACCAACCAGTTGGTAGTGACACCGGCATAAAATATAGCCCGTATGGGATCAGGGACTATCACTCTTGATTCGCAACCAATAACTTCTGTAATCGGTTTATTATTTCCTGAGATTCCATAGAAATCGTAATTTAGGACTCTTTTGGAATGTTTTTTGCTCCTTTCTTTCGTTTCACCCTTTTTTAATTTCGAATTTATTTTCGACTGTTGTTAGAGGACATTTATATTTCTATAAGTAACTACCGCGCTATATTTAAAGATTCTAGCCTTTTCACTATCGCAGAAATCGCAATTTAGAAAGTTTTTTGCTCCTGCAACCCTCGACATATAGCTTATGTTTGAGCAGGTTCTATCATCATCAATTTGCAACCATTATGTTTGAAATTGGTTTCGTATTTCATACGATTGCATAAAAATCGTAAATTAGAACACTTTTCGCTCACTTCATACTTTTAAATTTGGTATTCTCTTAAGACAATTCTTAGAAAGCATTTGCATCCTTGAAATTACCATTCCAAATTTAAAATGTTATACCCTCTCAATAACACAAAAACGCAATTTAGAACATTTTTTGCTCCTATAACCGACAAGTGGTAGTGACAACAACGTAAAATAAGGGATATGTTGGAGCGGGGACTATCACCATTAATTTGAAACCATTACTTCTGAAATCAGTTTATATTGCCTGAGATTGCGTAGAAATCGTTATTTAGAACGTTTTTAGAACGCTTTTAAGTTCATTTTTTTAGAAACCCACTTGGCTTCGTTCCAAATTTATACCGGGTGTAGATATTTTTACGTAAGATGTGTTACTTCTAAAATGATATTGTGACTTCTTAAAAACTTAACAAATATTTATTCGCAAATCTTGATCATGAGTATATTCCAAGATATTATTAGGATCTCTCCTTCATAGCTTCTTCTCGAAGCGAACATTATTACACAATATCGTTACATCGGTTCGGTGGTTCAATCATACAACAAACACTGAAGTGTTCTCTTCATTTCACTTCAAAGTGGGGGTTATCGAATTAGCAGCGACACCTGCCTTTTATTTCACATTTTCGACACTCCCCACCTGATAATTGCCAAAATTATCACACTACATTTTTAATCTAATTTTACCATTAATTACTGAAACCAATAGACATGTCAAAATTATACTATATGGAATTATTCAAACAATAGATTTTAAAAGTTATACCTTTAAGAAAATCTGAAATAAAGCACTAAATAAACCATAATATAATTACAAAACATATGTTTCTTACCAATATGTACAACATAAATATACCTGGCCAGGAGTTTTGCAAGAAACTTTCATAAAATAACACAATAAATGCAAAATTAAATAATATCAGTATTTACAGTATAGCTAAATATATTACAGTTATAATACAATAAAAGAATAAGTTATTAATGTTATTTACATAAACACAATACTAAAATTAAATATTGTTATATTTACAGAAAATTTATTTGCAAAATTATTTTATTAATCAGCAATTTCAAAAGGATATATAAGTTGAGTAGGTCGTCTTAAATTTCCCTTTTTGGTCTTGACGACACAAGACCTGACTAGTCCATCACGACCTCTATTGACCTCGATAATTCGTCCTAAGTTCCATAGGAACTTTGATTTACTTACACCTTCAATTAAAACAATGTCATTGACTTTCAAGTCTTTTTGAGCATTAGGAGTTCCGAAAGAATGCAAGCTTTTAGTTGCTAGTAAATACTCAGTCTTCTATTTCTCCCAAATCTGGCTCAAAACTTTTGTTTGATACGTTTTTCTTTTAATTAGGCTAGTCCTAGTTATAGAGGCGTTAAACAGTTCGTTAAAGTTAAAGGGGTATCCTACCTTGTGTCCAGTAAGCAGGAAATGGGCCGGTGTTAGCGTCTCAGGCTCAGAGGAATCATCATAAATGTATGTTAGTGGTCTGTGGTTGAGAACATTTTCCACCTCTACAAGCACAGTCATAAGCTCTTCAAAAGTAAGCAAAGCTTTTCCTAAGATTTTTCTTAGGGGGTCTTTAACACTTTTCATCAGCCTCTCATAGAAACCTCCCCACCATGGGGCAAGTTCAACGATGAATTTCCATGTTATTCCTTCTGAAGAGATAAAATTTTGAAAATCCTGGTGCTTAAATATGTCAAAGAAATATTGAATTTCTTTATTTGCACATTTGAAGGTTTTGGCATTGTCGGAGTAGAATATACGACAGTTTCCTCTTCGGCTAAGAAAACGTCTAAGTGCCAATATGAACTTTTTAGTTGATAAGTCTGAAACTAGTTCAAGGTGAACAGCACGAGTCACAGCACACGTGAATAGAGCTATGTAAGCCTTTTCGGTGTTGTCACCATTTTTTATATAAACAGGACCGGTGAAGTCTACTCCAGAGACGAAAAATACCGGGGTTTCTGAGATTCGATCTCTGGGAAGTTTCGCCGTCATTTGTTTTGCTGGCTTCACTGCATATTTTCGACATACGAGGCATTTGTTGATGGCCTTTTTAACTGCTTGCCTCCCCTTGGGAATCCAGTAGTTCTCACGCAATTTACATAGTGTAGCTGCAACACCACTATGAAGCATTTTGTTGTGCTCTTGTAATATTAGCAGTTCTGTAAATCGAGAGTCCTTTGGCATGAGGATTGGATGTTTTTCTGCATAAGTATATTTACTCTCGTCCAGTCTTCCCTTTATTCTTAATAAATCGTTTTCATCAAGAAACGGTGCTAATGATAGTAAGCTCGATTGTTTTGGAAGCTCACTCTTCGATTTAAGCAAATCAATTTCTGGTTTATAAAATTGTTTCTGGACTGACTTAATGAAGAATATTTCCGCATCTTGAATTTCATCGGCAGATAAGGGACCATCGTTTCCAGGTAATTTTCTAACTTTCCTTACAAAGCGTTTATCCCATGCAATTGTTCGAAGTAGTTTTAGCATACTACTAAAGTTTTCTAAATTTTTTATGAGCTCATTGTTTTTGTATCTGAAGTACGCGACAGCTCCATATGCTTTGTCACTAGCATTGCAAAAAATATGTATAGTTACTTCTGTTGGATAGGCTCCTTCCAGAAAATATTTTCTATCGACTGATATGTTTTCCAAATCTTGAACGTCCACTAACCAGTTTCTAAATTCAATATCTAGGTCTTCGGGAAGTTCTTCGTCCCATCCTAGCCCTTTTAGCCATATTCTCTGCATTAACAGCTTAATTCTGATTATAAAGGGGGCTATATATCCAGCGGGATCATAGATTTTTGCTGCAGCACGCAGGACTGATCTTTTAGTGGCCAAACTAGTGTTACTTGTAACATTCTGAAATTCCAATGAATCAATTTTTCTAATGTCTTTATTAGCATCCCATTCCAGTCCCAATAACATAGACCGCTCAGATGGGTTATCTAACATACCGTTTTGTTGCCACAATTCTTTTAACTTAGTCGAATTTGAATTAAATTTACGTAAGTTCATGTTAGCGTCCTTATATTTTTTAATGTGTGCCTTAATTGTGGCCGCTAAGACAAAAGCGCTACACCTAATTCCAAAAGGTAAACGTGTCATATTCATTACCCTAAAGGAGATAGAGTCACCATTATTAAACAAAAGAAATTTTAAGTATTTTCTATCTTCTTTTGCTATTTCTATCATTAAGTATGCTTTCTCAATATCGGAAGAAAAAGCAACTTCATATGTTCGAAATTTAAGTATCACGTCTAATAAATTAGGATTTAAATTTGGACCTGATTCCAAAACATCATTTAAAGATTTCGAATGGCTTTCCTTTGATGACGCATCAAAAACTATCCTCACGCGCGTAGTTTCTTTATCTGGTCTTAAAACAGCCTTATGAGGCATATAGTATCCAGACAATAACGCACCATTTTTAGATTCTTCTACAATTCCCTCACGAAACTGCTCATCGATAACTTTCTTATACTCAGCGCATACTGCTTTATTTTTATTCAATTTTTCTTTGAAATTATCGAACCGCTTTTTAGCAATGCAAAAGTTATTATTAATTTCATGTGAACCTGAATCCCAAATAAGATTAGTTGTGTACCTATTATTTTTGTATTGCAATTTTCTCTCAAACTCTTCTATTAATAATTTATTCTTTTGAGATAATTCATCACTCTCGTCCAAAATTCCGATAGAATCAATTTCCCAAAATATTCTGAAATCATTTAATTCAACCGCATTTTTCATTACTGCAATATTTTGAGAACAACTATTTCCTTTTCTCAATTCCTGTCCCGTAATTACCCATCCAAAAACAGTTTTTATAGCGCCTGAGTCATTATTAATGGATATTCGTTCGTTTAAAATAAATTCCCAAAACAAGTCTGATCCAATTAGCATTTCAACATTCAACAAATCTTTTCCTACACAAGCATCAGCCATTTCCATTTTATTATCCCTCATAAATTCCCTAATTTGTGCAGACGGTTCTTACATCTCGGCACCAGATATCTGAGGAACAACAAGCGCTCGGATTTTCGCCTTCAAAGATTGATCTAAGCTTTTAATTTCTACTTCTACTATTGGATATACTTTTTCTACCGCACTTTGCATTCCGAAAGAATACACTGATAAAATCTCCTGACCTACTGGCTTTAAACTCAAAGCATTCACTAAATCTTCACTGACAAATGACCGCTGACTCCCATTATCTAAAAGTATTCTAGTTAATTCTGAATTGAAATCAGAACTCTCAACTACTTTACATGTCTGCAAAAATACATTTTTAGAATGCGTCTCATTATTATTACAATACGAAACAGAACTAACAATTTCGGAACTAGAATTGTTTACATTTACTGTCGCCTCAAATCCATAATTAGGAGATTCAGAATTTTGCCGCGTATTGCTTATTTTATCCTCCCGAGCGGCATTTAACCCTCTGCTGTCTTTTGTGCAAATAGAACCATGGTGATATTGATTTTTACATTTAAAGCAAGACAATTTACTTCTACATTTTTTGCTGTTGTGAAAAAGTTTAAAGCATTTAAAACAGCGATTAGAATTTTTCAATCTCTTAAACTTATCTTGCGGGGGCAAGCTACATTTAAATGAATCATGGGGAGAAGAACAAAATATGCATGATAGAATTTGTGCATTAAGAGCGCTAGCAGAACTCGAACCCTTAAAATAATTTTTACTACCTTGTTTATCGGGGGGACCTGTATACTTTCGTTTAGTATCTTTAAAATAATGTAGCATAAGAGAAGATTCCCGACACTCAATTTCGATTTTTAAATATCTCAATAGTTCTAAAACATTAAACTCATTTTCATCTGATTTTTCTAAACGTTTTCTATTAAAATTTAGAGCGAGATCATCTGGGATTAATCTAATCAGAATGGGATACATAAGATGACCGTACATTTCAGTCGTTACATTTAACGACTCTAAACTTCGAATTTGAATTTCAACAATGTCATATAATTTTCTTAACTCAAATATATTAGTCGAGTCCTTGACGGGATTAAGGTTTAACAATTTTGACATATACCCGTTAACAACTAATTCCTGTCTACCAAATCTTTGTTTTAGTAATTTTATTGCTTTTTCATAATTTTCCTCTGACAAAGCAAATCCGTTTACAACATTGAACGAGTCCTAAAAGAGTTTTTAAATATGAAAATTTATCTATTTTTGACAAATTTTCATTTTTATCAATAGAGCTTTGAAACTGATTCCAAAATTCCATCCATAAACATGGATCACCATAATATTTTGCAATCGCGATTTTAGGTAATTTCACTGTTACATTATTAAAGTTTAAACTATTATTTCCTGCATTTTCAGGTGATTCGCTAGGTTTATTAGATATAACCCTTTGCGGTGTACTATCAGGACTGGAGAGCGTAATTTGTTTCGATTCTTTAATAATTTTTATCCTCGCATTAATTCTGCTTATCCAAGTCGTTATTTTTTTATTATATTCGATGGCACTCTGCACTTCACTCTCAAATTCTTTATCTTCATTAATTAAATTTTTAATTTCATTATCAAAGGTTTTTAATTCTTTACTCATTTGATCTAAATAACCAACATATTCTTCTAGCGAGCTCTCTGTACATTTTTCCAAATCATCACTTTCCAATTTATTTATATATTTAGTTACCGCTGTTGTCAAAACAGCCCTTTCTTTCTTAAATTTAAGTAAATCATTCATTT
This sequence comes from Maratus speciosus, assembly GCA_963932465.1. Classification (NCBI taxonomy): domain Eukaryota; kingdom Metazoa; phylum Arthropoda; class Arachnida; order Araneae; family Salticidae; genus Maratus; species Maratus speciosus. The sequence goes on along the minus strand of OZ010786.1, from coordinate 248,265,795 downwards.
TTATTTACTTACATTGTATATCAATCAGCATAAGTAATCAAGTTTCTAATCATTAAATTATACAGTTTTTTTTTCTTATATCACATTATTAAATTCGAACAACAACTTTCGTTTTCAAAATAAAATGAATCAGAACAAGAATTTATCTTCAAAACAAACAGCATATTTTTTTTCTACTACTTAACAAAGTTACTTTTTTTTATTTTGTTATTTATTGCGAATAAAATGTTTTCAATCAAAATAATTAAATGACCTTACTTCCTTTCCAGCCGGTTGCACCATTTAGAAACCCACTTGGCTTCGTTCCAAATTTATACCGGGTGTAGATATTTTTACGTAAGGTGTGTTACTTCTAAAATGATATTGTGACTTCTTAAAAACTTAACAAATATTTATTCGCAAACCTTGATCATGAGTATATTCCAAGATATTATTAGGATCTCTCCTTCATAGCTTCTTCTCGAAGCGAACATTATTACACAATATCGTTACATCGGTTCGGTGGTTCAATCATACAACAAACACTGAAGTGTTCTCTTCATTTCACTTCAAAGTGGGGGTTATCGAATTAGCAGCGACACCTGCCTTTTATTTCACATTTTCGACAATTTTCAACCCTTTTAAATTTCAAATTTGTAAGGAACTCTTCTGAGAGCAAATTTACATCTCATAATTAGCATGCCAAATTTCAAGTTGCTAGCCCCTTCAGTATCACAAAAATCACAATTTAGAACATTATATAAAATGCAACTGCAAGGTGGTAGTGATGTCGACATGAATTAGGTCCTATACTGGAGCAACGGCTGTCATCATCAATTTTCCAACCATTACTTTTGAAATCGGTTGGGTACATTCTGAGATTGCGTAGAAATTGCAATTTAGAACGTTTTTTAGAACGTTTTTCGTGCATTTTTACCCCTTTTAAATTTCGAATTATTTAGGAAATGTTCTTAGAGAACATTTATATCTTATATGTAACTACCATGCCTTTGTTTCAAGTTGCAAGCCCCTGCAGTATTACAAAAAACGCAATTTAGATAGTTTTTTGCTCCTTCACCAAAGTAGTGGCAAAGTAGTGGCAAAGTAGTGGGGTAGTGGCACCGAGATGAAATACAGCCTATGTTGGAGTGAGGGCTGCCACAATCGTTTTCACACCATTATTTTTTAAAATGTGTTCGGAACCTCCTGAGATTGCATAAAAAATTCGATTTAGAAAGTTTTCTAGAACGCTTTTCGCTCATTTTCACCCCTTTTAAATTTCGATTTTTTAGGAAATGTTCTTAAAGATCATTTGTATCTTATAAAGAACTGCCCTGCCTAATTTCAGGATTCTAGGCCCTTCAGTAACACAAAAGTCGCAATTTAGAACATTTTTTGTTTCTGCAACCCCTAGGTGGTAGTGATACAGACATGAAATAGAGCCTATATTGAATCAAGGGCTGTCATCATCAATTTCCAACCATTACTTTTGAAATAGGTTGGATACTTTCTGAGATTGCGTAGAAATCGCCATTTAGAACGTTTTTCAGAACTCTTTTTGCGCATTTTCACCCCTTTTAAATCTCGATTTTTTTAAGAAATGTTCTTAGAGATCATATATATTTAATAAGTAACTACCATGCCGAATTCCATGTATTGGGACCCTTCAGTAACACGAAAATCGCAATTTTCGAACGTTTTTTTCTCCTGCAACCCCTGTAGGCGAAGTGGCACCGACATAAACTGTAGCCTATGTTCGAGCAAGGGTTGTCACCATCATTTTGACACCATTATTTTTTAAATCGGTTTGGTACTTCCTGAAATTGCGTAAAAATCGCAATTTAGAATGTTTTTAGAACGCTTTTCCCGCATTTTCACCCCTTTTAATTTGGCTTTTTTTTTTCAGGAATGTCCTTAGAGATCATTAGTATCTTATAAGTAACTACCATTCCAAATTTCCTGTTTCTAGGCCTTTCAGTAACACAAAAATCGCATTTTTAGAACGTTTTTTGCTCCTGCTCCCTCCTTTGGCCAGTGACACGGACATAAGATATAGCCTATGCTCTAAGTTGGACTAACACCATCATTTTGATACCATTACTTTTGGAATCGTTTCGGTAGTTCCAGAGCTTACCTCCTACAAATAAACAATTTTTACCTCTTTATAATATTAGTATAGATAGATATATATACAGGGTCGTGTCAATATACAGTCCCATATATATATATATATATATATATATATGGGACTAAATCAGTGCTGGGGATGTATACAATATAAGGTATCATAGTTTAGCTGAATGGGTAAAAGCTGCGAATATCAAATAGAGCGAAGAATTTATGGAGGCAACAAAGGATTACTGGCCGTAATGATGTTTGCGCTCTGATGATCTAAGTCATTCGGAATCGCTTTATTAGGATTGTATTGGTATCGTCACATCGCTTTAGACATCATGTTAAAACAGGCAGTCGAGTAGTGTTCCGAGCTATTGCGAAAGAGACATGGGTGTTAAACCATATCATAATATTAAATTACTTCTTACTCTTACTTATTTATATTTGGGTGTTAAACCTATAGGATTTTTTCTTCAGAAAACAGTTCCAATTGTTTTTCAGTCTTTATTAACACAAGTAATATAAAAATTTTGTTTTTAAAGTCAATTCCTACTTATGTCATCAAAGAAAAAAATCAATATAATCCCTTAAGCTAATATTAGTTTTTGTTGCATTAAAATATCTCAATTTCTTGATTTTCTATAAGCAAGTAGGTTTACAATGGAAGTCTATGGGAATTTGGCGAAATATTAGAGATATCGCCAAGTTGGCGTCACTTTTGGCGACTCTTTTTGGTCGCCAAATTTGGCGATATATCGCCAAGTTGGCGACAAATTTGGCGGTATTTTGCGAAAGAACAGGGTCCTCCCTATGGTAACCCCCCTTATAGATAAGAAGATGCATTAAATGCTTCAATATCCAATGGCCGCCATTTTGTCTCCCATGTAAAATTAAAATTAATTAATTAAAATTTAATTAATGAATTAATATTTGAAAAAACTGTATTAACATCAATTGTCATCCAGTACAAGTTAAAAAAAATTTATTTCAACTTGATATGATGAATAATAAGTATTTTATTAACGACTGAAAATTTGAACAAGATGTATAAATAAATAAATAAAGATAGGAATAGTATGAAATAACAGTCGGAATTGAAAAATTAAATCCAACATCGGATGAGAAATTTCTTCTATGTTCACTATTAAATTTAGATGAACTTAAAATATTAACATTTAAATACGTTAATAATGCAAAATTCAGTAAAATAAGGTAGCAAAATAAATTAGCAAAAGGCGAGCTTTCTATGAATCATATATATAAGTCAAGTTATCTTCGACACTCTTTACATCTTTCATGACTCTAAAGAAGCCTAAATTCTAAAGGTAGGGAGAATAAGACGAAACAAGTGTGATCACAGATCGCATAGAGGGTTTCGTTTAATATTCATTTCAAAACTTTTTATCCTTTAACAAAATCTGTTAGCTCCACATTTTGCAACCAAGGGGCGCACTCTATTCTAAACAAACCTCTTTCCCAGCGAAACTCCATTTTAAAAACAATCCGTAGATATATTAGTCGAGGGGATCGGGCCAAAGCCGCCTCAAGACTACAAGCCAGACACGCCCTTCATCCCCCCACGTGTGACGTCACAGCCCGGGGCTGGCTAACTGCCAACGCGCCAGCCCCGAACATTTGAATTTTGTATCTTTCTACTTTACGTGCACGTGTGTTTTACTCAGCCTGATAACATATTCTTTTCAAGGTAAGTTTTATTTTCAAATTACATTTATATGCTATCAGCACAATTTTTATTTCTTGTGTTCAAAATCTTTTATTTTTAATTTCTTTGAAATAAATTAACTATCAAATCCTAGTACGATTCTATCAATAATACCATGTCTCAAAACGAAACTATATCATTGTAGTTCTGTTTCGTTCCACATAGATCAATAATTTAAAATGGCAAACATCCCTAAATCGTGTCAAGACTTATATCATTTAATTTGTATTTTGTCACACCATCCTCTCTTTCTAATTTGTTCAGAAATTTTCATAAAAGTCGCTGTGAATACATAGCATTTTTATGTTGTTTACTTCTTTTAAAGCAAACCCCGATATACATGTATCAATTTATTGTTGTTTTTTAATCTTAAACGTTTGCTGTCTTAATAAAAGTTCTTTTTATAATTTTTTGTTAAATTATAAATGCTTATGTACTGCGTAAATAGAGCTATGGGGATAATGTTTTTGAATCTCCCTATTTTTGCCACAAATGTAAACAATTTATTTACAAGACTAGAGGAAGGGTTGTTAGTACCCTTATGCAAAACAGTAGTTGCCCCCCCCCCCCCCCCACACACACACACACACACCTTCTTCGCAAAAATCCTATGTGTTTTCATATACATTTTAATGTTTAATTAAAAGTAACAATAAATAAAATTATTATTCTATAATTATAAATTTACTTTTAGATCTAGTCAAGAAATACTTTTCATCTCATAAAAATTGATTATTTTAAGCTTAAAAGATGTGAACAAACATTTAAGAACCCACACAACATTATTTTGGAAATGAAATATTTATATTTGTGGAAGGTTTTTGTATTTTTCGATGTTTTTTTTTATCAGCTATTACCTAAACATTCGAGGAAAATGAACATAAATTAGGAATATTTTAATTCCAATTGATGAAAGTCTTTTCTTTCTTTCTTTTATTTTTTCTTCATATGTCAATACACTTTTTAAAAATCTATTGCTTATACCTTACATAATATATCAAACTAATACAAAACTAAATAATAATTTTCTGTTTCATGAACTTGTGTTGTTTTAGTATTATGACAGTTTTGTGGTTTTTAATTTAATGGATTTTATGTGAAAATTACCCATTTCTGATAAGTAAAGTTTACAGTACGAAAATTTATTTATAAGAATACTTAATGTCATGTATACTTTAATTTTACTATTTATTATATGCAGGTTTCAAATCACTTAATATTTAATAGGATATTTACTGTATAATTTCAAGCCCGATTAAAATAAAAATATAACACAACTTGAATTTGTTTTCATTTAACATTCACTTTTCTTCCACTTTATTTAATTTTTAAATGTGGGTTTTGATTGGCACACTTATTGTTATTTATGTATTTTGAAATAACTGAAAGCAAAATAATTCGATTTATGTGTTTAAACTACAAATTTATATTTACATATATATATATGTATGTAATAATGTATAATGTCTTGTTTTTGAATATATACCAAATAGATAATTGATACTGTTTCTAAATTTCAAAGTAGAATAAATAATAGAAACTGTCTACTAAAATAAATTTAATACTTGGGATTTTCTTTTCATTAACGAACGAATTTTCTTTAATGTAACTTTAATTCTGATGCACATTTTCATTGACACAGTGGTATTATTTCATAAATATTGTTTTTGTGTTATCGTTATTATTATTGTTTCGAGTGATCGAAATTGATTAAAAAGCACTTAATTAGCGTCTTTAAACTATAAGTTTTTATTTTTTTCCCATATGCTGTGATAATAAGTTGAAATATAGAGGAAAGAATTAATATGTTTTAATAACGCATGTGCTCTCCACGGCTGATCTAAGCCCCGCGTCGTGACGTCACGAAACCTTGTGTTTGGCTTGTAGTCTTGAGGCGGCTTTGATCGGGCCCATAGCACCCGAGATAGGTAGGCGCCTCCTGGCGGTAAAAATTGGAACATAAATATGTAAGGCATAATACGAAAGAGTGGTCAAAGGCGTATCGGCAAAAATTAGAAAAGTGCACCTCGGGTGAAAACGGTGGAAGTTAGATAAATTGCTAAAAATAGAGAAGTTAGAGCCCGGAGAGGTAAATAATATAAGACTTTTTGAAAATTTTATGATTTTTCGTGTGATCGCAAGTGTTCTGCTATAAGTATGCAAAATTTCACATCTCCAACTTAATTAGGTGCTGAGTTAGAAAAATTGTTTAAAATACACAAGTTAGAGCACAGCGGGGTAAATATAAGACTTTTTGAAAATTTTATGATTTGTTGTTTGGTGTGAGGTGTTCATCTATAAATATCCAAAATTTCAAGTCTTGAACTTAATTAAAGGCTCAGTTAGCAAAAAAAAGCTTAAAATACACAAGATGTAGCTTAGAGGTGTAAATATAAGACTTTTTCAAAATTTTATGATTTGTCGTTTAATGTGAAGTGTTCAGCTATAAGAATCCAAAATTTCAAGTCTCCAACATATGTAGCTTCTGAGAACAGCCTCTGTGATAGACAGACAGAGGGGAGAGACAAATAGGGTTACGCCTGATGAACGAAACCCTAAAAATGAGATTTGAACGAGGGCGGGAATTTTTATTGGTAGCGAGTAAAAGCACAATTTTTCAGAGAGAGTCAGAAAGGATTCTAAACCAATGAAAAGACGCGTCTTGACCCTCCACCAGTGGAAACAGAAAATGCTTGTGCCGGGAATTTAGAATATTAATATATGTTGTATATACATGCGTGTATCTCAAATATAATTGAATTGGATATTTCTAAATAGCCCACAGGCATAGTCCATTTAAAGATAAATAATATAGGTAAACTGAAATAGTATGGACACTTCAGCTTAATAAGTTTTTTGTTTAAAGCAGAATTTAGAATACAGGACAGACGGTGACATAAATTCTAATGATTTATTAAGTGAAGCATCTACAAGAACAACAAAAGCAACAACACAATTTTTAATAAGTAACATAATAAACAGTAATTTAAAATTTAGATTCAGTTACTCAGTTAAAAGACTTTCAGTAAAACCTCAACCCGTGTATCTAATTATGCAAAGGTGTGAGCTGAGAATTTGAAAATGTTAAGATATATTCAGGAGGAAAAATAAAACAGTGAATAATTTTACTTGGGAATATCAAAGGTATTTTTCTTTCTGAATAGTCGAAAAAAATCGTGCATTCTTCTAAACATTAAAAAAAATATTTTTAAAAGTAATATAAAATCCCAAAAGTAAGGTTTTAAAAGTTTTTTTTTTTTTTTTTTTTTTTTTTTTTTTTTAGAAAAAGATTGAAAATACATATATATATTAGCTGCACCATTCATAAAACTCTTATGCAAAAATTCATTACTAAAACTTGTAAAATTAATTTTCCTTTTCTCAGAACTCTTTCTGTATTATTTTTGTTATAATTTGTAGTAGAATGTCTATTGAATCCAATTAGTGGCTTTTTAGCCCCGGCACGGTATGCTATTTCTTTCTCCCAGCTTATTTTGTGTCCAAAAAATAACGTTAGCTTACAGACGCTAGCAATAAACAAAGTAGATGTATCATTGTACAATTAAATGCTCTATAGCATTTTTTTAAATTTCTAAACATCGCACATTTTCAGTTTTTATACCATCGTATTGCGAAAAAAAAAGTACTTTTTAATGCAATTTGTTTGAAAACTGCATCTCTATTTGTTTTTGAAATATTAATTTTTTTGTAATTTTTAGCGACATTTGTTTCATTTTCGCAACTGAAGTACGCTATTTCTGTTGAAAGTAAAGAAAAATAAAATGCTGAAAAATAGCAATTATATCTTTTTGTTGCCATTTTCTCATAAATTGGAAAAAAATAATTAAAATAAATTAAATTGAAAAAAAAAATAATTAAAATAATTGCTACTTTGAGGAAAATATAAATGAAGGATTTATGATAAAACAGGGAGCTATTATAAACTACATTTAATTTTAAGTTTCTATATTAATGAAAATGACGTCATTTTACATAAAATAAAAGCGTGTGCTTTATGTCTTAAAACTGAAATATGTTTTGCAGTAGAGTCCCGATTATCCGAGTCACGCTTAACCGAGTTAGTTTCTTTTGATGAACTGGTGGCTTCTATTATTATGAAACAGCCGCTATAAATGAAGCGTTAGGTGAAGATGAAAGAGCTGCCGTAAAAAGTTAAAACTCTGATTTTCTGGGTCAGAATGGGAAAAAAATGGCCATATTTTTTTTAACGCTTCATTTATAATGGCTGATTTATAATAATAGAAGCCACCAGTCCACCAGAAGAAAATGAAGTAATGGAAATGCCGGGGCGACACTAAATTCTGAAAAAGCAGAATTCCTGTTCTCTAGTATTTTTTTTTCCCTTTGTTGAGTTTTAAAATGCTGAAATTTTTTTATAATCCACCTGTTGGTAAAACGAACGGAGTAGTTTATAGCATAACTTTCTATCTATCTATCTACATTAAAAAGGGCAAAGATCACTCTTCGTAACACTGATGTTATTTTGACGGTGGCAACACCAGATGATGAAATTTAAATTTTACTGCAGTTTTTACTGTAATCGAAATTGCTTTCGACTTCCGGTTTTCGACGGATTTATACGTTTTAGGGGTCAGAGATCACAAGAAACATGTTTATATAAAATGTCTGTCTGCCAGTCCATGTGTCTGTGTGTCCGTGAGTCCGTATGTCCGTGTGTCGCCATTGTACCATCGAAAATTGTATGAAGTTATGCATAGAATTGAACCAATTTTTTTTTAAAGTTTTTGGCTATGGCAAGGAGGTCCTCCATTAATTTGGAAAAAACCGCCGGTAGTGGGCGCTGTAATAGCGATTTTTGTGCATTTTGAATATTGTACCATCGAAAAGTGTATGAAGTTATGCATAGAATTGAATCAAATTTTTTGTGTATGTTTTTGGTCATGGCAAAAATGTCCTCCCTGAATTTGAAAAATAATCCGCCGGTAGGAGACGCTGTAATAACGATTTTTGTGCATTTTGAATATTGTACCAGTGAAAAGTGTATGAAGTTATGCATAGAATTGAAACAAATTTTTTTATGTATGATTTTGGCCATGGCAAGAAAGTCCTCCCTGAATTTAGAAAAATGCCGTCGGATGCGGGCGCTTTAATATCGATTTTTGTGCAATTTTCAATATTGTACCATTGAAAATTGTATGAAGTTATGCTTAATTCTAATAAAAATACTAATAAAACTAATTTTAATGAAATATGGACATGAGATAGAAGAAAGTTTTGGGATTGGCATATCCAACTAGTTAAAGTTATGAACATCGCACATTTTCAATTTTTACTCCGCCGAGTAGGGACAAAATGCACTTTCAAATGCAATTTGTTAGGAAACTGTATCAGAATTTGTTTGAAAATTCTATACTAATTTACTAATTTTTAAAATTTTTAAAAATAACTTGAAAGCATGATTTTTAAAAGAATCTATCTCTGTCACGTGCAGACGATTACGAAAAATAAATCCGTTCGCACTTAAATTAATACAAACAGCATGGTATTTGCTTCAGACTTATGTTCCATAACGAAATTAAAACACAAATTTATCACATGTAATCAAAACTACTCACTTAAACCAGTGAAATAAAGAAAACTGTTGTAAAAGTTGATATCTTTGGTAAATTCTTTATTAATTGGCGAAACTCCTACTTTCATACACTTCTGACACGAGATCAATACGAAAGTATAGCTTTTAATAAATTTTAAAACTTTTTTGAATGGATAATTACTATTTTCCACATAAAAATGATTTTTATTATTGTTAGTAGGAATTCTTAAAAACTATATTAAATGTAAAAGAATCTGTTAGAATTTTCAAATTAAAATGAGTTTCACCTATATTCTGTAATTCGAAAAGCCCGAGTTTCTTCACTTGTGTTAATAAAAGAAATATGTTTGTCGCTCTCTCTTTCTCCTTCTCCATCTCACTCTTTCTCTCTCTCTGTGTGTGTCTGTTGCCTAGGGAAATCAATCGCACAGAGACGACTTAGAGGTCTACGCAAGCCGGATTTTCCTGGCTCGGTCCCGGACCGAACGGAATCTATCTTGGTTCAGCCCGTAGCAAAAACTAAAAATTCAGACCTAGCCCAGTACGGCCAGTTTGTATTTTCGCGGTTCACGACCTGGCCCGTGCAAAAATGAATTGAATCACACCCGATCCAATTTCCACGGAAAAAGCCGATTTTTCGTAATGTACTATTAAGAATAGAATCCTGGAATACTGCATATATATTTATGAGAAAATTTAACATTACAGATTACTATATGTTTTAGATTACTTTATATTTGAAAGCCTTAGAATACAGAATAGTTTCTGCAGCAGCCCGTCATGTAGGCTCCGTGTGTGGAAAGAAAATCTAAGCCTAACAATATATATGTATACATATATGTATGTATGTATGTGCTAAATTTTGTCCGCACGATAAAAGTCACAATTATGCACGGATCGTCTTCAAACTCACCAGACACATCGAGATGGCTATTATCTCGGCGGGGATTGCAAATGAGAAAAAGCGGTCCAAGGCAGTAGAAATGAAAGAGGGTTGAAAATTTTGAATACCGTCTTAACAGGATTCTGATAAAACCAGCTCTTACAGAAAAATGACAGGAAAATTAAAAAAAAATTGTTTGTAGCAGTTGTCAACAATTAAAAAAACCACAATAAAATTCTTACCACAACAATTCCTTTCCTATTGCAAGATTTCCACGTGAAAAATAAAAATCTATATGTATATATATATTACACTATCGTATCTCCTACATATAAGGGGGATTACCGTAGGGGGGATCCTGTTCTGTCGTTAAATGCCGCCAACTTTGTTTCAGAACTTGTCGATATCTCTAACATTTCGCCAAATTCCCATAGACTTCCATTGTAAAGCATGTGGGATTATTTGCTTACAGAAAATCAGCAAATTGAGATATTTAAATGCAAATATCTAATATTGGTACTGCTTGATTATTCCGTCGACCAAAAATTTATCGCCAAACTATAAGATTATATGCCAATAATGGTTGATCGTAAATGTCACATTCACTTGACATTAAACAAATTATACGTGTTTACGTCATCAAGTGATTTTTATTTCAACGCTTTATTTGTATTTTTATTAATGTTATACTAATTTATTTGTTCTGTCGTTATTTAAAATAAAAATTTATCTTTTAACTCGAAATTTACCTGGGCCTCTAGGCCGAGAAGGCACAGATTTTTTTTTTATATCGGACCGAATTTTTTTATCAGCTCCGCCCGACACACCCGCTAAAAAATGTCTTTAATTCGCCGCCGGCTTGGCCTGCTGGAAATTTTTCTTCATTTAACCGGCCAATGGGCCTGTCCAAGTACGGGCCAAACCTCTAAGACGACTCCCAATTCGAAAAAATATATATACGTAAACAAGTCCGCATGAACCTGAAACTCAGATTTTTCATTTGTTTAAAAGAGCCTATGTAAGTATTAAAAACAGAAATGAACAAGCTACAATTTTCGGTTGTTCTCCAGTGTTAAGATGACTTCCATGTATGTCCGGGGAAGTCTCGAATTTTGTAAATAGACAAAAGGAAAAGTGTTTAGTTTTATTAAGCGTTTTAAAAATACCATCCCCGTTGACAGGATAAAAAAAGAAAGAAAAATCAGTTATGAGCAGTACATTTCTAGTTGTAACGGTAACTTCTGTTTAAAAATATATTAATATTTACTATTAAAAAATACATATTTTATCGAAGTCAATTTGATGTTCGTTTGCATATTTTCCATCTCTTATGCAGTTTTGGAATAATATCCCCTTTCTCGTATGACAAAAAAAACTTTTATTTAGAGAACTTTAGTTATAGAATCTTTTGTCAAAAAAAAAAAAAAAAAAAAAAAAAAAAAAATAAGATTAATATTTGCCAAAAAATTTTTTTTCTAAAATTTTATATAATATTTTCTGTTTTTTTTTCTTTTCTGCACTTCTAAACTATGTCGTTCTTTCCCTGATAAAAAAGGCAAAAACATTTATTCAGGGTATCATTCCGTTTATAATGGTATCATTTGTTTAAAAAAATATTAATACTGATTAGATAAAAAAAAAGAAAATTCTGAAGGTCTATTTGATATTCAGTTTCAGGTTTTACCTTTCCGCAGTTTTAAACCGCCGTTTTCATGTGCTTTATAGAAATACAAATGTAATAAAATAAAAACGTAAACAGTTTGTTTTCCAAACCACATGCTTTCTTATGTTACACTTGAAATTCTGACCACTGGGTCTTGAAAAAAAAAAAAAAAAAAAAAAAATCCTTAAGTGCGAGGAGCTTAAATTAGATTGCTTCGAGCTCTATTATGGAAGATTAATCCATTAAATGGGAATTTCGTAAAATTAGAAGCTATCATCAAGTTGGTTTCATATTTGGTAACTTATTTTTGTTGCCAAATTGAGGAATATTTCGCCAAGTTGGCCAAAATTTGGTGTTTTTGTGGTAACGCTGCCATTAGTGCTTTTCAACAAATGCTCATTGTTGAAGCTGATACTGATTTCTCCATGGGAAGTCAAACTATAATCGAGTAACCATTAAGTTTAAGTAATATTAACCTTAAGTAGTGTTTTTGCGATATCTTTCGAAAACGGAGGGCGCTTGGTAGCAGGACCCCCCTTTGCGTCGAATTAAAAAAAATTCCGAAACATGCGTCTACTAATTTTACTTTTAATATAGGCATGCCAAGTGTCAAGTTTTACTTCCATTGGTTTACGACGAATCGTGAGTTTTTTAAAATTTGAACCCCGTTGCCTCCCTTAGCGACCTAATTTTTCAATTCCTACTATTAGTTCACACTCTCCCTATATTTATTTATATATCTTGTTCAAATTTTCACTCGTTAATAAAATACTTATTATTCATCCAATCAAGTTGAAATAAAATTTTTTAAACTTGTACTGGATGACAATTGATGTTAATACAGTTTTTTCAAATATTAATTCATTAATTAAATTTTAATTAATTAATTTTAGTTTTACATGGGAGACAAAATGGCGGTCATTGTTTATTGAAGCATTTAAGGCATCTTCATATCTATAAGGGGGGGTTACCATAGGGGAAGACCCTGTTCTGTCGCCAAATAGCACCAAGTTTGTCGCCAATTTGGCGGTATATCGCCAAATTTGGCGACTAAAATGAGTCGCCAAATGTCATGCCAACTTAGCGATATCTCTAATATTTCGCCAAATTCCCATAGACTTCCATTGTAAATCTACTTGCTTATAGAAAACCAACAAATTGAGATATTTTAATGCAACAAAAACTAATATTAGCTTAAGGGATTATATTAAATTTTTCTTTGATGACCTAAGTAGGAATTGACTTAAAAAAAAATATATATTACTTGTTTAAAAAATCAATGTCCAATTCCTGAATTGCCCTGAGGGATTCATATATATTCCAAATTTCAATGCTTTGTGTCAACGGGAAGTCGGTGAAAAATGTGTAACAAGATTTGACTGTCACCTACAAATATAATTTTAAATTTTAAAAAAGCATGTAAAAAGAAAAAAAAACGTTTCATCGTACATTCTTGGCTGTATATGATAGGCGTTTATCGTAATCACCGTGGACTTTTTTTTTTTCCCCAGTTTCTTCGAAGACATAATTTAAAGTTTTAAAAGATAATTGCGGTAAGATTTTTCTTTCATTTTCGCATAGGGAAAGCTGGTGATAAATTTTAAATACGTAAATAGAGAAAGGTAGGGATTGAGCACTGGGGAGGGGGGATTTTTCTTCCGCCGTGTAAAAAATATCACATCGCAACTAATTGACCAATTTCGATGATTCTTTTTCGTACTTTTCATTATTTGAAGTGAGGAAAGGAATTAGATAGGTTATATTAAAAAAATATATATATTATTTCGGTATTCCTCGGGAACTTTCAGTCAGAATTGAAAGTGTAATATATATAAATGAGAGAAATTATTGACTGTAACGACCAGAAAAGTACCTGAAATAAATGAATATATATATTTTAATATATTCCTTTTATATTAATTATTTTTTTAATTATTTTTTATTATTATCCGGAAAGTGGATATGACACTTTCAAAATAGAAAAAAGGGAAACCTTATTTCCACATTTACCTTCTTTCTGCTCGAAGTTGCACCGACAGTCACCTTTGGTACTGCCAATGGCCTCGGTGCGCCATTTTGCAAAAACTATTATGTTCTTTAATTAATATTTCGTATAATTATCACAACATGAAAAGTCTGAGCCTGAAGTCCATTTGGATCTGCCTTCGTCCATCCCTATACAAATTTCTACACCTCTGCGTGTGGTAGATTTTCCTATTCATCGCCATCAGACAGATACACAAACACACAATTCTCTTTCTTTTATTAATAAAAAGGGGTAATGTCGGGCTTCCCGGGTGACAGAATATAGGTGAAAACCGTCATGAATATTATTTCTTATGTTTAAATCCTGATTTCTCTGCACTTACTAAAGGCACAGCGATGAATGGGTATTTTTCGAAAGATTCTGCAAGCGGAATTTGATGTAGTATACTTATATATATATATATATTATTAAAGCACGTATATTATTTTTAAAAAATTGCAGTTAATCAAAAATTAATTAAAAAAAGTATCAGCAAATAATCTGAAAAACTAAGGTGAGACAGCCTTGCTCGGGTCTACTGTTGTTTAATAGATTTTTGTCCTTTAATATATATTTTTAAATTTTTAAAAATTTATATTTTTAATATATTTTATTTCTAAAATACATATTTACATGAAAAATAGCAATAGTGCGTTCAAATAAACGTATTAATTATTTTGAAACGTATTAAGAGCGATATTTTTGTATCGGAATCACTCCAAGAGTTAATTAACACTTGGAGCGCTTAAAACTTAAAAGCCGAAGAAATCACCAAGCGTCTCTATTTACAATCAGACTTTTTGATTCCGTTCATTTCAGTGGTTTATGGGCTAAATTCAATTACATGCCTTATATATTTGTTTTATTTATTGATTAATGAATGCTTTAATTTCGTTGTGGAATATAAGATGGAATTAAATTATGAGCTATTTGTATTAATTTTAGTGCAAACGGATTTATTTTTGGTAATCGTCTGCACGCCATTCGAGATCGATTTGAAAATGGTTATGCTTGAAAATTATCTGGAAGACAATAAAAAATTAATAAATTGCGATACAGTTCTCAAACAAATTGTGAAATAGTTTTCAAAAAAATTGCATTTGAAAGTACATTTTTTATCTGTAAGATGGTGTAAAAATTGAAAAGGTGCAGTATTTAGAAAGTTAAAAATCGAAGTAAAATTTAATAGAAGTTAAATTTAATCATCTGCTGTTGCCACCGTCAAAATGGCGTCAGCGTTACGCACGGAGCACGCTTGTTTATTATAATATAAAAGATAGATTTTGCGATGGCGTGTTTTAACGAAATTAATAATTTGCTAGATAGTCATTACCCTTCAGGGTTTGACAGTAAATAACTTGAATGCTTCATAAGAAAAATTCTTCAATCTTTAATTAGTTGCTTTTAAATTAGTTATTGAATGACGAACTTCTATATTGCATAAGTGATTCCTATTTCTTTAAGGCGATAGATGAAGAGATTAGAATTAGAAAGTCAGTCTAACCTATTCAATGAAGTGAAAGAATTTTAAGTTATTTACAAACAATTGCGCTTGCTTCTTATCAGAAATTTACCTAAAAATACCGGGTAGATAATTTATTTTTACTACTACGTCCTCATTTTTTTTAAATAAAAATATTTATTTTCATTTACTTATTTAATTTATAAAACACACGACTATTAAAATCTGCCACGAATTTTATTTCTATCAGTCTCATTCTCTAAAAACCTAAATTTGAAGTTTGATACAGCTAATGATTTATAATATATATTTTTTATTTCTTGAATTTTATTTTACATTTTTATACATTTTTAGCTCACAGGTTATCAAAGACTAAGAGCTAATGTGCCCGCATGTTCTGTATGTATGTATGTACGTACGTACATACGTATGTAGTTCGTAACGCGATAACTCTTGATAGAAATGTCAGATTTGCTTATCATTTCTTTTTTACGTTCATTCTGATAAGGCGCTTCCCTGATTAGTTTTAAGGGTTCATTGGTTAAGGATAAAAAAGGAAAAGGGAGGCTGGTTTCTACTCCTTAATTTAGGTAAATGGGTTTTTCATGCAGAATTGTTCGATTTGCTCAAAATTTGGTATACCGGATTATTATGTTAAGGAGCTTCCCTGATTAAATTTGGAGATTCATTAGTTAAGTATAAAGGGGGAAAGGGGGGCTAGACCCCCACCTTCATTTAAATAAATAGGTTTTTCATGCAGAATTATTCGATTTGCTCCAAATTTGGTATACCGGTTTATTATGTTAAGCAGCTGCGTTGATTATATTTCGAGGTTTATCGGTTAAGTATAAAGGGGGGGGGATAGTCTCCCTCTTAATTTAGATAAATGGGTTTTTCATGCAGAGATATTCGATTTGATTCAAATTTGATATACCGGTTTATTCCGATTTCGCGCTTCCTTCATTAGATTTGGAGGTTCATTGTTTAAGTATAAAAAAAGGAACAGGGACAAGTCTCCTCCCCTTAATTTAGATAAATGGATTTTCATGCAGAATTATCCAATTTACTTTAATTTCAGTTTTCTTATGTTCACTCTGATAAGGAGCTTTCCTGATTAGATTTGGAGGTTCTTTATTTAAGTATAAAGGGATTGAAGGTGGGTCACCCCCCCTCCCTCGCTTAATTTAGCGATATGGGTTTTTTTATGCAGAATTATCTGATTTGCTTCAAATTTGGTATACTGGTTTATTATGTTAAGGAGCTTCCCTGATTAGATCTGGAGGTTCATTCGTTAAGCATAAAGGGGAGAAAGTCCACTTTATTTATTTTTGAGGGGCATTATTCTTTGAAATAAGTGCATAATATACAATTAGTTTGAATAGCCTGTGAGCTGAATGCCATCAGTTTAACTGGGCATAATTTTCTTTTTATTTAAATATTAAACCTGGGTATCAAGGTAATTTCTTTTATAACTCTTATACGAATATTTTTCTTTCTTTCCGTTTTCTTTTTTGCGCAAATGAATGACAAACTTTACACATATATATTTTTGATAATGGTCAGAAAATATAACGAAAATTGTAGATCAGCTCAATTTATTTAATTGCTAAGTACATGTCAGATATTTTAGTTTAAATATTTTAAATTTAAAACCATTATTTTTTTGAAATAATATTGAGTGTTAAATTTTATTCAATTATAAAGAATTTAACTAATAGTAGTAATAAAATTAAAATCCTATAACTTCTCTCCCTATTAAAATATGTCATTAGTGAAATGGCCGACAAAAATATTACACATTTTGCCAGACTTGGGCTCGAACCTGCATTCTTTACAGAAATTCAGAGCTTTAAACTGCTGCTTTTACCGACTCCGATAGTAGGAACTCGTTTTTTATTCCTTCTACATTAAGGAGGTTCGATAAATAGTTGAAGCATACGTAATTGTCTTGAATTCGAGTTCTGATCTTACAGAAATAGTTTTACGTTTTAATATTTATGATACTTTTTTCTTTTCAAAGAAGCAGCTACAACAGAGCCATTTCCCCAATTATTGTATGTAACTATTGGCAATTCATAAAACGAATCACCAGTCATAACTTTTAGCATCAAAACACTGTGTTTTTTCTTCTGTGTGTAATTATATTATATACTATATATTATATATATTCTATGTGTAATTATATAATTAGTGTTTTATAAAGTACAATTTAAAAAACATTGCAAAAATTACTTGCATAACTTTAAACATTAGAATAAAAATTGCTTCAGACAAAAAACAATATCCTAAAAGTAATGTTTAAACGATATTTTTTTAAACATACGTTTCAAAAAATATCTTTCTATGCTGCTTTTCCAATAAAACATAAAAAAATATTACTAAAACATTTTTTGCTTAATTTTGTCCACTCCAAATCCTCTTTGTATTATTTTTTCCTATAAAGTTTAGAAAATTTTATTTAAAAACCAATTTAATGTTTTTATTTTCTTTTTTCTTATTTTCGTCATTCTGTAAATGCTTAAAAAGTACTGAGAACCCAACCTCAAGTAAAAAATATGGAATCTTTTATAGCATAATTCAATAAATAAAATAATTGTGAACCATTTTTGTTATCATTTATTTTCAACGCATAAAAATGTATAAAACATTTCAGTGTTTTATAAAAAAAAAATTATATCCATTTTAGTAAATCAAGAATTCTTCACATTTAAGTCGCATGTAATGTTTTATTCATAAAGATAACATTTAATATTGTCGGTAACTACATTATCTTTAATCATTTGCGAGGTAAAACAGACCGTCTGTAAACGGAAAAAAAGAAAAAAAAAAGAGAAGGAATGAATAAAAAAGAAAACTATAAAAAAAAAGTGGAAATTAGCCAAGAAAAATAACGAAAGACGAAAACATAAAGTTTTACTAGTTTTAAATTTAGATTGCGTTTACTAATTTAAGAAATTAAAAAAAAGAAATGAAAAGAAAAGAAAAAAGTAATTTCAGAAAAGTGTGAACAGGGAATTTTAAAATGTTTAGACCTACAAATAAAATACTAAGTTTTAGCAATGAAATATTAAGTGATTTTTCTTTCTACATAGTTGAATATAAATCTTAAATAACATTAACCATTAACAAAAGCGTACTTTTTAAAATTATGCTCTTTAATTTTTATTTATATTGTATTTACTACTTTTTAGTGTTTAAATTATTTCATTATAGCAGTTTAGACCTATTTAGCATATTTTAGCGAGTGTGGTTTAGTGCAAAATTAACTCCAATTTTTTTATTACTCGTACACAGTTGGAACCATAGAACATTTTGATTTAACACATCTCCTCTATAACGAATAATACGTTATAAGTAATTTATTAATTTGAAATTAAAGCAAAAATAAAATAAAATATTGAATTGCCATGTTAGACTGATCGTAGATATCACAGTACATATGATAATGGTGCATGCGTTATGTAATATATAATTTTATGTTATTGAATTTCAGATTCATTGACTAAAATATTATATAAACCTAAAGTAAAGGTTTACTGAATTTTGTGCTTTTATTTTCTTTTTTTGGATGCTTCAGCTTTAGAGCGTGTGCAGTGTTGGCAGTCGAATACTTTTTTAAAATTCAGATTTCTTGATTAGCACCAATTTTTTTAAATCGTAAAATTCGCCTTATTTAATACCAAATTGATTAATGCAAGAACAAGGGGAATTGTAACATTTCAAAAGAAGTGCGGCCAATCAAGCATTCTAATTAAAAAAAGTAGCCTACTGGCAACACTGAGAGTATGGACTCCACTTCATCTAACGAAAGCAAGTACTTATGTTTAAGGGACTAACTTCACTCTCGCGAAAACACGCGTTCGCTAATGATAATCCTATGGAAGAATTTTCTAAAGAAATTTCGCTTGCATTTCAATATTTTTAAATGAATTTTTTTTTTTGCATTAAGTAATTGCGGTCGATCAGTACAAAAGCCTTTTGGTACTTTTCGGTTAGCCGGGCGCCAGTGTTATATAATGTACAGTCGTGGAAAAAAAAAGAAAACACCCCCTTCTAACTCCTCAACAAATTATCGTAGAAGAAAGTTACTGGTACCGAACGATTGGAAATAAAGTCTACTTTTAAATGATGTAAATAAAATTTGTTTAGAGGGCTATCTACATATTAAAACGAATCCAAACTTCTTTTTTTTCAATGACAATACCCAATTTTAACAAGATATTTCAAATCTTCGGTTCAAATTATGTCTAGACACCGAACTTCAAGTCATTAGAATGATAAGTTTTTGAATTATAAAGATTCAAAATTTAGTGCTTCTAATGTTAAATTACATTTTCATATTTTTATTAACATCTCCCGAAATTATGCTCCTAATGTGCTAATTATTTTGTAGCAATAATACTAATATACCCAAACATAAATACGCTGAATTTGCAATTTTTATAATTTTATGATATGAATTATGAAATGAATATTTGAAAAAATTATGAATTGCAACCTACAAATTTTTTGATGGATTTAGATTTACTAAGTCCTGCTTTATGTAAATCCAAAATTTCACATTTTTCTTCCAAGTAGTTTTCAAATTATGCTTAAAAAACGGCAAAATGATGGTTTAAGGGACCGTCTGTAATAGAAGTGACTAGATATTTTAAAATTTCTTCTGCTGTATTGTAATCTAGCAGGCTTCATTGACTTGTTAAGGTGCCTTGATCAAGATGGTGGCTCTCTCGGTTAATAATCGATTTCCGAACTTCAATTTGAATACAATCCTTAAAATACGCTCGTTTTAAAATAATTAATTTCTCGGAAACTTATTGTACGAATTGCATAAAAATTTGTTTTTAGGCTAATTGGAGGATGTAGAGTTCACTTATGATGTCAGAATTGTGTAGTGCTATTGAAAAAAACAAAGTTATGGTTCGTTTTAATATGTAGATCCCCCCTAAGCAAATAATATCTATATCATTTAAAAGTAGACTTTATTTCCAATCGTTCAGTACCAGTAACGTTCTTCTACGATAATTTGTTGAGGAGTTAATGGGGGGTGTTTACTTTTTTTTACACGACTGTACATATATATACATATATATATACACATATATGTACATATATATATACACCCACATATATATATACATATATTTCCTTATTTACTTGTACTTTTTATGAACTCAACATCCTGTTGTTTTTCCTTTCGCCAGTTTTGAATGCTTAAATTTTTAATACATATATTGGTGATTAGGATATGAGTTTATTAAAAAAATTCATTAATGATTTGTTAATTAATAATAGTTGATCCAGGTTGATTATGTATAATGTCAGTGTAATGCATTGACTTTATTAATTTTTACTCAATTTATTAATTTTTATTTAAAAAAAAAGATGATGAATTGTAATATTATATAATGTTTATTTATATATACACTATATGGCCATTAATGACCAGCAACTTTAAATTTTAGACATTTTGCCGAATATTTCGAAATACACTTGACAGATTCCTCAAGAATTTCAGGATTAAAAAGAACAGGTATGACCTCATATTTAGAAATGTCGATTTGATAAGGAGAGCAATTAGAATGCCAACAAAAAATCAAAGAAAAAAAAATAATACTTGGGATCACTCTGTAAAATAAAATGCACGAAATGATCTATCGCTACAGAATATAAATAAACTGACATTGTGCAATATGTGTATTCATTTGTGTAAGAATAGCACATATATTAATAGAGATATAGCGATTTATTTAAAAAAATTAAAAAAATTCTTGCATGTTTTTTGCTTATAACATTCTGGATTTTCAACCAAATTTAACGCATGTTTCAGAAAAATTGACAAAATAAAGTAGAAAAAATATAGTGCAATTGTAATATAAATATATTAAAAATTTTAGGAAATATGAACAGTTGTATGAAATAATTTTTATTTGCGCTTGCGCGAACGATAACAGGGTTCATTTTACATAATTTAATAGTCAACTTCATGGGGCAACTTATTATAAAAAATCCAGTAAAATATCGCAAAAATTTAGAAAGATATTGGCGTTAGAGTGAGCAATTTTTTTGTTGTTCTCTAAAGGCAGCTGAATGATAAGGGATTTTCCCCAAATTGCAATTTTTTATTAATTGACTAACCTGAAAAAAGTGAGTATTTAGTGACTATCAACGAGCAGATTTGAATAAAAAATGCTTCGCTTTTGATACTTCTTTTTATCATAGAATAGGTTCGTTGTGGTGGTTATACAAGAAAAACTAAAGCATCAATAAAAAATGAAAATTAAATAAAAGTTAAAATTGAAATTGACAACTTGTGGACAATATCTTATCATTCAGCTAGTTTTAGCAAGCAACTAAAAATGAGTTCACTTTAACACCGATATCTTTCTGAATTTTTACGATATTCGACTGGATTTTTTTAATAAATTGCTCCATAGCGTTGACTGTTAAATTATGTAAAAAGATCTTGTTATCGTTCGTGCATGCGCAGATAAAAATTATTTCATGCAACTGCTCATATTTCCTAAAATATTTAATATATTTATATTCCAATTATACTATATTGTGTCTACTATATATTGTCAATTTTTTTGATACTGGCGTTAAATTTGGTTGAAAACCCTGCCTGTTCCCAGCAAAGAAAGAAATAGTGGGCCATCAGCTGGAAAAAAGATGGCAGCCAGCAGTGCCATCAGCGGTAAAGTGCAAGTGTGCCATTACTTAAACCTGTCGAAAAGCGTCCGAGCCGAGTGCATCTGGCCCATCAGTGATGGCCAACAGCAGGCCAGCATTGGTATGTCATCACATTACTTCAATCCGGCACTTTTCCTGCAGTGCTAGCACATAACCCACTGCTATTCCTTTGTAGGCCCAGCACTTTCCCTTATAAAAATTTCTTATAGAATTCTATAAAAAAAGAAGTATTATGTAATTATCGCCTTTTTTCTGTAAGCTAGTTTCACCAAGAGCTATAGAAATATCTGTAGAAGTGTCTATAGAAATATTTGAACTTTCAGCGGTTTCCATGTGGTCACCCTCCCAAGTACTAACCGCGCTCGATGCTGTTTGGTTTTCGTGATCGGACATGAATAAGTGCTTTCAGCGTACGCTTCGACTGTTCGTAGTTTTCAACCTCTCATTACACTATTTCAAGTTTGTTTCTTTTGTGATTTATGTTTCTAATCATTAAACTGGTATAGAAGTTATTCTATTGTATAGAAATCCTATATATTTTATACGCTTTTTTTTATTATGGATTCTGAACTGCGCAAATTATGAAAACCGAAATCCTTTGTAATCTAGTAAAACCAGATTTAAGGAGAAAAAAAAAAGTGCGTTGAAAGAAACAATTTATTTATTTATTCATTTACTTATTTATTTTGTTGGTGGCAGTGGTGCTACATTTTTTACAGTTAAAAAAAAAAATAGCTTCACAGCTTAAATTGCGTTAAGATATTCATTTCATATTTGTGTTCAAATACTCAATGTATTCGATATTCGCAGCGCCACTTAGCGTAAGGGTTCCCAGCAATAATACTGCAAAAGTTCGTGCAGCTCTATGTAGTGGTGGGCCAGGGCATGAGATAAAATGGATGCTAACCAGAATTTTATCTGATGATTTCCAACAGCAAAGTTGACTGAAGCTGTCCAGCAGTGGTCATTCAGTGGTAGACCATCAGCCAGCACTTCTCCATCATTGCCAGCACCTATCTTGCTGCTGGCCAGCAATTTCCTCTTTGCTGGGATATATATATATACATATAGTATATATATATATGTGCATATATAACACTGGCGCCCGGCTAACCGAAAAATACCTGACTCTTTTTACTTTTTCGATGGTATATATACATACCATGCAAGGGACAAAATTATGCACACAACTGTGTCATACTTTTTGTAATTTTAACATGTCAGGGAGTAAGTGAAAAATTGATTACAAAATTCTATCATTATATGTACAAGAACGAAGTTGAGATAAAAAGAGTTAAGAATAAACATCGTTTCAGATAAAAACAATATCCGAAAAGTAATGTTTCAAAAGTTACTTTTTACTCGACTGCCAAGAAGGGTTATGTATTTCATGCATATCTGGGTATGTGGATTTCTTTATACCCTCGAAACATCCCAACGGCTGGATGGATTTTAATGATTGATGTTTTTATCGATTTGTCTTATCCATCCTATGGTTATAGGCTAGGTTTTGTTTTTATAAATTCAAAATGGGGCTATAAAATGCAAAATGGCGGTAGAGATGAAAAAAGAAAATTACGCACCATATGGAGTAGCATATCATTGGATAGGCCTTTCAAAATGCAGACGATGTTTCATTGACTATCTTACATTCAGAAGCTCCGTTTAAATATTACACAACCCTCAAGTTGTGTAGGTAGGATCTCTAGCTTTGCTGTAACTCTAATATTCATAGACATCTATAGGCCAAATCAAAACAGTGTTTATAGATAGGAACCAACAATTAAACACAATTTAAAAGTAATCGATCCAAGTAAATTAAAAAAAAATAGTTTCATTTTGATGAGAAATAATTAATTAGTTCGCCTTTTTTCAGTCGGGTTTTTTGATTTTTTAAATTTAATGTATTATTTAAACATGAGTTCTAGAAATGTATAATTTTAAGCTACTTCTTTTCGTAAAATATAAGAAAAAATCATTAATAAGAGATTTTATTTTTTCCTTCAGAACATTTATTGTTTTATTTTTATATAAATTTAGAAAAATTATTTTTAAATCCAATTTAATGTTTTATTATCATTTTCTCTTTTCCATTTTTCTGTAAGTGCTTAAGAATTACTGAGAAATTTTTATATATCTTCTCTGTAGGCAAAAAAGTGCGTAGTCGTTTATAGCATAATTCAATAAAACATTCTTCCGCTGCATTATTTTATATTATTTATCCTCAACGTATAAAAGATTTAAGTGTTTTATAAATGACAATTTAAATCCAGTTTAGTACAACACGAAATTTTTACATTTGAGTCGTGCTTAATGTTTTATTCATAAACAGAACCTTTAATATTGCCAATAACTTATGAGAATTCGTTCTGAAAATTGCTCTATTTAAATCCACATAGTTAATAAACCGGAAAAGTAAAAGTAAAAATATTTTATGCTATGTAAGGAATTTTAAAACACTTTAAGCTATTCAGTGTGTTCTAAAACTAATGGTTTAAACGTTACGCTATAGAAAAATAAATATGTAAATTAGTGAGTTTTCCATGCGTATAAATGTAAATTTCCAAAATTGCACTTTTGTCAAAAAATTTACACACCTGTAAAAATTTACCTATATTTATGTCTGTTTATCGGCTTAATGGAAATTAGTAATATGTAATCGCTTCAAAAAATCAAACAAGTGTGTAAATGTAGAAAACAAATATGTGTGTTTTTTACATATTACACCAAAATACGTGTAAGGTTATTACACAGATATATGCGTAAGAACTGAATATTACACAGAAATATGCATAAGCATTTTACATACCTATATGTGCAAGAACAGAATAGTATACATGATTGTGTGTAAGAATATTACGCAGAAGTATCCGTTGAACAGAATATTACACAGAAATATGTGTAAGGGAGACTGGGAACATATGAACATGGGGCAGATGTAAACATTACAATTTTTCAATAGTTATATGTTTTTGATTCGAAAGAAATTATCAGCACCTGTGGACATATGGTAAACATTTTTTGAAGTTCTTTGATATTTTGTTTGTCCTCAGTAGCTAAAAGACTGTTTATAGATCTCAAAAGTAAAATATCAGTTCCAACTTGATAAGCGAATAACTTTATTTATTTATTCATTTATTTGAATTTTAATGTTTTTAACATATCCTATGAATACTAATAAATATTTTTGATAAAGTCTTTTTTCTTCTAAAATTGATAAACGGGAATGATTTATAAGTTCAACTCTAGCAGCCATGTGGGGCCCTTGTGAACAGACTACTTGGGACAGATATGAACAGTTCATAAATGACCCAATAATCATTGTGCGATTCTATTCCTTATAGTTAAATTCATGAAAAATAATGTCAGCTGCAATATCTATAATTTTCTTGAAATAGAAGACATTCCCGTCATACAAAGTTGATTTTGTATTGAAACTTACACAAACACATCTGTCAGCAAATATATAAAGAGTAACAAGTTCGTTTACGTTCAATTGCAATTAAAATTAATTTATTGTATTCTAAAATGCAATAAGTGTTGTGTATTATTTTACTAAGCAATTTAGAATTATATTTTTTATGCATCGTTAATACAAAAAGTATTACGTTAAACAACTTTTCAAAATTTTATATTTCATTTGTTCCAAACTGGCAACGATGGTTTACTTCCATCTCTAAAACAGCTATGTATATGATGCTTTGAATGGAGATTGATACCAGTAGTTCTCTAAGAAATTAAAATTTTTAATCTGATAACTACCTTAAAATCCCGATTATAAGCACCCCCCCCCCTCTTTCAAAAGCAAAAGAAGTTACATTTGAGTGGGGGGGGGGGCTTCGAATAAAAAAAATTTAGTCATTAAAAACACTTCTTTATCATTAATTTAAAAGTAAATAAGGCAAATATAGGGGCGAGAATCTTTCGTGTTTCGGCACATTTTCGATCAATATTATCTAAATGGTTCCTCTCTATCTCCCCCAAACTCTATCCCCCCTAAGCAAAATTTATAAGTTTTAACTTTTTTTTCCAAATTTACTTCTTTATTTTTTTTTACTATAACAATATTTAATTAATCACCTAACATCCCCCCCCCCCAAAAAAAAAAAAAATTTCTACATTTTTTCATTTTATAATCTTCTGCTTAAATATATCACCCAGAAGCTAGAAAAATATTTATATATTTTATTCTTTATGTTGAATTTAACAGATAATATAACAAGTGGTTATAATGAAATAAGAATAACATAATAAAAAACATACCAAAGGATATTTTTTCCGTCTGTTCACATGTGCTCCACGTGTGTTCACAGCTACTCCATCGGTGGGGCAGATGTGAACAATTTTTTGAATTTATAAGGCCATTAAAAAAGATAAGAAGAGGTATTAAGGTGATTAAAAAATACCATGTGTAACAAAAAGAGTTCTGTTTACTATAGTGAGTAGTTTTTGTTTATAGAAATTAACCTAGTTATGAGAAAAAGCTGCATTTATG
The DNA here is from genome assembly GCA_963932465.1 of Maratus speciosus. Taxonomy (NCBI): domain Eukaryota; kingdom Metazoa; phylum Arthropoda; class Arachnida; order Araneae; family Salticidae; genus Maratus; species Maratus speciosus. The sequence continues at coordinate 248,239,181 of OZ010786.1, read as the reverse complement.
TGAACTGTTCACATGTGCCCCCATCTACCCTACTTTGTGCACTCAATAAATATCGATACTTGGGAACTTGGCTTTTGTAATGCAAATGAATGATCAAGGAAGTGCTTTTGAAACGTGCCGTTCCTTAGTTCGGATACCGTTTCTGTAGGTATTGCTTGTTTATTGTTGATTAAATTAAACACATAATTTCTCCTCTTGATATAGATGTATCTTTGAGAAATTATGAGTGAAACATATAGAAAAAAAAATTCCGAAAAATACGAAAATAGTACTGGTGTTACGATTTCCGTATTTTACATAATTTTATTATACAGTGTATTTATTCAGATTATACAGGTTCTACTCATAAATTGTGACTATACGATTTCAAAACTACTCTAAAAGAGAGATGGTATGCAGTAGATATAATTTCAGGCAATTCTGTTTCTTCCAAACTAAAGGTAAATTATTTTGTAGTCTTAAAACAAATATGCTAGAAAGAGAACAAACATACCAAGCACATTAGTTTATTCAAGCAATTTTGTTCATGCAATTTTGTCATGTGACTTATTATAAACATTTAGTTTACAATTTACATCCATAACTGTAAGGTTAAGATAAGTGTACAAAAATCTGTCGTTTCGCATTTTACTCATGGATATATGTGCTCATGTGCAATTTATAAATTAAAGCTGTGTATTTCAAAGTTATTTGATAGTTTTTTTACACACTTCACCAGCATAATGTGTTAACATGAAAATACACAGAACAGGCTTATGGCAAAGAAAGTAGACGGCACAAAGTCACTAGTAGGTTTAGATATGAAATGCTTTAGAAATTCGAAAAGAATAATGTTATCTATTCAACCGTTTTTACTTGTCACTTATGGCTAATATGGGTTTAAAACTTTACGTAAACTTATATTGATTTAATAGCTTTCCTTTTTACATTTTAATGCTTATAGAACTTCTTTATTTTAAAAGCAATACCTTCATCACCTGGAATATAATGTTAATTGTTTCCTATAACGTAAATTAATTTAAAAGAACTGACATTAAATTTAAAGTGTTTCATAGATGGCGTTAGCCGTTCCGTAGTCGACTATTCTCGGATCTACCCTTTTTGTAAAATGGAATCGTCCAGTTCAAAGGTATAAATTGCGTTTCCCTAATCAATTGCCGCGCTATCTCTTTTCTGTTCATTTCTTTAAAGTTATCATTATGATTTTAATATGTTTGAGTTTAAGTTACAGTAAGATATTTAGTTTGAGTTTTACGATGTTTTTAAAAAACGGTTTTAGCTATGATTTAAATTTAAGCTGTTTTGAAAAGCTCCAGGTGTATTGAAGTTAATCCGGTTTTAACCAAAGTTATTTTTAATGATTCACTTAGCTATTTTAAACAAGTTGGCTCTGAATATTTTTCAACTTAAATCTGTATTTTTATAAAGTAATTGAATGAAATAGAATTCAAATAAAGAAATGTCGTCAACAATATCTGACTTTTCTATGAATTCAACATACAGTTTTGTAACAGGTATCTTCCACAGCACATTTACAGTTCCTCTGCTGATAGCAGTATAAGTGTATATCAGACCTGTATTGATACAGGCTAAGAGAAGAGGTTATGGGCAATCAATGCCATACCTGGATAATAGAAGCGTGTTGAATTTAAATAAGAAGAGTCATAAATTTTAGCCCCATTTCAAAGACATTTGTGTTTGTTAAGAAGGGGGGCTGATATTTTTTTGAAGATGGCAAGTATGCAAGTACAGATCGATAAGCTTGGAGCTTTAAACTACTCAACTTGGCAAATGGATATAAAATACCTTCTGTTGGAGAAGAACGCATGGGATATTGTCGCTGGAATTGAGAAGGAACCTGAAATTGATGCCGATAAGGGAATTACAGCAAAGGATGTGAAAGATTTTCATACTAGGAAAAGGATTGCTTTATCCACAATTTAAATATGGGAAAGGACTTTAGAAAAATCATAGGGAACAAAGATAATCCCAAAAATGTATAGGATGTATTAAAGAAACATTTCGAGCCTGATAATAGATCACGGCATATGTTCCTGTTTTCCGAGTTCATGTCCTGTAAAGTAAAGCCAGATGAAAAGATAGATTTATTTGCTGCCAGGTTAAATAGAATTCCCGATCAACTGAACGACCTTGGTCATCCTGTTGAAGAGGTGTATAAATCATTTCAACTCCTGCGTCATCTCCCAAGCCATTTCGACAGCATAGTGCAAGTTATATTACGTTGGAAGGAGGAAAAGTGTATTTTCAATGATATTCTAATGGAATTAATCGCCGAAGAATCAAGATTAGCCCTGCGAGATTTAGAAAAACGTAAAGAACTTTTCGTTGAAACTCAACATATACAGAAAAGTAGACTTCGATGCTTTCGATGTGGGAGCCCAAACCATCTACAGAGGGATTGTCGACAACGCCGAAGAGACTCTAGAAGTTACAATCGTCGTGTTCCATCTGTTTCTAGTGTGTCTGATGCCTCCGAATCCAGTTCCGAACGTGCCCAGTCTCCAGTTAAGAGAAACAGGAATCGCAGAGGCAAAGCGAAGGAATCATCATCAAACTCTAAGAGCGTTAAACAAAAAGGTAAAAAAAATCCTTTCTTGTTTTATATTCAGGCAAATTTGAGTGGTAGTGAAAGCGAAAATAGCTGGTTATTTGATACCGCAGCTTCACACCATTTTTGCTGTGATAAGAGTTTGTTTTATAAATTTAAGCCTTTAAAAGATGAAAAATTTTTGTTGCTGTAAATGGTGTTACTTTTCCGATAGAAGGAAAGGGAAATGTAAAGTTAAAGTTTGGCCAAAGGCTGTTTTTCTTTTCTGATGTAATGTATTCCCCTAAACTAAGGAAAAATCTTGTTTCAGGTCCAAAATTGGATGTAAAAGGTGTAAAATTTACTGGTGAAGGTGGTAAGGTGGAGGTGTCCAAGGATGGTCAATATTTATTTACTGCTTTTCTTAGGGATGGTACTTATCATTTGTATCCTAAAATTCCAAGTTTAGGTCCTAAAAAGGTTAAATTTGAAACGTCCCATCTATCTAAAGATGATTTCAGAATTTGGCATCGCAGATTCGTGCATGTAAGTCCAGATTTGATAGAAAATACGGCCAAAAATGAAAGTGTTAGAGGTTTTCCCCGGGTTAAATCAGGAAAATTTTTTTGCGAAGTATGTAAACTTAGTAAACATAGACGTACGTCATTTAAATCAATTAATAGGATTAGATCTAAACGTCCCCTCGAGTTGTTGTTTATGGATGTCTGGGGGTCTGTAAGAGAGAAAGGAAGAAACGGAGAGAGATATTTTCTCTCAATTATTGACGATTTTTCGCGTAAGGCTACAGTTTTTCCCATAAAGGAAAAATCCGAAGTGTTTGGAATTGTTCGCAATCATGTGATCCGGGCGGAGAGATTTCTCGAACGTAATGTAAAGTACATTCGATCAGATAATGGCGGGGAGTTTAAAAATGATAATTTTAGGATTTTCTGTGAAGGGAGAGGCATTAAACATGAATTTACGGACGTGTACTCCCCTGAACAGAATGTGACTATTGAGAGATACAATCAAACGATTGCTAACGGCATCAGATCAATTTTAAGTGAAAGTGGTTTAAAACGAAGTTTCTGGCCGGAGGCAGCGTTGTATTTTACGTATACTTGGAATCGCATTTGTCACAAATCTCAGTCGAAGACTCCTTTCGAACTTTATAGTGGCTCTAAACCATCCGTTAGACACTTAAAACCCTTTGGAGCTATAGCATATATAGGTGTTTCCAAGCAACTTAGGTCGAAACTTGATGCAAAAGCAAAAAGGGGGTAATGGTTGGTTAGGCCTTTAGTACTAAAGGTTACCGGGTTTGGCTACCTGAAGAAAACAAAATTATTGAAACCATTAATGTTTCTTTCAATGAGGAACTCCCAGATAGTGTCCGGCGCAGTGGAGTCGTGATGGGTTCAAAAGAGATAGGATCTCCTATTTTTGATAAGGAATCTGATGTAGAGTTTTAAGGTGAGGTTGAAAATAATGATACCCCAAATATAAATTATTTCCCTTCGTATAAACCTCCAGATTTATCCTCTTCAGAGGAGGAGAATTCCCCAGAGGAAATAAAATCTAGTAAAGATGTTTTGAGGGGGGGTTCCACTCTCTGATACTGTTTGGTTAAGAAAAGTTGCCCTGAGTGCTTATGGTAATCGTAACTACATTTACTATTACGAACAGGGAAAAACTGAAAGGTTGAGATCCTTAAACGATGTAGAAAAGTATTGTAAAAAGCATCATCTTAAATTTGAACCTCATATTTTCTAATTTAAAGGATCAAATAAATTTAAAGGAGTGGTTTCAGGTCAAGAGGATAGTTCTTGTTCAAATACGGAGACTTCTGATATTGATAAGGATATATGACTAGATGACATCAAAATACCAACTACCTATAAACAAGTTTTAAAATCCCCACAAAGGAAGTTTTGGGAACAGGTCATGAGAGAAGAATTGAAAACTATGAGAGAAAGGGGAGTTTGGAAACTAGTTAAGTTACCAAGCGATGCTAAACCCTTAGGTTGTAGGTGGGTTTTCACATTAAAAAAGGATGACAAGGGCAAAATTGTAAGGTATAAGGCCCACCTAGTGGCACAAGGTTTCAAACAAATAAAGGGGGAAACCTATGATGAAACTTTTTCACCGGTTGTTAATTTTGCTATTATTAGATTTTTCTTTTCCGTTTTAGTCTCCTGTAAAAAATGGACACACCTACAATGCGACGTAAAATGTGCTTATTTATATGCACCTTTGGCCGAAACAATATATATGTCCCAACCTCCAGGATTTGTGGAAAACGAAAATTTAGTATGTAAATCAGAAAAAGCTGTATATGGTTTACATCAGTCTGGCAGAATGTGGTATTTTGAAATAAATAAAATTTTGCATGATATAGGGTTTGTTAAGTTTGAATGGTGCAATTGCGTGTATAGTTTTGATGATAACATTATCCTGCTTCTTTATGTAGACGACATAGTAATTTTCGGTAAAAATGAAAGCGTGGTGGAAAAGGTTGTTAAACTTTTGACTGGTTATTTTGATCTTAAGATACTAGGTAAAACCAGAAAGCTATTGGGTGTAGAATTCGAGGAGGGTAATGACTATCTAGCAATACATCAAATTCCATATATTGATGAGATTTGTCAAAAATTTAAAAAGTTTAAGTTCCCTATCACTTCACTCCCAATAAGCAAAGGTGTAGTTTATTCAAAAACCCAATCCCCTCAATCCGATAACGAATTATTTGAAATGTCTAAAATTCCATACAGAAGTGTTTTGGGATGTTTGTCGTTCCTATCTAATAGAACCAGGCCCGATATTGCTTATGCAGTAAATATATTTAGCCAATTTCAAAATAACCCTGGATTAGTACATTGGCATGGATTATTAAAGCTTTTGGGATATGTTTGTTTTACTAAATCTTTAAAATTGAATTTGAATTGTAAAAATGTACATGTAATTGCATATTCAGACGCCGATTTTGCCGCAAACAGGGATGACAGAACTTCAATGGGAGGTCAGTTATTACTTTTAGATAAATCACCAATAATGTGGAGGTCCTTTAAGGAAAAATGTATAAGTTTATCGACCATGGAATCTGAATTTATTGCGATGACAGAAGCTGCAAGAGAGCTCTTATGGTTCGATAGAATAATGGACGAATGCATTGGTCGAAGGATAATTTGTGATAGAAAGGAAAAATCTTTATTATTGGTTGATAATCAGGCCACCATTAGTTTTGTCAAATCCCCCATTGAAAACCACAGAACGAAGCACATAGATGTAAAGTTATTTTTTATTAGAGATTTGGTAGATAAAAATATTTTTGAAGTAAAGTATGTTAAAAGTAAAGAAAATTACGCGGACATCTTCACCAAGCCCCTTAGTAAATTTGAATTATCAGGGTTTAAATTAAACGTTTTCTTGGATTGTTAAATACCCCTCATTGCATTAAAGTGTATTTATATAATATTTATTGTACTAGATAGTCCAGCTTCTGTATAAAAGATGTATTTTAAAGTTTTGACTATATAAGGTTATGTATAAGATCAATTTTTTTGTGTAAAAATTGAATTTAGTTTAGCCTTGTGAACCAATTTAAAATCCCGCTGGAATGCAATAAGTGCCCTTTGCCCTTCCATTCTCCGGGATTCGAGCGGCCTTTCGTAACGTCTCGTGAAAGGTGAAAATGTAATACGGCCAGAGAGTCTACAGGGGATAGTGTCGGACGAAGGTGTAACTGTTGCAGGAAGGCCCCATTTGCGGGCATGTTAAAGTTTAATTCAGTAAGTCCTTCATTTTAATATTGTAAATGCCACTTTAGTATCCCGGTTCACTTGGTGAAGCTTAAATATGAGTTTAATTATACATGAAGTCGACTTCATTACGTTAACATTGTTGTAAGTTTGAGATTAACCATGAACTTTATTAGTTTAAGATTTTTTTGAGCTAAATTTGAAATGAAAGTTTAATCTTGTTTCAGTTATTGAAATAGAAATCTGAATGCGTAATTTGAATTATTGACATGTAAAAATCTGCATTTATTATATACAGTGAAAATATGAAATTATGAGTTAAACATTTATAGAGTATATTATGTGTTATGAAAGAGAATGGAATCATGGACCCATGTATGATGAAGGATGAAAGATGATGGATGAATGTGATAATTAATAAAGTTTTGAATATGTATAATTTTTCAGAAATTTATATTGAAATATATTGATTGAAAATGTATTGAAACTATATTGAAACTGTTTTAAAATGAAGTCACGTTAGATGTTGTATTAAAACGATTTGCTTTTCAGAAAGATTTGAATTTATCTAGTAATGTATTAGGAATATTAATTGAAGCTGATGGACTGTTGAAGTTTAAACCAGAGTTACATTTTAGATACTGTGGTTGGAAATATTGAATTTTAGATGCATGAGGGTAATTTGTTTCTTGTTATATATTGTTATCAATTTTATTAATGTTTATAATGTTTAGTAATTGTATGTTACTGTTTAAAAGGCGACAAGTTATATTTGGATAAAAATGTTGGATTTTATGAGAAGATTGAAGATGTAATGGTAAAAGTTCAGATTGAATTTTTGTTTGACCTTTGTAAATTCAGAGCGAATTTTGGAAATTGTAGGGATTTGTTAACTGGTTAAATTTTTCTTTCCCATGAGTGACAAGTGGGGGCTTTGTTATCTATTCAACCGTTTTTACTTGTCACTTATGGCTAATATGGGTTTAAAACTTTACGTAAACTTATATTGATTTAATAGCTTTCCTTTTTACATTTTAATGCTTATAGAACTTCTTTATTTTAAAAGCAATACCTTCATCACCTGGAATATAATGTTAATTGTTTCCTATAACGTAAATTAATTAAAAAGAACTGACATTAAATTTAAAGTGTTTCATAGATGGCGTTAGCCGTTCCGTAGTCGGCTATTCTCGGATCTACCCTTTTTGTAAAATGGAATCGTCCAGTTCAAAGATATAAATTGCGTTTCCCTAATCAATTGCCGCGCTCTCTCTTTTCTGTTCATTTCTTTAAAGTTATCATTATGATTTTAATATGTTTGAGTTTAAGTTACAGTAAGATATTTAGTTTGAGTTTTACGATGTTTTTAAAAAACGGTTTTAGCTATGATTTAAATTTAAGCTGTTTTGAAAAGCTCCAGGTGTATTGAAGTTAATCCGGTTTTAACCAAAGTTATTTTTAATGATTCACTTAGCTATTTTAAACAAGGTTGGCTCTGAATATTTTTCAACTTAAATCTGTATTTTTATAAAGTAATTGAATGAAATAGAATTCAAATAAAGAACTGTCGTCAACAATATCTGACTTTTCTACGAATTCAACATACAGTTTTGTAACAGGTATCTTCCACAGCACATTTACAGTTCCTCTGCTGATAGCAGTACAAGTGTATATCAGACCTGTATTGATACAGGCTAAGAGATATGCCAATAAGAGATATGCCAGGCTAATGCCAATAATAATTGAATGAGGAATTAAAGTTACATTTGAGAAACCTCACAAACAGCTCATATATTTGTGCATGAAATAAAAAATATATTTAAAGAAGTATAATATATTCAAGAGTCTCTTCAAGGCTCGCAGCGTTCCTAAAATTTTCGCACTATGCTACCAGTATTTTAAATCGCAAATCTTCGTGCCAGGTTCCTTTAACATCTACAGTAGAATTTTACTATAAATATTATTGTTTTAAAATTGTGGTAGGAAAATGTGAAAATTTCAGGTACTCTGCGAGCCCTGTCTAAATATCAAGAGTCACTAAATAGACATATTTAAAGTCATTTCACTATCTTAATTTGTAAGAATACTTAAAGTATCTTCAAAACCTGAATAGGTAAGACTTTTTTAGCGTTTCAACAATTAAAAAGAAGATTGATAATTACGCTATTTTCTATTTCGATTTACATGTTAATTTGAGAGGTTTTCGCAATTTCATATGTAGCAGCGCCTCTATTGAAAAAAAATATTAATTTTTTTTTAAAGTTACAATATAGAAAATGTATGAATTTAATTTTAAACATGTCAATTATTACATAGTTTTATTTATTACAGTTACTGAATAACTTATTTATGGTTTTGCATTTTGGACTTTATCCTTTTGAAAGTATATACTATCAAAATCTATACGCAAAAGCATTTTTTAAATAATAAGTTATTTTAAATACACTGCTCAAAACAATTAAAGGATATTTGAAGTTTTATATAAAATAAAGATATAAACGAAATTTTTTTTGCCGAAATTAGAAGAGAATCACAAATGCAAATTTTTCTGGTTTTCAAAATGTGGAGTATGCAAATTTTGAGTTCGACGTCAAAAACGTCGCTTCAGCGGCAGCGAATGAAATTTGACTTTCAACTGGATAAAAGAGAATGAAGACAAGGATGATCGGCATTCAGTGATTGCTTTGTTTCGATTAATACGATGTCTCAGCGAAGTCATTTGACAGATTCAGAAGCTTTGAGAGTTGTTGGTAGGTTAGAAGGGGGCCAAACTCAAGCCGAAGTAGCGCAAGCCATTGGAGTGTCACAAAGTGTCATTTCCAGGATCTGGAACCGTTTTTTGGAGAGTGGATATGCAGGCCGAAGACCAGGGCAAGGTCGTAGACGGGCAACAACGCCCAATGAAGATCGGTATTTAGCGTTAACAGCTCGGAGACACCGAACCATGAACGCTACTCTTCTCCAACACCTTCGCTCGGCTACAGGCACCACGATTTCAACTCAGACTGTCCGAAACCGGCTCCATGCTGTAGGTCTGTATGCTCGCCGACCGATGGTATGTGTTAGATTAACATCAAGGCATCGTCGCGACCGCAGGGAGTGGGCAACCGAGCATGTCAACTGGAGGAGAAATGAATGGAGCAATATTCTGTTTTCTGACGAGTCCCGTTTTTCTGTGCATCCGGATAATAGGCGTATTTTCATCTGGAGGGACCGTGGCAGTAGAAATAATCCTGCATTCGTGCACGAAAGAGTCAGATTTGGCGGTGGAGGAGTGTTGGTGTATGGTGGCATCTCCATTGACGGCCGCACTGACCTCTACATCATTCGAGATGGAGCTCTGACTGGTCGCCGATATAGGGATGAGATCCTCAGACCTATTGTAGTCCCTTACGCTGCAGCAATCGGAGATAACGTCATTTTAATGGACGATAACTGCAGGTCACCTCGTGCAAACCTGGTGGAGGATTTCCTTTTCGAGGAAGGAATCGTTCGAATGGAATGGCCAGCGTGTTCTCCAGACATGAATCCAATCGATCACGTTTGGGACGCTCTAGGAAGACGGGTTTCTGGCCGCCAACAGCCCCCACAAACTCTCCAAGAACTGGAAAGAGCTCTTCTGGAAGAGTGGGGCAGGATACCCCAACTCGTCATTAATAGCCTCATTGAGTCCATGCCTCAAAGGTGTTCAACGTTGCTGGCCGCCCGTAGAAACCATACCCCCTACTGAAAATGATTTTCTTTGAAGAAAACACCTTTTCTTATTCTTTTTTTCTCATATGCACAAATTGTGTTTTTTTCCTTTAGTACACAAATGCGCAATAAAATGCATTTTTTTCTGCCAAACATGTGTAATTTATTCTCATATAACCTACTATGTCTGTCGACCATGTATCAATCAGCTAAACAGTTTATCAGATACAAAATCCACCTAAAACTGCAATATCCTTTAATTGTTTTGAGCAGTGTATTACACATTTTAAAGAGAATGAAATAATTCCCGATCTCTGTAGAATAATTAGGTCATACGCGAAATGCATTCAAGAAGAATTCCTAAACCTACATTCAGCTTTTTTTTTTTTTTTTTTTTTTTTTATCTTTGCGGAATATATTAATTTAGTTCTTCATAACAATCAGAAAATTACTTAATAGTTGCATTTTTTTCTAATTTTTGCATTTCTCGATTTACTTCAATGAATAAATTATTTTTTATAATAAGCAATATCTAGAAATGCAGTTAAATTTTCTATTAGAATACATTTTGGCTATACAATTAAAAATTTCTAATGAAAATAATTTCTCTAATACGAGTATAAGGAGAAATTAAAGAGGAAAATATTTTAATTAGATTATAATTTAAAAAATAGTTTCACTTTAAAATTTCGAGTTTGCCAAAGACAATTAAAAGTACCAAAAAGAAAAATTTAATTCTGATAATTAAATATTGAAATAAGAAATGGAAAATTAATAATAGGAAAAAAGTAAAACGCTATTATGAGGAAAAATAATTGTTATGAAAAAGATCTAAAAAATAATGTAAGACATTTGATTTTCAATTATTTTTAATAAACTTTCAATTTTAATACTAGAGATTTTTAGGAATATGTATGTTTTACAGCGTTTTTTATTTTCTTAAATTTTTCCCAATTGTATACGTTGGATTTTTGATTGAAAAGTACCTATTTATTAGTACATTCGGAAAAATGTTCACCGTAATATGCAAAACAAATATAAAACTGTAATTGAAATTCTAAAATACAAATGAGTATTCTTGCAATTATCAAAATCTGAAAAAAATGATCTAAATAGAAATATACTGTAAAATACACTACATTGCGTTAAGAAATTATAAGACCACTTTGATTTTGAATATTATGAAGTAAATAAAGGTTATAATTATAGTCTAAACATATTAGATATCAAAATACAATATATTTATTAAAATTAGTTTGCAATAACTTTGAATAATATAATAAATATGTATGTTAACAAAAATATAAGCAATGATTGAAAAATACACTGTTAATAAATTATAAGACCACTTGTCTAAAAATAAAAATAATATGTAAATTAATACGATATTGGTCGTCCATTTTTCCTTATAACCTCAAACACTCTGTTTTTCATAGAAGTAACCAGGTGATTAAGTACAGATTCAGAAATGTTGTGCTATTCTTTTACAATGGCTACTTCTAGTTCATTGGCAGATAAAACCTTTTTATTATTAGCATAAACTTTGCGACTTAATGCGTGCCAAAAACTTTCCATAGTGTTCAAGTTTGGACTTCGGCTTGTCTATGACAAAACATGATTTTTATATTTTTTAAGCCATTGCTGGTTAGATTTAGCACATGGCAAGAAGCATTGTCCTGATGAAACATCCAGTCAGCACCACCTAAAAAATGTCCAAACGGTATCAAATGATCATGTAACATAGCCTAATATTTCGCAGAGCTCACACGTCCCGAAATTCGGGTTAAATCGCAAAATCCATCATGTCTAAAAGCTCCCCAAACCATTACTGATCCTCCTTCCATTTGTCGAATGAAGCATTGTTTCACTTCCTTCCATGTCAATAGTGTTTATAACTATTTCGACCGTCAAGATTATTTTTTTTTCGTCTGAAAATATCACTTGTTTCCATTTCTTCTCATATGACATGACATTTTTAGCCCATCTCAGTCTTTTTTCTTTATGACGTTTCATTAGCCTCTGTTTTTTCAACAGTTTCATACATTTTGCATTACTATTTGATTTCAGACTCTTCCAAACTGTTACGTGTGAAGTTCTTTTACTGAAACGGTTCGAAATTTCCCGAGATGAAAGACCTTTTTGAGTTGATTGTAAAAATCGTTTTTCTTCCAGATCGTTTAATTTTATTTGAATCTTTTTTCTAATTATTTCATTGTGAATGGCACTTTTAGAACGCTTCATTAACCTCGTTCTGATTTACCAGCACCCTTATAAAACCAATTTTTTTTCTTCTGTCGCAGACAATTCTTTACCCAGCGGCATCTTCAAATATATCGTAAATAACACTATCTAAACCTGCACCTTTGCTTCTCGGGAATACCTTCACGATATATAAATGCGTACGTTTTATAATGATTCTGATGTAACGTATAATATGCTAATTTCCTCTGGTGGTCTTATAATTTCTTAACTTTCACCTTATTTAAGTTTTAAAAAAAATTGAAGCTTTTAACAAAATGTAACTTAAATTTTAATGTAGCAAGTATAATATAAAACGTTCTACGATCATTTTTAAATATACACGCTAAAAAATTGCATATTGTATCTTCTTCTTCAGAAGTGTACCAATTCGTTAGTGGTCTTATAATTTCTCAACACACTGTAGCGCTATTATATGTCACTTTGTTTCATAATGAAAAAATAAGTTCCATCTACTTTCAGAAAAATTCGTCAATTTACAATAAATGATTCCTCATTTTTAACAAATAATTTACGCATTTCTAGCACACATGTGTTTTATTAATACTAAAATTCGAATTTATTTAAAAAATGAAAAACCAAAAAATCTATACCATAAGATTTCTAATTTAATTAAAAAAGGAAAAAGTTTTCGAATTTAAAAATGGATACCTCGCTCAGAAATACTTTCTTCATGTCACGGAAATTACCCTGGTAGCTCCGCTTCCAGGGTTTTCCCGTTAATTGACGAATATCCGTTTATTTCTTCACCGTTAAAAGAGGTATAATATACGTGAATTGAAGAAAGTGGGGTAAAGTAAAAGTTCCTGGCCTGGAAGAGAACCAGCTATCTTAGCACTACGAGACGAGTACATTAACCGTTGGACAACAATTGCACAGTAGTACTACCATTCCAGTAGTAGTTCTTTGAAGTAAATACGTTTATTTCAAATGGGTATGGCTTGATTATTTTTTTTTTATAAACTTTTAATTTTGAAGAGAATTTCAGGAAGATATCGTCTTCAAAGAGATTTTGTCCGGGGTTTTATATTTTAGTATTAGTATATTATAAAAATATGAATTATAATAATTTTAAGTTAACTGCTAGATGTAAAATATGAATATTATATTTTTATCCGAGAAGAACTTTTTTTTGAGTAGATCGATTTTTTCCATTTAATATTTAAATTAAAATGCCTTTTTAATGTGTCCATTTAAAATATATTTTAAATGCGAATATTTTTTTATAAACAACTTTATAAATTCAAATTTATTTATCTTTATTCAACTTATTCAACTTTAAAAAATAAATTGTGAGTATTTTTGAATGAATGAGAAAAGAAATTGTTAACAATTGTTTTATAATCTGCTAATCCTACTCGTAAAATATTAAAACCCCAGACACAATCACTTTAAAGACGAAATCTTCCCGAAATTAACTTCAAAATTTAAAGCTTTTTAAAGAACTTAATCAACCCATAGACATATGAAGCAATCATGTTTACTTCAAAGTACTTCGTTTCTGTGCAACTGTAGTCCAATGGTTAACGTACTCGTCTCGTACTGCTAAGATAGGTAGTTCGATTCCAGGCCGGGAGCTTTTACTTTTACCCCACTTTCTTCAATTCACGTATATTTTACCTCCTGGTAACGGAGAAGAAATAAACGGGTATTCGTCAATTAAAGGAAAAAACCTGGAAGAAGTTCTGCCAGTGTAATTTCCGTGATATGAAGAAAATATTTCCGAGAGTGCAAAAACCCTCTTTTAACAACTTTACATGCATCAATAACCATAAATGTAACTCACTATCATTATTATATTTATAAAATTGTAATACGCATGTAAACTAACATTTTGTAGACAAATAAAAAACACCTTCTTCTAGACAACATCTTCATAATTTTTTAATACCATAGTTATATTGAGTTTTCGGATTTAATGTTTTTGTATTGTATCTTGGAAGACGCAATGTCTCTTCGAAATTTCTCTTTTGTTAAAATAAAGTTTTCCAGTATAAAATGACACATGAATTTTAAAAGAAATATCTCAATCATTTTATTATCTTTTTGACTTGTTTTGAATAATTATTTTAAAATCTTTTATCGTATGAAACGATGAAGTTTGGTGACAAAATTCTGGTGGTGTTGGGAAGTGTTAAAATGTTGCATAATTCATGCGTGGGTCGTGATTTGTATTTCTCTTTCTGATTATGGCTGATTCTTAGATGACTCCTTAGAATTACAGGGTGCGTGAGGTATTTGAGATCACGTGTTATAGGTGAAATATCTCACTGTATATCATACTTACAAAACTTTTTCTGTTACATGTAAATATGTTAGATCTAGACTAATTGAGGAAATGAAGAGGCATGCTGCCATTGTCTCATTGGTTGAATAACACTTCAATTTAGATATTGCACATTCTTGAAGCTCGCCTGGTCAGTCGTCTTTAATATAAGGAGAGAACTGAAATTTGTCAGGTTTCATGTGGCAAACGCTTCATGCAGTAAAAGGCATTGCCAGTAATATAAAATCATTAAAACACTAAAATTCGTTAGCCAAGTCGATGAAAATCTGACAAAGTCGATGAGGGCACTCTCTTCGGAGATGACGGTTGATGAGGCCACAATCTGATGTGTAATTCATGAGAACCGTCGTTGGAGGTCGTAAATGATGAGAAGAGTAAACTTATTACCTGAGAGAACCAGAGCCATCTGCCTGACCAAAGACAAGCGCCTCGTTAACAGGCTGAATCATCGAGAGGAGCCAGGAATTCTCTTGTTTCTTTTTAATGAAAAAAACTTTGCCCAGGTCAAGAAAGTGAACCGCAAAAAGGTCGGTGATGGTGTAAAATCCTCGAAGAGGTTCTGAGAGACGTGTACAGAAAATATCCAGACTCACTGATGATTCTGGGGGATCCTGAGAAGCAATGACGGTCTGATGCTTCCACATTTCTTTCTCAAGGTGCCAGAGTCAACGCCGTTGCTTACACCGAGGTGTTAAAGCACTAAATTACTTCTGTAACACGTGGGATACAGTACGTTTTTTAACAAAAATCTGCACTATCCCATATTGTCGATACAAATAAAAATGGACGACCAAAGAATTCACGATAACCATCCTCAATTTATTGGCCCCACAGCTACCCAGATATTAAACCGAATGACCTATTACGTATGTGGAGTATTTGAGAGGTCCTTCAATAGTCATCCACACACCAATTTTATTGCTCTAAGGCAGCCGTTGTGTATGCAGGGGCCAGGGCCGAAACTAGCCTTTTTTGCACCCTGGGAAAACATGGATTTTGGCGCCCCCCTCCTCCTCTTCCACAAAGTATATTTACAAAGAGAATTTTACTAATTTTATAATAGACGACTTATTTTAAAATTCTAAATATGTAATAATAAAATATGTAATACTGAACTATGTAATCTACAGTGGCGGATCCAAAGGGGACGTCCCTCTGAACATCAACAAAAATATTCTAAATATCATTTTTAAAATGACATATTCAGTAGAGTCCCGATTATCCGAGTCCCGCCTAACTGAGTTTCCGCTTTCACCGAATTATTTTCTTCTGATGGACTGATGACTTCCATTATTATGAAACAGCCGTTATAAATGAAGTGTTAAAAAAAAATTATGGCCATTTTTTTCCCCCATTCGGACCAGAAAATCAGAGTTCTAACTTTTTACGGCTGCTCTTTCATCTTCACCTAACACTTAATTTATAATGACTGTTTCATAATAATGGAAGCCATCAGTCCATCAGAAGAAAATGATACTTTCCAAAGGTATAATCCTTCATTTGGCGCCCGGGGTATATGCCCCCTCTGCCCCCCCTTATTTTAGGCCCTGGCAGGGGCAAATATTCCCAACATTCATTTGCCCATTACCAGCAGTCAGTTTTAACAGCCTGTAGAGGCGGTTATTACGACTGGTAGTGATTTCAATAAATGATGTCATCCAGTGTGTATGTGGTCACCTGTACGAAACATTAAAATTAAAAAAAAAGTTCTATCTCTAGTGTATTTTCCTGTTTGAAAGCAAGCGTTGATTTGTTTTCAAATACCTGAAGCACCTTGTATCATTGGCTAAGAACAAACACTAACAGCCATAAAGCGTTCTACTTTAGCAATTTTCAAAAGCAAATGGGTATGCTATTAACCCTTTCTCTACTGACGGTACTTATAAGTACCATTAAAATAACTTGTTATAAAAATCGTTTAATACATCAATTAATTGTAATACACTTAGAATGAGTTATAGCTACATTTATTTATCATGTTCCAAAAGCATTATTGGTTACACAAAAGAAAAATATTTTTAAAAGGATGATTTCTTTTGCCTTTGCATCTTTTCAGCTTTCTTGGCGTTGGGAGAGGGGGGAGGGGATTTTTCAATTTGGAAATATTTATATCTTTCTATTGTAAAAACATTATATTTGTACATTTTCTAATTCTATAAAATACTAAGAAAAATATTTAAAATAAAAGATTTGAGCGGGGTTATAAATATTGCACAAAATCTCTATAAATTCAAATTTAATTAATCCTTCTAAATCGTTCAATCCTTCTAAAATCCATCTAAAATTTATAAAATGATTATGTAAATCTTCTAATATAGTTTCAAAAATTCACGAAAAATGCTTTAGAAGATACAATTTTCATGAATTCATAATTCAGTAGATAAAGAGTTAAAGAACATTGTAAAATATTTAGGAGCAAAATATATTGGTAAAAATATTTTTTCGTACAAGAACCAAACATCTTAGTTTCTCACTTCGCTTTTAATATTTAAACGTGATGCATAAACTAATTTAATGATAGCGTCCAGTATTTTTATTTTTTATACGGTGGGTTTTTTGTTATAAAGGAATAATTTCATTCAAAATGTTATGAAAATGAAAAACGAAAAGACAATCCAATTTCTAACCAAACGCGGATTAGATGCAGAGAGTAAAAAAAAAATGAGGCTGATCTGAGAACAAGGATTATTACTAAAGCATGGAATCGAGTGGTGAAAAATGTAAATATGGACATATACTTTTAAAAGGCAAGGTCATGGCGGAAAGACATTTTGATCGGTAATGATTGACGTTTTTTGGTACAATTTGCAGCGTTTTTTCTAAAACTAGATAGTGCCCGTCAAGATTTGACGGTAATTAACTTGAATGTTTCATTAGAAAAAATTCTTGAATGTTTAATTAGCTGCTTTTAAATTAATTATTGAATGACGAATTACGTGACGAATTTCTATATTACATAAGTGATTCCTATTTCTTTAAGGCACTAGATGTTGCTGTCAGTCTAACCTTTTCAATGAAGTGAAAGAATTTTAAGTTAATAATTTACAACCAATTATGCTTGCTTTTTATCAGAAATTTACCTAAAAATACCTGGTAGAGAATTTATTTTTACATACTACGGGCTCCTTTTTTTTTTTTTTGAAAAAAAAATAACAATATTTATTTTTAATTAATTATTTATTTTTTTAAACTACATGGCCATTAAAAGCTACCATGATTTTTTTTTTTTTTTTTACCTGTCTCCTGCTCTAAAAACCTAAATATGAAACTTGATGCAACTAACGATTTATAATATATATTTTGTATTACTTGGATTTTATTTTACATTTTTATACGTTTTTTTTTTTTAAATATTAAACCTGGATATCAAGGTAATTTCTATTATAGCTCCTTCACGAATATTTTTCTTTCTTCCCATTTTAACTTTTACGCAAATGAATGACAAACTTTTTTTTCTGACACAAACTCTTATATATTCTTGATAATGGTCAGAAAATATAACGGAAATTGTAGATAAGCTCAATTTGTTTAATTGATAATTACACTCAAAATATTTTAGTTTAAATATTTTATATATAAAATAATTAATTTTCCAAAATAGTATTGAGTGTTAAACTTTATTTAATTATAAAGCATTCATACAATAACAATAATAAAATAAAAATCCTATAACTTATCTTCGTAATAAAATATATCAGTATTAAAAAGAATTATCGACAAAAATATTACACATATTGCCAAGCTTGGGTTCGAACCTGCGTCCCCTACAATAATTCAGAGCTTTAAACTGTTGCTTTAACCATCTACGGTAGCAGGGACGCACATTTCTTCCTTGTAAATTGAAGAGATTCGAAAAACAGTTGACGCATACGTAACTGTCTCGAGTTTGAGTCCTGACCTTACAGAAATAGTTTTGCGTTTTAATATTTGATACCTTTTATTTTTTTTATTTATTAATTTTTTTTTAAGAAAAAGAAGGTACAACTTAACATGCTAGTTTTCCAATCTTCGTGTGTAACTATTGACAATTCATAAGACGGATCACCACCCATAACTTTTAGTCTCAAATCACTGTATTTATCTTCTGTGTGTAATATGACCAAAAATATGACACCCCCGAAATAAACCGTATATAGTCCTTAATATCGATAGAATAGATTTTAGAATTGTTAATAATGCTGAAAAAGCCAAATAATATTAACTTTGTGAAAGAAAGAAAAGTTTGTTTACAGTAAGATTGAATAGCAGACGAACATAAAACAACTTCTACCTGTGATGTGATAGTTCAACTGAGCGAGCATCTTTGCGCATGTGCAGCGCGTCACTCCAAAGGCAGACTTGTACTGATATACTGCGCATGCGCAACTGTAGAATTTTAATTTAAAATTACGGCTAATTAATAAAATATTTGAACAAACGAATGTACGATAACAAATCTGGGGCCAAATATCTTTCATTTAAAAAAAGATTGGTGTAATTTGATGCAGTAGTTTCTTCTCGCGAACTGTCGAAAGAAAACGCTTAGCGTTTTAAATATATAGATACAACTTAAAAGTCGCAAACGTTGTAAGCGCCATTATATTGCTTTAGTGTTTTTCATAGATTATCAGGCGATTTTTGAAAAATATAGATTATTTTAATCATGTCTCTAAAAACGTTCCAAGCAATAAAATATATTGTGAATTGCGGAATTCCACATTTCAATCGCTTCTAAAATTTTCAGGCTTTACTCATTACGAAATTCAGCAAATTGTCAGTAGAACAATTTCTTTTAATTAGAGTGCAACCCGCATTATAGAATTGAAGCTCAATGTTGTGGATTTTTAGTACAATATGTACCATCATCTTACGGAATCTATTTTTTTATTGGTGGGAAAATAAATAACTATACATTTTGTAAATTTGAGTTTCGTGAACAAAATAATAGTATAAGATTTGTTATAACACAGGTTTTGTTAACAAAGTTATGTTTATTTATATGTTTTCCAATAATCTAATCGATTTGAGATGTTTGGGTTTCATCGATTTGAGATGTTTGGGTTTTTTTTTAAATACCTCATTTGTTAAGTCTTTTGTGACAGAAATATTTTGCATTTTAATTGAAGCTTTAAGGGGGTCCGGGACACATTTTCAAATGATTTTTATTTATTGAGTTAAAGTTCTAAATTTTTTTTGTGATAGTTAGCCATAACATTTGTAAATAAAATCGCATGATAAAACTTCTCACTTTTTTTAAATTTAAAATTTAAAATTTATTTAAAAAGTGGGATAATTTAAAATCGTTATAACTCGAAATATTATTAATATAATGTAATGTTTTTTTCATTTAAATAAACAGAAATATATAACTTTTAATTTGGATTCAGCATTTTTAAAAATATTAATTAAAAAAAAATTTAAATATTTTAACGAAAAAATGAAAAAAAAAGAGTTACAACTTAAAAAAAAATTCGTATTTTCAAAGGTTATTTTTTTCAAATACGCTGAAAGAAAATTAAAGTAAAACAATTGAAAAAGTCATGTTCCAAGTTTGAAGTGTTTATCTATAACGGTTCTTGAGTTATAACGATTTAAATACGAGAAATGGTGAAAAAAACCACCATGAAGAAAAACGCATTTTTACAAGTTGTTTCCACGACAACCATTGCTTGAAAGCTAGATTTTGAAAACAAACCCAAACGAAAAAAAATAATATTTCCTATTCCAATTAAGATAGAAACATGATTTAAACATCATTTTAAGCAGAAAAAAACAGAGTAATTTTTAATGCAATAAAAGATTTTTTTAAAAAAAATGAAGATTTTTGCGTCCCGGCCCCTCTTAATCAAAAACATTTCATAAATATGTTGAATATAGTAACGTTAATAATTAGGAACACAAAAAAGGACATTTCAGTTAATTTTAATTATATAAAACGAATTAAACATGTATTTGCACAACAAATGATGATGTATGATTGTTCCACACATTTCTAATTATAAAGGAACTTAAATTTACTCAGTTATTCACATATTTTCATAATGATATTCAAAATATCTTTTTACGAAAAAATGTAAAATTTTATGGGTGACGTGAAGTCCCTAAAATTTTATGTCACGAACATAATATTTGACATGACATTATATCGAAATTCTTACTCAAAATTATTTCAATTTATGCGTAGATAAATTGTTTAAATATGCCGATGCTTACACGGTAGATATATTTACGGAAGGAAAATTCATTTTCTAAAGTTCCATTATGCATCGGGAATATGGAACATTAATTTTCTACTGTTAATCCCGAAGTGGTAAATTCAAGTTCAAAACATTCCAAGTCATAAGACAGGTGTAAATATTTCAGTAAAGCTGTAACAAAATCTAATTATGCTTGAAACTAAATTAAACATGGGGAATTTTAATTTACATCTTTAATGTACAAAATCGATTTTACAGCTTGTGAATTGCAATAAATTTTGTCGTGATGTTTTTAATTAAAAGTCTCACTGCATTGTTAGGATTCGTTTCAATCATTATAAAATTGTTAAATAGCTTTAAAAACAGCTATACACAGGTTGTAAAAAAACACGTAATACTCATTTGTAGCGGGTGAAAAAAAACTACTAGATAAGCACAAATAAGCTGACAATGCATGCTCGGAATTCGAGTGGTAAAGTGCCAGAGATCGGTACCTGCTGTGATATTAAATGATGATAAACAAGGATGGCAGAGTATGAATGAAAGGAACGGCTGCTTCAAGATTGATATTCTACTCAACATAGTATAACATCAGTTATTTATGTATATTGTGGAGAAAACCGTATATTTAACTTTCTCCATAAACACCCTAAAAGACGTGAGCCAATGAAATTAGAGATGTGGTGTTAAAACAAAATGAGATCTACCCTTGCGTTGTGAAAGTGTTTCAGGCCGTCGGATGTCCTTTGCAGGAATGTCACTAAACATCCGCTAGTGTGCAATATACCTGATACAATAAAAAAAATCTGAAAAGAACGAATTAAATTAAAAAGGAAATTAAAGGAAAGGAACTATTTTAATTCTAGATGTATTGCTTAAATGAAGTTCTTAACACCTTAAAAGTTTTTGAGGAGCACCGTTCGCTCAGAAAGTGTTTGCTTACGTCTGTCTTACTAAAAGCTTTTGAACACCACTAATTGTTAACTAAAAATTTTGCTTTAGTTATTGGCATATATTTTCGATTATATAAGGGAAAGGGATATATATTAGTATGAAAACAGTAGTATTTTCTCCCTATTTTTAGTTTATTTTGTGCCAAAAAATATTACACTGTTAACGCGTTAATAAACTCAATTTTCTAACAGAAATAAATTTCAAAACTAAATACTAAAAAGAAAAAGTGAATCGGACACTCTAATAATAGACAAACACATAAATTAAAATTTAAATACAAGGGTATTTAACATCTCAACAAATACATGACTTATGGCCGAATGACTTATATATCGCGGCCAAAAGGAGTTAAGGTCATTTGTAAACAAACAATGTCGCACCCTAAATGACCCGCCGCTAGTTGCGGCAGCTATGGCCGAACCGCTAATGTTTCGGCGTTGAGAGAACTGTAGCATTTACTTTGCCGGGCAACTCTTCAGGGGCGGTTTTCGGCAAAAATATAATGGCCCGTCATTGTCTAGAAAGTAGAGAGCTAATATCACCTAACCCGAATATTTAATTAAAGAGAGGAAATGTATTTTTCTCTTCATTTCTTTCAAAGTAAGTTTAATTATTTTAAATCAGGGTTTTAGTAAAAATATAAATATGTCGGGAAATTTATATTTGAAGCAGTAAAATAGATTACATATTTTTATTTAGTTTGAAAATATTTTATAAAAATCAAAAATTGTCCCCAAAATGTACATGGGCGTTTTCCGGCAAAAATGTAATGGTCTGCCATTGTCCAGAAAGTAGAGGGCTAATATCGCCTAATTCTAATATTTAATTAAAGAGAGGAAATGTATTTTTCTCTTCATTTCTTTCAAAGTAAGTTTAATTATGTTAAATCTGGGTTTTAGTAAAATTATAAATATGTCGTGAGATTTATATTTAAAGCAGTGAAATAGATTACATATTTTTATTTAGTTTGAAAATATTTTATAAAAATCAAAAATTGTTCCCAAAATGTACATGTACATTTTGGGGGCACATGCATTTTCTTCACTGGCGCCCATTTACACACATTACTCATAAAAAAATAACTGAAAGAAAATCGCTTCCATGGTCAGGCTTTCAAATTTTATATCTTTCCGTTAAAAAATGAATTTGTAAATGTGTCAAAACATTTTGCGTTTGTTGAGCAGAACAGTTGATGAACAACTGTTTCGAGGGGGTGTTCAAGGCCACAGCCAATGATACATAGGGGTCAAGATTTCGCTGTGTCATGATTTCAAATCACTTTCACTTGTCACTGTTGTTTGGCTAAGAAAGACAGGACGACTGTTTCGTTTCCGTTTATTTCGAGTTCTGACACGGTTTGTACGGATGTCTGCGGTGGGAATAGAATTTAAAATATTGTAAGTCTGAATATTTTGATTGCCTTTTCATTAAATCAGTTTAATTAGAAATGTTTCTGTACCATTATATTATATACTCATTTTTATAAAAAAATTATATAACTAAGTATGTGAAGTTAAATGTTAACATTATTAGTTGTTATTTTATAAATGATACGACGTAAAATGTTAGAATTTGCGATTTAACTCCAATTTTTAAAGGTATTTTTGTTTAAGCAAATGCAGGATAATATCTGTTTTTTATTTATTATTCTTTGAAAATTTTCATTTAGTACTTTCATTGAATATATTCTATTTTAAGAATTTTTTCTCTATTATTGAGGCTGTATAAAGTAATTTTAAAAATTGCGAATTATTTATATCACTTTCATAATTCCTCTAGTTTATTTAAAATAAATTGATTTAATGTCATAATCGTTTTTTTAGATGTGACTTTGAAAAAAAAGATTTTTTTTTCTTTTCCTCTGATATCGGATTATAATTTGTCCTCAGAGAAAATGTCATCAAATTAAACAAGTGAATAATTTTATTACAATAGAAGAAAAATTTGAGCGAGAAAAAAGTATATAGAAAAAGACGAATATTTAAGATATTTTGAAATATCTGAAAATAATTTTCAGAAAAAAAGGTTGGAATACATATTTTAACCTTTTTTTTTTAATTATAATTATTATAATTTAAAAATTTAATTATTCAACTTTAATAGGAAAATCTAATGTTACCTAATATTAAACAATATTTAAAAAATTATGAGAAGGATAAATTACTATTTTTTTATGTCATTCGGGACATATATAAATGTAAAACGGCATTTTTTAATTTCTTTATTTTTTAATAATACTTATGTGAAAATCTGTGTTTGTTAAATGAAAATGGTTCAGAAATATTTCACTTGTTCCTCTATTCTGATTGAATAAGGTTTTAATGAATGGGCATCAAATTTTGGCAACGGACTTACAATAAGTGTAAAAAAATAAATAAAATCACAAACATATTTAATTTTAATAAAACATACATAACATACGTTAATATTATATACACTATTTAGACACAAATTCAAAAATTGTTCTATAAAGAATACTTGTTGGCAGATTGTTTATGTAATAAAGTGTTATTGCATGAAAAATAATATATTGATAATAATTTAGATTAACTTAAAAAATGATAATTTACTTATCTTGAACTTTTTCGAAAATTTTTCACACGCAATGCTTGGCATAGCGAATTAACTAATTAGTTTATATTTTCAATTAATAATTTTAAATATATATGAAATGAAACTATTTGAAAATCATATTATTACATATAAAATTGAATAAATAAAGAAATTAATAAATTCACTATGTCAAGTATTGTGTTTTGGAATAAAAAAAAATTAAGATAAGTAAATTTATACTTTTTTTCAAAGTGTACTAAATGATTATTAATATATTAGTTTTTCATGTAAAAACACTTTATCGTTTAAACATTTTTTCAACAAGTATTTTTTATATAACAAATTTTGAATTTATGCTTAATTAATCTTTATGGCAGGATAGTGGCAGGCTTTTGAGTAGTTTACGTTTAAAAAAAAATCACAAAAGTCTTTTTTGTTGGCAGCTTTGGGCTAGATTTAATTCTTGCAAACACAAATGGCTGGACTAGGGCGAGCTTCTGGCTATCCATTATTTTTAGTGGCCATTAAAAGAATAAAAACGGCCAGTTTGAGGCTATCCAGTATTATTGGTGAAAAGTTAGTGGCATGATTGTGGGCAACTTCTTGTATTTACGGCCAATTATCTTGTGGCCATATTATGTCCAGCGTGACACTTTTTTGACGGAGCCATAACGGCCAATGATAGCGGGCCTCAATCAAACACTTGGGGCCAAGGCTAACGTAGCCGTGAGCGGCCCTGGAGTTCTGTGTCTGTTGGGATATATTTAATGGCAAAAGTATTTCAGCAAAATGAGGGTGATTCATACAGCAAAGATTATATTTTAAACATAAACAAATTATATAATGAAGTTCTAAAATAAACCATGAAACAAAATACACATAAAAATTGATAAAAGATCACCACTAGTATTTACTTTGTTGAGATTGTTTTGAGATGTCATTTCGTATAATGGCAAAATTAATTAAATAATTTTAAATTTTCGTACAAAAATGTAATTAAATAAGTAAAAAAGATACGGAGGAAAATCAGTGCGACTTAGTTTCAGCTTTAGCATGTGAAAATGAAGATGAAAATTGTAAGGAAAATTAGTCAAAATAAGGTGCTTACCCATTCTTCACATATATGGTCACTAGTTGGAGGTATGCGTGCGCTTCCTTTTGTAAAATTTCATCCAACTCCGTATATGTTAGAGCTTGAAATTAATTAGGACTGATTAGGTTTCCGTGTGTAAATAGACCAACTGATGACGTTACTGTTCCGTATTTAAACTACATTTTGTGATAACTGAATATCAGCATCTATGGAATGGAAGTCTTAAAATTCAATATACAGAGTGTCCACTCCCAACGGTGTCCAGTGGCTAATTCCTAAGCCAAGTCATAGACATATAGTTCCAATTTATAAAAATGTTTTAAATGAGATAAAGAATATTTTATAAGCGATTTGGGTCAATAAAAACATTTTTTTACAAATTAAGAAATTTAAATTTTTATACGGTCGCACGGTCCGACTAAATATAACTTATAGTTATATTTAGTAAAAATTCCCTGTTACTTCCCTGTACACTGACAAGTAAGACAAAAATATCCCCATTACTCTACGATTAAAACTATATATATATCTGGCTAAATTATATTGTTGAGTTGTTATTGTAGAGTTGAGAATAAAATTAAAATTGTTATATAAATTTGAAATCTTTAATCATTCCTACATATTAATGCAAACTATACAATTTGCAATAAACATATAAGGAAAATTTTTCTTTGTTAAATAAAATGATGAAAATTAAGATCCTAAATTCTTTAAAAAATGGTGCATATCTTAAAATGTTATTAGATTAGCCTGCAAAAGTTGGGTTATGTCATGTTTTATAGTTTTGATAATTGATTCTTATGTATTCTCTACCATTGAAAGCGAAATTGACCTCCATTTTTTACCATCACGTAAAGATTTTTTGATATACTATAAAATACATGCGATTGTTGTGTTTTTAACATTTAAAAATTATTTTTTATGTATTTTTTACCGCTGAATTCGAAAATGATCGTCATTTTTATCCATCACGTCAGGTTTTTTCGCAAATTCTAAATTTCAAAGTTTAAAAGTTCAAAGTTAAAATTGAACCATCTCCCGCACTTCATCGGACCTTTTAGCTTTTTAGATGTAAGAATACCAGTATAGGCCAAAAAATTGAATAACTTACTTAAATAAAATTAAATAAAAAAAGTTTTTCATCTGTCATATAGTATCTGATTTTCGCGATATTTTAACTTTGACATTTACGATTTGCAAAAAAAATTCTAACGTGATGGTTAAAATTTAAGGTCATTTTCAGATTCCGTGCTAATAAGTAAATAAAAATAAGTTATCAAAAGGTAAAAAAAACACAGCGATCTCCTCTATTTTAAAGTATCTGATCTTTGTTATTTTTTTACTTTGAAAATTTATGATTTGCAAACAAATCCTGACATGAAGGTTCAAAATTAAGATAAATTTCGAACTCAGTACTAAAAAATACATAAATGTTAAAAAACGCAACCATCGCAGTCTTGTGTTATCTAATCCAAAACTTTTTCTTAAACTTCTTGGTGGTAATCTATCCGAACTTTTGTGTGTTATCCTGTAAAACAAGTATAAATGGTAACCACGAAAAATCATAATAATATTAGATTGCCATCGGATTTACGCCAGTATGTAAATTTTAATCTGAACGGAGTTAAAGTTCGAGTACAAATTTTGAACTGGAAAAAACGTGCATTGAAGTTAAATAAAAGCTTATAAAAATAATATAATTTTTGTTAAAAGAAATCATGAAAAGAAACAGTCTCAAATCCTTATAAAATAAAACATATATTAAAATACAGTTATTTTAGACAGTTTGAAACTTAATAAAATTTAACTCAATTGTAATACTTGTACTATTTTTTTCAAAGCACAAATGCACATGAAATAAGCTCTTCTAATACTTTAAGCTCTTGGTATATGACCCCTCAAAACAAAGCCAAACTCATTTGTGTTCAGGCGTAGAAAAGCGGTATAGGTCATACATTTTTAAAGTTTCATAACTCGGTCAATTTTCGTGTTATGTGAACGAGACTTTAATTTTCTTACTTGTCAGTGTAATAAGAAAATTTTACCAAATATAACTTATAGGACCGGGGAACAGCATAAAAATTTAAATTTTTGCAATTTTTATTAAAATGTTATTACTGACTCAAATCGCTTTAAAAATATTTCTTTATTTAATTAAAAACATTTTTGTACTTGGAACTATATGTCTATGACTAATGGTTAAGAATTAGCCATTGGACACCGTTGAGAGTGGACAACCTGTATCGGATCCTTTTGAAAGATTATGTTGATTCAATATTGGTTTGGAACAGTCAACAGGGATTATTGCTATTATATGTTTTTGCAATGACCCTTATAACTGTATCTTAGTAACTGTTGGGTAGATATGCACCAAAACTCTTATTTGATATTAATAACATAATGCATTGATCTCGTTTTAAATTTTAATACCCAGCAGGCGATGCTAAAGTACAGTGCTTATAGTACATATTTTGCATTCACCGAGCAGTGTAACTCTTAACTAAATTCTAAGAATAACACTATATTTCTATATTTGTGGATTTGTAACTGAACTACATGAGAACGTCCACGGCAGAAGAAAAAAAATTGCTGATTTTTTTTAAACGGAAATATAAGAGTGATACATCAATTTAAAGCTAAAGAGTTGAAGTATATGAATTTGTAAGTTTTAATTTCATAAGAGCAAGTGTTTACTGAAAATGAGCTGGATACTAGCAATTTAAAACTACATTTAGATTTGAGCTTAAAATACAACTTATTGAAATGTATGATTTTTTTACTTTTTAGAATTCAATAAAATTACTATGCGTTCAAATCAACGAAACATATCTTTAAGATCTACATAGATAAAATCTTTTAGATAATGTCTTTAATATATTTTTGGCTCTATTTAAACGTTAATACTTAAGAGTCACAAGAGTAACGGAAAACATACAAAAGTTTTAATTAAAAAAAACTACTTAAAATTTTTATCCAAAATTCTAATTCTCTGATTTCGAGGTATAAGACATATTTTACATTAAATATTTTGTTTATGATATGCATGGAATAGGCTCTGGGGAGTTGTCACAAGAGTAACAAACGTCTGTGTCACAAGAGTAACACATAATACTTTTGTGGATAGTTTGATATAAAACTGCGTTACAACCAAAACAAACAGAATGCTTAAGGTTTTGTTGTTTTTTCTCTGTTATTAGAGCAGTTCTTGAAATAGTTTTAGTTATAACTAAGGTTATTTTGTAAATTTTAAGGAAGATAAAATTTCTTTATTAGTGTTTTTTTAATGGGTGGATTTATTTTTATTCATTTTTGGTATTAAGTAAGATTATAAAATAATCATGACAAGTAATTAAAGATATAATAAAACAACTCAACTCGTGTCATTTTTGTGCGCTTGCTTTTGGTTTGAAGCACTTCGTCTTTGGTTAAATATTTTATAGGCTTTGTAAAGCTTCGTTTACTAAATTCTGCTGTATAACCTACAGAGGTTCTTATAGTAACTCTTATGGAAAGAATTCTGATAGTATATTTTAAAGGAAAGATTTTAATATTGCTTCTTATACACGACATTGTTTTAAGAGCAGGAAAAATTCTGCTAAGCGCCAAAAATTGTAGAGTAAAAATAAGAAAGAAATTGAATATGTTGTTGTGAAAAAGAATCAAAACAAACTATATTACGATAAGGTGAAGAAAAGTCTTAGAACCAGCAAAAGCTTCAGCAAGAAAATGGAAATATTAAGAAAAGGAAAAAGTAGAGAACTAGCTAACCTCAGACACTGTAACGGAAAAAAATCTAACTCCACAGCTTTGGAGAATTTTATGTCGATGAAGATTTAAGAAGAGGTCATTCTTTAGCTAAATCTAGGTTAGTTAAACGTGAAAAAGGTGACATAATTTCATCAATTCTAGGGGACATTTAATAAGAGTATGAGGTTTTTGTTAAAGAAGCTTTTCTATATTTAAAAATTGGAGATTCCTTTGCAGTTTAAAGCCTAGTTTCATAAAACAATAGAACATTACTCATCAGAATATCTCCATTTGTCGTTGTCACGAAAACATTCAAGCAATTCATAATGTAGTAACTGGTGCATTTCCTGCATTAAACATTATGGTGATGGATTTGATGACTTTGTCTGCCGAGATACATAATAATTAGAACTTAGGAATTCAGAATGTCTAATTTGCGGAGATAACATCGAAGGATTATTTGAAAGAGAAGTCAATAATACAGAACTTCTTATAGTTATTCTAAATAGCAAAACGTTGATAGACGTTTTGCTATTGACAAACCGTTTATCAACATCTTCTCAATACTGTTACTTTTTCAAAACGTTGATAAACGTTTTGAAAAAGCAACAGTTAAAGAAACATTTTCTGATTGTTTAAAAATTTTCGAAAGCAGCTAAATTCACTTCTGTAGCACACATTCATTGGAACTTGTACAAGGGATTCTTTTCGTAATGCCAAAAAAAAAAAAAAAAAAAAAAAACATTAAAAAAAAATAGTTATGCCAGTGGATTTTCTGGAAACTGTTTTATTTTCAGGCCAAGACGAAATTTTGGTATGAAATACTGCATTACTGGTCTAATCCACAAGCGACTGTATTTTCAGCTTTTTATTTAGTATGATCTCAATAAAGTAAAATCTTATGCTATTATTTTAGACAATGATCAACTCATAATCAATTTTTTGTAAATGCTTTCGTATGTAAAATTTCAACATCGCATCTTTAATGCAATTTGTATTTTCCTAAAATGTACCTGTTTTACTTATTTATATGTTGGTTATTCTTTCCAATTTAAACAAAAATATAACTATGCAAATATGCCTGCAATGAATCAGACTCCTTTCTCAATTAACTTAATTGGGCATTTTCTTTAAATACTCCTGGTATAGATGCTGTAGATTTATTTTGTGTTGTTGTATAATGATATATATGGGATGAAGTGGGTGCTAAAAAAGCAATTCTAAGATGTACTGCTTATTTTGTCAAAAGAAATAACACAATAAAGTTTCATTACTTTGCTAGAAAATACCAACAGCGAAGGGCATTCAACAAATACCATTTGTTAAAACCATGAAAAATGACACTATCTACTACAAACCTTACACTAACATGATTCGTACAAAGAATTTGTGTTTCATTAAATAAATCATGATACAGGAGAAATTGCAAGTGATATTATTGATAATGAAGACAATGACTTATTCTGTTAAGTAGCTGAAACTGAGAGGTTGCTATGTGGTTATAGTGTTTGTTAATTTTAGAATTTTTTACATTAGTTTATGTTATTTTAAAATTAAGCCATCATTAAAAGTTGTTCTGTATGGAAAATAATTTTCTTAAACTTATTTTAATTATTTTGTTTAGTATTTAAACTGAATTTTTGCAAAAATTACATTATGGACAACATGTCCCAAGAGTAACGTGAAAAGAGTAACACTTAGCATTTTGCAAAATCAAATTTAACTAATTCATGTGTTATCAAATGAGTTCAATGATTAATGCTTTTTAAAAAGATATAATTACTCTGTTATATTCTGTAAATTTTATTTCTATAGTCTCATATAATTCACAGGATTTCTGCGTTAAACTCAATTTTTGAAAATTGCATTTTTTTGTGGTCACAAGAGTAACAAAATTTTCATTTATTATCTAGTCAAGTAAAATGCTTTTTGTTACAAATTGTATATTGTTTATGAAAGTAGGGTTCATGTATTTTTAAGAAGTTGCATCAGATTTATCTTAAATATATTTTGTAATAAACAAAACTGGAAATATATATGGAATTTTGCTCTAGTTGTCACAAGAGTAACAGTGGACGCTCCCATATCATGTATTTACAATAATAGAGCATACGATCTGTGATGGATCAATTTTGTGATGTCTACGGCATACATGTTTTCTAATATAGTTTAAATCAGGGAAAATACACATGAAAAAAAATGAAATCATTCAGAATACCAAGAGCACATTGATGAAGAAAAAAAACGAACAAATAAAAGAAAAAACAACCAGATGCGGTATAATGGCGAAAGTATCTTTAAATATTTGTAAATAAATTACTTAAAAATATTTTGTATTTTAAGTTTTGTCTAAAATGGTGTTTGTAGATTGGAAGAAGGGATTTATAAGGATATCTGAAGGAATATTTCGCTATTTTAAAAACCATTGTCATTTACAAAAAAATATTTATATAATAACTAACTAAGGAATAACTAAGTAGTACAGTATTTTTAAAATTATTTTCTATTATTTTCAAAAGGAAATAACAACAACAACAAAAACAATAGAACAAAATAATTTATATAATTTTATATAATTTAAAAAAAGAAATAAATGTAAATAAACATTTATTGTTAAATAAGCAACAATAGGCGAGTTACCATGTCAAGCAAAATAATGCCATTTTGGCGCCAATTAGTTACCTCGGTGCGTATACGACATCTGTGCCTAATATTTTTCTTTTCGTTTTGTTTTAAAAAAGAAACAAGTGAAAGCCATCAATTTTAAAATTTTCAGTTTTAAATGAAAGTTTTGTATTTTAAATAAAATGATGTAACTAATGAAATATAAAAAAAAAATGCGATAGGAAAAATGTTTGGCGATTTATCACCTGCGTCTCGCTAACATAAAAATACCGAGTTCTTGATTTCTCTACCAGAATCTTTCGATTTGGAGAAAGATTGTTCAATTAAATTGAATTATGAATAAAAGTAACACGAAACATTCTTTAGCATACATTTAAGGGAGACCAAACTGGCCGCCAAATTAGTTTAAAGAAATAACCTTTTCTAAAATATGAAAAAAAAATGTGATAAAAATTTGAGTTAAATAATAGAGGAAAGTATAATTAGAGAAAAGTATTTAAAATTAGAAAAAAAATAATATCTTGAAAACTAAGCCGAATTTTAAAATTCTAATACCAGTTTTGAAATCTACTGATCAATACGGATTTTTGGTGTTAATTTTAACACATAGTATTCCATATTTTACGATAAATCGCCGTGAAATATAATCAGTTGTTTAAGCAGTCGTTTCATAAAATCGTTTCATAAATTCGTTTCGATTCAGCGGTTTCGTAAATTCGTTACATTAGGATTTTATAAATATAGGGTAGATATTTTTTGTTTTAAGGAAACTGGAATAAACGTTTAAAAAAATTTAAATGAAAATATTTTGAATACCATCTTATTTTAAATTTTTTTTGAAGAAACTTGGAAGAACTATTATAAAATCAAAAAAAATATATTTGCATTAGCATACTTTAATTTCCTACTTAAATATTAAGAGCCTCATTTAATGTAAGTGTAAAAAAATCTTCATAAAAAATTTAAGAAATTCAAAATAAAATGTAAATCTGTCACAGTTTTTCTTAAAAGCGTGCCGAAGCATTTTTTTAAAAGAATTTTTTACTTTTTTGCCGTATTTTCTTTTCTAACAAAAATAATAACAAAATTTTCTTGGCAAATGTATAAAATGTATCTTTTTTTTTTTTTTGTAAAATCAGAAAAAGGTTATATTAGCCATGTTTTTCATCTGTTTTAAAAATATGATTTATTTTATCTATAAAATTTGTACATTTCGTATTTTTTGGAAATAAAGAATACAAATATTTAAATTATTGCAGTTCAATTTAAAATAAAATTAATGCTAATATATTTAGGTTATACGTTTTTTTTTTTTTTTTTTTTTTTTTTTTTTTTTTTTACAGTCAAGGATTTGGTAGAAATTATTATTCGAGCGCTTAAGAAAAGAAATTTAAAATTTGAAAAATGGGGATTAATGAAATCCTCTCATTTTTTAACATTGTTTAAGAATTCAAGCATAAAAATTTTAATAGAAATAATTTCTTTTAATTTACAAAATATCTGTATTTTTTTCATACATATCCTTAATTAAATGACAGGTATACTTTGTAATTTTACATATATTTCACCTACAACTGATAGCGCTGATAGGTATTTCAAAAGTAAATACAGTCGACTTTTCTTAATTCAAATGTTCCAATTTATTGGTTAGTTCGGTGCTTCATTCATTAACTTTCCTAGTAAGTAAGTAATGCCATTTTGCTCTACAGAGACAGCAATCCGAAAAAGACAGTCTCACGTTTTTGAATTATAGTTATCCAAGGGAAATCATATTAAAGTAGAATTTATTTGAAGTTGATTAGTTAGTTAATAGTAACTGAAGACATGGATCAAAGAATGTGTAATGTCTCATATTTCTCAAAAACTGTTTTCTTTTATTGAAGAAGGCCTTCTTATTTGGACACTTTTCTGATAATACAATTCTATGGGAAATCTATCATGCTGTAAAACGAATCTAGCCATTCCAGTCAGCCTTCGTCCAACAGCAGGTACTGAGTTACTCAAAACACCACTCGGCATCAGATCGGCGCGAACCTGCGGTCATGAGCCGGTGGTGTATCGTCCAAGATTGTGCACAACCCAACACATGTCACTCAGCCTGAGCCCGAAATAATTGGACTTCTGGTCTTCGCAAATAATGAAACTCCCATCTACTGTATGATCTCACTGGATAGTTCGGGGATCGTACCATGATTCATTAGAAGAGCCGAGTAAACCGGGTATCCAAAAGTTAACCGGGCTCGAGGCCTTAATGCCGCGATTCCTCGAGTAACATTTACTCTACCGAAGCTTTTGAAGGTGAAATCCTATGAGGGGGAAGATATTTTTCGTCGGCAATGCATGTGGAAAAGGTAGGGGCCACTATCGATCTACGGAATGTCGTAGTAACCCTCTCCATTGGATCATAGACAGTTCCTCTCTAGAACGGTGGGCTATATCTTAACCTCGCGTTCGGGCCTTTAGATGACCCTCCACAACCCTGTATCGAAGTTACAGAGTCGAATCACCTGACTTCGACCTCTGAGCTTACTGCTTCCGGTACATTTGGTTCCGGGCACAGATGCAGCATCCTTGTGCAATGTATCCGTACATAGAAACCGCAGAAGCCACTAGCTACCTTTCATGGTCATGTAATTCTCCTTCCTCGATCCCCGTAGGGGGTTCCTGATTAGGGAATTAGTGGCCTGAAAGTTATGTATTTAGAAAGTTTTCTAATACAAGAGTCGTCGGGTGCAGCGAGCTCCGACTGAGCATAGGCACACTGTACTGGTTTTAGATCCGGAGGTCGGATTTTGGTTCGAACTCCGCCACGTTAACTTTCGAGTCTCTGGCTTGGTAGCCCGGGGCTTGCCAAGACGCGGGAATGTGTCGCTCACCAGCTCCGAACTCGAATCGCGCAACGGCCATCATTTGGTTAATGAATGGTGTCCTCTTATCATGACCGGGGCTTACGGTCGGCTCAGAACTACTACAGATACAGAGGACCCGGAGGATGGAGTGATGCATGGAGACTTTGGAGATTCCGATACCGTGGTAAAAAAACTTCCCACATAACTGGTACCGGGAAATCTGTCATGGCGATCCCGCGCACCTAGTCGACACTAGAGAGCCACTGGGCCTTGTTCTATAGAGTCAGTTTATACCTTTGGGTCAGATAATCGTTAGGAATACTCCTATTTCATTAGATAGACTTTGCTTAGTCCATCTGACAATGAGATTGACCTACGGATCTTCGCTTGCCCCGAAAACCAGAGTGGTGGGGGAATCGCGTCACATGTTATTTGCTTATGTGCGATTCCCGACATCCATGTACAATACCCCATTCCCCGACAGTAGCAAGCTTAGAGGCTGAGATCCATGCATATCTCCACGAGGCCTCCTTTCGCATTAAACACTACTGCGTATTCTAATGAGATCCCGATCATCTTCCCCATTCAAGGGGCTTCGAAACCATCCGGGGGTGGTGTTGCTTGCTCTATCATACTGTAAAGCTAAAATACTCAGGCTCCACTAGTCTCGGAGATATACGATATTATGTTTCAATATTTATATTTTTAAAGTAATTTAAATAATCTTATAAATAAAAGCTGAAGTGAAAAATTCAGTAAGTTCAGTCGCAGCTTATTTGCATTGAGAGGCTTAAACGACATCATAAATTTCGCAATCAAGCAAAGCCTAAATAAAAAAGGCTGAATGAAGTCCTTATATTTTCTGCGTAGATAAGTTGATTATATAACTGAGGACATTGGCTGCTCCATATACCACTTATGCATATCGATTTATATTAAGTTAAAAAATTTATTGATGTAATTTTCTAACATTAGCCTTTTTACAAGTATCAAATCATTCTTCTTTAATATACACACTTATGGCCAAAAGTCAACGCGCACTTTCGATTTTAGACGTTCTGTCGAATATCTAAAGAAATGACGAATTCTCCAGGAACTTCAGAGATGTAAAAAGCATGTTTATCACATGTATTTAAGCGAAGGTTTTGCGATTATCCTGTAAAATAAAATGCTCGAATTCATTAAAAGTGCCAGCACATGGCTATGAGAGCCTTGTTCAACATTGGTGTTCATTTGTGTAAAAGTACTACTACATTAAGGGACATATGATGCTTTATTTAAAACTTTCAAGACATTTTCGCGTGTTATTTGTTTACAGCGACAAGGGGCAATAAGAGAGGCTTAAACTGACTCGTAAAATTGATTTTAAAGTAAACAAAAACTACATTGAAATATTTCTAATGTAAATGAAATTTAAAATGAAACACATCGATATGACGGTATGAAACACATCAACATTACATCACTTTAAATTTTTCTATGAAAAGCCTGTGAGAAATAATAGAACTGCGTATATTATTTTTTTCAGAGACTGTGGGTAGCCATTAAAATCACCGTCTCAATGTGAACAAATTCGTGAGGGAGAAGGAAAGGAAAGAAATATTATACGTCAATCAGGACTGGAGGCTTCAAATAGTCTATCTTCCGATTAGCCAAAGAGACGAGTGGAAAGATTCCATTGAAATTTACGGCACTTGTGCTTTTCTCTTTAAAGAGAGCCAACTGCAAGAAATATGTAGGGGCTTTCAGTTAGTATTTTGTAAGTTAAAAGTACAAATATTTTTGTCTCATTAAGAGACTTGTAAGAATAGGTAACGAAATAAAATTTTGGGAGCGTAATATTCTATAAAATAGTCCGAGAAAAAGTCTTTTTGCCTCGTTTCCACGCAACATATAGGAACGAAAGCCAACTACATTTCTGGTCAACCTTTATTATTCCCGTTTTGACCCACCCTAGAAAACATTTGTATCTAATTTATGGAAAACTAGCTGACCAGCCAGGCTTTGTTCGTCTAGTGATAATAACCTTCATTACACCAAAAATCAGCGTTAAACGATTTAATATATTTAGAGATAAATCCATCCAAGTGAACCTAATAATTGGGCGCCATTCCCCTCGACAGCGTGCACCCCAGAATGCACCCTTGTATGATTTTATATATTTACACGAAAATCTATCCAAACGAATCTACAGGTGAGGGATCACTTTTTTTGACAGCGTACACCGGGTTTGCTAAGCACGCTGCGGTTTGTTTTGGTTTTATAATTTTAACTTTGCTTTGGAAAGTATTAAAAGTAGCTAATATTAATGTAAAACTGATCAATATCATTAAAGCAATTTATTATGGTAATAGCTATATCGTTAAACTTCGAAATAAATTGTCTGAACCTTTCATCGCTGGTAAAGGCCTTTTTGCAAGATTGTTGTCTTTCACCAACGTTATTTAAAATGTACATTAATGTCTGCCTCAGAGAATGGACGAAGAAATGTCATAAAATGGGTCTGAAACTAAGTGACCATAAATATATCCATCATTTATTATTTGCGGATGATCAAGTCATCATTGCAGAAGATGAAGAAGATGCCACATACATACTTCGTAAATTAAAGGACACTTATGAAGAATGGGGATTAAAGATAAATATGAGAATAATAGAATATTTAACTACAGGCCAGAAAACTGATATTTTATTGAATGATACTAAAATTAAAACTGTAGAGGAATTCAAATACATTGGATCTATCATTCATGAAGATGGATCAAGTCATAGAGATGTTGAAAGGAGAATTGGTGAAGACAGAAAAGCAATAGCAATGTTGAACCCTATTCTGTGGAGTAGTAACATTCTAGCTAAAACTAATAGATAAATTTATAATGCTATTGTGTAAAATATTTTGCTGTATGGCGCAGAGACATGGACATTAAATATCCAGCTAAAAAAGAAACTCCTCTCTACCGAAATGGACTTCTGGCGAAGATGAGAGCGAAAGTCTAGGCTGGATAAAATTAGAAACTCGAGAATACGTGAAATAATGCATGTAAAACAAAATGTTATTAATACAGTCCAGTATAAGAAGCTTAGATGGTATGATAATGTCCGTAAAATGAAAGAGAAACTTCTTCCTTAAATTATCTTTGAATGGTATCCGGACAGCAAACGTAGGAGGGGCAGACCGAGGATGACTTTGAAAAGTTCTATTCGAGAGACATTGAATATACACAGGTTAAAGGATGAGATTATTCTGGACAGGGAGAAATGGAAAGGATCTCTCAGAACTATTTTTTGCGGTCGAGGAAATCCACTATTTAGCGGAAACTCCTGAAGAAGAAGAATTTTAACTTTAACCTTTCCACACGAATCTAATCTAATCCCGCTGAATTTACAGCGTGGTTTTATATTTTTAACAGAAAATCTTTCAAACGAATCTAATGTTGGGACTGCCTTCAGCAGCGTGCACCATGGAATTTGTAAGATTTTATATTTTTAAACGAAAATACATCCAAACGAAACTAAAATTTGGGTCCCCATTGATTTCGTCAATGTACACCCTCGAATTTGTATGAATTTGTATTTTTAAATGAAAATCTATCCAAATATATTGTTTAGGGCTCTACTAATAGGCAGCATACACTTATTCGTGCTATACATGCTCCGGTCTGTTTTGATTTTACGTTTTAAAATGAAAATCTTTCTAATCGAAGCTAATGTTGGAAGCCTCACTGCCTTCGGATGCGTACATCCTCGAATTTCTATGATTTTATATTTTTAAACGAATATCTATTTAAACGAACCAAGGGACCCCCATTGTAGTGATTGCCGATTAAATTACTGACAGTTTCACATATTAAACTTCAGATTTTGGTCAGCAGTTCGAAAATCCGAATAATATAGAACACTCCTCTCCCGGTCTTTTAAAACGCGAATACGATCAAATTGACTGCTTCGTTTCTCACGCAACACGAAATAATATATCTTGAAAAGCACTGAGAGAAACAAATCCGTGAAATTTGGAAAATATTAATATATTTGGCTATACATTATCCCGTGTTAATATATGCATTATCCCATTGACAACTTCTCAAAAGAAAAAAAGAAGAAAAAACTATCGCCAAACTACGGGATCGAATGCCAAAAATACATAATCGTGGCGTCACCATTCATTTAACACCAAATGCGTTACATGTGTTTGTTATGTGATCTAGTGGTTTTTAAATCGGCGTTTGTCTATTTTTAATTACCCATCGTACGTAGTATAGGGTAAGTCTTGTAATCGTTTTAAAAATCGAATTTTTTTTTGACGGATTTACACGTTTCAGACACTGGAGATTCCGAAAAACATATTTTTAGAAAAAATAATTGTCCGTCCGTCTGTTTGTCTGCGTGTCTGTAATCGCTCTATCTCCCGAACAAATTGAGATACAGACTTGAAATTTCACTGTGTACTTAGGGAGTAATAACGGAAAGAAGCCTATTAAATATCAGTAACCTCGATTAACCAGAACTATTTTTTTCGGGCTCTTGAAATATTCGTTCTGATAAAAGGTATACAAAAACTTTCGAAATTGTTTATTTTAAGGAGTGAATATAAAAGACAATATAAAAACCCATAAATTTTGCATCATGAATGAACTTGATCGGATAATTAGTTGCCGAGATATTTGTAATTCTATTTTTCACACTGTTCGATTTTTCCTGACCCTGTATTTCATTCAAATTTCAATTCAAAGATATATTTTAATTGGAAATGAGACGCTTAATCCGACGCAGTAAACTGTTAGTTAATAGGATAATAATTTTTGGAGTTATAAGGGTGTTTCTTTTACGCAATTCGGTACTACTCGATTATCCCGCCGACCAAAAAACTATCGCCAAACTATAAGATTAAATGCCAATAATGGCTTATCGTAAATGTCAAGCATTTAATGCCTCCCCATACCTATAAGGGGGCTTACCATAGGGGGACCCTGTTCTGTAGCCAAATACCGCCAAGTTTGTCGCTAACTTGGCGGTATATCGCCAAATTTGGCGGCCAAAATGAGTTGCCAAAAGTGACGCCAAATTGACGATATCGCTAATATTTCGCCAAATTTCCATAGACTCCCATTGTAAACGAATACCGTTTACTTGCTTACAGAAAATCAACAAATTGAGATATTTTAATGCAACAAAAAGTAATATTAGCTTACGTGGTTATATTAATTATATTTAAGGAAGTCCAAATAAATTAAATTGTGAGTAAAAGTAACACGGTACAATGCTTAGCAAATATCACATGTTTTATTTTCATATTTTATATTATCTATATCCATGATGGGTAAGTATTACGGTGGCCTCCGACGACTAGTTTAATGCTGTTTTACTGATTTATTAGTTATTTCGTTAATTAAAATATAAATTACATCCTTAACCGGCGACGCCATAAAATTAAAGAGAAAACACATTGAAATTTTTTTAGAAAATGCATAGCTACGTACAACAGATCATTTTCAACTCATCTGACAAACATTTATTCACCAGCCGAAAAGGATAATTAAGAAAAATAATGTAAATTTATAAATATACAAGATTATTTTTTATGTTTTCCGTAATGCATTGTAAACTTTATTGTTTCGCGTTATTGATATAGTTGCGATACTTTAGAATGTAGGCCTTTTGAAATTCTTGTATTTTTATCTTTGAGATTTCAGTAGCAACATTTTCCAATGTGGTCGACGGGAGAATGAAGAAGTTAAATTAGCTAAGTTTCTCTAATTAAAATATCAAAATAGGTGAAAGAAACATTCAAGTAAACTAAACTAAAAATTGATAATGATCAAAAATATACTTAAAAGGCATAATACCTTTATTTAGATCAACATATGTTTCATCGCACAAACGGCGACATTTACAAGATCCTTGTTGATACGAATATATTTGCAAAAATTTTTAAACAACAAATTGGTAAATAATATCACGACACCTCGTGTATAATGAAAAACCAGTAGAAACATTAAAAAAAATAAAAATGGATATTTGTGAGCGTGGATTAACTTCTGCTATTGTTTCTAAACCAGCTAAACTGTTTCGAAAAGAAAATATATCTAAGTGAGCCAAACCAATTATCAGGAGTATACGAAACATCTTTTGCCAAAGAAGATGGAACAGTGCACTTTTATACGTATGACAAGCAGAAAACGTAAAAAAAGAGTTAAAGAATACATAGCAGACATAAAACACAATAAGAGAACTACTTCTTTGGCCAGATTATGTAGCAAAGAACCTTTACAGATTGATTTTTAAAATAGTAGACAAATTTGTCCATCAAGATTTCATTTACTATCCCTTTTCCGAGAATCAATAGAGGTATTTTTACGCAGTGAGAGTATTTGCAACGGTTCAGCCTCACTTGAGTTACCGAAATTTGGAAAGAAATGCTATGCAGATTTAGTAACAATAGTAGCAGTTAGTTCACGCTCACAAATATCCATTTTTATTTTATTTTATGTTTCTACAGGTTTTTTATTATACATGAAGTCTCGTGATATTCTTTAACAATTTCTTGTTTTTTAAACTTTTTGCGAAATTATTTGTATCAACAAAGATTTTGAAAATATCACCGTTTGTGCGATGAAATATAGTCGATCTGAATAAAGGTATTATGGTTTTAAGTATATTTTTCATGATTTTTAGCAATTTTTTTTTTAGTTTGATTGATTATAAGTGATTATCACACATAATTTTATAACATTCAAGTATTCAAAATTTTTGTAATTCATCGCCGACAGTGCTGCTTCTATGGAGTTTTCAACGAATTGTAAAAACTAGAAGATAGGAATTTTGCTGTTTCAGAATTTAGTGTCACGCCCCGATGAAAAAAATATATGTATATATAAATAATAGAATACATATTTCAATTTTAAGACTTAAAGCATATGCTTTTAGTTTATATAAAATAACGTCATTCGCATCCGTTTAAGAATTCCACATTTACGATCCACTCTTAAACATCTACAATAAAGCATGCATAAGACGTCACTATCGCAAAATAATGCACAAATACAGCAAAAAGATGCCGTCATTGAAGAAACTCGACAAAAAAAAGTCTATATAATAATTCATAGGCCTTCATTTGTTTGTAACATTAATATAGATACTTAAAATTAAATATAGTTTATAATAGCTCCATGTTTTAATAGAAATCATTTGTTTATATTTTTTTTTCAAAATAGCACGTATTTTAATTACATTTTCTTTCGGTTCTTATGAGAAAATGGCAACAAAAATATATAATTATTATTTTAGAACTATTTTTCCTTTACTTTCTACAGATATGGAGTGCTTCCGTTGCCAGTCTAAAGCAAATGGCTCTAAAAACTACAAAAAAAAAAAAAATTAATATTTGAAAAATAAATGGAGATACAGTTTTCAAACAAATTGCATTTAAAAGTTTTTTTTTTTTCATGCGACGGTATAAATATTGAAAATGTAAAAAAAAAAAAAAAAAAAAAAAAAAAAAAAAAAAATCTGTAGAGTATTTAATCGTACAATGATACATATGCTTTGTTTTACGGCTGGCTTATACAAGGTAACGTTATTTTTTGGAGACGACACAAAATAAGCTGGGAGAAAGAAATAGCATACCGGGGTCTAAAAAACTGAAGCATAAAATCATAAGTATTAATGGATATTTTAGACTTTTTAACCGTTTTTTTAGTTTGCAGAACAGTACCCGAAACTTCTTAAAAATATTAATTAATTTTCCAAGAAGATTTTTTATACGGAACATTTAATATCTAACTTCCTCACACCAATAAATATTATGTGACTTCATATTTCTCTAAGAGAACAGAAGTGTGACGGAGAGACGTCATTATATCACTCCATAATACTAATATTGACTGCATTTGGAAAATATAGAAATCGGTGAAACAAATATCATTGACACATATGTTTAAATATAGTACTACTACAGTTTAGTCAGTTAAATGCCGCAGGCCTAATCGTGAGTAAGCGGCTAGTAATAACAATACTTTTTAATATTTAATGATAAAATATTAATGAATTTTCCCAAGAGTATTCAGTACTGCCTGTTAAAATCTGTAAAATATGTTACCAGAAAGAAAAGAAGAAAATAATTCAAAAAATGTTATAACAAAAAGCTTTTACTTCTACTTTCTCGAAATTACGCGTTTTCGACACTGCGCATTTTATCAAATATGTAAAATGAAACTGAAATCAAGTTAGAGGATTTCAGAAATTGAATACTGCGGTTTCATAGCCATTATTTACTAAATAATATATGTGTGTTTGTGTGTGCGAGTTCCACCAACCTTGCAGGCAGTATCTGTGGCTGTCATTTTAGAGAGGATTTGACAGGATAAAAAACTAGGGAACAGGAATTCTGCTTTTTCAGAATTTAGTGTCGCCCCCGATGAAAAAAAATAC
Organism: Maratus speciosus; assembly: GCA_963932465.1. Lineage (NCBI taxonomy): Eukaryota > Metazoa > Arthropoda > Arachnida > Araneae > Salticidae > Maratus > Maratus speciosus. Next base: position 248,196,212 of record OZ010786.1, on the reverse strand, counting down.
ATTAAATAGTTTTTTTTTTTCAATCGAACTTATACCTTTGGAATGGATCATTTTCTTCATGTGGACTGATGGCTCCATTATTATGAAACAGCCATTATAAATAAAGTATTGGGTGAAGATGAAAGAGCAATCGTAAAAAGTTAGAACTCTGATCAGAATGTGGAAAAAAAGGCCATAATTTTTTTGTTCAAAAAAAAAAAAAAAAAAAAAAAAAAAAAAAGTGAAGATTTGTGAGGATTTAGTCTCGGGGCCAATTAGGGAGCAAACAATAAATTGAATAATAAAATAATGTTTGGGATCACCCATGGAACTGAAAATACTCAAACTGGTCTGTCACAGTAGCAAATGACTAACGTGCGTCCGGTTAAACGGTAGTGTGCATTTGTTTAAGCACAACACGTATATTTGTGAAGATGTTAATACTTCTGTGAGAAATTCGGACATGTTTTGATTATAGTATACAGCGGTTTAACCACATTTAACAAAACCTTTCGAAAATATGAAAATGAGCAGTAGAAACAGTACTGAATTTAAACATGAAAATATTGAATATTTGATAAGATACGGGCATTTCTATGAAATAATTTTTAATTGCCTGCACGTGGAATATTCCAAATTTTTATCTCAAAGTTTAGTAGTCAGCTATTTAGGTCAATTCATATAAAATTTTCGATCAAATATTGTGAAAAATCAAAATGATAAAGTGAGCTGGTTGACAAATTGTGGAAAATCCCTTATAATAAAGCTACTTTAAGAAAGAAACTCACTATATCGTCACTATCATTCTGAATTTTCGAGATATTTGACTAAATTTTTTATATGATTTGCCCTAAATAGCTGACTACCAAATTATATAATAAAAATTTTGGAATCTTTCACGCATGGCAGTTAAAAAAGTATTTCATACAAATGCCCATATTTCATCAAACCCCCAATATATTCATGTTTTAATTGCAGTATACTGTCTCTACTTTTCTTTTTCAAGTTTCGGAAAGTGATGTTAAATTTGGTAGAAAACTATGTATTTTATAAACTAAAAGCATTTGAATTTCTAACAGAAGCGTTAACATCTTCAAGAATATCCGCGCTATGCTTACACAAATGCATACGACAGTTAAACAGGGTTCACATAGCCATTTACCAAAGTGAAAGACCCTTTTGAACATTTTCTGTTACATGGGTGATCGTAAACGTTGTTTTATTAATTTATTTATTGTTGCCCTCTAATTTTCCTCGCGACTAAATCTTCACTGACAAATATGAAGTCAAACACGTTATTTTCATCTTCTAAGTTCAAGGACAATTCGTCACGAATTTTAGTATGTATTTGACAAATCGTGTACAGTCGAACTATACGGTCTTTGTTTCTTCACTTTTGGAGCTCAATGTGTTTTACAGTAAAATGTTTATTCTTGATGCAGGTAATGAAACCTTTTAATTTATTCCTTTTATGCAACTTAAAATGATGTGAAATATTTATTTTTTTCCCACAAAATATTAAACAATAAAAAAATATATAACTTTGAAGCGTGTCAGAGGAAATAAAAAATTAAGTACACATTAAAACGGCTCGGAGAAATCCATTAAAACGTACGATTAAGAAATAAAATAAATTTTTCACATTTATCTTATTTGATAAAAAAGACCTCTAACTTAGGAACATTTCTGTAGAACAAATCATATTTGCATTTATCTACGTTTGAAATAGGGAAGAAAATTAATTAAATCCATATTTTAGAAATCCATTAAAATATTTTCTCTTCAGCGTCAGTTTTACTTATTTTATTGGAGAATTTCCTTTGTGCATCTTCTTTTAGATATAATAAAATATACCGAATGTTTTTTTACAAAAGTATTAGCATTTGTTATACTTTTGTTTTTGCTAGGTTATGTACTGTCTTTTTATTATTCATAAAATTTACTGAGTAATTTGGATTAAAATGTTAGATTATGATTTTTTTTTCTTTTGCTAATCTCCTGAACTTCATCTTTAAAAATTCAATAAAATATGGATTTCGAAAACTGACTTTAAAAAGGGAAAAAGAAGAGAAAAGACTAGAAAACAGGAATTCTGCTTTTTCAGGAATTAGTGTCGCCCCCGATGAAAAAAAAAAATGTACATTTCGTATTCAAAATATTAGAATAATTACTTTTTTTTACAAACTGAAAATATCGTTTGGCAAATTTGATGTCTTTTTATGCAAATATGCAAACGATATTTTTATTAAAAACTTATTGTTGATTAAGCTTATTTATTATCGTAAAATTAATATCATTTTTGAAAAGATTAATTGAAAAAATAATTATTTTGAAAAGTCAAAATATTAGAATATTTATTCAAATGGTTCAAAATATTAGAATATTTCACATTAATTCTCCTTTAATTATCACCAATTCATAACTGGCGGCATCATGGATTAAATTAAGACGATTTTATTTAAAATCAATATTCTCTTTGCAGTTTGTTTGCTTTTTCGTCTTAAAATGGGTCATGTGAGTGATATTCATGAATCTATTAAACTTAGGATGGCTGATTTGTGTTGGCACGGTAAAAATCAATGCTATATAGCGAATATTTTACACTGTTCCAATCAAGCGTTAATAAAATATTAATACAATATTTAAAAAATGGAAAATTTCAAAATAATCGCCGAAATGGTGGCCGAAAACTCAAAACATCTGCTAGAGATGACAGGAAAGTGAAGCCTATAGTTTTTTAAAAAACCGTTTTAAAAGTGTGCGATTCTTGCACCCAAAATGGAAAGAAGAAGGAGTTGAAGTTTCTACATCGAGAACATTAAGACGTCTCCATAAATTTAAGTTTGAATCTCGTGTACCGAAAACAAACCTCTCATGACTGCAAAACAAAAGCGTATAATATTGAATTGGTGGAAATCAAGACGTTTATGGAGCGAAGAAGATTGGAAAAACATATTAGTTAGTGATGAAATTATGTTGTATAGATACAATACATGCTTTCATCACTAAATAATATATTTTTCCAATCTTCTTCGCTCCATAAACGTCTTGATTTACACCAATTGAATCGTATACGTTTTTGTTTTGCAGTCATGAGAGATTTTGTTTTCGGTATACGAGATTCAAACTTAAATTTATGGAGACGTCTTAATGTTCTCGATGTACAAACTTCAACTCCTTCTTCTTTCCATTTTCGGTGCAAGAATTGTACACTTTTAAAACGGTTTTGCTTAACTATACGCTTCAGTTTCCTGTCAGCTCTATCATATGCGTTTGATTTTCGGCCGCCATTTCGGCGATTATTCTGAAATTTTTCATTTTTTGAATATTGTGTTAGTATTTTACTTACGCTTGATTGCGAACAATGTAAATAATTCCCTATATAACATTGATTTTTACCGTGCCGATACAAATCAATCATACGAAGTTTAATAGATTCAGGAATATCACCCACACGACCCGACTTCGAGCATGAGCTCAGAAGTAGTTTTTTTTGTGCTGTTTGGTTGTTTACATAATCTGTTACCTGGTGTCCTAAGTCGCGTAGAATATAATTCGTTATTTAACATCTCTTTTTCATGAATAACTAGTTAGTGCTCAAACGGGATGACTCTGATTTCTCATCCTATGGGAATTGTTCAATGTTGGTATGTTCTGATAGAATAAACAGTTTCCTATGACTACTTTTTCAAGTTTTTAATTTTGAAAAATCCAGATTTCTTCATAAGCCTTTTTTCACCACTCACGCGGCCTAATCTGCCTTGTCTTCATCATGAATAAATGAGTGTTTGATTGGAACCTACCAATATTATCCTCGTTCCACAGCTGCTGAATTTCCACAGAGTTGACACCTACACTAGCGATGCTTGCGCTAAGTGGTATGACTGCTATACAACCTCACCAACGGCTGATTAACATATTGGTACTAATCCAGTAATATGTCGTAAAAAGCACGACGTGATTGTTCGACTTAACCCATCAATTTGTTTCGTTATATATATATATATATATATATATGTATGTATGTACTATATTTTGTCCGCACGATAAAAGTCGGAATTATGCACGGGTCATCTACAAACTCGCCAACAGCTTTGAGATGGCTAATATCTCGGCGGTGATTGAAAATGGGCAAAATGGGCCCAAGGGAATGGAAATGGGGAGGGTTAAAAATTTTTAATACCGTCTTAAGGGGACAGTGGAGTTTAAAATCCTTAAAAAAATTTTTTTTAGGTAGATCTCGTAAGAAATACTAACTATTGCAGTCGTTACCATAGTGCGACTTTTGAAAAATTCCTTCATAACTTTTCATTATATGACACCAGGAACCCAAAACCACCCCCACCTAAAATGTTATATGTATATATATATATATAGGGTGTCCGGTCTCAACGGTGTCCAATGGCTAATTCCTAAACCGTTAGTCATAGACATATAGTTCCAATTAGAAAAATGCTCTAAATCAGATAAAGAAATATTTAAAAGCGATTTGGGTCAATAAAAACATTTCTTAAAAAATTACGAAATTTAAATTTTTATACGGTCCTCCGGTCCTATAAGTTATATTTAGTAAAATTTTCCTATTACACTGACAAGTAAGACAAAAAAAGTCCCATTCATATAACACTAAAATTGTGCGAATTACGAAACCTTAAAAATGCATGACTTATGCCACTTTTCTGCTCTGAAACAAATGAGTTTTGCTTCGCTTTGAGGGGTCATATTCCAAGTGCTTAAAGTATTCGAAGATCTCATTTCATGTGTATTTGCGCTTTGAAAAAAAATCGTACATGTATTACGATTAAGTTAACATTTATTATGATTCAGATTGGCTGAAATAACATATGTTTTATTTTGTCAGGATTTGAGACTTTTCTTTTATGATTTCCTTTAATAAAATTATGTTTTTTTTATAAGATTTTATGTTACTTCAACGATCTTATGTAAGTTTTTCCAGTTCAAATTTTGTATTCGAACTTTAACCCACTTTCAAATATCCGAACTAGATTACATTTTACATGCTGGCACAAATCCGATAACAATCTAATATTATTATGATTTTCTGTGGTTACCATTTGTACTTATTTTATAGGATAACACAAAAAATTTCGGATAGATTACCGCCAAGAAGTTTATGAAAAAGTTTTAGATTAGATAATACAAGACGGAGATTGTTGGGTTTTTTAACTTTTATGTATTTTTTAGCACTGAATCCGAAAATTGCCTTAATTTTTAGCCATCATGTGAGGATATTTCGCAAATCATAAATTGTCGAATTTAAAGAATAACAAAAATCGGATACTATAAAGTAGAAAAGATGGTTGTATTTTTTAACTTTTGATAATTGATTTTTACGTACTAAATCACACTAACGCACGCTAATCACACGCACTAAATCTGAAAATGACATTCATTTTTAACCATCACGTTAGAATTTTTTTGCAAATGTGTAAGTTAAAATATAGCGAAAATCTCATACTATAAAACATATGTAAAACTTTTTTTATTTTATTTTATTCAATAATTTATTCGATATTTTTGCTTATCTTGGGATTCTTACAGCTGGATGGTGTGATGAGATGGGGGAGGTGATTAAATTTTAACTTTGAAATTTACAATTTGCGAAAAATCTTGATGTGATGTCTAAAAATGAAAGTCAATTCCGGATTCAGCGGTACAGAATACATAAGAATTAATTATCAAAAGTAAAAAACATGAAATAACCCAAATTTTGCAGGCTAGTGTAATCTAATAATATTTTAAAATACGTATCATTTTGTAAAGAATTGAGGCTGTTAATTTAGCATAATTTTATTTAACAAAAATTCTGTTTTTTTCTTTCTTCTTAAATGTGTATTACAAATTGCATATTTTGCATTAATATGTCAGAATGACTAAAGATTTCATATTTATATTGCAATGCTAATTTTACTCTCAAACATTTTTTAATATATCTGACGAAATTATATTTCGACTAAATTTGTGAATGACACCCAATTTGCAGCAAAAAATAGGCTCCAACTCTAAACAGGTATTACACGATCAATTTTAATCGTAGAACATCGGGACTTTTTTGTATTACTTGTCAGTGTAAAAGGAAAATTTTACTAAATATAACTTATAGGACCGGGGGACCGTATAAAAATTTACATTTCGTAATTTTTTAAGAAATGTTTTTATTGACCCAAATCGCTTTTAAATTATTTAAAACATTTTTGTAACTGGAACTATATGTCTACGACTAACGGGTTAGGAATTAACCATTGGACACCGTTGAGACCGGACACCCTGTGCAGACAGATAAGTATGTATGTATGTACTAAATTTTGTCCGCACGATAAAAGCCGCAATTATGCACGGATTGTCTTCAAACTCGCCAACAACTTTGAGATGGCTAATATCTCGGCGGGGATTGAAAATGGGCAAAATCGGCCCAAGGGAAAGGAAATGGGGAGGGTTCAAAATTTTGAATACCGTCTTAACTAGATTTTGATAAAACCAGCTCTTACACAACAATGACAGGAAAAAATAAATATTTTTCGTTATAGCAGTTGCCAACAATTAGAAAAAGAAACAATAAAATTCTCACCACAACAATTGCTTTTCTATTGCAATATTTTCACGTGAAAAAAATAAATTAAATAAAATGTTTGATGAATTGAAAATAAATTGAATATTACGTCATAAGTTTTCTAGAGTAAGATTTCAGCACGAAAACTCAAAAGGAAATAAATAGTTTGACGAATTAAAAAATATATATATATTGCGTCATATTGAAATATAATGGACCGCATCAGGTGAATATGTAACATAATGTGAGTTTGAAGAAACGTATCAAACATGATGAAAACCCGACTATGGAAATGTTAACATATTTTAACACTTTGAGGTTCTCTGAGTTTGTTTTAGCCATTTTTAAACCTATTCCATACATGCGTGTGTGTATTCGTGTACATTAGAATTTTCACAAAATGTTCAGCTCCCTATTTTTAGTGAAGGAACTGGGTCTATCTCTAATCTTGATTTAAGTTTTGTTGGTGAATTTGGTAGTAACATCGAAATCTATCTCCGCCTGTAGGCCCGAGCCGGCAGGGATTTTTTATTTTTGTAAATTTCACCTTAAATATTAATCAAGGGTTCATTATATGCATTATAGCATGCATTTATCACAAAAAAAAAAAAAAAAATTGAAAAAAAAATTATTTTTGAGAAAAAAATGGAATTTTACGCGTCGTCTCAGCTATCTTCGAAATGGCCCCTGCGTCTCCCATATCAATGAAAATCCCCAATATTTTTTTTATAAAAGTTTGGTTTATATATATAAACAAAATAGAGCATCGAATTTTATATATTTGAATTTAAAGGTAAAAAAAAATAATTCAAAATTTCAAAAAATTTTCGAAAAAATTTCAAAAATTTTTTTTTAACCTTTAAATTTAAATATATAAAATTCGATGCTCTATTTTATTTTTATATATAAACCAAACTTTTATAAAAAATATTGGGGATTTTCATTGATATGGTACGTGCAGGGGGCTCTTCGAAGATTTCTATGACGACGCGTAAAATTCCATTTTTTTTCTCAAAAATAAAGTTTATTTTTTATTTTTTTTGTGATAAATGCATGCCATAATGCATATAATGTAGCCTTGAATAATATTTAAGATAAAATTTACAAAAAAAAAAAATGAAAAATTTTGAAAATTTCAAAATTTTTCGAAAAATTTTCAAAAATTTTCAAATTTTTTTTTTTGCTTTTAAATTCAAATAGATAAAATTCGATGCTCTATTTTATTTCTATATGTAAACCAAACTTTTATAAAAAATATTGGGGATTTTCATTGATATGGGAGACGCAGGGGCATTTCGAAGAATTCTGAGACGACGCGTAAAATTCCATTTTTTTTTCTCAAAAATAATTTTTTTATTTTTTTTTGTGATAAATGCATGCCATAATGCATATAATGTACCCTTGAATAATATTTAAGGTGAAATTTACAAAACTAAAAAAAAAAAAATATGTTTAAGGATTTTAAACTCCACTGTCCCCTTAACAAGATTCTGATGAAACCAGCTCTTACACAACAATGACAGGAAAAAATAAATACAGCAGTTGCCAACAATTAAAAAAAAATAAAATTCTTACCACAACAATTGCTTTTCTATTGCAAGATTTTCACGTGAAAAAATAAATTTAATAAATAGTTTGACGAATTGAAAACAAATTGAATGTTACGTCATAAGTTTTCTAGAGCAAGATTTCAGCATGAAAACTAAAAATGAAATAAATAGTTTGACGAATTAAAAATATATATATTGCGCCATATTGGAAATATAATGGACGTCAGCAGGTGAATATGTAACGTCATATGAGTTTGAAGAAACGTATTAAAACATGATAAAAACCCGACTATGGAAATATTAACATATTTTAACACTTTGAGGCTCTCTGAATTTGTTTTAGCATTTTTAAACCTATTCCATATACATGCGTGTATGTATTCATATATATTAGAATTTTCACAAAATGTTTAGCTCCATAGAGCTCATTCTTAGTGAAGGAACTGGGTTTATCTCTAATCTTGGTATAAGTTTTGTTGGTAAATTTAGTACTTAACTTCGAAATCTATCTCCGCCTGTAGGCCCGAGCCGGCAGGGATTTTTCTTTTTTTCTTTCAGTGCGAACCTTTCATTCTCCATAACCTACATTGCAAATAGAGGCTTCTTAAATTTAGACACATATGTGACTGAAAAAGAATTTTAGACATTTAAGTGCCTTAATCTGAAAATTAAGACATTATAGATGTCTTAATTTAAGATACACAAGTGTCTTACTATGATCATGGTGTAGACGAACTGAGAATATTGTCTAAAATATGCGCAAACGTCTTATTTTAAGACACTTCGTCGCTTCAAACGTGTCTTAATTTAAGACGTTTTGATCTTTCCGACGCCATAACCACCAGGGGCACTCTCAGTTGCGCATGCGTTTTAGATGTCTTTCGTTCGAATTAGTATACGTTGTAGTTCAAACTGAAAGTTTGTTTTTATGTACGCGTGTATTTTAATTCGTTTTTTGCGGAATGTGAAGTTCTATGATTTTGATTCGTATTCACTTAGTTTATTTATAAATTGAATACATACATCTGACGTGTGTGCTTGACACCAAATGTTTCTTATAAGCTGTCGTGGATATAAGGGCGTGATAGACACGGAAGTAAACAACACTTGAAGATTACTCCCGGGAACTCTACAAAGCCTGTGCAATGGACTTAGTGCTAATTTGTATCGTATCAATAATATTGTGTTATTCGTCTTCGTCCTGTCAAAACTGGGGGGGGGGGGGAAAGAAACTTTTGTCTGGCGGGTTATATTTTGAGGATGAAACATTTCATTCTTTAAATATGGCTCGTCGGATATATTACGGGATTTTCTTCTAAAATGGTGCAAGTCTTTCTCCCGCACTGTGGTATTTTTTAAAATTCCAAATCGAGGAATTTTTCTTACCTCTTGCAAACAGCGATTGAAGTAAGTGCCATAATTTCTTTATAGTACTGAAATTTGTTTCTTTTATGATTTTATTTATTGTATCAAACAAAATCTTGCATGAAATTTAATTAGTTTTGAATCTGTTTGCATAAAATAAACCACACTAATTCTAGAAGTATATATTTTTAAACTTATGACGTTGTCTTTTATTACAAATTATATATTCAATGGCAGTTTTTATTTTCAGTGGCTAATTCTTATCTCTCAGTAAACGCCGACCACAAGGAAATAATGAAAAAAAAATCTTTGAAAGATCACCTAATTCTTTCTAAATTCACCTAATTCCGGGCATAAAACCGCAGATTAAAAAAAGATAAATAATGTACACGAGACTCGTCTATTATGTGATGCTGCCCGTGAAAATATACATATGTATTTGATTTGCAATCTACTCTAATAGTGATTTTTTGATTATTTTTAATAAAAAAAGTAATTTGAAATTTATAATGGGAAAAAGTAAAAAGCTATAACTAGATTTTGAACTTTAAATAACTTTATTTACATGCACTTATACGAAAAATACAAAAATGACAGTTATATGTTACTATATATATATTTAAGACGAAAGAAGTGTGGTACTTAAAGTTATTTTTTCTTCATGTTATTAATATAGAATATGTATTTATTTATTTTTATTGATAGTTGAATAACTTTTGTGATTACCCTCTGATCTACATAAAAACTTTCCCATGTGGCAATATATAAATTTTTAAAAAATCTAATTTTTAAATGATAAGGATTTTCATTTTTTTTTTCGGGGAGAGGGTGGGATTTTGTGTGAAATTTTCGTAAAGCTGATAGTTTAAATCTTGGACTGATTATAATGAAAGTTTTAAACTTTTAGAGCAGGACAAGATTAAAAACGCAAATATATTTAACAAAATACCGAAGTAATATTTTTCTCAATGTTATTAAAGTAGAATATTTATTTATTTATTTATTTATTCATAGTTAAATAGCTGTTGTGATTATCATCTGATATATATGTAAAATTGACTATGTGGCAATATAATTTTTTTAAATCTAATTTTTTAATTATACGAATTTTCGTTTTTTTTCTTTTTTTTGTGGGGGGGGGGGGGTGGTGAGGGATTTTTGCAAGTTTCGTACATCTCATATTTTAAATCTTTTTCGACATTCAGCCGAGTATAATAAATAATTTGAACTTTTAGAGTAGTAGAAGATTATAAAACAGATATATATTTATCGGTGTACCTTAAAAGCCCTTAATAGCGGACACTTCGGGACCGCAGAGTATGTCTGATAAACGGAGATGTCTGCATTTGTGAGATAAAAATATACAAATATGTATGTCTAGCGGATTAAAAAAGCATTCGTTAAATAGAGGTGTCCGCTATCCGGGAATGTTCATTAAGCTCCACAACGGATACTCCCGAATAGTGGACATCTCAATTTAGATAATCATAATGCAGGATTGCATAAAAAAAAAAAAAAAAACTTGTTTAAAGCATGGAAATAGTGGGCAATGCTCCCAAATTTGATGTGCAATATTTGTAAAGCTTATATTTTAAATCTGTTTCAAAATAGTACTGAATATAATCAATATTTTGAACTTTTAAAGTAAGATAAGATTACAAAAAAAATTAATTAAAAAAATCTAATATTTAGATAAATATTTTTTGTTTTTAATCTTGTTCTACTCCTGAAGTTCAAGATATTGATTATAATCAGTACAATGTCGTAAAAGATTTAAATTATCAGCTTAACGAAAATTGCATATCAAAATTGGGAGCACACACACACAAAAAAAAAAAAAAAAAAAAAAAAAAAAAAAAAAAAAATCAAACTGTATGGGGTGGAAGGGGCAGTACCACAGCCAAATCTTTTTCCAGGATTCAAGGTGGTCAAACATGGCTACCTATGATGCTTACAAAAAAATGGATGCGAATCAGACGTTTGAAGTGTCTGAAAAAATTAAAACATTTTAAAATGTCTTAAAATTGAACACTCCGTTTCAGACACTTAGTAAGTGTTTGAATTTCAGACATTTTAATTTACAGTGTACCAAATCGATGCAATTCATTTTGAATTTAAAATTAAGAGAAATGAAAAGAAATCGAATACGGAGAATACGATTTTGGGTCTTACAAGGAGAGGGCCAACCTTGTTAATCACAGATTTTGATAATTTTAATATATGTTGTAGGGTAGAGGCCCCTTAGTGTCAGGTTCAACGGATTTTATCCAATGCTCCTTAATTCTTGAGAAACCGGGGGTCTAATATTAGTACACAACTTAAATACATACTTTGCAACAACAATGATAAGTTAGTCGTAGCTCAGTTGGTATGGAGTTTACCGGCTGATTCGCGGGCCCGGGTTCGATACCTGAATTCGCTACATATGTTTTTCTCATTTTTTTGTTTTATAAATTTACTTGTAAGTATAACTTAATAATGTCATTGTCAATAAAAATTTTTAATATTGTATATCAATTATAATTTTAACCTATTTAATTTTTTACTTTTAACTAAATAGTTGTAATAAAGCATCATAAAACTGTTACTTTTTTATCACTTTTAAAATGTATTTCATATATTCTTTATCGATGCAATGATATTGAGCAATTGTGTCAGTTCGTGATTTTAAAGAAACATCATTTACGCGTTGCTTTAACAAAGGAAATCAATGCGATAATACTATTATTCTGTTTTTAAAGTAACAAGCATAATTATATTAAAAATTAGCATCAGAATTAAATTACAACCGATTTTTTGCATATTAAAGATTTTGAAATTTGTAATAAGTATGCTTGCGCTTTCAATTATTTTGCTTCCATTATCTTCTTTCTTCTTTTATTTTTATTTTATTTGAATATTCTTTTTTTTTATCATAACTAGATGGGACCACAAAAAGAAGTTGTCACGATTTCGAAATTTTTATCATTCAATAATAGATCCAATTTCTTTTTAAACCTCTTTAATGGATAAGAAATAATAGTTTACAAATAAGAAATGATAAATTAAAGTTTGTTAACATTATAATTAATGTATGATGCTAAAATTTTTAATTGAAATTATTAAATTATAATTACAACTATATTTATAAAACAAAAAATGAGAAAAATAAATGCAGCGAATTAAGGTATCGAACCCGGGCCCTCGGATCAGCCGGCAAACGCCATGCCATCTGAGCTACGACTAACCTGTCATTACAGTTGCGAAGTAAGTATTTAAGTTGTGTACTAATATTAGACCCCCCGGGTTTTCTAGAACTGACACTAAGGGGTGTCTGCCCTACAACATATATTAAAATAATCAAAATCTGTGATTACAAGGTTGGACCTCTCCTTGTTAGCCGCATGGTAACGGATATTTAAGGTATTTTCCTGTAGAGTTTTCAGTATTTTGTTTTATAGAAAAAGAAATCTAGGCTAAACTGGTGAAATTTCGCATTCATATAAGGAGAGATTTTCTGTATGAAAATAGCGGTGCAGTAGAATTTCCTGGTCGCAAAATTCCAGGAGTCGTACGAACCCTGATATAATGCCATTTATGTATTACTTATATGTATGTATGTTTATATTCAGACGTATGCATGTTTGTATTGGGAAATTTCCGCAATCGGGTTTGTAGACAATTTCATAATTTAGCGAGCGTTGTTTGATGCGCAAATTTAACCATTTAGTGGCGATCCGAATTACAGAATGTTACTCCTTTTTTTTATTCTCTGTAAGTGAATGTGCTGCAACTGAAATGCAAGTGAACATTTTCCGTAATTTACCAAATCGATGCGACTCACTTTAAATTTTAAATTAAGAGAAATAAAAGAAATCGAATTCGGAGAATACGATTTTGGAGGTTAGTTGCATGATGACAGATTCAGTATTAATCGCATGGCAACGAATGATAATAAAAGAAGTCGAGAAAAATATAATGTTATGTACGTATTAGTTATATTTATGTATTCTTATGTATGTTTTTATTTAGAGGTATGTATGTTTGAATTAGGAAATTTCCGTAATCGGGTTGGTAGAAAATTTCATAATTTAGTGAGCGCTATTTTATGCACAAATATAACCAATTGGTAGTAGTCCCAATCACAGAAGGTTACTCATTTTTTTTAATTCACCGTAAGTGAATTTGTTACAACTGAAATGCGAGTGAACATTCTGAAGTGAATGAGATAAGCATTTTTGGCCTAGATGTACACTTGAAAACGGAAATATGTAGATAACAAAATAAAAAAGACCTGAAAGCGCAAAAAAAAGTTAGCTTACTTTTTTCTTGATTTTAAGATTTTAGCTAATTTTACGGTACAACACTAAGATAAAATGCAAAGAACCCGATTAGAGGAGAATCATCAGTGCTGAATTTCATTGGAAATTTCACCAAATTTGGCGGCTACAACCAAATTCGCTGCATTTATATCAACATATTTTTGGACGCCAAATTTGGCGAAATTTGGCGAAATGTCTCCAAACTTGGCAAAAATTTTGACGTTAATGTATATGACTATATAGTTTTATGCTTATAATCGGAAAATGGATACAACAATGAAAGATATTTCGTGAGAAAACAACTTCACTAAAAGTCATAAATCATTCTGTGATTTTTTTTAACCTGTTGCCTAGATGTAGTGTACATTTTAAGAAATGTACATATTTTTATATATGTAACATTATACATAAAAGTTTTGAAAATACCGGTTAAACGAAAACAATTGAGATGAAAAGAGTTATTCAGCGTAATTCTATGTGGAAAAGTCACATAAAAATAACCCAGCCGTCTACGATTAATTGCGCGAATAACGATATAACAATAACTCAGATGAACAAAAGTATAAAGTTTGATAGAGGAGAATAGCAGATTACCCATGTGTGCGTGTTACATACGTGTTACAAACCTTTCCCTGATATCATATTAAATAAGTTTGGGTTATGCAAGACATGCAAGTCTTTGAAGAGGCTTTGAAGTTTTCTGCCGTTAGCTTGATGTATCCAGTTCCAATTTTTGTTTGTCTCAAAGATCAGAGCTACATTAAACAAATCAAAATCGCTCAACACACCCCCGGTGGTTATTCTTTCTCTTTACCGTAGACTGTCTTATTCAATGAATTCACTTTGCTTTTAACATTTTTGAATTATTTTAAAGAACAACAAATCACGCTGCATGAAAATTTTGACAATTCTGACATCAGATTTACAGATGAGCAGCAGAAAATACTTTAGTTATGCACAGAACAGCTTTCGTCATTGCAAACAAAAGTTACAATTTTCCCTAAGTTAACTTTTATTATTCGAAAAGCAAGAGCTGGAATAAGTAGGATAATAAAAAAAAACTAGTAAAACAATCATAGAGAAGTTAGGATCAGAAGCTGTCATTCTTTTGGCTATAACAGGTACTGCTGCTCTTAATGTCGAAGGAAAGTTAATTCACTCAGTGCTTTAAAAACCATCGTGTTTTAAATAGTTCGCTGATTTAAAAAGTCAGGAAGAAAGAAATCTATAGCTCAGCATAGATACAGTATTATTTATCTTTACTGACGAATTTTTAATTGCCATCTTATGGCTGAACTTGAACAAAGATGTCGCAAGGGTACAATAGATGGCATTGAACCTTTTAAAGGCTTATTTGTTTAAATCTTTGGAGGTATTAGGTAGTTACATCGCGTAAAAGACATCCCTCTATATAAGAGACATTCTATAAAAGGCATTTTTTAATTAATTTTTTTATTAAAATTATTATTAAAAAAATTTTTAATAAAAAAATTAAAAAAAATTAATTAAATTTTTTAATGAGAAAAATTTAAAAAATATTTTTTTTTATATTTTAAATTAAAAAAAAATATTTTTTATTTTTTATTTTTATATTAAAAAATGAAAAAAAATATATATATATATTTCTTTTTTTTTGGTTCTTCGCAGAAATAAAATGCTTAAAGCTTTTGAAAATTGCTTCACATTAACAAACTCATTGAGACAAACTGATGATCAGCAAAGACAGTTTCGAAAGACCGTATATTCGCTTTGTGTGGGCCAAGTTTCAGACTACCCTCATCCCTTATGCAACGGTGGAAAGCTACACTGCTTCCGTATCAACTTGAATGTTTTCAAGATGCTATATGTGTATTTTCCAAAACCAAGCAAGCGAAAGAACATAATCAAGAAATATTTCTTAAATCAAAGTGGTTAATGACAAGAATGTTAGCAGGCCACAATAATTAAAAGTATGATGTAGTGAAGATGATCACGTGTTTGGACTTCTGGCTGGACTTTTTTCAGCAGTTGGATGCAGAGTTATGTTACATACCAATATCTGGACGGAGTGGGGATTGATAAGCGGTGTACTGAGTACAGTAAAAGATACTGTCTATGACCCAAAATTTCAACGCCCAGGGCTTGCGATAGGCTATAATGGTTCATTTTGTTGATCATCATGCCACAAATTAGCATTTGAGCATTACCCGAGGCAACTGATGACTGAATGAAGATTCTACTAGGAACTAGAAAATGGGGATTCAACGGGTGTTATTTCAAATTTAATTTTGTACTATTAAACAGTTATCATGAAAATTAAACTTTTTTTTAAATTTTAAAATGTTATGTGTTAAGTTTACGACTCCATGCTACAACATTTCGGCCTGACAGATACTAGTTTAAAACTCTTATTAATTTAGGTGATAAAGCCGTGAAATAGAAAGAAACATAAAGCTAAAATTGTGAAGACTTAAAAGTGAGCCCTGTTGTGGAATATGCGGACTGGTGAGGTCATTTCGTCTGTGGTAATGTTTACGACGTACAGAGTAGTGTAAGTAGTCTAATAAATCAGAGAAGACTGAAATATCTATTCGCGTTGTTTCACATTCTAATTACAATACAGAAAATAGACATCGGGAAGTCGGGATAGACATCGTTACTAATATCGTGAGTGAGTAATAGTTTTATAAGGATTTAGTACTGTGTCTATCTTGCATATCAGGGTCTTCTTTCAGTAATCAGTAGGATTGAAAATTATACTAATATAGAAAATGTGCTGAATCTATAACATTCAGCTCTGACCTTTCTATCTTTTGGCGTAAGAATAATGCTTTTTCTTTGATTTATGTAGCATAATTTTTATTTTGCATTCAGCCATGCCTAAGTACACTTAATAATTTTTATTCCTTTTACTTCTGATAGAATATTTGTTTCTTTTGGATATCTTTTGTGCAACGTGATTTAAATTAATGGGTTTCATTTCATATGATTTTATTTCATAAACTGTACATTTTGTATGAATAATGTAAATTGCATTTCATTATATTTACGTTGAAATTTATAGACATTAGATGTTCCCACACACTTCAGCGGTACAGATAACATCTAGACCAGTCATATTTAATATTTTTTTTCTTGTTTGCCGCAACACATTAATATAACAATGTAAAACAAATTGTGCAATATCAAAGGTAATTAAAATAATCAGATAATGAAAGTAATATATAAAAGCGATACAATTTATATAATAAGTATAAACCATAAGAAAATTCTAATGCAATATTTCCAAGTTCTAAAGATAAATAAAACAAGATATTTTCGTTTGGGAATCGAGCCTTTTCCTCAATGAAAAATCTTTTGTAATTTTTAAAATATCTATCCCATCAAAAACATCTCATGTAAAAAATCCGCCAAGTCTCGTGATCCTTTAACCTTGAAAAGTTCTGAGATCACCTAGAGCCAAGTTTAGCTCGGTTATTAACGCTGAGAATTTAATTCACAAATTACTCCTAGTCTCTATACTTTTAGTTAATGTTTATTTTGTTATTTGGCAAGTACGCAGCACAGGGAAGTTAATACATCCACACATTACTATGTTTTGAGGTGCAATGAGATTATTTGATTATTAGCGTGAGGGATAGAAGCCTAAAGGAGAGATTCATCGGTTGGAGTTTTTTTTAAAATTGGGGGTCTGGCTCTTGGACATAGCTTGGAAAATCACCATGACTCATGAAATCTAGCTTGACAGCGAGAGAGTTTTCGCACCTGGGATAACAATGTTATGTAAAATTATGTGCATGCTACTAGTACGCATATGTTCAGTGCTCTTATAAGTACTATTTAATACAATATTTCATTAATAAACTTTAATGTTAAAATGGAAACAACAGCCGTTACATTCTCGTGCTGTGTAATTGCCAAGTCACAAAACAATCATTAACTAAATGTGTAGACGTAGATACTAGGAAGCAATTTGGGAATTAAAATGTCAGAGTTAACAAGCGAGCTAAACTAGGCTCTACACTATCGCAGAACGTTTTACGGTTAAAGCATCACATGATTTGGACTTTTTACATGAGACGTACATGGGACTTCACTTTGTTTTGTAAGAAATCCTCTTTTTCTTGACTTCGGGCCCGTTTTGGACATCATCCACTGGTTTGTGGCAAAACCACTCCCTGTGCCTATTTGTTCTTCTCAGTTGCTTTGAATGAATGATACTGAACAAATCTGAGCAATATGTGAATCTCAGTCGATTATACTCAGTTATGGCTGACTCTTGAGATCAATATTAATTAAATGCAGTCCACTCAGATTTATTATTCTTGACAGTGCTACGAAGCATATGATAGAGATTTTTTATGTATGCGATTATGCCAGTCATATCCTGCTTGCTATCATCCATCCTTCTATATATATAAAAAAAGTTTTGATTTGGAAATGGACCAATGAAAATCTGCGTAGATATTCCCGGTAAATCACCATCCAATTTGAATGCTTATGTATGGTCTTCCTTCGTTAATATTAAAAAAACTGCTGCATAGAAAAATATGAAAATCGGTGGTATTATAGAGAAATGTTTCATAAACACGCTGATGCAGACAGTTTTCAAATCGAATAATTATTTTAAGATATATTTAGATATATATTTAAGATTATTTTAAGATATATTATATATTATATTATTAATTTTGGTCAAAGTCGTTCCATTAAAATAGTTGTATAGGAGCAAAAACTATACATAGGAATTTAATCATTCTTAGATCATTTTATACATGAGAAGTTCTCGGTGTGCATACTGCATTTATCTTCTTTATTTTATTCATTTTTTGAAGATTTATTTCCATTTTAAATTCAAATTTTCAGCATTTCCAGAGATATTTTTTACAAATTTTAGAAAAGGATATTGTTTTAAATTGTTGCCAATTTTTAAAACAGTGCAAAGAATAATATTTCCTTCAAATTAAAAATTTATTTACACGTGGCTATTATAAACAGAAAAAAAAACTTTAAAATAGATCAGTTTCAACTGACGTCACTGGCTCTAAGCACATGACCTCTAGCGAAAAACTTGGTGGGCAAACAAATAACATGGGTAATTTTCTTTGACTTGTACTTTCACATCGGTCGTCGTGAATCACATTGCTGTTTCTTTTGTTATGAAACATTTCACTTTATAAATCTGAGTCTACATTTCATAGTTTTTGTGAGCGATTATTTACATTATTGTGATATCTTATTGCAAGCGTTATCACGTAAATTGTCAAATTTATTCGCATCACCATGCCAGCGACTTGTTGTGTAAAAATGTGCGGTAATCGTTCGAACAGGAAACATAATAAATCCCATTATAGATTACCAGGCATTCCAAAGACAGATAATATTATGAGAAAAAAGTTGGGTGAAGAAAGGCGACAGAGATGGTTGGCATCGCAATATTGTGTGAATTAATTTTACGATTTTTATTATGAATTAAAGGTACTACTTAGTTATCTCGTCGCCCAGTATCGCCAAATTATATAAATCGCCAAACCACTCGCCAAATTATACAAACTGACATAAATTTTATTTTAAATAACGAAGGACTTACTTATCCTGTCCACCAAAAATATATCGCCAAACTATAAGATTAAAAGTAAAAAATGTTTGATAGCAAATGTCACATTCACTTGACTTTAAGCAAGTTACACGTGTTTACGCCATCAAGTGATTTTTATTTCGACGTTTTATTTGTATTTTTACTAATGTTATACTAATTTATTTGTTCTTTCGTTATTTAAAATAAAAATTATGTCAATTTGTATAATTTGGCGAGTGGTTTGGCGCTTTATATAATTTGGCGAAATTGGTCAACGGGATAACTAAGTATTACCGAACAAATAAATTAGTATAACATTAATAAAAATGCAAATAAAACTTAAAAATAAAAATCACTTGATGACGCAAACACGTGTAACTTGCTTAAAGTCAAGTGAATGTGACATTTACGATCAGCCATTATTGGCATTTAATTTTATAGTTTGGCAATAGATTTTTGGTCGGCTGGATTACTAAGTAGTACCCTAAAGGGTTTACGATGTCAAAATGGCACATATGTCATATTCGCCCCATATCGGCGCGATTTTTTTCTGACGCCAATGTCATATACGCAACGAGTACTTAAACTGGCACCAAAGTGTCGTTATTTTGCTTGCTGTGGTAACCCGGATTATGTTGTTTATGCTGTTGACGTTTTCGCCAAATTGGCAACCGAAAAAAAGCGCGCCAATATGGGGCGAATATGACATCTGTGCCGTCAAAATAACTAACGTCGGGTAAATCCGCTGCATATTTCGGTACTATTTAGTTATCCCGTCGACCAATTTCGCCAAATTATACAAATTGACATAATTTTTATTTTAAATAAGGAAAGAACAAATAAATTAGAATAACATTAATAAAAATAAAAATGAAAGATGTATATTTTAAATGTATCTGATATGTGTTTTAAATTTATGCGTTTTGATATACGTAAACACGTGTAACTTGCTTAAAGTCAATTGAATGTGACATCTACAATCAACCATTATTGACATTTAATATAATAGCTTGGCGATAGATTTTTGGTCGACGGGATTACTAAGTAGTACCCATATTTCTTCAAACCACTTCTTTTCAAACTGTATGGATCTACACTGGAAATAACACTAATTTTGGAAGCATATCGTTCCTTAGCTTTAGTATCATTCACTTCATGGCACAGATGTCATATACACACCAAATTGCGCAATTTTTTTCGGTCGCCAATTTGGCGAAAACATCAACACCATAAACAACAATATCCGGGTTACCATATCAAGCCAAATATCGACACTTTGGCGCCAGTTAAGTACCCGTTGCGTATATAACATTGGCGTCAAAAAAAAGCACGCCAATATCGTGCGTATATGACATCTGTGCCCAATTTTTCATAATATTTTGAGACATTTTATTTCGTTAAGTTTAAAAACTTGCACTAAATTGGATGGCAAAAGATAGAGAAAGAAAAATCCACTATACAAAAACAAAGTGGTTCGTCTTGCGACCGCAGTAGAATAGAAATAGGAGTACGGAGTACTGTATTGTTATTTGTTTGACCACCAAAGCTGGTTGCCACGGGTGTTTCCAGGTTAATGATCACATGGTTGAAACTGATCTATTAGAATTAAAATTACATGTTAAAAGCAGGAAAATTACGTCATAAGAACCATATTTGCACTTGAATTTTAAAAGAGAAAGAGAATGTTAAAATAAAAAAAATCATTATTATGCGTTAAAACTTGTAAATGGAGGAAATTACGTCATTTTAAAATGGCCAAAAAATATGGCAAAAGAATTTAAATTAAAAAATATATTTGCTGGAGACATTTATTTGATATTTTGAGATGATCTTTCCAAATATCATCGTGAATTCGAAGACAGCGCAAATAATATTTCCTTCTAACAACAAAAGTATTTTCACGTGAGTATTAATAAGAGAAATAAAACTTTGGTGTAAATTACGTCAAATTTAAAACGATACATTTAAAATGAAGTATTTAAAAGAACTATCTTATAGCGCTGTTAAAAAATACAGGGAGACAATGACACTGTTTACTTAATTCATTTTACATTAGCTTATTTTCAAATGTTTAACTAATTTTTTTAATTAAATACGAAAACAGCCATTGTAGCTCTTAACAGCAGCAGATTTGGTCTTAAAAATCCCCAATCCAAGGAAAACGAATGGAAACCCGTTTATAGAGAGATCGCTAATGTTTTATTCTTTTTTAATTTTAATTCAATATTTTTAAATCCGATCAAATTATCGTGTTTTTTGGATTTTGGTGTGCCTGGGTTGGCGAGCGTAGCTCGTAGGGAGCTGAGCCCCCTAGTGTTTTATAAAAAATTAAAATTCTTCTTCTTCAGAAATTGTTGTGCACGTCATTAGTTGGCGGGAAAAGTGAGCTATTTCGGCAAAGATGTGGTAAGTTTGTCAGAAAAATTCTCTTACTTTTAAAATTGCTGCTAATTTTGCGCCATGGTGTATCGCCGTAGCTACAAATTAAAACGACGTTTGTAATAATATAATAGTGGTTTTAAATATACCAAAAGAATAAACGCAGTTATTTATCCAGAAATGTTAGCATATTTGCAGAATGTTTAGGAAAATATTTAAATTTACCTAATCAGTATGTGGTAAAATCAGTTAATTACATTTGTTCTCGTCAATTAATTTTTTTTAACTATATTTAGAACCCAGCTATTTCATGCTCGGTTTAATGCAGAAGGAAACCCGTAAATGAAGCGTTTTATCGTGTTGATGATTAACGACCAAAAATATTGGCGAGAATTCCGATTATGTTAGAAAAATCCCGAGTTGCTTCCAGAAAAGGTGATAGTGGCTGTGGGTACAAGAATTTTTATCTTAGGTATTACTATTGCAGCTCTAGTAGTAGGAGAGCTGTTGAACATTTTTGAGTAGGTATTTGAGGCACCCTGAAAATTTGTGCAACACTTCTTTTGTAATGCCTGAATACAAAATCGAATGTCTGGCTGAAGGATCGTGGCCCAAAACCTGTGCCAGACACGTGTCAAGTGCCATTTTTTGACACTACCCAAAAAAGGTATTTGAGGCACGCTGAGATTGAAACAGAATAATATTTATACTTAGAAAAAAATATTTTGAAAATGACAGACACTTTAGTCGGCCCAAAAACTGTGCCAGACACGTGTCAAGTGCCATTTTTTGACTACCCAAAAAAGGTACTTGAGGCACGCTGAGATTGAGGCACAATAATATTTATGCTTAGAAAAAAATATTTTGAAAATGACAGACACTTTACTCGGCACAAAAACTGTGCCAGACAAGTGTCAAGTGCCATTTTTTGTCTGGCACAGGTTTTGGGCCACGATCCTTCAGCCAGACATTCGATTTTGTATTCAGGAATTACAAAAGAAGTGTTGCACAAATTTTCAGGGTGCCTCAAATACCTTCCCTAAAATGTTTAACAGCTCTTGGACTATAGATGCTTTATCATTTGTATAAACGTAATGTAAAGGGTGTAAAGAAAGGCAGAATAAATAAATCTGAAAAAGTATTTTCGACTTTTCAATTTTTAAAAAAAATTAAGATTTTTCTTTTTTTTCGAATTTTTCGTTTCTTTGTATCAAAAATACTACATTCATCCCAAATTCCAAGCTTCCATGTACAACTTTTTGATGGTTGGTGCGCCAATCATTTTGACGATCGGCGAGCCAGTCAGTCAGTGTCTCAAAATCGAAACTTTGAGTTCATATATCTTCTGAACTACAAACAATAGAAACGTCAAATTTGAACATTTGGTTCCGTGTGCAGAGTACTTTAGGTAAACTATATTTCCAGTTTTCTGGAAACTACAGCACAAAGATACAAGGGGGAGTGGCGGCAGTAACCTGAGTTGCTTCTAGATAAGAATGCTTATAGCTGTACTTTCTCGACTTAGCAAGGTCCCTACTGTGCTCTCAGATTAAACATAACTTTTAAATTTACTTTAAATAATGCTTGATCAGTTTTGAAGATTAAGAAATATATTCTCTACTGCAGTACGAATAGGACTGCATGCAAAAAGAACTTTTGACTAAGGAAATAACATTTTAGATATTTAACATAATTTTTAATAAAGTTTTAATAGCAGGGCATATTTTGTTTTTGCATAATAATTTAACAAACTGAGTAAAGTTTTAAAATAATTTTTATGCGTACATCATTTTTTTAAAACGTTGTTTAATGATTGTGTGTCTTAGATCGTACATCAAAAGGTCGATTTCCCACATGCGTCATATGGGTCGGAGGCTTTGTATGACTGTTCTAAGCGGTTACTGAAATCATTCTATACCTGATAAGAATATTTCACGTTACTGAATCTACCGCAATTGTGATACGGTTGTAGCCATCCAATGTGCATTTTATAGATGGTACATAACCTTTTTTGTTTGCATAACTACGGGGTCTAGCCCTACGAGCTACCCCGTCCCCCAAGACCCTGCAGCCTATAAAAGCACGCTATCCAATTAGGGAATGTCGAATTATATTATTGCCTACGTTGCGAACTTCTGTAATCAGATTTCTGTTCTTTTTTTTTTCACTGCAGGATTTTTCGGTTTCCAAGGCCGCATCCACAGGTGTCACGATAGCTGACGACTGTTTTCGTGATTTTTTAAGTAAGGTACTTCACACATTCAAAAATTAGCTTGTATAAAATGGTTAAGTAAGAAAAATATAAATATATTAACTTCTATAATAAAGTTTTCTTTTGGACGCAAGAAGAAAATCGTTTTAAAAGTGACCTTTTAAAGATATTGTTTAAATATGACGAATTTCCCCATTGAATGCTTTTCGCACTTAATTATGTATTTGTTTTAATATCTTCTTTCTTTTTTAATATGCACATGTAAACATACTTTTCAATGGAAAAGTGCTTCGAAAAAGTATTATTTGGGCTTTTGCACAATTTTTACTTTTACTTCATTTTGCACGATTTAATTGTTTCTGAGTGCAATAATTAAATACATTAATAGTTTTCTCTTTTTCTTTTAATATTCATATGCAATTATATTTTTTAATCATAAAATGTTTGGAAATATTATTATGTGTGCTTTTTAACACTTTCCAACAAAGTTGAAAAGTGTTATTGACTTCGGTTTGTCTGTCCGTCTCTCAGCTCTCGTAAATATACTCAGATTGCCCTGCAATTTTTGTATGTTATCGACGTCTACCCTAGCATGAACCCTATTTCAAATGAAGTTTGTAGAATGTTTAGTTCATTTACAGGGTCAGTCAGAGTATTCCGTTACATTACGGCCAATGAGAAAAAATCGTTTCAAATGATTTTTAATCATGTTAGAAGCTTTCAAACACAATAAAACTGATATGCATTTATGAAGTACGCTAAAATATTCATTCTATAGAATATGCGGTGCAAAGATTCATTTACAGGGCCACACAATACAATTCCGTTGCGTAATGATATAGGGGTGGAGGGATTTGTTTGCGGCGTATTTTAATTATGTTAAACTATTTCATATATAATGAAATTGATATACGTCACTGAGGATTACTGTAACTTATTCCATGTATAGTACGAAGTGCATTGCATTTACAGAGACACACAAAAGATTTCAGATACTATATTGTATGCGAAGTACTGTACATTTGCAATGATTGCATGGAAATGCTTTTTTAATTATGTTATGCGCTTTTATGTTTCACCCTATTTATGCATACTGTATGGTGTGTATAAATACTATAGTTCATATACAGGGCTACACAAAAGAATTCGAAGGGGTTACTGTGTATTAGCGCAAATTGCTTAAAGTGGTTTTTAAATGATTTATGAATTTTTACGCTGAACTGCATTTAGTTTACAAAGAAATGTTTGTAGAATATAGATAAAATGAAATACAGGGTCACGCAAAGAATTGGATACATGGCCGTCTATAAGTCTTAATTTCTGGAAATGTGATTACGCCATTTTTAAGAGTGTTTTAATTTGAGTTAAATTTTAGCTAAATAGTTGCGTGTAATAAGGGTTATACAAAAGTATTCAAGTAGGGTAACTCCGGGAGAGTCGCCGCATACGGGATAGATGCCGCACCCCTTGTATTTCTTGTAATTATCGATAGATGGTCGTCACACGCACAGTATAGGTGCGCAATGAGATTATTTTAACCAGTGTATAGCGTGAATCCCATTTCGAAGTTTACTTGTAGAAGTATAATCCTTAATTTGATGTAAGTGCATGATTTCACTGTCCAAACTTTAAAACACGTTATGTTTAAATACTTTTCATACACTAATTACTAAATGCATGAATGATTTTGAAGTCGAAACTAAGTGTTGCGTTTCTATAGAGTACTGTGTGTATGATTACGCCATTCCCCTTAGCGATGGCAATTAACTGTGATGGCCGACGTCTGCACCATGCAAAATGGGATACATGCCGCACTGCCTTTCCGGTATACATACCGCAGTTTCTTTTGTACGGGATAATTAAGTGTTATTAACTTTTCCTTTTCTTTTTGCACAGACTAACCATGCTAGGCATGTTATCAAGTTTACTAAAACCAAAGGAGAAAATTGGGTAAATAAAAAGTAAGAAGGGCAAGAAAGATGCAAGTCAAGAGGATAATAATGAAAAATTGGATTACGAGTAACGGAGACGTTCTTTGCAAACTACTCGAAAAAAGAGAAAGTGTAATTGGCATTGTTGCATCATGTGTTTTAATGTAGTTCATAAAGACTGTACTTTTTCGACAGTTTTTCTGTAGATTGAAGTCGATATCTTAACGCATTAGGGGCCATAGGTGCATTTAAGCACCTTCATAAAAAGCTTACAAAAATTGTTTCTGGCACCAGTAAAAAAGAAAAGTAATATTTGCTTTGTTTAATTAGAGCATTTTCATGATTATTTAAGTAAAGATAACTTCTTAAAAAAAAAGTGGTACCAACCGAATAAAATTTGTGTAAAAGCCACCGGTCTCTTAAGGGTTAACAAATAAATTATGTAAATACAATTTTACTTTTTTTCTTTTCCCTTTCTAATACATTGATGTTACGTTGTTGCTGAAATAACAATTAAAATTTAATGTAAAAAAAGAAAATAAGTCGATAATTTTAATGGTGAAAGTAAGCAACAATTATAAATTTGAATCTACTAATACGTTTTATTGTACTCATTTAGTTTCATTTTGTTATTACATCCATAATTATAGTCCAGATATGAATATTTTTTGAATATTTTTATATAGAACTTCATTCTGTTCTTATTACAAGCGCGGCATAACTACCGCACAAGTGCGGCGTCTCAGCCTGAATGTACGGGTGATGCTCCGCAGTGTAATGTTTTAGAAAAAAATTGTTAAAAAATACTAATAACTTGTTTTGAATTTTTTTTGTCGCAGTACACGCGTTGTATATTTAACATTAAATAGCACAGCATGATTTTTTTTTATTTTATGTCCACCATGGGACTTTATACACAAGTTCAAAAATGTGCGGCATAAATCCCGGAATTACCCTATGTTTCCATCTATTAGTATAAATTGATGAAAGAGAACTTTCAACCTGTTATGCGTTTTCTTGCTAAACTAATTTTCTCCATTATATAGTATATGTATCAACCTGCAGATCAAATACAGGGCTGATCAAAAGAATTGGAATACATATTTGGCTATAGACGGTAACTGCTGAAATCAGTTTTTCGAATGTTTTATGCGTTTTCTAAAAGGTTTACTTAGTTATCTTATTTCTCTAAATAATGAAGTTTTGTTAAAGCACTCTGGAAGTGTTGGAAAGTATTTAACTAGGACTTCCCTCAGAGGGATTAGTCTGAGCGATATTACTGAGAACATAGATTTAATAATAACATGTGGAAGCAAAGAAAATGAGATGTTATCTTTAATTGTCCATATACTGCGAAAAATTGAAATGGTGAAAATAAACGAATTGTAGAATTACAAAATCTTATACATAAATTCGTATACACTGTTTAAAAAAATGGAAAATCAAATCATTCAAGACAGACATGCATGGATATAAAATTGAAAGTACGCAATATATTAAAAGTAAAATATAAAATGAAACACTAATTTACTTATATCGGAATTTCAACTGTATAAAATGATGTCAAGAGCATAATCAGACGCTCCGCACCAATTTGAGAAACTTTAAATGACAAATATATGATGTTTAAAAAGAATGGACTATACTTTATATGGTGTGTGCTCCCCCAGAATAGTTAATATTGTACAATATCTGTTTTCCACGGATGCAATGAGGTTGTCGATAACATTTAAGGAATTCTCTTCTCAAAATCTAATATAGTATCAAAGTACTGAATACATCAAAAGTGGCATGCAATGCTTCGTTAGAGTGTGTTTTAGATATGCTCGATCGGATTTAAATGATCAGTGTATGCTGGCCACTACATACGCTGTATTGTTTTGTTTTCAAACATATTCTGACAAGTTGAGCTGTATTTAGCATGTATTAAATAAAAGAAATCGGCAATGATTACAACATAAAGTATGACACAAGATCTGAATTTATCGTCTGCATAACTTTTGAGCTGTCAAAGTGTCATTTGAAGTAATTTACAAATCCATACATATTTATTCAGCAAATCATGCAAGCTAACATACGCCAATATGAATCCGATTACAAAATTTCACCAGAATAAGTTAATATATAAAAAATCTACTAATGATAATTGAGATTATGACCTTATGATAAAATGTCTAGAAAAATGAATCGGATAAAAAATTCATATCACATTTAAAACGGCACTTCCCTCTGTTAGTGGCCTTGGCGAGAGAGAGAAAAGCCTAGAGAAGGAACACTTTAACAGGTACTTTCGGGCAACCTACTCACTGTTTCATACAGGTCTTTATTCAATATTTACACAATTTATTTAATGCTAGGTGGGTATCTACCAGTTTTGTTGCATTTAAATCGCATGTTTTGCGGAGGAAATGCAGCATTATGAAATATTTAAAGTTGCTGTACCTAATAATTCCAAATTAATGGTAATTGAGATCGTTTTCCGTTAATTTCATCTTTTTAAATTTAAAATTTTTTAGAAACCATTCATAGAGGCAATTGTATATTTTAAAACTAACCCGAAGCAAAATTTCAAGATTTTGGGCTCAGCAGTAACAGAGAAATAGAAAAGTTTTGAAAGTTTTTTGTTTCTGCACTGTTTTTTATAGCGACATTTTTAGAAATTGTGCTATTGAGAGAATTTACGTCATGATAAATACAGCCACGTCAATTTTCATGTTTATATTCCTAATAGTTCCATGTTCTTCGTTACTTAAATCATCTTTAGATCTTTTTCCGCTTTGTTTAGTCTTTCCATTTTTTAGAATTCGTTCTACAACGAGCATTTACATCTTGTTAATTACTACCATGCCAAAGTTCTAGTTTCTAACCCCAACAGTATCCCAAAAATTTCAGTATTCCAAATAAATCATAGTTTAGAACCTTTCTAGAAATTTTTACGTTTATCCGTCAAATTGAACCTTTTAGAGAGCGTTCATTACGAGTATTTACATCTTAAAAGTAACTACCGCACCAAATTTAAAGTTTCTAACCCAATCAATATCGCACAAATCACAATTTTAGAACTTTTTTGCTCCTGCAGCGATGTAGGTTCTTGCACTGACATAAAATAGTCTTTTTTGGGGAGCAGAGATGGCCACTAACATTTTTCTATGTTGGCTATGTAGTTTCAGAGATAACACCTCACAAACGTACAAGCATTTATAATATTATATACTTTATAATATTATAACGCTTTATAATATTAGCATTAGATGTACAGATACAAAAGCCATTTATCTGTTACAAGCTAAAGTGCCGGCGTTGCCCAGAATTTGAAGGATGTTTGTTCTGAAAAATCAATTTCAAAATTTAACATACAACACAAAACAAACATTAAAAAAAGCAGTCGAAATGTTGTTGAATGAATCATATGAAAACGCTAGATAAAAATATATAAATGTATATAACAGACGCAAAAGAATAAAGCTATAAATGAACTTATTTCAATTTATAATTGGAGCAATAATGTTAAAATACGCCAATATTTCCCTAATCGGGTTTTTATTATGCTTCAATACATTTTTCACACTCATATGACGTTATACTATATCCACCATGCCCTTTATATTTCCAATATGACGTAATATTTTCCTCTTTCACGTGGAAACCTTGAAATAGAAAAGTTATGAAGTTATATTCACTTTCATTTAAATTCGTCAAACCATTTATTTCATTTTCATATTTCACGTGAATATCTTGCAATAGAAAAGTTATGACGTAATATTCATTTTTTTTTTTAAATTCGGCAAACTATTTATTTCATTTTCATTTTTCACGTGGAAATCTTGCAGTAGAAAATTAATTGTTGTAGTAATAATTTTATTGTGTTTTTTAATTGTTTGCAACTGCTATAACGAAAAATGTTTAAATTTGATAAGAAATTGCTGTTAAATTGGTGGTTTTTTATTAATTAAAAATTAACTATAAGCTATTTCGATTCCGGATTACTTTAGTTCTCTCGGCCATGTTTTAATACACATGTACGTATCTCTTCACAATTTTGGCTTCCAAATTGTGGATTTTTTATAGAATTACAAACAGACAGATATACAAGTTTTCATTTTTATATATCTCTCTATTCTATGAAAAGTAACTAACGCTGTCACCGCCGCCGCCGCCGGTTTTGAATTTTTTGTGACCGGAGGTCTTTCTTCGTTAATATTAAGAAAAATGTTGCATACAAATATATGAAAATCGGTGGTATTATAGCGAAATGTTTGATCAACACACTAATGCATACAGTTTTCAAATCGAAGAATTATTTTAAGAGATATTTAATGCTAAAGTTGGACAAAATCGTTCCATTAAAAAAAAATTATAAGAGCAAAAGCTATACATGGGAATTTAATCATTTTTAGATCATTTTATTCAATAGAAGATCCCGGTCTGCAGATTTCATTAATTTTTTTTAATTTGACTCATTTTTTGAGGTTTTATTTCTATTTTAAATTCAAATATTCAGCATTTTGACAGATATTTTTTACATATTTTATAAAATGGTATTAATTTAAACTGTTGCCAACTGTATAAACAGCGCAAACAATAATGTTTGCTTCAAATAAAAAAATTATTTACACTTTATTATTATAAACAGAAAAAAACCTTCAAATTACAATTAAATAATTAGGTATAAAAAGCAGGCACTTATTGGAAATTACGCCATAAAAACTATATTTACATGTGAATTTTAAAAGAGAAAGGATATTGTAAAATAAATTCATTAGCATACGTTAGAAATCTGAAATAGAACAAATTACGTCACATTACACTTATTATGCAAAATGAACAAAAAATAGTATTGCAAAACAGTTTAAATTTAAAAATTGCGCGAGACAAAATATTAGAGGTTAAATATTAGATTTTTTCAAAATTTTATTATTTGTCGTTTGATGTGAGGTGTTCAGCTATAAGTACGCAATTTTTTATGTTTCAACATAATTAGGGGCTGAGTTACAAAAATTGCTTTAAATACACAAGGTAGAGCCCAGAGGGTTAAATATTAGACTTTTTCAAAATTTTATTATTTGCTGTTTGATGTGAGGTGTTCAGCTATAAGTATGCAAAATGTCATGTCTCCAACTTAATTAGGGGCTGAGTTAGAAAAATTGCTTAAAATACACAAGTTAGAGCCCAGAGGATTAAGTAATAGACTTTTTCAAAATTTTATTATTTGTCGTTAGATGTGAGGTGTTCAGCTATAAGTATGCAAAATGTCATGTCTCCAACATAATTAGGGGCTGAGTTAGAAAAATTGCTTAAAATACAGAAGTTAGAGACCGGGGGGTTAAATATGACTTTTTCAAAATTTTATGATTTATCGTGTTATCGCAAGTGTTCAGCTATAAGTATGCAAACTTTCATGCCTCCAACTTAGTTAGGGGATGAGTTAGAAAAATTGCTTAAAATACATAAGTTAGAGCCCAGAGGGTTAAATATCAGACATTTTTCAAAATTTTATTATTTGTCGTTTGATGTGAGGATTTCAGCTATAAGTATGCGAAATTTCATGTCTCCAACTTAATTAGGGGCTGAGTTAGAAAAATTGTTTAAAATACAGAAGTTAGAGACTGGAGGGTTAAATATGACTTTTTCAAAATTTTATGATTTATCGTGTTATCGCAAGTGTTCAGCTATAAGTATGCAAACTTTCATGCCTCCAAGTTAATCAGGGGCTGAGTTAGAAAAATTGCTTAAAATACACAAGTTAGAGCCCAGAGGGTTAAATATTAGACCTTTTTCAAAATTTTATTATTTGTCGTTTGATGTGAGGTGTTCAGCTATAAGTATGGAAAATTTCATGTCTCCAACTTAATTAGGGGCTGAGTTAGAAAAATTGCTTAAAATACAGAAGTTAGAGACTGGAGGGTTAAATATGACTTTTTCAAAATTTTATGATTTATCGTGTTATCGCAAGTTTTCAGCTATAAGTATGCAAACTTTCATGCCTCCAAGTTAATCAGGGGCTGAGTTAGAAAAATTGCTTAAAATACACAAGTTAGAGCCCAGAGGGTTAAATATTAGACCTTTTTCAAAATTTTATTATTTGTCGTTTGATGTGAGGTGTTCAGCTATAAGTATGGAAAATTTCATGTCTCCAACTTAATTAGGGGCTGAGTTAGAAAAATTGCTTAAAATACAGAAGTTAGAGACTGGAGGGTTAAATATGACTTTTTCAAAATTTTATGATTTATCGTGTTATCGCAAGTTTTCAGCTATAAGTATGCAAACTTTCAATTCTCCAACTTAGTTAGGGGATGAGTTAGAAAAATTGCTTAAAATATATAAGTTAGAGCCCAGAGGGTTAAATATCAGACATTTTTCAAAATTTTATTATTTGTCGTTTGATGTGAGGATTTCAGCTATAAGTATGCGAAATTTCATGTCTCCAACTTAATTAGGGGCTGAGTTAGAAAAATTGTTTAAAATACATAAGTTAGAGCCCAGAGGGTTAAATATTAGACTTTTTAAAAGTTTTATTATTTGTCGTTTAATGTGAGGTGTTCAGCTATAAGTATGCAAAATCTCATGTCTCCAACTTAATTAGGGGCTGAGTTAGAAAAATTGCTTAAAATACAGAAGTTAGAAGACCGGAGGGTTAAATATGACTTTTTCAAAATTTTATGATTTATCGTGTTATTGCAAGTGATCAGCTATAAGTATGCAAACTTTCATGTCTCCAACTTAATTAGGGGCTGAGTTAGAAAAATTGCTTTAAATACACAAATTAGAGCCCGAAGGGTTAAATATTAAGCCTTTTTCAAAATTTTAATATTTGTCGTTTGATGTGAGATGTTCAGCTATAAGTCTCCAACTTAATTAAATTAGGGGCTGAGTTAGAAAAATTGCTTAGAATACACAATTTAGAGCCCAGAGGGTTAAATATTAGACTTTTTCAAAATTTTATTATTTGCCGTTTGATGTGTGGTGTTCAACTATAAGTATGCAAATTTTCAAGTCTCCGACATATATAGTTTCTGAGAACGGGCTCTGTGACAGACGGACAAAGAGACAGACAAAGGAGTGAGACCGGTAGGGTTTCGTTAGATGGACGTAACTCTAAAAACATGCTGCGGATGACTGTAACGACATCCTAAAATTACATTACCATCAGCTATCTACCAATCCCGAATTTAGTTTATATTCGTTTCATATATTCTTATTCTTTTGTGCGGCCCTGTAAAATAATTATCAATATTATATACAGTAAAACCTCTGAATAGCGGACACCCCGAGAATGCAGAATTTGTCCTCTATTTAGAGGTGTTCGCTACTGAGAGTAAAAAATGTACAGTTATTAAGGGTTGGTAATCGAAAAAATGCCCGCTAAATAGACGTGTCCACTAATCGGGTGTGTCCGTTATGGAGGTTTTACTGCATAATAATATCATCCTTTACAATAAAATTGCATGCTGTATGATAGACAGACAGACATCCAGAGAAAGATAACCTCCCGGATCAATAAACACTCATGTCTTTTGTTTTAATCATCCACAATTGTATGTCATACAACATGCCAGATTTTATACAACAGGCTAAAAACGGTCACCGTGGTACGGAATACTGTATTATTATTTGTTTGCCCACCAAAACTGGTTGCCACGGGTTGTTGCAAAGTTTGTGATCACGTGGTTGAAACTGATCTATTCAATATTACTGCGTGCGTATTTTTTTTTATTTGCTCCATGTGTTCAAACCAGTTGTCTACGAAAACATCAACCGGTGAAAGTGACGCACACCAAATTTCTGTGACGTATGCAGATAAATTGTGCTTTTTTAAGAGTTTTTTCTATATAATTTTTAAACGGTTTGGAACTTATTTTTCATAGTAGGTGCATTCAGTAGGCGACCCTCATAGGTACCTTCTGGTGCAATCAGAAACGAAATCCGACAAATATTTTTTGAGTTATGCTTGACGAAAGGTTTTTATTAGGCTTTTTTTTTTAGTAGGACATGGCGTTAATATCCATCGTAGTAGTAAAGTGTCCGGACAGTAATATTTCGCTGAGTATTAGCCTTCGCTTCGCTCAGACAATAATCTATGCTTAACGCATGATTTTTCTTTCTTGTTTTAAAATTGTGCAACAATATAAAAAATGACTTTTTTGAAGTATCAAATAAATCGCTATTGAGATACTGAAATTTTGAACAAAAAAAAAAAAAAAAGTACCCTTAAAAAATTCGACGAATAAAAAAATTGTTTAGACATTACATAAACAGCAATCTAAACTCAGCAAGACAATGCATACGATACACTAGTATACTTTCCATGTCCCATATATTCTTTCAAAAAATGGTTAAATTGTTATGCACAGTTTTATATTCTATAAAAGTTATCTAACTGAAGTATTTAGACGAATTTCAACACCCAATAGAGTTTAAAATAATTCGATTTAAAAACTGTCTGCTTCAGCATGTTTATCATATATTTTGATATAAAACTCCCAGTTTTCATGTTTTTATACGCCATAGGTTTTTTTTTTTTAATCATGATTCGAGAAATTCAAAAGGTCACAATAAATTCAATTACGGCAACAGCGTCGATAGGAGCGTTAGTTTTCTTTTTTTTTTAGAATAGAGATAAACAAATAATGTAATCTTTTACAAACCATCACAAAAAACATCCTTCCCTTTAAAATTCAGCTCAGTTGGAAGTACAGTTGCATAATCTCTCGCGTGGTTCCGTGGAATTTCCTGTAACTTTTACATTAGGCATGAAAATATTTAGTGATTTAAGTGACAAGAAAAACTTAAAAATTCCACTGAAGAGGCGGATAGCTGCTGGCTGGCTACACATTTATTAAATTTCCCTAGTGATTTGGCGAAAATGCAGCTTAGATTATGGAATTTATTTTTTTTTCATTTTATGTCATTCAGCTTAAATTGGCGAATTTTCCGTGTTTTGTCGGAAAATAGGCAAATCGGAATTAGAAATATTTGATTATGATTAAAGGGAAAATACACGTCTATTGAATAAATAATAGTACTTGTGCTACTTAGGAACTATCCTGCTACAATAAGTTGCTTTACTCTAGTAGCAATTTATGAAGCTCTAAGTTTAGTATATGATAATTTAGAATATCCTCCTTCAAATGACTTTTAGTTAATTTATGTACAATACCTTTGGAGATGAAACTGTGTGAAATCTTCATCTTTGTCAATCAGCCTATATTTATCCAAAGTATTAAATTGCACTTAAAACGCTGATTGCGGATTTTCTTATTTTTAAAAATAATTATCTGAAATGTAGGACTGAACGATATCAGAAATTTATCGCAATATATCAATGAGTTAATATCGATATTGTTGATATATCGCGATAACTACCTTAAACTGTGTAAGAATAAAAATATTGCTAATTTCGAAAAAAAATGGTACAGTAGCAGCAATTTAAGTACCAACAGATGCAGAAAGCAAGCAACGAATAAATGTTTTATAACTATATATGTTAACACAGTATCATTAAAAAATATATATACAGTATATATCTATGCAAAATAGAGATATTTTAGAAAAAGAAACCAATGTTTTATATCTATTTGCACCTATACCATTTGTTGCATAGTATTTTTATTTTAAAATAGTATGTTTTCTTTTCTTCTTACTTTATGGATTATGTATTAATAACATTTTAACTATTTAATTAATAACTGAGAATATTATAAAAAAAATTAATAAAAATAACATATTCTTAAATTTAGGACAGTGATGATTTTAATATAATTAAAATAAGTAGAAGTAGGGCGAAAAACTAAAATTAATTTAATGCCACATGTCATGCTAATATACTTGTAATTAAGTAGGTTTC
Organism: Maratus speciosus; assembly: GCA_963932465.1. Taxonomy (NCBI): domain Eukaryota; kingdom Metazoa; phylum Arthropoda; class Arachnida; order Araneae; family Salticidae; genus Maratus; species Maratus speciosus. Next base: position 248,160,523 of record OZ010786.1, on the reverse strand, counting down.
AGTGGATGCAGACATGTTGTTTTTCAATTTTTCTCCAAGGAATGCATAGATTCTTAATCGAAAAAAATCACTGTATTTGTATCTTCTTACGTATTTACTACAATAAAACAACATCGAAACCTTTTAAAATAAATATAAATATTCAAATCACATTTCGGAATAGTTTTATACTAATTTAAGTTTATTTTTTTGATAAATATTCCTTTTTGCTAAAATATTAAGACAAGATATGTTAAATTCATGCGAAAAAACTTTGCTATAATGAAAATACAACAAACGACACAGAAGAAAGAATATCAATACACAATATGAATAAGCATTGTATTCATTAGCATAGTAGACGATACAGAAAGCTCTTTTTTAAAACAGCGAATCATCACAGTGAACAAGTGCTTTGTCCTTGACTTTTCTCCAAGTAGACGAGAAATAAAAAGCAAATTTTTCCATTAGCGGGCTCTGATTGGTTGCTCGCAAGCCGAGCATTCCAGCTGTTGGGCTGAGGGCTCAATGATAATCAGCTGCATTCGGTATCAACTGGAACTCAGCAATAATAAGATCTCGTTTGATTATTCATGACATATCGATAGCTATATTTATATCAATATATGTGACCAATTCACAACGGCGAGAGAAGAGAAGTACGATAAGTGTTATTCAGTATTACGCAGACAGGCAGTGGAATAAACTCGAAGTTTTCAGCGAACGAATCTTGCAATAATTAGGATATTTCTAAAGATAATTAGCGAAAAGAAAGATAATCGAGGTAGATTTTCTGTTTGGAGAGTTTTTTCTGAAGAGGGTGGAGAATAAAAAAATTGTAATGGAACATTGGACTATGTTTTTCGGGGCTGTGGCAGTGTGCGCAAAACATTATTATTTTATTTTGTTTTGAGATATTCTACGCTCTCTTTTCGAGGCTCATGTTCAAAATTCCATTGAGCTCAAAACATTGTTATTTTATTGGGATATACCAATAGAGTCAAGGTTTAGATATTGTTATTGCGATATTTAAAAAATATCAATATTTGTCGATATATTGATAAATAATCTAGCCTTACTAAAATGTACACAAAATTATTATGTAAATATTAAAATATTATCTCTTATTCAACTACTAAATAATAGAATTTATTATACGCATTACGTAATACACGGTTCGTTTATTTTTAAACTTATGGATGACAGTTAAAGTCAAGAATAAAATATGTTTGCCGTTAACAACTCGATAAATTATATGATTTCATCGACGGAAACATTTTACTGGAACTGTATAATTAATACATGTCAGTGAGTTCCGAAACTATTGACACATTTTCTGCTGTATACTTCAGCATATTGTAAGTAAAGCGCATGATGTATTTTAGGTGAATGATAATATAAAAGGAAATTCAGTTGTTTTCGTTTGAATAAATCTCTTAACTAATACATTTATAGTAATTTGTGTTTATCGTTCCTCAGACATACAAAATGGTTTTTGGATATAATAAAAGGAAATGAATTATAATTTAAAAAGTACACATTATACATGAAAGTACAGGTGAAAAATATGAGAATATGTATTGGAATATTATTTGGATAAAACAATTGTAAATTAATTATTAAAAAAATACACATCATACATAAAAATTCTGGTGAAAAAAATAAGAATATAAGTTGGAAACAGAGTCAGCAGGTTAGACTTCGCTGCTCACGTTGATCACGTGGCCATCTTGAAAGGAATTCTAAAGTGGAATAGTGAAATATATGACTTATTAGACATGTGTTTAAACTCTTTTGCTTCACACTTGTGATATCAAAGATAATGCAAAGGAAATAATGAAAACCATAAAAATTTTAGAAAGAAGTACCAACATCATGATTATTTTCGCGTGTAAATCAGTACAATTATCCAAACAAGGCAGCTACTGCTATTGACTGTTCTTTAACATCATACAAAAAGAATACGTAGTGTAACGTAGATAAGCAATGGGGACTAAGGATAATGTCAGACGAACGTCTTTTTGCACGCTTTTTTCCTTACGTATTATCTCTACACAATGCTAGCGACATTGTGTAGGGATAATACGTGAGGAAAAAAACGTGCTAACAGACGTCCGTCTGACATTAGCCTAAGAAACAAAAATAACACAAAATATGATGGAGTTGTGTTGAGGTTTTTGTTCGGGCGTCGGGTGATGGCCTGATCCCAACATTTGTCCTTATAATACCCTTTATTTTACAACTAAGAATTATTATGTGTGTGGCTTAATTGAGCTAGTAACCAAACGAACTGCCAGTCTCAAAGAGATCCAACTAATAGACAGGATTAAGAAAACTTTTACCAGATTCCTGAGACACCTCGAGATAATTGGGGTGGCTAAGATTAGATTCTTTGATCAAATTATCTTTGCTTTGCTGTAATTTTTATGTGACTTATCCATATTTTTAGTTTTAAAGTTCTCGTCGACTCGGTTATTTCATGTTTTTGCGTTTCACCAGCAACTGTGAAATTTATGCTGAATAATCAATACAATAACAATGCATAAGGCTCTTCATAACCCTTTTTCTATGTTTATATGTGATTGATTTGTTGTTTTATAGTTTTTAACTTTTATTTAATTACATTTTTCCAGCGACAATGTTGCGAATAAATTTGCAGATAAAAAAACACACTTTTTTCATTTTCTATCCTTTCTTTACCGTAAACTGTTTTAAAAATAAAAGATTTCTGTAAACGTTTTTTCAGATAAAATATTTTGTTATAAATGTTGTTCAACAACAGCACAACTGTTGTTACGAATTTAGGAAAAAAATTCGTTACCACAAAGTTTTTGAGGGTTTAAAGCATTGATGAACACGGGTGCATCAATGCACCCTCAAAAAGAGCATACAGAATTTGTTTTAGGCACCAGTAAAAAAGAAAAGTAATATTTGCTTTCTTTAATTAGAGCATTTTTGTGATTGCTTAAGTGAAGGTTTTTTTTTTTTTTAAATTGTATTATCGAATAAAATTTTTATAAATGCCGCCGGTACCGAAGGGGTTAAGGGGGTCCGGAACACATTTTAAAATAATTTTTATTTATTAAGTTAAAATTTTGAAATTTTTTGTGATGGTTAAATATCTCATTTGTAAACAATATCACATGATAAAACTTTTCCTATTTTTTTTAATTTAAAATTTAAACTTTATTAAAAAAGTGTGGTAATTTAAAATCGTTATAACTCGAAATATTATTTGTAAAACTTTATTTTTTTTCATTTAAATAAGCAGAAGTATGTAAGTTTTAATTTTGATTCAGCACTTTTTAAAATATTAATTTATATAAAAACTAAAAACATTTTTTTAAAAAATGACCTAACCTTAAAAAAATCATATTTTCAAAAGTAAATATATATTAATAAATATATAGTAAATATATATATCGCAAATATTCCTTATCTTTTTTAAATGTTATTTATATTCTCATTTTTTTATATTATAATTTTTTGTCTTTAAAACATTAATTTAATCAATTGCCCTTTTATTTATTTTTATATAATTCTTTATTTATTTATTTGTATTAATTTATTCCTTTTCTTTAATTTATTTTGTGTTCACTCAGTACTTATTAAGTTTATTCCTATTTTTTCATTCTAGTTTAACTAAGAGTTAATCTAAGTCTTTTCTTGATTTCATCAATCACTTTCATTCCTTTTATTTTTAATTTTTTTTTTTTTTTGGTCTTAAGATGGCAATTCTAAACATTATTGTTATTAATCCAGTTCCAATTTATTAATTCAGTTCCAATCTGTTTTCTGTAATGTTTGCGTTATAAGGAGCTAAATTTTGCTATTTTAGGCTTAATGCCGACAAAATTGGATGAAATAACGCATCTTCTATGAAGGAACTCACAAGCTCCTCTGATGATTCTGTGAGTCATTCATAGTTTCTTATTTTACATACTGGTTTCATATGTTCATTTCTAAATCATCTTTAGAAATTTATCAATTTCTTCATACATTTATGATTTCAAATTTATAATATATATATATATATATATATATATATATATATATATATATACATATATATATATAGTATATATATAAAATGCTTTAACGTTACATCCAAATATCTCTGGATAATGTTTTATGTACTTGAACCTTTTTGATTCTGAATACACCATATAATTCCCTGAAAAATAACATTGTATCATTCACTTTTATGTAAATTAAACTTCTAGTATTTAAGCTGAAATTATTTGAGTGTTGGTTGCCTTGGCGACTGAATCTCATTTCACATTTCTCAAAGTAAGTGTCATTAAAGATATACAAGACATAATATTTCGTACCTTATAAAGTTCTTTAGAAATTTCACTTAGCATATTCTTTGGCAGGAAAACTTGCCCTGCTAAACAGGAATGTGTATTCAAAAGTTTTAACCTGAAATGTAGCACTAACAAGAAATTACTGGATAGTTGATTAGTGCAGTACTGTATTTTCCCCCCTTGAAATAAGGTGTATCTGTGAATTTGAAAATAAATAAACAACTTTGCATGACATCGCCAAAAATAAATTCTTATGCAGGTATCATCAAAAAGTCTCTTTATGAATATCCATGTAATGGAAGTCAGTAATGTAAATTTTTTATTATTAATTATGAAAATGAATTAACTTTCAAATATTTTCTAATTTTTTCTGTACGCTATGAGAAGGTATTAATAAAATATTTAATTATTAATGAAATTTAAAAACTGAATTATGTTCTCAATTTGTTTCAAATGTCGTTCAAAATTGCGAGCAAATAGGTGTTGAATTCATCTAGTCACTCTTCATTATTTTAATTAATCAGCTATAATTATATTTTATGATAACGTTTCCTTCTATGTGCGGTATTATTTTGATAAACTAGTATGTTGTAACCCTCACAAAATTTTTTTTCTATATGAATCACATCAATTAAATCATTTAAATAGTACAAGAAATTACATCAATTTAGCACCAATTCATGTCAAAGTACACTGGTCTCCAAAAGTTAAGGTACAGGGACTGGATGCTTTCGATTGCACACGTTTTGTCAAATATCTACAAAAATTATTGGCGAATTGTTCTTGAACTTCTGGGATGAAAAGAAGATATTTGATTTCATATTTCTTGGTGAAGATTTAGTCGGGAGGACAATTAGGGGGCTAATAATAAATTTAATAATAAAATATTATTTGCGATCACTTATGTAACTAAAATGCTGGAAATGGTTTGTCACTGCGTTAAATGACTATTTGGTCTTGTTCAATGTTTGTGTGCATTGTGTAAGCATAGCACTCATATTCGTGAAGATGTTATTGTGTCTGTGAAAAATTCAAAAGTTTTTTGCTTATAGCATACAGAGTTTTCAACCAAATTTAACACAACTTTCCGAAAACTTACCAAAGAATAGTAGCAACAGTATACTGCAATTAAAATATGAATATATTTGATGAGATATCGGCATTTTTATGAGATAATTTTTAAATGCGCATGCGCGGAAGATATCAAAATTTTTATTTCGTAATTTGGTAGTCAGTATTTTCGGGAAACTTCTATAAAAAGTCCAGTAACATGTTGTGGAAACTTAGAAAGATATAGTGAGCTGATTGAAAAGTTGTTGGAAATCCCTTATAATAAAGCTATTTTTAGGAAGCAACTCCCTATATCGACCCTATCTTTGTGAATTTTCGCGATATTTGACTGGACTTTTTATATAAGTTGCACTAAATAACTGACTACCAATTTATATAATAAAAATTTTAGGATCTTCCACGCATGCGCAGTTAAAAAGTATTTCATACAAATGCCCATATCTCGTCAAATATTCAATATATTCATGTTTTAATTGCAGTATACTGTTGCTACTGTTCTTTGTCAGGTTTTTGGAAAGTTGTGTTAAATTTGGTCGAAAACTCTGTATACTATAAACAAAAAACGTTTGAATTTTTCACAAAAACGTTAACATCTTCACGAATATGAGTGCTATGCTTACACAAATGCTACAAACGTTGAACAGGACCCAAATAGTCATTTACCACAGTGACAAACCATTTCCAGCCTTTTCTGTTTCATAGGTGATCGCAAATATTTTTTATTATTAAATTTATTATTAGCCCCTTAATTGTACCCCCGATAAATCTTCACCAAAAAATATAAAATCAAATATGTTCTTTACATCCTAGAAGTTCAAGAACAATTCGCCATTAATGTTGGTAGATATTAGACAAAACGTGTGCAATCGAAAGCATCCAGTCCCTGTACCTTAACTTTTGGTGGCCAGTGTATATCTGAATTTGAAATTTAATGAAAATTGGTGCATTAGTTCTTGAGATAGAGCTATGGTGGAAATTCTAAAAAATGTAGCGTAGCAGCACCACCTGTTGATCGATTAACACCAAAACATAAACAGCTCTAATTGATATTAAGTAAAAACCTGAATCTGAAGTTTGATGAAAATTCGTTCATTAGTTATTGAGATAGAGCTATGGTGGAAATTCTGAAAAATGCAGCGTAGCAGCGCCATTTGTTGAGCGATTTGCACCAAAACATAAACATCACTTATTCATATCCAGGTATACCTGAATCTGAAGTTTGTTGAAAATCCAAGTATTAGTTCTTGAGATAGAGCTGTTGCGTAAATTACAAAATAATGTAGCATAGCAGCACCACCTGTTGAGCGATTTACACCAAAATGTATAAAACGTCAATTCATGTCAAGGACTAACTGAATCTGAAGTTTGATGAAAACCCGTGCATTAGTTCTTGAGATTGAGCAATTGTGGAGATCGTGAAAAATCTTGCACAGCAGCGCCACTTGTTGAGCGATTTACACCAAAAAAGTAATCAGCACCAATTTATGCCAGGGACTTACTAAGTATATATTTTTATTCAATTCCGTGCATTAGTTCTTGTGACAGAGCGCCCACAAAATTTGTGTTACATACAGATAGGTAGACATTTTGTAAAAACATTTTTTTCGGAATCTCTGACCCCTAAAATGTGTAAATCGGTCGAAAACCGAAAGTCGAAATTTTCACGAGTCCAATACTTTCTCTTTGTAAAGATGGAAGAAAGTAAAAAATAGTTTAAGTATTTTCAAAATTGTTAATCTGTATCAATAAGTTATTTAATAAAATTGTACTTTTTTTAAAATGACAAGTAAATTTTATTTCATGCAAAAGTTACATAATTACAATTACAGATAAAATAATGATTTTCTCCTTTATTTGTGTAACATGACAATAGAAAATTTATAAACAATTGCTGAAGAACAAACAAAATAATGTGAAATAATCTACTGAGGCTACTGCAATAGTGGTCTTCTTCGATTTAAACTTGTCTATGAAATCGGAAATGCTTGGACTATGTGGACCAATATGAGCTATTGGTCCTAGTTAGAAATTCTATACATTGTAAGATATCTATATTCGGTATCTTACATTCTTTAATTGCTGAAATGACCAAAATTTACTATTGTCTATCGGAAAACAATGTTGCTGTAAATATTGATATATTTATGGAAAGCATATCCATGATATATACAAACATCCCCTTACAAGGGTTAGGACTATCATTAAGGATTTTATAATCAGACTTATATTTATTACTCACCAGAAACAATTTATAAAGTCTGTAAAAGTCAATATTTAGGAAACAAAATGTTTGTTTTCATGATGAGATTTTAACTACATGAAAATGTTGTTTGTTCTTTTGTTTTATGTTGATTCATACAAAAGCTTTATTATTTAGATGTGACTTATCGCCTGTTTCTTCGGAACAGTTTCATGTATAAGATAGTTAACAACACATTTAAGTAATATAATGCCTATCTATAAAATTTCCTTTTTCTAAACTATATCTCGATGCATTCTAATTTTCAGAGTATCGGTTGAGCTCAGGCGAAAAGTTTTTTTCTTTAAGTAGACGAAATTTTATTGAAATTATAGAATTGATATGCGGATATTCAGATTTGAAAGTAAGAAGTTCATAAGTAAGAAATGCAGGTACAATTTAAGAACTATTTAAACAAGATCTATTAAGATACTATTTAAAAACTATTTAAGAAAGTAAGAAATTTGATCGAAAGGGTATTTGCAGTGGACATGCCTTTTCCCTGAATCTAGAATTAGCTACAGTGCTTCATCAGCAAATGATCAGAACAAACAAAGAGAAGGACTGGCTAGTAATTCTTCTAGCTTAAATGGGAATAAAAGCAATGAAAACACTCGGATAAAATTGTAAGATTTTCTCCTACTTTAATTTACCGGCATCAACGTAAATAAACATTTAATAAGTAATTACTGATATCTTAAATTTCAAGGAAAATTTTGTTTTTTAGTAGTACATCGGTTGTTCGTGCAGTGAAAAGGGCTTCGCATCCAAGCAACGCAGCATTTCGAAATGATCTGATATACAAAAGAATAATAATAAATAAGGATTTGAAGCGATTTAGGAGATAAGATAGTTTCAATTAAAATTGGAGAATCTTGCGTCGACTTATTTCTGATGGAGAATCTGAATACATCATCAAATTTCAAGAAAACAAATATTTGAAACACCCAAAGCTGAATTGTAAAAGATACCGGCATTTATCAAGAGCTCTCAATAATATTGATTTTGATTCGTGGAATGCATTTGTTATAGAAGTACCGTATATTCTGCCGTATAACGCGCACTTATGATTTGTGACTGTATACATCTATTTTTAGGTATACTTGCAATATTACACGCATACTTTTTTCCAAAGAAATCCTCACGAAATATGTAGCATAAAAATACAATGAGAAGTTTTAAAAGTATAACAACTAGAAACAATAATAGTGTAAATAAGCACATGGAAAGTGAGGACATACGTTACTGTCAAGCCTATCTGCTTGAATACCGATAAAGCATTTGGAAACGTAGTCTCGTTCATTCAAATACTTACGTGTTTTTCTCAGGTTTTTTAAGATCATCTGCCTATTTTAAAATGACCGTTTTCATGAAAAAATTCGAAAAATGTTTCATGACGTTATTTAAAAAAGCAATCGCTTATGATTCTAAATCTGTTTTGTTTTTATTTATATGATTATTTGAAGAGAAGTTATGGCAGTTTACTAAACAGGACGTAATGAGTCAAATAGCGGAAGGGAGGGAGGAGTGGAGGGTGGGGTAGGAAGCCCAGGAGAAATGCAAACAATTTTCTTAGCATCTTTATCTTACTGTTTAGGGTTCCGTACTTAAAAAGTAAAAACAGAACCATTATAAGATCACTTTAGTGTCCGTCTGTCCGTCTGATACAGCCATTTTATTCGTAAACTATGAAACGTGGAAAGTTCAAATTGGGGGAAGTAATAAACACTATTGACCCACATATTTACCGATTATTAAACATTCACAAATATATTTAGGAAAAATGTAGAGGGGCCAATTAAGTTACTTGAAAAAAAAAATTCTTTGTACATCAAGTGGGTATCGTGTGAAAGATTTTGTAACGCTGAATTTAAAAATATATTTCTTCTAAATTTAGGTATTGTATTTTCGGAGATATCGTCGAAAATGTAGTGCAAAAATATATCCCCCCCCCCCCCCGCCAATCTATTTCCGAATCTGCAGAAACTAAAATTATGAAAATATTAGCGGTAGTAGACGTTAATTTAACCTTGCAGGAAAATTACAGCGATTACCCTAGGTCTCATAGTTTTGGAGAAAAGCACATTTTTCCGTTACATACAAATTTCGATTTGCGGGCATTCAGCAAAGGTGTTGAGAAGCACTGAAGGTACCTATCGTAGCAGAAGTATAAAAGTATTGTTGATCATGATTTTTGAAAAACATCGTCCGTAATTAGCCGAGACATTAACCCTTAAAGACACGGAAGGTTTGGACTTGCGTAAAAACAGGGGCACCGTACACTATGTACTATCTTCTTTTGAAGCATAGATAACACCTTTTAATCATATATTTGTGCAATGCAATACCAAGTAGCAGGATAAAAGCAGTAAATGCAAAATTGTTAAAAATAGACTAATTTAATTAGAATTAATCAGATAAATACTATGGGATTCGCGACTAGTTTGCATTGAGTGGATTTTTCAATACGACTTCCGTGCCTTTAAAAGTTTATTAAAAAACTGTCTGGAAAAACGTGTCACGGACCAAGGCGGCGTAACAACTTTGCGACCTCTTTTCGAAGTGCGCTTAGCAAAATGCCAAGTTTAAACTTCCAACAAGTGTTTCGGTTTAGCAACACTGTAACAAAAAGTTTATTACTGCGTTGTATTTAGCTTTATGAAATGCCAAATGAAGTTGAAATATGCACTACTTTTATTGTCAGTGCGAATTAAGTTCATGATAAACAGATTAAGATAAAAAATGTTATGCAGTATAGCAATATTTGCTATTACTTAGGCTGCATATCTCTTTGAACTGTTATGGTATACCCATTCATACTTTTCTAGTATATACAGCTATGTATAGTTTTTTACAAAGTCTTATTATTCTTTTAGCAACGAATAATGCAGTTAATAATTCATATGTTTACTGTACGGAACCCTCTGAGCGCGAGTAATAATCGCACTTGTACCCCCTTTTTTTTTTTAACATAAAAACACTAATAAACCATAACTGACACTTATAAATTAATTTTGTATGTATCTGAAAGATAGAAAAGAAAATTTTAAATGCGATTTCTGAAAAATTAGTTTTTCTGTTATCTCCATGTTCGATAATCTTTATTATATAAAATATATTAAACGTATTTTAATGACATTTTGTCAGAATGCTTTCCATATTACTTAGTACGTTCTGAACTAGAATCTAAGGGTTATGTGATAATGTAATTATTCATAGATATTCGAATACAAGAAAATGCTAATTATTAATAAATAATTTGTATTTTTTGTCATATTTTGAAGTATTTCCGTTAATTTTGAAGATATTGTAAAACTGCTTGTTCAGTGCATAGGTATGCGCAGTAGTAGTATGTAGTACAAAGGAAATTGAAATATATTAGTAGAATTGAAAGTACGCTGCCTGTCGTAAGTATGAAAATTTGCTAAAAAAAGCAACCAAAAAAAAAAAAAATTATAAAAGTTTATGAAGATATTGCTAGGACTTTATGTTTTTCATCATTCCATATTCTAAGTGAATGAAAAATATGTACATTTTTTCAGTATTTTACACTAAAAATAAAAGTGCTCCAAACATAGGCAAATACTTTAATATGTAGTAATCTTAATTCTTATGCTTAATTGTATCCTTTTATTTTTATATTCCGCTTATAATGCACTTTTGAAAAATGTAATTGTTTTAAAAATGCGCGTTATCGCCGGAATATACGGTACTGCACACTTTGCGTTTAATGCTACAATAAAAATATGCAATCTGGCGTCTTATGACAGTTGATCATTCTTCAATTTAGTCATACCATGGTTTATTTCTTATGTCCGGCAGACATTAGAAGGCTAACCCATTAACGCTCAGTGGCATACTTTTAGATTGCTAGGCTTAGAGGCAAGAAGTCTTTTTCATATCAATAAATATGAAGATAAATATATAGTTTCTTTCACGAGACAATTGATAAAAATTACCCTTCTTTTAAAAGTGGTGGTAAATCCGAAATTTTAATTTTAACGAAGAAAATAATTCGGGCATTAATGGGTTAGAGTAAATAATTTTAACCTGTTATTTCACGATCTTCAACTTTAATGAAATTCCATAAATACTTTTGTTGTGTTTTATTCCGATTTTGTTACAATGTGAGATAAAATAATGAGTGTAAACGATGAGTTCTTTGCAGTTATTCAGAAAGTAAATATTAACATGTGAAATTAAACAAAGACACTTTTACTCTAATGTTTAGTTTTAATAATGAATGTCTAAAATATAGGATAAAAAATATCAGTTTGTTTATTTCAAATAATTTCTATCACAGAATGATTCAGCCTAAACTGTACAAATTTTATGCAACGTTCCTCCATGAAATTGGTGGCAGTCTTAAAATCTCTATTTTCTTGAGTAATTTAACCGATATAACTGTCGTTGCGTAATATTGTGTAATATTATACTAGTTATATCAATTTAAATTACGCCACTACATAAGTTAAATTACTCCATAAAATTATTGGCAACATACTGCCTCATATAATTACGTAACGTTACATATTTTTCTTACATTGTAGTGAGCAGTTACCTTGATTTATGCAAACAAGTACAGTAAAACCTCCCTAAAGCGACCAGGGAGGTGGTCGCACAGAGAAGTTTCACTGTATATTTCATAGTCGAAATTCATTATAATGGTTTTCTCCTGCTACGAAAACATACTCAGAAATTAATTTAAAAAATGATTAAAAATTTATTATGCAACATAGCTAAACACACATACACACAAAAAAACTTATTTAAAACTTCAGATTAATCAGAGTTTTTTTTTTTTTTTTGTTTCAATTTTCATAAAAAAAAAAAAAAAAAAAAAAAAAAAAAAAAAAAAAAAAAAAAAAAAAAAAAAAACACACCTTAGAATCATTCTCTCAGTTTCAAGAAGATTGTGAGATATTTATTCAACGCTTGTATTAAAATAGAGTATAACATGTGTGACATTTTCATATGATTTTCCCTTCTAAAAGCATTTTATTTCTAAAAGAATGGAACTTTACTACCTCTGAATATAACTCTGATATCATTTTCACGAATTCTATGTGTAAATAGCTGAATCGAAGTAACAAATCATTAAAACTATCAGTTGCCTATGCCAACATATTTATGATGTTCTGCAGTTATACTGGAAAATGATAAAAACTTTTATATAAGTAATGCAAATAAGTTTAGCTGTAATTAGTTTATATCGTGACTATTTCACAAATTACACATAAAAGGATCTATTTCATTCTAATTATCATGTTGTCACAAATAATGCATTTTTAATGAAGACAGATTGTGCACATATTCTTCATCGTTAATTTTCAGTTTATGTGATATTAATTTCTCTTTGAATCATCCCGTTTTTAAACGAATTATATTCAAAACATCAGTAAATAATTGACAATGTGAAACAAAGCATGCCTAGTTTGATTTCATAAAAATATCCTTAAACAAGTCTAGTGAAAGAATTGGGTTTATTTAAAAATTAAAAGAAATTTTTCTGGCGTTTTCTGTGCAAAGTGTTTGTAATTGTAATACGACACGCATCTGGTTATGATATATAATGGTGAAAGGGAAATTAGATCCGATTTCTTTAATGTTTGAAACATGGAAATTGATTAACACAATAGTTTAGTATTTCAGAATATTCAGATTTCGTAATTATTATCTGATTTACTGTGTTATAATATTTTTTTTCAATTATTTCCATTTGCTGTAGATTTGCATGTTTAACTATTTCAGGGGCATGTAATTTTGTTTCTGTAATGTTGAATTTACACGGAATTGACGAAAAATTTTATTTCAAAATCAGGTGTTGTGTTGTGTTGATTTTTGACGGCCAATTATCTGCACGAGGGATATAGGCCCTCGGGAAGTACTTAGGGGAGAGTGCCTTCCGTGGAGGTCTTTCTAAGGGAACCTAATCCGTATTAAGGCATGGAAATCCACGGTTCGAAGAAAACCACGAAAACTCCGAACGATTAGGCCGACGGGCGCGATTGGGTTCGAACCCAGCACCTCCCGTCTACCAGCTTCGAGAGCAGAACCTCTCAGCCACTGGTGGGGCTTCAAAATCAGGAAAAGCAATTTTACAACATTTGTCCACCAAAGTTATAAAAGTAAATTTTAATTAAAAGTTTTTGCTGCAAATCTGTATTAAAATTAAGTGGGATATAATATACCCCCCACCCCTCAAGGGCAGGTTAATAATTAATCGAACATTAAATGCTAATTTAAATATATATGAGTGTGTTCAAGAAGCACGCGCGCTGCGCGCGCGAGCTCAGGAGACAGGAACATGGAGTGGGTCTTTATCGTGGATGCAATAAAAGTTTACCGCGTTCACGAACAAATCACGATTTGATTAATTATGGTACTAATTATAAAGATAATTTGTTGCAAATAAAAAAGAAGCTAGATGGCTGAATGGATAGCGCTGTGAACTCGAGACTAGGGGCTATGGGTTCGAATCCTTCGCGACCCAATTTGTATTCGTGATTTTTTTTTTTTTTTTTGATTGCTTTATATTTTTCATATAAAATAAGATATTTTTGATAAAGATTAATTTTTATATTAATAATACAGAAGCACATGTATTTCTATTATAATAATAAAATACTTATTTAAATACGAGAAAATGAAGTATTTCTCGATGAAAATTTTGGATTTGAACGCCTTTTAATATTTAAAGTTTCGTTTCAAAGTAATATATATGTATATATCGGGTGTATATATATACATATATATATATATATATATATATATAAAGCAAATGAAAAAATAAGTATTGTGCGAAAATATCCGTTTGATCGTAGGGTAATTTCCTTGATGTTTTTCTTTCTTTTTTCTTTTTGAGTACTTTAGGAGTGAATTTTTATCGAGATTAGGATGCTAATCATATTTTATGGTATTAAAATCTATGTGAAAATATTATAAAAATAAAATGTATTAGATGTATATTATTTTAACTAAAAATATCTGCACAATATTTTATCTCTTTTTTAAAGAGATCTCCCCATATATTTTATCTTTTTTAAAAGAGATAAAATATATGGGGTTTGCCATCTAGTTTTGCAGTGAATGAAATATTATTAGAATGCTTATAAATTTTTTACTGAAAGTATAATTAAGTATTTTGCTTATACTAACGTGATTTTGAGTGTCATTTGTTTCTCATGTTTTATGATGTATTTTGCCTGTTATCCACACGGTATTAATCCGCACGGCAATCATAAAATAAGAAATATATATACTAAAACCTTCTCTGAAAAATTGTCTAACTAACATTGCAAATTTCAAAATCTTTTAATATGTTGATATGACAATTTTGGTTTATTAACAGCATTCTATCACGAAAAATATAAAGCAACTGATAAATCATTTTTAAACAAATAGAAAGAAAATTGTTAAAAAGTTAAAATATTTAGATCTCCAATTGAATTGTTAAATTAAATCAGTCAACCTACTAAACAAAGCATAACCAATGAAACATAAGCACAAAATGCACAATCACGTGATCAAATCGCCCACATAATTTTTTTTGGTAGCTTGCGCGATGTTTGTGTGCGGTTGACTGATTGCTGATCAAGCTGAAGTGGATAAATTAAGTCACGTGACTCTTTCCCGAATATTTTGAATTTTATCTGAGTGAACATAGACATGTATTCCTGTTACGAAAACCATGTTTTGGAAAGATAAAGAAATATAGTCGTTGGTTTTACCTGTTTTGAACTATAAAAATAATGAAATAATTGAATTATTTGAAAATTCCTTTCTTCGATAAGACCTACTCCATGGCAAAAACTTCTGAGCGCGCGCGCGGCGTGGGCTGCACTTCTGAACAGGCTCTATGTAACATATTTTTAAGTTTTAACGTATCGATTCTGACGAATCGATTCTAAATTCTTTATATGATTTAATTAAATTTATTTCTTTTTAATACGTATCGTAATTTTATTCTTTTTTATTTTTCCCTATTCAAAATTCGTCTTGGACGAGTGCCATTATTTTTTCCAACTTGGAATAATATTTTTCTTGATCATAAGCCTTTTTCGAAGGACGCTTCGAAATGTATTCGCTCGCTTTCTGATGACTGCTTACTCCTTTTCTTATTCCGCCTGTCAACCGGCGAATTGTGATCTGCTATTATCTAAGAAACCTTTATGCATTGGGGTTTTTGTATCCATACGCTCATATCAATGAATTGCCTTGCACTGGGTCAGAGTAGAACCTTTTTATGGTTTCTCTTGTCTCAAAACCTGCGGCTTCAGTTGTAGGGGAATGTCATTACCGTAGGGTAAAAGCTTATTATAATTTTTGATTTTTAGCTTGTTTGTTTGCTGTCATAATTTTACATAACCTACTATGTTACCATGCGAATTATATTCAGTTACTTAAGATGGAAAGTATCTTGAGAAGAATTCTCCGATATAACTATTGCTGCCTTTTATTTGTTAAACAAAGACTTGTTGCTGCAATTGATTATTTTCTTAGGGGAAACTCTACTGTTTTTGAGCCATTGTCTTTCATAACCATCTCGTATACGTCAACTGACTATAGTTTGTTACTTCATGCCCAGAGTTATGCTATTAGCTCATCATGTTCACTGATCTAACTGACAATACCCACTCTATAGCGCAGATATCGTTACACAAACACACACTCATATATATAATGTTAAACATTAATTAAAGAATCAATATCACTAATTTACATATTAATTTTATTTAATATATCAATTACTTATTTTTCTAATATAATGGTATAAATTTATTAACATATTTTTAATTATTATTTTATTATCATATATTTGTCAATAGACAGTATTTGCTTTAAAGGTTGATCCATTAATAGATATACAGGGTGTCCCAAAAAGGAGTACTTATTTAAAAAAATGAATACGAAACAAACGAATAGAGTTATTAAAAAAAATTCTTGCATGAAACGGATGTGTGAAGTATGGAATTTTGTTTAAAGTACTTTATTATGTTGGTTCAAATTCTTACCAACAGATTGCGCTGCGGCTACTGCATTCATCAGTAATAGTTGAAAATTAAATAACAATATTTTCAGTATGTTCTCCATTCATCACAATAACATGTTGGAGTCTTTTCTTTACATTAAACCTTTTCTGGAAGCTCCTTCTTGTTGATGCGAAACTTTAACCCAACCAGTGATGTTCTAAAACAATGAAAATTCCCTCTTCCACCGAATACAACATTTTGAAGAATTTACACAACGAGATCTACTGTTTCCCTTGAAAAGATTACTATTGAACTTTCACTGACCACGTCTACTTCTGTCTGGTCTTCACATATGCTCTGCTTGTTCTTATAGTCACCAAAATATGCTGTAGCGCTAGTCAGATAGCGCTAGTCAGTGTAGTGTTTCGTCAGATTTTGAACTATCATAATAAAGTGTCCTAAACAAAATTCCAGACTTCACACATTCGTTTCCTGCAAGAATTTTTTTAATAACTTTATACGTTTGTTTCTTATTCATTTTTAAAAATAGGTACTCCTTTTTGGTACACCCTGTAAATAATTTTTATTAAATATTAGTTTTTATTCCATAACAATATATTTTACTAAATACTTAAGTTTGCAGTACTTCACTGATTCCTTGAAATAGATGGTGGAATTCATTTTGAAGTTATCTACTGAGGGCGCTGATCACATACATTAAGGAATGTGCTTGACCATATTTTACATTATTACTCCTTGGTCCTTCAATATTAAAAAAAAAAGCTTTTTGTCAACATGTGCATATAATCTCCTTTACTTGTATTTAAAGTTTCCTTTACTTGTATTTAAAGTTTCCTTTACTTGTATTTAAAGTTTCCTTTACTTGTATTTAAAGTCAGCAATACTTTCAATGTAGTAATGTGTATTTTATTTCTTAATCCTTTTTAATCATGTTTTATTTTAAACTTATTTGTTTTTCATAATTTATTTCTCTATTTTTGTGTGTTGGTTGTCCCAAATTCATATTCTTTAGCTTTTTTTATGGCTAATATGAAGATGAAATCACAGATTTTATTTGTGGAACTTTAGGCATTTGGGACCTGAAGATTCTGTCTAGGTTCTACAAATACCCATTATTCTTTTTCTACTCATTTTATTTATTTATTTATTTTATGTTTGTTGGTAATTTGCAATGTATTTTTAAAGGTCATATTATATATATATATATATATATACAGAGAAAGTGAGAGAGATAAATACATATATAATAATAATAGTAATAGTAATAACAATGATAAAAATTTTTTGTAAGTAAGAATACGACGTTAAAATTTAAAACTTTATTCCAGTAGTGTTAAATGCACTGTATCATTCTAAAGTCATACCTAAAAACAGAAAGAACTTTATAATGGTAATACATATAGATATGAAAGGATAAAAATTAACTCCTTTTCAAATTTATATTTAAAATTAAAATTGAAAATTTTAAAATTAAATGTCCCAGCTATTATCTTTTAACTTTAATTCCGATGCTGAAAGCTATTTTTGCTCCTGATATTTTTCTTTTCCAGCATAACATCTATTACTTTGAGACTTCATTTTCGGACGAAGATTTAAATTAAGATTAAAATTGCTAGCCTAAGTGCTTCTTGGAGGCGTTTGTGGTTAAGACTTTTTACTTCATAGATCCTCGGAATTGTGCGGGTCTTCACCACATGTCAGTCATGAGCTGATTTACCAATAAAATTAAAGTTCCCTCCATTTTTGACAGGTCTGCTCTCTGTTAGAAATAATGTGTATACCCCTTTTAATACTCGGGAGCGAACATTTCCCGTGGCCTTTTACCACTATGCATTGCTAAATAAACTTGCGCCGCTGCCTGAGCGTTTTGGGACATTAATGACAATTCTCACTATCAATTTGGGCCTCATTTAAGAAAAAAAAAACACATGTAAAGAAAAATCAAATAAATCAGGTCCTAACATCAATCTTGTATCCAAGGCTGGAGTAGCACAGTTGAAATTTATTCCAACAGAGCGAAAAATGTCTAGACCAGGAATCGAACCTGGATTCGCTGTGTTGGAATAAACTTCAACTGTGCTACTCCAGCCTTGAATATGATTTAATCCAGATGGAAAACAAATATTCTTTTTCTTCATTATGATCCATCTTGTATTTGCTGAGTGCACCTCAACTACGAACATTTCTAATCAAATCTAGATCTACGAACCGTCAGCAAGTAACGAACGAGAGAACAGTCCCGACATTATAGTGGGATCGTTACAGCGGGTCGCGTAACTATCTCACATAATTATAGATATACAGGGTGTTCCAAAATTCGACAGACAAAAGAGAATGAAAAATGGGCATAGAACATGCGGTCGTAAATCACATATTTAATCACAAATACAGGGTGGCTCATCCCATAGATTAACATTCAAGATCGGACATTCCCATAGAGCGTAATGGTAATGCGATTACGAACGTAGCGCCCTTAGTGACAATGGGGAAGAAACTCCCCATCCTTGTAGTATGCTTATTATTGAGTATCTACCTTACTGTGATCTTTCTTTTTTCAATGTTGCATGTTTACGGTTTCGATAGAATTTTACACCGATACATGAACATAGAATAGACATTCTACTTTATATATCTAATATCTATTCTATGTTCATGCACGGATATATGTTTTTTTTTTTTTTGTTCTTTTTTACATGATTAGTAAACGGCTTTAAGTGCAACGAATACTAGGTAAAAATTTCGTCTTGAATGCTATTTATCAAAAGCAATGGTGTAACATAAAAATATACGAAATTTTGAACTCTACAAGTCCCAGAAAATTTCATAATTATTCCCCTTTGGTAGGAAAATTTTTATTGCCCGTGTTTTATAAATTTATGAAGTTTAACGTATTAAACAATCGTTACAATAATCTTTTAAAATTTATGCATTTTCACTTCCTTACAGATAAAAAAAATATATTATTTTTAATGTAAATAACGTACAATCAATTCAATAATGTTTATAATATTAACATATAAGAAATAATAATAATAATATTACAGATAGGGAAAAAAATCCTTTCGACAAATTTTTAGAATTGCATAAATCTAAAAGTTAAAAATAAATAGAGGTACTGACATTACACTCAATAAAATTTTATTCGATATGAATAAATTGACACAATACCTGAATTTGATTTTTTACAATTTAATCTTATAAACTTACATATTTGCATTCTTAACAGAATTTTCTGGCGGCTTTCTTTTATATTATTAGTCTAATTATCATTTTGTAAGTTAAAAATGAACAATACAAGTACGGTAAAAAAAGCAGCTAAATAAATAAAGCAAGCATGAATAGAATATCGTCTGACACCTGCTTAGTTTTAGGAACGAATAGATATTCAAACCATAGAGGATAAACATATTTCTTCAACATGGGTAAATTTCGGAGGTTTGTTAGTTCTTCCACCTTGCCGATAGTGACGCTAGTACTGTTGCCATTACAGATTTTGCCGTAAATGTCCCATCTTGGTCTTTAATCTATGGTTCATCCTAAATCTAAATTCGGGTTTACAGTAATAATTCATAGAAAAATAAAACATTGCAAAATGAAAATGCAACGATATGTACCTTGTTTTGTGTGAAATGTAATACCATCACGAAAAGATATGGGAAAACATGTCGCTCAAGCAATCGGCGATACCCTATGAACTGATAATCACAGTCCAAAATGTGAGGCGTCAAGTGTATGCTGCTGGTGCGTATAATGCAAACTTCTACCAGTTCTGTTTCGTGTTATCATATTTAAAGAAAGGTGGGAATATCTGTAAAATGTTGTATTATAATATATTTCAGTTTTCTGAAAGTTATTACCGTCAACCCAAATTGAGTTGGTTTGAAACACTCTGTATTTTTGATTACATACGAGTTTTGCTACCCCATGTTCCATGGTAAACATTCCTTCTCTTCATGTCTTCTGTCACCTTTCTGAATTTGCCTGCCAAATTTTAGAACACTCTGTATATAAATGTAATTAAAATGAAATCACAAGTGCATAAATAATCTCTCTATTCTAAAAAAAAGTAACTACCGCTGTCACCGCCGCCGGCGGCGGTTTTGAATGTTTTGTGACCGGAGGTTTTTCTTCGTTAATATTAAGAAAAATAATGCATACAAAAATATGAAAATCGGTAGTATTATACATAAATGTTTGATAAACACGCTGATGCAGACAGTTTTCAAATCGAAGAATTATTTTAAGAGATATTTAATGCTAAAGTTGGACAAAATCGTTCCACTAAAAAAGTTTTATAGAAGCAAAAACTATACATCGGAATTTAATAATTTTTAGATCATTTTATACGTTATAATTTCCCGGTGTGCAGAATTTATTTATTTTTTTAATTTGACTCATTTTTCGAGGTTTTAATCCTATTTTAAATTCAAATTTTCAGCATTTCGAGAGATATTTTTTACTTATTTTAGAAAATTGTACTAATTTAGCCTGTTGCCAACTTTATAAACAACGAAAACAATGTTTGCTTCAAATTAAAAATTTATTTACACGTGACTATAATAAATAGAGAAGATACTTTCAAATTAAAATTAAATAATTGCGTATAAATAGCAGGAACTTATTGAAAATTACTTCATCTATAATTACACGTGAATTTTAACAGAGAAAGGATATTGTAAAATAATAAATTCATTAACATGCGTTAGAACTCTTACATAGGAGAAATTATATCACATTTACGTCACATTACACTTATTACGTAAAATGAACAAAAAATAATATTGCAAAAGAGTTTAAAATTAAAAACTGCTCGTGACATTTATTTGATATTTCGAGATGATCTTTTCAACTATTCTTGTTAGGAAAGCGCAAATAATATTTCATTTCTAACAAAAGTATTTTTACGTGAATATTTAAAAGAGAAAGAATAGCTTGGTCAAAATTACGTCATATTAAAAACGATTAATTTAAAATGTCTCATTTAAAAGAACTTTTTTTTCGCTTTGTTCAAAAATACCAGGAGACAAAGACTCTGTTTACTTAATTAATTCCTTTTATATTAGCTTATTTTGAAATGTTGTTACACATGTCTACGTCATCAAGTTATTTTGATTTCGTCGTTTTATTTGTATTTTTATTAATGTTGTACTAATTTATTTGTTCTTTCGTTATTTAAAATAAAAATGATGTCAATTTGTATAATTTGGCGAAATTGGTCGACTGGATAATCAAGTAGTACCGCAGCGGATTTGGCATTAAAATTCCCCAATCAAAGAGAAAGTGAATAGAAATCCGTTTATAGGGAGATCGCCACTGTTTTTTAAATTATAATTCAAACTTTCGAAATCTTTTTAAAATCTTTTTGAAATCTTTTTAGCTCGTATGGGGCCGAGCCCCCTAGTTGCCAAAGAAAAAGCAAAAAATTAAACTCTATCTCTCCACAACTCTATCTACTTATCTCTATTTATCTCTCTGTCTGTCTATTTATATTTATTAATCTTTCCTTTATTTTTTCATACGTTCAACTTTATTTAGCTGGATTTTTGTATCTTTTGTCTATAACTGGTTATTGAATCAAATTTGGTAAATTTTCATGTGTTTAAATGGTTTAATTGTACAAAAAGTTTATATATTAAGCTTCCATAGTGAAATGCTGCATTTGCGCAATCATTAATGAATAGCATTATTTCCTATTTTTTATTTTAATTAATAAAATATGTTATGTCATCTATCGATTCGATACGTCTAAAAATAGCCCAAATTTTGGCATAATTTGTAATTTTATAATTAATAAATACATTATATTACTGCTGCATATGCGCATAATTGGATGTATTTCTTTATCTGTTTAAAATTTTTATACCATGCTGCACTTCAATAATTTTTTGTGATTTTTACTATTTTTATAGCATTTGATCTTTTTGGCCATTGACATTATGTCTTGAATAACTTAGTGATTGGCATCTGGGTTTTTAAATCACTTGGCTAGTCTATTTTGAAAGGGCTCTTGTAGTTAAAATTTTAAATAGTTGACTATTTTATATCTAGAGGTATGATTTGTTTTTATATTAGTTTTATTTGATGTAGAGATTAATTACTCTTTTTGTAAATATTGTACATATATTATAATTGTTTAATCAAGAACATATATTTGTAAAATAGTAATAACATGTTTTGAAAATATAGTTATGTTTATACTTTTTCATTAACCAAGAAAATTAAAATATTATATTATTTTTTAATATTACTAGGGGGCTCGGCCCCCTACGAGCTACGCTCGCCAACCTCGTCCAGACACCGCAGACTCTAAATGCACGCTAATTTGATCGGCTTTAAAAAGATTTCGAAAGATTGAATTATAATTTAAAAAACAGTGGCGATCTCCCTATAAACGAATTTCTATTCATTTCTCTTTGATTGGGGAATTTTAACGCCAAATCCGGCGGTACTACTTGATTATCCTGTCGACCAATTTCGCCAAATTATATAAATCGCCAAACCACTCGCCAAATTATACAAATTGATATAATTTTTATTTTAAATAACGAAAGAACAAATAAATTCGTACAACATTAATAAAAACACAAATAAAATGTCGAAATAAAAATAACTTGATGACGTATACACGTGTAACAACATTTCAAAATAAGCTAATATAAAAGGAATTAAGTAAAGAGAGTCTTTGTCTCCTGGTATTTTTTAACAAAGCGAAAAGAAAGTTCTTTTAAATGAGACATTTTAAATTAATTCTCAAAATATCAAATAAATGTCTAGCGCAATTTCTAAATTTAAGCTTTTTGCAATATTATTTTTTGTTCATTTTATGTAATAACTATAATGTGACGTAAATATGACGTAATTTCTCCTAAGACTTCTAACGCATGTTAATGAATTTATTATTTTACAATATCCTTTCTCTTCTAAAATTCACGTGTATACTTTTTATGACGTAATTTTTAATAAGTTCCTGCTTTTTATACGTAATTATTTAATTCTAATTTGAAAGTTTTTTCCCTGTTTATAATAGTCACGTGTAAATAAATTTTTAATTTGAAGCAAACATTATTGCTTGCGCTTTTTATACAGTTGGCAACAGTTTAAATTAGTACAATTTTCTGAAATCTGTAAAAAATATCTCTAGAAATGCTGAAAATTTGAATTTAAAATAGAAATAAAACCTGAAAAAATGAGTGAAAATAAAAAAATTAATGCAATCTGCACTCCGGCAAATTCTATCGCATAAAATGATCTAAAAATGATTACACTGCCATGTATAGTTTTTGCTGCTATAAAACTTTTTTAGTGAAACGATTTTGTCCAACTTTAGCATTAAATAACTCTTAAAATAATTCTTCGATTTAAAAACTGTCTGCATCAGCGTGTTTATCAAACATTTCTGTATAAAACCACCGATTTTCATATTTTTGTATGCATTATTTTTGTTAATATTAACGAAGAAAGGTCTCCGGTCACAAAAAAATCAAAACCGGCGGCGGCGGTGACAGAGGTAGTTACTTTTTTTTAGAATAGAGAGATATTTTCAAAATTATTATAACCTCCATTATTATTATTTTCTTTTTTATTCATATACAACTTGTAATTATTTATATATGCTCAAAATTCTCATTATGGCAAGCTCTAGTAAATCATTAGCGACTGGAAATTTAGGTCTTAATAATAATATTAGGTATAATGCTCGGTACAAAGAAATTGATATGGATTTTTGTGATCGACAAACAGTTACCTATCATATTGTCCCACTATTGATCTTAAATTTCAAAAATGTTCATCCCCTAGGTGTTTAACTTAACCACATGCTGTTGCGCAACAAATTAACCAAAGTTATAGTTCTAAATATAGTGTATTTTTTACAAAGCTTACAAGATTATATATTCAATTAACTGTAATAGATGTCAGTTGGAATATATTGGTCAAACCTGTAATCTTCTTCACATTCGAATCAATCAACATTGACAAGATATTCTTAGAAATATTTCCAGAAATGTTGAACATTTATAATTTCAAATCACGACTTTCAAAATATTACGATTAAAATATTAAGTATGCATAAAAATATTAATGAGAGATTACTGTATGAATCCATTTATATCAAATCTCGTAACTCTTTATATCCCTATAGTCTTAATTCAAATGTATTTAATCGTACAAACCTTGTTTATACTAACACTAATAAGCTTGAACATTATTGCAGTACTTATGCTAATTTAAATCATTCTGCTTTCAATAAAACTACACGTACAAAACGGGGTAAACAATGTTCTAAGGCAAAATATATTTCTAGGAATTTTATAAAACAGACTTCAGCAAACCTGGTAAAAGAATTCAATACTTCCTTCAATTGGATCATGATTAGAAAACACATTTTTTCAATCAAAAAGAAAAATCTTAACATGTATTATAAAGTTCTTTTTATCATGAAATTTATCTTCACATTTCAGTGATCTCTTTTTTGATCTTCTATATTTTAGAATGAATCTTTATAATGTTAAAATTTCAAATAATACTTATAAAAAAACTAAAAATACTCAACTAATAATTTCATTTTCTAATAATGTACTCAATAAAATTAATTTACATAATTAAATCAACAATAAAAGTAATAATTTTTCAATAAAACATTTTACAATTCATAAATCATATAGATACATCGTTACATTAGGTCGATGTATATTCAATTACAATAAATTGGCTAATTTTTCTACATCTCATGATAACCCTCCATGCTTATGTAATGATCCTAGTTATAGTAATTATGTAAACACATTCCATGGGAAGATTATTACAGGGGACATTAAAACTTTAGATAATGTTTTGTACGGGACTAAATGTCGTATGGGACTCACGTGTCGTATGGGACTAAAATTCGTATTCCATCGTGTTATACAATTAATTCAATTTTAAAACAATTTATTTTAGATCTTGAACTGCTAATATATAAAATTTTGGTTGACTAAAATAAACCTCTTGCATTTTTCAATGAATGGAAATTAAATGATTTAAGTAAATTGAATCTTAAACTTTACAGATCTTTAGAAAATTATAATTTTAATATTAAACAGTTAAATAGTGAAATAAGAGATTTACAAAACAAATTTACTATAACATATGTTGATAAATCACCTAACAATTATGTTTTCATTCTCAAATATTATTACTCACAGCTAATTTCTAATGCCATAAAAACTAGTTCAATTTAATATATATATATATATATATATATATATGTATATATCTTGATACTATCATTAATAATCGACATATAATTATAGATTATAAATTACTAAAAATTAAAAATTACAACTATAATTATCCGTATACTGTTTCAGTAACCATTGGTTGTAATACATATCAATGCAAAAACCCTTGACGGGTTAAAAGTTTCTGACGCAGCACTTTATCTTATGCTCTAAGAATTTTAAATATGGAACTTAAAAATACTGATATCAAATTTCGAGTGACGTTATGCTATTTCTTAAAAAATATATTTG
Organism: Maratus speciosus; assembly: GCA_963932465.1. Lineage (NCBI taxonomy): Eukaryota > Metazoa > Arthropoda > Arachnida > Araneae > Salticidae > Maratus > Maratus speciosus. The sequence goes on along the minus strand of OZ010786.1, from coordinate 248,134,425 downwards.
TATTTATTTCAGCATTTTATTTTTGTTTTATTTATAATCGCATGTGCAAAAGTTATGTTCAACATGAAAAGCTGCATAAAATTTTATTCGCTGTTGCTTTATCATTTACATCTCTCATAAATTCAAAATATGAGTTTTAAAAGATATGATATAAAATTTAAGTGACGCCTTGATGTGACTTTAAAAGGTTTGTTTTAAAATTCAATTTAAATTATTTTTGACTTGGTTAAAGTATTTTTTTGCATCTACACAATACTTTTAATTTTTCAATTCACTGTTAAATATATCACTTTCATTGAATATATACTATGCATTGAAATGTATTTATTTCAATAAATTGATTTATCTTTTGTGTCACGCTATTCAAAATTGTGAGTAAGATTTATGTAAATGGTTTATTTGCGTCAAACTATCCTTTTTCATACATTTCATGTAGTTTGGACACAATGACGTCTATAGTGATTTTTGGATTTCCTCCCGTTTCGCGGCTATTTGTTTTAAATTCTTAAATAATTCGGTTTCAAACTTTTAGCATAATATAGTAAATTTTGTCTACCTAAATTTTTGATTTTTTAGTAATTTGGGTTACAATGTTTTAACCCACTGTACTAAATTTTGTCGTCTGCAATTTTTGAACTTTTGAGATTTTTAACGGGATCTTTTTTTCGCATTTTGCGGCGATTTTTTGACTTTCGTAAGACGGATTCGGAGAAAATTTTGTTCCAACCTTTTTTTTTTTTTTAATGTATTTTTAATGCAATTTTCAGCGCGATTCTTAGCGTGTTTTCATATACCGCTGCTTTTTTTTGACATTTGTAAAAAAAATAATTCAGTTTAAAAATTTTAGCCAAATACAGTATATTTCATCTTACTTGATTTTTAAAGTTTTGCGATTTTTAATGCGGTTTTTAATGCATTTTCTCTTTTTTTTGTGTTCTGCTGTGAGTTTTGACATTCATAAAAGAATTCAGTTTCAAATATTTAGCCTAATATATTACATTTTCCTTCCGCGATTTTCAATGTGATTTTTAGTTTTTTAAACATTTCTCTGTGCCTCCTTCTATTGGTCATTATAGGAGTACCTGTAAACGTCATGCCTGGCATTTCGGCTTAAGGTACCTTTGAAAGTGTCCAAAAATATATACATATTTTAATAGCTTATATTAAAATTTTATTCTTAAGGAATATTTAAAAAGAAACCCCATGCTAAAATTCGCTTTAGAAGAGAAGTTATGACGAAAACAGGTTTGAGCTCTCTTTATGTTATCAAGGAACAATTGGATCTTTAAAGTCAATTTTCTCAAAACGTTGATTTTGGTCACTGCGCACAAGATTCCTAAGAAATGGCTGTATGGTGAAGCCATATATTTGTGTTAATTTTTTCATTCAAAATTAATCCGTTTTCTACATTTATTTTCCTTTCTGCGGTTAACGCGAGCTTTCAAAAATAATTTCTCTTTATAATTTATGTCTAATATAACGATAAACGCAATCGTTATACTCTTTGTGGCATTTTATTAAGTAAAACATTTTCCCCTTCATCTGTTAAATGCTATCATTCAAAGGCTATTTCGTTTTATTTATAATGTAAGCACAAATTCTATCCCCACATAAATATTCTTTTATTGACAGTTTATTAGGTAAACGTTTTTTGTCTTTTTCTGTTAAAAGCTATCATTCAGAAAAATGATTTATTTGTTATTTCTAATTTAAGCACAATTCCTTCACCGCATAAATATTCTTTACTGATATTTTATTTGTTAAACGCCGTTTTTTACAAGTCTGTTTACATAATATAAAGATCATATAGTAAACTCTGTCTAAGGCGGAATCGATCGGGACCGATGAAATTTTCCGCCGTAGACAATATTCCGCCTTATGAAAAATCCCCCCCCCCTCTAAAAAAAAAGTAAAATTTAAACAAATTAAAAATGCACAAGTTGTATATTTTTCTACATTCGTAACCTTTAGTATCGTTTTTTAAAATTAATTTTTTAATGAAATTAAACTTTTTATTAAATTCATAGTCTTTAATAACATTGAAAAACATTATTCGAACACTGATATAAATAGTATTGATTAGAATGGCTTCATTTCTGGAATTTAATAGTAAATATTCACTTTAACAAATACAATCATATACCTCAACTTTAACATAGTTTTTGACGAGACGGAAAATACAATTTTATCGATGCTTGTTTTTACTTCTGATTTAACAAGGATTCTACAGTAACATATTATGGTCACATTGTGTTACACATTTTTATGGTTAAAAATTACCATATTTAACAATAAAGTTAAATATTAATCTATTACGAAATTATCTATTATCTTTATTAATATATTACGAAATTTAATTAAAATGTTCGAAACTATTTGATGTATATACATATCACTTTTAAAGCTTCATGAATGAAATGCATTTCATTTTTAAAATATCTTTTTTCCGCCTTATACAAAATTTTTGGTTTGGCGGGACCTTAAAAACCTTTCCGTTTCCACGTTAGGCAGATTCCAGTTTAAACAGCATGGATTAATGTTATTTTCTTTGGGTTCGCCGGGAAATTTCCGAGTTAGACAGATTTCCGGCTTACACAGAGTCCGCCTTAGACAAAATTTACTGTAGTTAATTTAAGCTTGCTGGCGTCTTGTAAATGCATTAAATTACACATAAATTTCATTTTCACTTTAGCCAGTAAATAGATATTTGACATTAATTATCCTCACCGTTGAACTCTATGTAAGCAATAATAGGTTTGCTTTATTATTTCACTTATTAATTTGTTGCCAAATGTGGTGTCTGTCCTTGGCGTTTATCTAGTTCAAATTTTAATATATCTCCCAGTTTAACGGTTATTTTGTGATTGGCGTATTGGCTCAAGACAAATGTATTCTTGGCGTATTAAATTACGCAGATTGAAAGGGACTTGCTCTCTGATCTTCGTACTGAAAACAGCTTAAGTTTTTGCTGAGTTTTAGGGAGGCCTGCTCTCTGATCTTCGTACTGTAAACAGCTTAAGTTTTTGGTGAGTTTTAGGGAGGCCACCACTGCTTTACATCTTATGCCCACTTCCGTAAAAATAAATACTTTTTCCATGGAAACTGTTTCTTATGAATTATTGCCTGATTGATTGGTCTAGGAAACGGATCATCTCATCTGGGTTTGCTTTTAGGAACATCGTCTTTGTACTCAATTATTTTGTTTACTATAACGACCGGAGTATTAAATAAAAAATACTCCATAGGCTGGATAGCATTTCATGAAATTTTAAATGAAAGTAACAACCTTAAAGATGCACAAAATGACCCACTATTATGTTCATCAAGTAACAAATTTTGAAATTATGACTATTTTTATACAAAAATAATTTCAAAATTTTTAGATTTTTAATTTTTCAATTATTTTCTCAAAAACTAAACATTATATTTTTGTTCAGTGTAGGTCATTTTAAACACATATTATATCCTTACTCAATAAAAAAATTTGGGCTCACTCTGACAATTCATTTATGAGAAATCATGCGCGCAAGACATTTAAGGTGAATTCGTTTATTAAAAAAACATTAAATTTCAAATGAAATAATAAAACTAGAAAACAGGAATTCTGCTTTTTCAGAATTTAGTGTCGCCCCCGATGAAAAAAAAATATATGTATATATAAATAGTACAAATTATATTTCAATTTTAAGACTTAAAGCATAAACTTTTATTTTATGTAAAATGACGTCATTCGCACCGCTTATGAATTACACATTTACGATCCACTCTTAAACATCTACAGTAAAGCATGCATAAGGATGTCACTATCGCAAAATAATACACAAATGCAACAAAAGATGCCACCATTAAAGAACCTGGACAAAAAACCCGGCTATCTAATGATTCATAGGCATTCATTTGTTTGTAACATTAATGTAGGCGATTTCAGTCGTGACGTCAGTCATGACGTTTTCGTTGGAAGCTGACTCCAAACAAACGGTTGCTATGTTGTATTTTCTATTTTGTTTGTGTGTTGTAGCTATATCTTATATCTGTATCTCACATCTAAGTGTTTTAATACTTGATATGTACTGGTAACATTTTCCACGATTTATATTTAAAAAGAAACGACGAATAGCAACCGTTTGTTTGTAGTCAGTTTCCAATCAAAACGTCATGACTGATGTCACACTGAAAAGGTCTACAGATACTTAAAATTAAATATAGTTTATAATAGCTCTATGTTTTATTATTCGTAGAAATTATTCGTTTATATTTTTTTTCAAAATAGCACGTATTTTAATAACATTTTCTTTTGGTTATTATGAGAAAATGGCAACAAAAACATATAATTGCTATTTTTTAACTATTTTTCCTTTACTTTCTATATAAATGGAATACTTGAGTTGCCAAAATTAAACAAATGGTGCTAAAAACTACAAAAAAATTAATATTTCAAAAATAAATGGAGATACAGTTTTCAAACAAATTGCATTTAAAAGTACTTTTTTTTTCAATACGACGGTATAAACTTTGAAAATGTGCGATGCTTAGAAATTAAAAAATTGCTATGGAGCATTTAATTGTACACACTGTAAAAAAAATTCCGCAACGTTCCTGGGAAAAAATGGGCAGCTGAGTTGCCCATTATTTCCAAGAAACATTTCTTGAAAATGACTGGTACTTTACTGTATATGTTAAAAACTTTCTACAGAAATGCCAGTAAGTTTCCTGCGAAATACCAGGAATATTTCTGTTGACAGCAAAACATTACTGACATATTCAAGGCTGGAGTAGCACAAGAGCGAAAAATGTCCAGACCAGGGATCGAACCTGGATACTTGGCGTGCCGTGCCAATGCCTTACCTGTTAGGCTATCCGGACCGATACCTGGCTGACATAATTCACTCTGGATGTTCGTTCCCTTCATTATGACATTACTGACATTTCACAGCATGCGGGATCCGCAGACGATTTTTACATTTCCAGTTGACAATTTTCGCTTTATTATCATTATTTGTTAGAATGAAAAAATATTTTGAAATTGACATCAAAATTATTATTTATAATTTACACGAAAAAATAAATTTTCAGTTAAAATTCAATAAAGTAAATATATATGTGATATATTGTTTCTGAACTTTGCTTAAAATATAAAAATATATAAATGTAAATAATAATTAGAAAAAAAATCTAGACATAAAATATTTTGGATTTTCGTCAGTGATTATGTTAGTTTACAAGTTAGATAAAATACATATAAATTTTCATGAAAAAAAAAAAAACCTAAACGTAATTGTATATTTTTTCCGAAAAAAAAAAAAATTCAAATTTTCAGCAATTCAAAGTGTCAAATATATGTCAAATTTAAATCAAATTGTAATAAAGTGTTAAAATATAAAATTAATTAAAAAAGAAAAAAAAAAGTCAAGAGGTAGCATCGAACCCGGGCCGTACGGGTGGCGTGCAAGCTTTCTGCGTCCCCACCACGAAAGACACGTTGAGAGCTGCAAACTAATGGGTATTTGAAACGTATGCTAAAACTCGGCATCTAATTTCTGAAAATCTAAGGCCCATTTGAAGAAATCCTTTCACAAGAATAATTAGAGATAAGAACTCTAAAACATACTTTAAATTAATCAAAATAGGTGAGAATCATATTTGATTGTCCCTTGGTTAATGCAGATCCAAATAATAGGTGTATTTTTTTTTACACAGTCTGCTCGTTAAAGATTTCACAGACAAGTACGAGAGATAATCTCTTAGTGATGTCACAGAGGTATTGTATTTTCATCTGAATTATCTTGACAATAGAGACGTAAAGGATTATGTCGTCTATTGATTTATTTGCATTCCATATTGATTTTTTTACATTCATTTAAGGAATTCGTTTTCGACACTCGCGCGCGAGCAACGGATTATAGGAAAAAAAAAATAATAAATGGCGGCCGCAGCGTTTTGCTGTTTCCAACTTTTGTTCAGGAACGTTTCAGATAAGAAAACCAGAATTTCACAGGAAAGAGCTAAATTATTCTGAAAACCTCATAAAAGGCGAAACGTTCCTGGATTTTACATGGTACGTTACCATTTTTTTTTACAGTGCAATAATACATCTGCTTTGTTTATTGCTAGCGTCTGTAAGGTAACGTTATTTTTTGGAGACAAAATAAGTTGGGAGAAAGAAATAGCATACCGTTCTGGGGGCTAAAAACTTTACATGCATCTAGATTTTTTTTTTCAGGGCTTTAACTATTAGCAGAATGACTCTTTTAATGTGTATTTAAAATTTCCTATCCAAAAGTTAATCAGATGCGGAGTTATAGCAATCCATACCAGTGTCTCATTTGCATGCATTTTCTCAGCTTCAAAGGTACCTGACCCTAATGCTAATAGCTGTGAAAACCTTAAATAATGAACAATCTCCTGTTTTCGCAACGCAATCGGTAAACAACTTCTCGTTTGCCCTGTCGTAAATAAGATTATTGGATAGGAATTTTAATGCGGAGTTCCTATTCACAGCGCTATAGGGGTCAATAAATTTCGCCATAAAACTATCACGTCACCCAGGCTACAAGAACATACATGACATTTGATATTATTGCACACCTACAATATTGGCGATCATCAGGCAAATCTTTTAATATAGCCTGGTGAATTAATATTTATTAATATTTCTAGTAAGATCTTAACCCTCTCACAGCTCAACCCGAGATTTCCTCGGGCAACATAAAAGTAGCAAAATTTGCGCATTTTTTCCGTCTAATTAACCGTCCTTGATTATTCCCACCATTAACTTTTTTTATTGTAAATTTTGTCTTATTTAATCAGAGAATTTCCCCTATTAAATGAGACACAAATTTTTATTTTGAAAAACAGGTGACAAGAGAATAAAAATTCTTAAAAGACGCTCGTCGCGAAGGGGTTAAATGCGCATTTTTTAAAGTTATTTTGATAAAACAATTACACAGCAAGAGGGTTAAAACGCTTAGAGCAGGTTAAAAGTATCTTTGTGTGGTATGTGTTCCTGTGAAAAAATAAGCACATTTTATTTATATACTAATATGTTAAAATTAGAAAAACGACTGTAATATCAATAAATCAAAAAATCTATACCTAATTAATATAACTGATTTGCGATTAAAGTATGTTAAATTCCCATAATTTTGAATAAATAATTAAATACTCGTAGTTATGAATATTAATTTTAATCTCGATTATACTTCACCTAAATACACACACAAAAAAATTAATAATCAGTATAAATTTAGTTAAATTAAAATCTGATTCTACATTAATAATAATAATTTAAAATCACTCTTTAATGTTATTTTGATGTGTTAGTTTATAAAACAACAATAAAATTATTTTTAATGTTAATAAACGGAAAATACTTTATTAGATCCACTTCATGACCTTTATAATAATAATCTTCAATAATATTGATAGAAATTTCGTGGTCGTATATTCAAATATTCTATATATGTATATAGAATTATTTTTATTTTCTAATAATTACTTTATGCTTTACATTTTCCTATATTTAATGTTAAATCGATTTAATTAGAGTCAATTCGTATAAATTTCCGGAAGAAGTATTCAAAATTTCTTCATTGGAATATTAGTAGAATATGAAATATAATTAGTTTATATCTCAGCTATTTCACAAATTACACATAAAAATGTGTATTTAATTCTGATTAGCAACGCTGACTCAAATAATGCATTTTTAATGAAGACAGATTGTAAACATACTCGTCACCATTTATTTTCAGTTTATATGAAATTAATTTCGCTTTGAATCATCTTATTTTAAAACAAATTTTATTCAAAATTTCAGAAAATTAATGACAAAGTGAAGCAGAGCATAACTAGCTTGATTGCATTAAAATATGCTTCAACAACTCTCCTCTAAGCATTTGGTTTATTTAGCAGTGATAATTTCTTTGTTTTCCTGCGGAAAGCTTTTGTAAATTGTAATGCGACACGACATCTGGTTATGATATGAAATGACGCAAGGGAGTTTAAAATCTGATTTGTTTAATAGGATAAAAGCACGAAATAGACTGATTCAATAGTTTGATATTTCAGCCTATGCAAACTTCAGACTAATTATTTTAAACTGATTTTCCATGCTATGATTTTCATTCAAAAATTTCCTTTTCCATACATTTCATTGTTTAATAATTAAATATTAAATGTTAATTTCTACATACGCATGCATATATATTACTGGGGGAAGTGAAATGTATAAATATCTTCATTTTTATTATAATGACACTGACTTAAAATATCTTTTGATAGTAATTTGAAGCAATAATTACAGTAAAACCTCTCTAAAGCGACCACGTTCCGTTCCAATAAAAATTGGTCGCTTCGAAAGGTGGTCTCTTAATGGAGGTCATGTTTAAATCTAGATTTTAATTGTTGAAAAAAAGTAACAATTAATGTTACTAAATTTTTTCACATTAGGAAAAAATTTAAATTTTAAGTATCAAAACAAAAGATAATTACAAAAGTTAATTACTGTCGAGTTAAAATGAATACATTGGCGTTTGCTTTGATTTTACGGTTTTATCTTTTAAAACTTTTATTTACCAGTCCTTTCGAAGTTCAATAAATAAATGCAAATTTTTTGGACGAGAACAAATAATGACGATTTCATTAACCTGTCTATTTCTTTGAGAGTTTCCCGACAGAATAGGGCAGGGGAGTTTATAGACCGCCATTCTTAATTTGTCATCAGAGTTAAATTTATTGCCTAAAAAGGCAAAAAGGGGTACACTTAAAAGTTACCGGGATAAAAAAAAAATTCTAAACTTATTTAGAAGTTTGGTGAATAATGTGCTCTCCGGAATAATTTATCTAATAAGTCCTTCTTCAAGCGACCAGGAACAAACGAAACTTTCTTCAAAGAAATTGGTCGCTCATGGAGGGAGTTCATGTGGGATGGTCTCTGAATGGAGGTAAAATTAGTATTGAGCCTATGGGAATAAATTTCGTTCCATGAAAAAATGGTCGTTCAGGGAGGTGGTCGCTTAATGGAGGTCGTCGCACAGGGAGGTTTCACTATACTTATGTCAGGGATAAGAGCGCTTCGACCCAAATGGTTGATTTTCACCACTAAATTTTAATAATATTCTTTGCTTTTTTAACTCTCAGAAATTTTGTCATTACATAATGCGAGAAATACGATTAAAATTTAGTGGTAGCAAGTAGTCATTTGGGTCGGAGCGCTCTTATCCCTGTTATGTATTACTAAAATCGTATTAAAGCCTATAAACGAGAACTATTAATTTCATTTATAAAAGCTGTGAAAAAAAAATCTTAAATAATATTGATTCCAATTTTGTGAACGTATATCAAACTATTCTACATTGTATATTTAATTAATTTAACTTTTTATTTATTGTTATTTATATTTTTATCTATTCCGTATTAAAACAGTTTTATTACAAACAACTTATACAAATACGTTAAGAAGTACAGTTGGGCCATTTTAAGAAGATCAAGGTTAATAAGCAATTCCGATTAATAACTGCATTTTCTCCCATTTCTTGAACATCTATCATAATACAAGGATATCTCGTTTAATACGCGAACGGTTATACGCGATAGATTTTAGATCCTTTGAGGCAAAAAATCACGCTTAAGTCGTGAATTCGTAGATCAAGAAGTGAATGCCTTATATCATGTCGAGCGTTGCCAATTTAGCAAACTTCTTTTATTCATATAAAAATCATTGTTTCCGAATAGTAATATTGCTTCATTTAATAACAAATTAAGGATAATATGTCTAATCGGAAATAGTGGTAGAATTTGGAATACAAAAAACCACTCTAAACTATCAACTCTGCAAATCTTCTTTGATCTTACGTCGTAGCATTCTTTGTTGTGCCTGTTTTCACTGTGGTAAGGAGAGATTGACGAATTCAGGATGCTCATATATGTCATAAAAAATATTATGAAAAGGTGTAATTTACCTTGTTATTTACTTGTGTTTACCTTGTAGGCGTTATGTTAATGCAGTCTTAAATGTACATTATACCACTACTATGTCTTAAAATGATGTTATACGCAAAAAAATTAAACTTGTGAAGATTAAACAAATATGACTGCAGTTGTATAATTCTTTTATATTATCAATGTTTCGTTCATTTTTTGCTATGCTAATAATATTTTTTACACGAAGGTTAATAAGACTAGTTTTTTCTTATTATGTTAAAAATGAAGGACAGATTATAATACCATCTAAATTATCTACACTGCAAAACTTCTTTGATCTCACGTCGTAGCATTCTTTGTTGTGCCTGTTTTCACTGTTGTAAGGACAGATTGACGAATTCAGGATGTTCCTATATGTCAAAAAAATATTATGAATAGGCGTAATTTACATTGTTATTTACTTGCGTTTACCTTGTAGGCGTTATGTTAATGCAGTCTTAAATGTACATTATACCACTACTATGTCTTAAAATAATGTTATAGGCAAAAAAAAAAAAAAAAACTTGTGAAGATTAAACAAATATGACTGCAGTTGTATAATTCTTTTATATTATCAATGTTTCGTTCATTTTTTGCTATGCTAATAATATTTTTTACACGAAGGTTAATAAGACTAGTTTTTTCTTATTATGTTAAAAATGAAGGACAGATTATAATACCATCTAAATTATCTACACTGCAAAACTTCTTTGATCTCACGTCGTAGCATTCTTTGTTGTGCCTGTTTTCACTGTTGTAAGGGCAGATTGACTAATTCAGGATGTTCCTATATGTCAAAAAAATATTATGAATAGGCGTAATTTACATTGTTATTTACTTGCGTTTACCTTGTAGGCGTTATGTTAATGCAGTCTTAAATGTACATTATACCACTACTATGTCTTAAAATAATGTTATAGGCAAAAAAAAAAAAAAAAAAAAAAAAAAAACTTGTGAAGATTAAACAAATATGACTGCAGTTGTATAATTCTTTTATATTATCAATGTTTCGTTCATTTTTTGCTATGCTAATAATATTTTTTACACGAAGGTTAATAAGAATATTTTTTTTCTTATTATGTTAAAAATGAAGGACAAATTATAATACTAATTATCAGAAGTACTTGATATAATTTTAATAACTAGATTGCATAAAAACATGGAAACATTTAAAATGCTTCATTTAAACACATTACTACATAGGTGTGATAAAATAGATACAAATGTTTTTTTAAAATTAAAAACACTAGATTTTAAAATGATAAAAAGCTACTCCAAGCGCTTTCGGCTAACCTTATGCCTTTGTCAAGGAGAAGAGAATTGACTGATAAAAACACTCGACGCTCGATGTTCACTGCTACACATTGACCGGAAACTCTCTTCAGGAAGCACGCAAGTGGTCGTATCCATTAAATTGAAGGAGGGGGAAGGTAGAAAAAGCTCAATCCTCCGAGAGACCGAACTCTCAGTAATATGAAGTAAATTAAACCAGATACGCGGAATTTGGTATGATAATAGGTCATTACAACAATTTTCTGCTTCCGTTAAAATTTCCAAAGACTCTAAAATAGCACAACTATTAAAATCGGAAGCCTGCATAATGACTCTCGCTCTATTAAAAAGGATGTCAATATCATTAGTTTGAAACAGTCTTGAGAGGGCGGTAGCAGGTCTATTTTTATTAATATCCTGCATATGCTCGTTTAGAATTTTCTTGTGGTCATACTAATGTAATTTAATATTTTATTTCTTTCTTTACTTCTGTATGGGATGATATAAACTCCTGACTTATTTTCCATACTAATAGGATCAACTATTTACTTGCACAAGATTAACTATTTTGGTGTTATCTCTAGCTATTAATGTTACGAGGTGGATCCCGTCGAATTTCGACGAAAGAAAATTTTTACAAAGGAACTGTTGCATCAAATTTATAACACATCTATAACAATTAAATAATTAAAATAAGAAATCCATCTTACATTTGTTAGTTTAATTCTCCAAAGACATATTTTAACCTAAGAGTAATAAAATACTTTTTCATAAACTTCAACTGTTGAAATTATTAAAAATTAAACTTTATTCATATACGTAATCGGTAACATATAATCAAGATCAGTAATTTTGATTAAGTTATCAATTATTGCTTGGTATTACGGAATGAAAAATCAGCAAAAATGATTTCACCTTGACATAATCATAGAATTTCCCCCCTATAGATCTAAACCGAATCAAGTCATTTTCTCGTTTCACATCCATATTAACCATTTAAAAACATTTTAAAACGCAATAGGTTATTAATAAATATATTTTCAAGCTTGAAGTCACGTTTGTCAACTATTACAATTTTCCATGTGAAAATTCCCATTCGTGATTTGAGGTCTTAGTATAATCTCTGTACCTGCGCGTAAAAATTCCAGAATTTTATAACTTTTAGACATATTCAAGGGGAAATATCTCGTTTTATCAAATAAAATTACCGTTTTCTTTTAAATATGACGTCATTTTCAGTCGCTGAAATATTTTGCCTGTTGTCTCAAACTCAATATCAGCGGAATGAAAAAATATTTTAAATTGTAATGAGAAAATCGCATCAGCAAAAATATAATCAATAAAGATAACTAAACCACTTTTAATAGAAATGAAGTACTTCAGTTGCCACGATTAGAAAATTGGTATTAAAACTATAAAAAAATTAATATTTCAAAAATAAATTGAGATACAGCTTTCAAACAAATTGAATTTAATAGTAAATTTTTTTCTGTATAAGACGGTGTAAAAATTTAAAATATGAGATGTTTAAAAGTTAAAAAATTTGCTGTAGTGAAAATTGCAAAACCGAAATTTCATTTCAAATTTCAAAGTGTTGCCATTCGCAGAATGACGTATGCGTTACGCACAGATATGTTTGTCCGTTATAATATACATAAATATTATATCACTTTAGGATGCATTTTAATTTTTCATATAAACGAGGGATGTAATCAACTGCCATATATTTAACTTCGTTTTTACTAAAACACTCTATTTTAGCTGGTTCTGCGTGCTTAAACTTATAAACCAATTTTTCAATAAATTTAGTGGAAAAACCATTACTATTAGCAATTAACCTTTCAATGTTTTTAATTTTTAAAAACATTTGTATCTATTTTATCACACCTATGTAGTAATGTGTTTAAATGAAGCATTTTAAATGTTTCCATGTTTTTATATAATAAACAAAGGTGAATCTGGCGTTCAAGATTAGACTATTTTATTAAGTCAATTTATTAAAACTAGATTGTATTTCAAATTTTAAATATTTTTTTTTCATTTTTTAAAAAAATTAGTCTAGCAGGAAATTAATTTTGTTGCTTTATTTTTGGCTGTAATGTATTAAACGAAAAGAAAGCCATGCTGGAATACATATGTATTTTCCGTTGTTATTCCAGTCGGTCCTACGAAAAGAAACAACGAGTTAAAATAGAATACAATTAAATTTTAATCTAACTACACGTAAAAAAACACAATTTTCGACCATAAAAATACAAATGAAAGCTTTAACTTCCTTTTGATGATTAAATGTGTAAAATACTAAGTGCCTGCAATATTATACAAATCACATTTAATACGTGATCCCGCTAAATACGCGTCTTTTGTCCACTTTTTTTAAACGCGTCTTAACCGGGTTCAACTGTATTTAAAATTTATTACAGTTGGACCTCTATTTAACGAACCTCTATTTTGCGAATTTCTCTATTTTGCGAACTTTTACTTGGAACCAAGAACATTTAGCAAATTTCTTCGTAAAATAACCTCCAAATAGCGAAGTTCATTCTCTATTTAACGAACTTTTCTTTGGAATTTAATTTTTTCTTCTCCCTATTTCTTAAAATATTACTGGACATTTCAAACTTATTCTTTCTCTTAACACATTTTATGATGATCAATGACCATGAACAGGTCTTACCAGGCACCTAAATCACCGAAAGCAGTAAAATTGCTGTGATTCTTTGCTTTCCATCCAAGAAGTCCAAACTTTAAATATTCCCTTTTAACTCTCAATTGAGCTACCCCATATCCTTAAACTATAGTTTGCTGTTTTCTAAGTTATTGATCATGATCAATCATGTTGATAATATTGGTTCTTGTAGCTCAAAAAGGTCAAAGCGAAAGTGCTAGAGCATCAAAGAAAAAAAAAATTATTCTTGATATGGTGGATAAAGGCTTGAAGATAAAATAATCTTTAAAAAAAAAAAAAAAAAAAAAATATTAACCGTCTTCAAAAAAAGCGCTAAAAAGAACTAAATAATTCTTTAAACTTCTCTAATGACGAAACGTTATCCATTAACTGCACATCGGACATCATGCATCGGCATAAAAACGTTAAATTTAATATATAAAATTTAATAGCTACCAAACATGGATTTTCTAGAGAATATTTTTTAAAAAAGATTAATTTACATATTTATGATTTAATTTACGAATATATACGTATAAAAAGTAATCAATTACTTTTTGAAGTTGGTGCCAACCTATCTTAAGTACACTAAAATTGTGAATATGTTGTAGCTATTACCATGAATAAAGTGATGATGGAAATTATTATACAAAATTTTTAAAAAAATGCCCCTATTTCTTCAGCAAATTATTTGTTTAATCATTATCGATTGTGAATGTTTGGCACCAACTTCAAAAAGTAATTGATTACTTTTCATACGTGTATATTCGTAAATTAAATCATAAATAGGTAAATTAATCTTTTGTAAAAAATATTCTCTAGAAAATCCATGTTTGGTAGCTATTAAATTCTATATATTAAATTTAACGTTTTTATGCCGATACATGATGTCCGATGTGCAGTTAATGGATAACGTTTCGTCATTAGAGAAGTTTAAAGAATTATTTAGTTCTTTTTAGCGCTTTTTTTGAAGTCGGTTAATATTTTTTTTGAAAAGATTATTTTATTTCCTACTTTTTAGTTATTCATACCGTAACACATAATTATCCGGATTTCAACATCTGCTGAATAAGTAAATTATTTGTCAAATAAATTATAATTTACAAAAATTATTTATTAAACAAATAGTTTTTAATAAATTCTCTATAATTTCATTAGAAGTATTGATTTTATTAGCATTTAATACATATGATATTTTTTGAAACAGGTACATTGCATTCAGAACAGTCTACATTCATTTATTTATTGATCACATACACCTGGCGTATGTGCTTGACATAAGGGGCCCGCTTATAAGTCATCGTTAATATACAAGTACGAAATAGCACAAGAACTTTGAGCTTTGACGAGGAGGAGGGAGGTTCTAGATAGCACAAGGAGATTTACAACACCAGAGAATTGCATCTGGGAGCTCCACAAAGAGTGTGCAACGGAGCCAGCGGGAGTTGAACCCGCAGTCCAACTACGCTCTCAAGCGATTAGTGGTGTGGTGCCTTAACCATTCAGCCACGGTCTACATTCAAGAATTATTTTTTGTGGGACTCCGTTGTCACGAAGCAAAATGCAGACTATGTAACAATATTTGTATTGACTCTTCAAGTATATTGACAAGGACCCAGATTATATTTTTCGCTGCTAGCGAAATGAAATTGACCAATCAGAAGCCTGCCTTTTTGCGAACTTGTAATTTTTATAGAATGTGTCCTTTTAAATTTCAAAAATTCTTCTATAAAATAAAACAAAATTTTCTGTACTAAAACGCTGGCATCCAAAAAGTTGTAGGTTGGTCAGGTTTGAAAATGTGGTCCAGGGCCCACCGTATCTGAGTGGTCAGCGATGACAGCGATGACCACCTCGGGAACTCATCTTTCGCTTTAGAGTGTTAGTGCAGGCATCACGCCGCTAATCGCTTGAGAGCGTAGGTGGCTGCGGGTTCGAATCTCGCTGGCTCTGTTGCACACACTTTGAGGATCTCCCGGATGTAATTCTGGGGTGCTGTAAATTTCCTTGTGCTACCTCCTTCCTGTATATTGACAATGACGTATAAGCGGACGCTTGACACCAAGCACAATGGTCAGATATATGTATTCAATAAACTAATCATGTGGTCCATAATGGAGGATATTCCATCTACGTTTTGATCACATGGTCAAGGTAAAAACTTCTAGCGTAAAGAACGGAAGGCTCCATAGACGCAATGAAAAACCCTCGCCAGATAGTGAAACAGTTCATGCGGAAAGCAGTAGTAGCCTCCCTTCTTATCAGTTAGAAGTTATTTGGGTAAATTTCCGGTATCACGTGACTTTTTTCAGCCTCGAACCCTGATTTGGGATAAAGTACATTCCCCATTATTCGTTTCCGATAATCTTAATCAGTTGTTTCCTCATGTAAGGTGCCTCTATTTGAGAGTGGTGACATACAATGCTCAGACTCTGTTTATACATACGTGTTTGCCTACACAAAACTAGCTACTAACAAGCAATCTCGCATAGCCAACCGCCGCGACGAGCGGCCCATCTTCGTCCGCAGCCCTTTATTCTTCTACTCTATCCCGACTCTTTTGCGGAAGCAAACAGTGGATTATTATTATTATATTACATTATTATACAGTTATTATTATTATACAGTGGATTCCTGGCTTTGACTAATTTTTCACTCCACTTGGGTTTATTGTACTACGGCAAAACTAGGCATTTTCTATTCAAGAACTTGGCGATACTCCTTGGACAAGTTTGATTATACGAGTGGCAGGCAATGGACTTTATTCCAAATCTGTGTTCGAGGCTGAAAAATGTCATGTGATACCGGTAATTTACCCAAAGAACTTCTAACTGATAAGAAGGGAGGCTACTACTGCTTTCCGCATGAACTGTTTCACTGGCAGGCGAGGGTTTTTCATTACGTCTACGGAGCCTTCCCTTCTTTACGCTAGAAGTTTTTACCTTCACCACGTGATCAAAACGTAGATGGAATATCCTTCATTTACCAAGCATTAGTTTGGCAATAATGGCAAGCTCTTCAATGGCGATCGCTTTTGTCCAGAATCTATCAATCAATAATTTTTTTCCGTATGTCACCATTCTCATACCAATACTCCCCATCCTTAGGCCGTAAAGACATCAGAAATGAGCGTCAATGATTAGGTGTTTAGTCTGAATCTGATAACCGAAGACAGTGCTGCTACACATAAGAAGGCACTTTTATGTATACTGTATATGGATGCACTTTGCAGTGCACCGACTAATGGAGACAATTTGCTGAACTATAGCGCCTAGAATATATAGTGTAGAAATCGGCTATCCTGTAATAATTAAAAAAGCGCTAAAATATTGTATCCCTTAAATGTGCAACAGTGCTGCTGAAATATGAAGATCGCAGCGACATATGCAGGATATTTTCTACAACTGCAAGATATTACTTGTCTATACAATGTAATACTAGTAATACGAAAATCCCGCAGATGTCGCTGTGATCGACACTTGGAATTTTAGCAGTATCGTCGCACATTTAAGGGATACAAATTTTTAGCACGTTTTGGATAGCATATTTCCACACTATTCATTCTAGACGCTGTAGCTGAACTATGATGTATAAGGCCACTTTGCTACTGAATTCTAAGCTTTTTGTTACCCTCTTCCGATGTCGGTTAGCATCGTTTTAGACATTTGGGTTTTTCTGAATGCGGCATCTTTTTTAGACAAGATCTCGCACTTCGGAAAGTTACCGCATCCAGTAAACTATAAGATCCACGTCGATACCTACGGACATCGAAATTGGGAGTGGAAAAGCTGACAATCCATCAATAAAGTTTACACATCAGAGCGCGGCAAAGTGCTTTAAGAGAAAGTTATGTCCAAACTATAGCAAACCGAGGCATTTTCTATTACATAACTACAGCGTCTAGAATATATAGTGCCGATTTCCACACTATGTATTCTAGACACTGTAGCAGTAGTACAGCGCTAGAATACCTAGTGTGGAAATATGCCATCCAAACAGTGCTAAAAATTTGTATCCCTTAAACGTTCGACGATACTGCTAAAATGCCAAGTGTCGATCGCAGCGACATCTGCGGGATTTTCGTATTACTAGTATTACATTGTATAGACTAGCAATATCTTGCAGTTGTAGAAAATATCCTGCAGATGTCGCTGCGATCTTCATATTTCAGCTGCATCGTTGCACATTTAAGGGATACAATATTTTAGCGCTTTTTTAAGTATTACAGGGATAGCCGATTTCCACACTATATATTCTAGGCGCTATAGCAGTAGTACTTAGAAAGTACTGAAATATTGTATCCCTTAAATGTAAAACGATGCTGAAATCTAAAGAATCGATCGGAGCGACATCTGAGGATATTTTCTAAAACTCCAAGACCATTTGGGCTAGACGCTGTTATAATATAATGCTTATACTGAAATTTGAATGGGCCCACCGTGGCTGAGTGGATAAGACACCACACGGCTAATCGCTTGAGAGCGTAGGTGGGGGCAGGATCGAATCCCGCCGGTTCCGTTGCACACTCTTTGTGGAGCCCCAGGATGTAATTCTCTGTGTTGTAAATTTCCTTGTGCTATCTCGTCCCTGTACATCGACGATGACTTATAAGCGGGCCCTGGTGTCAAGCACACAAGTCTGATGTATGTGTTCAATAAACAAACAAACAAACTGAAATTTAAAAATATAACGCAGATGTCACTGCGATCGGCTCATTGGATTACAGCATCATTGTACCTTTAAGGGATACATTTGTTTAGTGCTGTTTGTATAGCTGATTTCCACACTATTTATTCTAGCCGTTGTTCTTGTGCTCTGATACATGAGAAACTTTAAAGGTTGATTTTCAACTTTTCGACACTGACTTTCGATATTGGTTTGTGTCTTTGTGGGTCTTCCGGTTTGGTAGATGACAGAGTGACCGGGATCTAGATAGATTTTTCGCTCCTAGCGAAACAAGATCGACCAATCAGACGGGTGCATTTTTGCAAACAGCGAAAAGTTCGCGAAACTGCAGGTTTCTGATTGGTCAATCTCGTTTCACTACCAGCGAAAAATCTATCTGGATCTCGGCCTTTGTCCAGCTAAGTTTCCGCACTTTGAAAGATCTCGTATCTCTGTAAGAGTAACAGTATGAAAGATGAGTGCTTATAATTGGGCGACTGCTTAAAAAGGATTTGAATTTTAAAGTTTTTATTTTTTTTAAATGTTTTAATCATCAGATTTTTATGAAATTGCAATGGGACCAAATGGGTGACTTACACTTTCAAACAAACAAAAAATTATCATAATCGGTTCATATTTAAGAAAGTTATGCGTGAACATGGGCAAAACATACATACAGGTCGAATTGATAAACTCCTTCATTTTGAAGTCGGTTAAAAAATAATTCTGCTTTAACATCTGGTATTCCTCCAGACAGCTTCACAGCTATAATAAAAAATCATGATTTTAATGTAAAATTATTTTTTTAAACTGAAAATACAATGTATTTCCATACAATGTTTTGTTTCATTCCTATTTCCCTTGCAGTTTTCTTTTTGATGGGTAAAATAAATAAAACAAATAGATATAATTTATAAAAAAAGTGTGATTAATTACTTTTTAAAATTATATTTAGTGTTTATGCACTTAAATTACGTTTTATGTAGTTTAAAGCATTGTAAAAAGTGCGACTCTCTATTTAACGAATTTTCCATCTAACGAACTTTTTTTCGGGAATTAGCTACTTCGTTAAATAGAGGTCCGACTGTATTAGAATATTACTGCATATAAGCAAAATACATGACAAATGCACGTGGTTTTAAACTCTTACATGGTAGGATTTTCAAAATTTGTATTGTGAACAAGAGAAAAAAAATAATATTATGTGAAGTCTTCGCAATAATTTCATTAATTTTCTTTTTAGTCAAACAATATATTTAATACATATTTCATAAAAGTATTTCATGATAATAGGAACATAGTTATATATTCAACGAAATGTAATTTCCCACCGGAATGAAAAAGTTTCCAGGCCAGTATTCTAACCAGGGATTGTCTGATTAAGATGTGAATGCTCTGTCAACTTAATTATTTTAGACAAATTTGTCGGACGCTATTCACCTAGACAAAGCTGTTGATTTTAACGTCAGTCTGATATCTGGATCAGCTAAAGAAAATAAATCGTGTTAAAAGAACGCCATGAAACGTTGGATGCGTAATTACACTTTGTTTAAGAACAATTATTTTTAATTGGTAAATAAATCACTAGAATTGTAATTTTCCAACTGATTGAAAAAAGAATGCAGGCCAGGATTCGAACCTGGAACCTTTGGCTTAAGCTGCAAATTCCCTGCCAACTAAGGTATCTTGCACCACTTTTACACTCATTTGGAAATTCGTATGTTTTATTTACCAATAAAAAATAATTGCGTTAAAATTAATAAATAGTTATGCATTATCTGAGTAATTGAAAGTTTAATATTTTGGCGTTTTCCGGAATACTAATGAACTACCCCGTCGTTCCACATACTCAGTGTGAAGGATCTGAAAGCATCTTACAATCTCAAAGGAAAATACCTCATATTAAAAAATTCAAATATTTAAATGTAGAACTTGTATTTGTAATAATAGATGTAATGTGTAGAAAGCATTTTCATATTTCTTTATTGCATACTAGCTGACTCGCCCGATTTTGAGCGGACCTGTGATAATAACCTATCAAATTAACCTCAAAACCGTATACTTTTATATATTTAACTCTATTTTGTCTGAATTTATAAATGAAAACAAAATCGCGAAAAGTACTCATTTTTAGTGGTAACAGCTCTCGTAAGAAGATTTTTCATTTGAGTAACAGGATTTCACCTTTTGTTAAAAAATGTTACTTTTCACAAAATATAATACCTAAAATTGTCCAATTGCTTAAATATTTGGATATGTTATGTAAAATAATGTATCTGGTGATGGTGAAAAATTTGAAAAAATAAATGCTGACATTTACCGGTAAAAGACTCAAAATAACTGCAACAGAAGAGGGAATGGGAATTCAACGATGAAAAAAAAAGATACATTTCCTGTCACCCAAAGCCTGTGTATGCTTTCGTGCTAATATATTGATATTTAGTTGTAAAAAGCAATGTGTTTCCTTTCTTTATTTTTCCTTTTCTTTCTTTCTTTGGGAATTTTTTTCAAATTAGAACTAATAATTTTCCTCTTATATGTTGCAATTTCTGAACAAAATTTCTGAGTTATACATATGTTTCTCACGACTGTACGTGATTTTCGGGCTAAAATACTGCTATTTAGTTGTAAAAATCAGAGTTTTGTACTTAACTGTTTTATTTATTTTTCGTTTTGAAATCCTAAGAGATTTTTTATTTTTTTGAAATTAATTATTTCCCCCTAAATCCAATTACCTCAACCAAATCGATAAACGATCATTCGTTAAAAGATCAGTATATAGTATAAAAATTTCAAGCTATTGTACAAAATTAAGTGTATTTGTTTAATCAAAATGTGATTTATAAAATGCGTTCTGTTACGCGCATAAACTTAAATGTTAATCCTACGGGAAAATGTCGGAAACGTGACTTTGGGGAAGGAATTTGTATTTAAAGGGTTAATTTTCGTATTTTTTTATAATGATCTGCAGTGTTTGAAAGAGGTCATGACACTTACATGACCTTGAATAATGATCCTTACAGGATACTCCTTTTTTGCGTATTTTAATTCACGGAGTCGATGCCTAATTTTGAGATAAGACTAAAAAAGGGAGGTAGTATGTTTGTGAGAGGGGGGAGTAGTCATGTATTTTAAATGTAAAAAAGATAGTCTTTATCTACTAAACTCTTAGAAATTTGTAGGAGTTAAAGCATAATGTTTCCGTAAGCAGTATGAAACAATGGAGAAAAAATATTGATAATTATAAAATGGCTGATATTAAGATCTTTTTTTTCATTTTGTCCATTTTCCGCAGTTAAAATAAAGTTATTGTTCAGCAAATAAATAAATAGAATGCTAAATTCACCTTCAAAAAGTTAAAATTACAATATGTGTAAATTACTTAAAAGATGAAAAATATTTAAAAAGGTGTTAAATTACTTTAATATCCTCAGTATTTTCAATTATACACATAGCCTGCATTAGAGAATTCAAAAATACAAGCGTATTATTTTCAAATTTCACGTAGTTAGTGTCGAAAGAAGTGAAAGTGTAAGTTAATTTTTAGATCGGAAAAACATTGGGAAAGTAAAGAGTCCTTCCGGCCAGTGCCGGGAGGAAGAGGTAGCTTTCATATCCCTTATTTAAAAAAAAAGCCAACTTATATTATTCAAACACACAAAGCTCAATTTAGTGAAAACCGAATATAGGAGATTCAATACTAATTTTTCTCAATACTAAATCATTTTGAATGAGAATTTTGCGAAATTAGTCAGCTTTATCCTAGCTGCTTTTATTTAAAGTAACTTATATTTGGCTGCCAAATTCGGCGATTTCTTAAAGTGCCTGCCATTTTAAGACAACATGGGGGATGAGGCTAACCAGTGAACTTGGTCGAGACCTTAGTAATTGCTGTGCACATGCTCACTCACATCGGAATCGATTGATATATACGAGTGCTTTCGCAGGCAAAAAATCAGATTTTTCAAAATGTCACCTACATTAGATATTGAAATTGCTATATCTGAGCCATTTTTTAAGATAAAGACAAACAAAAAATGCTCCTGAATCCTTATATCAAGGTCAAATACTTAAGAAAGAAACATTTTTCAATTTCTAATTTTTTTGCACTTCACTTTAAATATATATATTTTTAATTTAATGGCCGCCATTTTGAAACAAGATGGCTGATGAAGCTGGCCAGCGAACTTGGTCGAGATATTGATGTATACTATCCACATGCCTTCTTTCATCGAAATAGGCGAATACGTGTGTTATCGCGTGAAAAATACAAGATCGTTTCAAAATGTTAGCCATGCTAGAAATTCAAAGTGCTATAATTCAACCATTTTTTAAGATATAAACAAAAGAACAAATTTTCAGAAACAAAAACTGCTCCGGAATCTTTGTATCAAGGCCAAACACATAAAAAAAATCTTTTTCATTTTTCAATTTTTTAATACCTCATTTTAAATTTAAAATTTATTTTTTCTAATGGCAACCCTTTTGAAACAAGAAGGCGAATGAAGCTCGCCGACGAACTCGGTTGAGACATCAGTATGTACTATGTACAGACCAAGTTACATCCAAATCGGTTCATAAATACGCCTGATATCACGTGACAAAAATCAGGTCGTTTTAAAATGTCAGCCACAATAGAAATTCGAAATGCTATAACTCAATCATTTTTTTAGATATAGACGAAACAAAAACTGTTCCGGAATCTTTGTATTAAGGTCAAACACATACGAAAAAAATCTTTTTTATTTTCAAATTTTTTGGTATCTCATTTTAAATTAATTTTTTTTTTAAATTATTTAAATGGCCGCCATTTTGAAACAAGACGGCGGATGAAGCTGTACAATGAACTCAGTCGAGATATTTGTATGTACTATGCACATGCACACACCAAGGTACATCCAAATCGGTTCATAAATACGCCCGTTATCACGTGACAAAAATCAGGACTTTTCAAAATGTCAGCCACGCTAGAAATTCAAAATGCTATAACACAGCCATTTTTTAAGATATAGACGAAACAAAAACTGCTCCCGAATCTTTTTATCAAGGTCAAACACATAAGAAATAATATTTTTTCAATTTTCAATTTTTTGATACCACATTTCAAATTTAAATTTTTCTTAAAAATTAAAATGACTGCCATTTGCAAACAAGATGGCGGATGAAGCTGGCCAACGAACTCGGTCGAGACATTGGTATGTACTATGTATAAACGAAGTTTCAAAATGTCATCCACGCTAGAAATTCAAAATGCTATAACTCAACCATCTTTTAAGATATATACAAAACAAAAACTGCTCCGGAATCTTTGTATAAAGATCAAATACATAAAAAGAAAATATTTTTCCAATTTCAATTTTTTGGTACCGCATTTTAAATTTTACATTTTTTAAAAATTTTAAATGGCTGCCATTTTGAACAAAATGGCGGATGAAGCTGGCCAACGAACTCCGTCGAGATATTGGTATGTACTATGTACACACCGAATTACATCCAAATCGGTTCATAAATACAAGAGTTACAGTGACAAAGGTCAGATATATATATATATATATGGATATATATATATATACATATATATGTCAATTTTGAACGGAGGGTGGTTTCAGGGTCTGGTGGTCATGATCAATGAAAAATATACCAAAATTTTTTGAAATCGCTTTCCTCCGAACGGCTGCAATAGGTAGCTTTTTGCAATGAAAGCTACCTAAAATATAAATAGTGAGAGAAGTGGAATATTACGTGTTTTATGGTTCTTTTATCCAACAACATACCCAGAATTTGGCTCAGTTTGCTTAAAGAATCATATAACACGTAATATTTCACCTCCCTCAATATCCATATTTTTATTTTCCCAATGTTTTCCTGGATCTAAATATTGACTTTCACTTTCACTTCTTTCGATACCAACTACGTGAAATTTGAAAATAAGACGCTTGTATTTTTGAATTCTCTGACGAAGGCTATGTGTATAGTTGAAAGTAATAAGGATATTAAAGTAATTTAAGACCTTTTTAAATATTTTTCATCTTTTAAGTAATTTACACATAGTGTAATTTTAAGTTTAAAGTTCTTGTTGCCCAAAACGTTGATCGGCGGTTATAAATATGATGGTTATGCAACATGGGGCAAAAAATCTTGAAAAAATATCTATATGTAGTTGAAAAAGAAATACGTTTTCTCTGGCTTTTTTTTCTTTTTCACTTTCTTCTATCTTTACAAGAAAAAAAGTGTTGGATTCATGAAAATTTTAGAATTTCGGTTTTCGACGGATTTACACGTTTTAGGGGTCAGAGATCCCGAAACACATGTTTTTACAAAATGTCTGTCTGTATACCTGTCTATCTGTATGTGACACAAATTTTGTAGATTCTCTATCTCAAGATTTAATGAACGGAATTTAATAAAAATATAGATTCAGTTAGTCCCTGATATAAATTGGTGCCGCTGACTTTTTGAGGTATATCTACCCGCAGGTAGCACTGCTATGCTGCATTATTCGGGATTTCCACAATAGCTATATATTAAGAACTAAAGCACGGATTTTTTGAAAACTTCAGAAAAAGTTAGTCCTTGATATAATTTAGTGCCAATACCTTTTTGGTGTAAATCGCCCAATAGGTACCGCTGATATGATGCATTATTCATGATTGTCGCAATAGCTCTATCTCAAGAACTAATGCACACATTTTCATCAAACTTCAGATTTAGTTAGTCCCCGATATAAATTAGTGCTGTTTAGTTTTGGGTGTAAATCGCCCAACAGGTGGCGCTACTACGCTGCATTTTTCACTATTTTTGGAATAACTGTATTTCAAGAACTAATGCATGAATTTTCTTCATTCTTTAGATTCAGTTAGTCCATGATGTAAACAGATCCTGATAAGTTTTTGGTGTAAATTGCCCAACAGGTACCACTGCTATGCAGAACTTTCACGATTTCTGCAATAGCTCTATCTCGAAAACTAATGCAATGCACAGATTTTCATCAAACTTCAAATTCATTTAGAAATTGGAATAAGTTGTTTCTGATTAGATTTTGGTGTAAATTACCTAACCGATGGCGCTGCTATTCTGCATTTTTCAGTGAGTATTAACATGTATGATATAGAAGACTATTTTAGGATTTCCACTTCCGACTAGTTTCGGCTCGGTTTCATTAGCATAATAAAAAAAAAATAGTTCTTATTGCTCGGATTCACTGAAATTTTAATATGTTATGAATATAACTGTATCTGAGCTTTCTTTAAAATTTCGCGAAAAAATATGCATATGTAATCGTCAAATCGTGAGCCGAAGAAGAGCGAAACTGCGTTGAAACACAGCGGTTTTTAGTGTTTTCGTTGGATTTTTCACACATTTTATTTTGTTAAAAATACTTGTACTGGTCCGAACTTTTCAATATTTCAGTAGTGATGTAAATCCGATCTTCAGAGTTGTTCTGAAAAGATCGTGTCCAAATACGCTCGCTTTGGAACTTTTGCGTTAATAAAAGATCCGCCCGTTAAGCGCAAAGTTACTTGCGATGGCGAATTTTTTAAAGGTTTAAAATTCGTATTTTTGAAAACCGATTGCATAGTCGAAGAGAAAAAAGTCTCAGTTTGTCATACATATTTTTCTTTAATCGGTACCTCGAAAATTTCACGCTAGGACAGCGTTGTCGTATGGAGAAAAAGAGAATGCAAAAACTACCCTCTTTGAATTTTTTTTTCGTAAAATAAACAACGATGTTTGTAACACTTTCCAACAAAGTTGAAAAGTGTTTATGACATCAGTTTGTCTGGTCGTCAGTCCGCGCTCTAACTCTCGTAAATATACTCGGATTGCCGTGAAAAATTTTGATGATAATGACTTTTACCGTAGCACGATCCCTATTTCAAATGAAGTTTGTAGCATGTTTAGTTCAGTTTTAGGGGGTGTCCGAAGTATTGCATTACATTACGACCAATGGAAAAAATCGTTTCAAATGATTTTTAATGATGTTACACCCTTTCAAACATAATAAAATTGATATGCATTTATGAAGTACAGTAAAATATGCAGTCTGTACAATATGCGATGCAAAGAATAGCTATTATCCATTTACAGGGCCATAAAAAAAGGATTCCGTTACATAATAGTATAAGGGGGAATTGTTTGTGACGTATTTTAATTGTGTTAAACTCTTTCATAAATAACGAAAATGATATACGTCGGTAAGATTTAATATAAGTTATTTCGTGTATAATAGGAGGTACATAGCATTTAATGAGACACACAAAAGATTTCAGATACTCTATTGTATCCGAAGTACCGTATATTAGCGATGATTGCTGGAAATGCATTTTTAATTATGATATGTGCTTTTAAGTTTCACTATATTTATGCATTACTATATGGTGTGTATAAATGCTATAGTTGAAATACAGAGATACACACAAGAATTCGTAAGGGTTACGGAGTATGAGCGTCAATTTCTTAAAGGTGGTTTTTAAATGAGTTATGCACTTTTACGCTGAACTGCCTTTAGTTTACTAAGAAATGTTTGTAGAATATAGATAAAATGATATACAGAGTCACGCAAAGAATTGGATACATAGCCTTCTATGGATGATAATTTCTAGAAATGTGATTTCAGTAGTTTTAAGAGTGTTTGAGTTTGAATTAAATTTCATCTAAATAGTGGCGTGTAATGAAAGTACTAGGTAAAATATACGTCTGTACAAAAGTATTCAAGTACGTTTCCATCTATAAGTATAAACTGCTGAAAGAGAAATTTCAAACTGCTATGAGTTTTCTTGCTAAAAATAATTTTTTTCATTATATAGTATACATATCAACCCACATATCAAATACAGGGCTGTTCAAGAGAATTGGAATACATATTTGGCTATGCACGGTAACAGCTGAAATCGGTTTTTCAAATGTTTTATGCGTTTTCTAAAACGTTTATACAGTAGAACATCTTTTATCCGAAACTCTTTTATCAGAAACTCTTTTATCCGAAACTCTTTTAACCGAGATTCTCGGTTAACCGAAATCCAATTTTGACGCATTTTTTTTATTTTTTAGCTATCACATTTCTTGTGTGCAATATCAATTTGGAAAGCTTTTTTTAACTATCACATTCCTTTATTATATTCCTTGTGTGAAAGCGGTCCTTTCCGAACCATGAGTGTTTTGACGCAGAATGTCCCTTAAGGGATTTTGCGCCATAAAACCTTATACAACCAATCGATCAACCGAACCACGAGTGCATATAAATAGTTTTTATTTCCTTTCTTAAATTCTCCCCTTTCTGGATTCCTTTGAATTTAACTTGAGTTCCCAAAAGCTGCGGAATGGAACGAACAAATTAGCAATTCTAAAGCTTTTGAATGTTTTGCAAAAGGTTTGACATGGCTGTAGCAGCAGAAATACTGTGCTAATGGTAAACTGATAATACTTAAAAACTTCGTGATAGAGCTTTAAAACAAAGGCAACCGATACTGCGACGAACAAAACATTGCTTCAAACCCTTGTGAAATATGTAAAAGGTACTTAATTTCAAAATTAAAATTCAGGTAATTTATTCGTGTTTCTATTTTGCTATTGCTTTTTTTTTTATTAAGTACTTGTTACCACCATAAGAAATAGCGCATACATTTCTCCTTAATCTTAAAATTGAAGCATTCTCAATTATCCGAAAATTTCGATTTTCCGAAAGAGGGTCGGTCTCAATTACTTCGGATAATCGAGGTTCTACTAAACTTAATTGTTATCTTATTTACCTTATTTCCCTAAATAACGAAGTTTTGTGAAAGCATTCCGGAAATGTTGCAAAGTGTTTCATAATCTATGCTTAACGCATGATTTTTCTTTCTTGTTTCAAAGTAATTGCGGATTTTAAGACGTAATAGAACGGTCTTTTAGAATATGTCTTCCGTTTTTAACTATACTAAACAGTTTGGCTAATAAAGGTAAAAAAAAAAAGACTTTAAACCCACCAAAATCCCTGAGTTCTGTTCTTCATTTCTTTCCTCAGTGTAAATAGGGTTTTAGTCATGGGGGAGCGCTTTTGTCGACTGGGAATTAAAAATATGAGTTTTAGATGAGAAGTCGCTGTGACCGAAAAAGCACCGTATAACTGGCGATAAAGAGCAATTAAATAATAAAACTTTGTATAAATCACTATAAAAAAATAAAAACACACAGGACGCGTTTTGAGCTGGAAATTTTAACAGCCCGTCATCAGCCAAAGTAAACACGTGTCCCTAAGAGGAAAAGATCACAAATGAACTGTTTATGTATATGGTCACAAACGAAGCAGTTCATTCGTGACCTTGTCATCTTACAAACAGGTGTTTACTTCGGCTAATGACGGGCAGTCACAACTTCCAGCTCGAAACGCATTCTGTGTGTTTTTATAGTTTTATGGTGATTTATAAAAAGCGTTATTATTTAGTAAATGCGTTGTGATTTTTAATTAATATCTCGACTAATTTTCATGAACCTAAAAATTTGAGCCCCGAGTGCATCAGCACCACCTTGGACAATCCTCCCCAAAATGTTCAGATTTCGCACAGACAGAATGAAACTTCCTTTTATTAATATAGATTTATTTATGAAACTATGGGGCCCTACGAGTTATGGTCGTCAATCCCCGTTCAGACGCCGCAGACTCTAAAAGCACGCTAATTTGATCGGCTTTAAAAAGATTTCGGAAGATTGAATTATAATTTAAAAAACAGTGCACTGTAAAAAAAAAAAAAATACTGCCAGTTTTCCGGTAGGAATCGGAAAAATAGTTGCCCTTATCGTACCGGAATAATTTCCGACCCAGCTTGGAATAAAATCCGTAAAAATAAGGAAATAGCCAGTAACACGGTATTTTACGGATTTTATTCCGATTTTACGGATTTTATTCCGAGCTGGGTTGGAAATTATTCCAGTACGATAAGGGCAACTATGTTTTTTACAGTGTGGCGATCTCCCTATAAACGGATTTCTATTCATTTCTCTTTGATTGAGGAATTTTAAGTCCAAATCAGCTGCGGTACAACTTGATTGTCCCGTTGACCAATTTCGCCAAATTATATAAATCGCGAAACCACTCGCCAAATTATAGAAATTGACATATTCTTTTTTATTTTAAATAACCAAAGAAAAAATAATTAGTATAACATTAATAAAAATACAAATAAAACGTCGAAATAAAAATAACTTGATGACGTAGACACGTGTAACTTGCTTAAATTCAAGTTAATGTGACATTTACGTTCAACCACTATTGGCATTTAATCTTATAGTTTGGCGATAGATTTTTGGTTGACGGGATAACTAAGTAGTACCAAAGATACAATCGCTGTTTTCGACTTTGATTAATTAAAATCAGTTAAACATTTCAAAATAAGGTAATATAAAAGGAATTAAGTAAACAGAGTCTTTGTCTCGCGGTATTTTTTAACAAAGCGAAAAGAAAATTCTTTTAAAAAGACATTTTAAATTAATCGTTTTTAATCTGACGTAATTTTGACCAAACTACTGTTTCTCTTTTTAATATTCACGTGAAAATACTTTTGTTAGAAATGAAATATTATTTGCGCTATCCTAACAAAAATAGTTGAAAAGATCCTCTCAAAATATCAAATAAATGTCTATCGCAGTTTCTAAATTTAAACTGTTTTGCAATATTATTTTGTGTTCAATTTATGTATTAACTGTGTAATGTGACGTAAATGTGACGTAATTTCCCCTATTTAAGACTTCTAACGCATGAATTTATTAACTTAATGAATTTATTATTTTACAATATCCTTTCTCTTTTAAAATGCACGTGTAAATATAGTTTATATGACGTAATTTTGAATAAGTTCATGCTTTTTATGCATAATTATTTAATTCTAATTCGAAATGTTTTTTTCTGTTTATAATAGTCACGTGTAAGAAAATTTTTAATTTGAAGCAAACATTATTGTTTGCGCTGTTTATACAGTTGGCAACAGTTTAAATTAATACCATTTTCTAAAATATGTAAAAAATATCTCTCGAAATGCTGAAAATTTGAATTTAAAATAGAAATAAAGCCTCAAAGAATGAGTCAAATTAAAAAAAGTAATACAGTCTGCACACCGGGAACTTCAAACGTATAAAATGATCTAAAAATGATTAAATTCCCATGTATAGTTTTTGCTGCTACAAAACTTTTTTAGTGGAACGATTTTGTCCTACTTTAGCATTAAATATCTCTTAAAATAATTCTTCGATTTGAAAACTGTCTGCATCAGCGTGTTTATCAAACATTTCTGTATAATATCACCGATTTTCATATTTTTGAATGCAATATTTTTCTTAATATTAACGAATAAAGACCTCCGGTCACAAAAAATTCAAAGCCGGCGGCGGTGACAGCGGTAGTTACTTTTTTTAGAATAGAGATATTTTATTGTTTGATCACATTGTATTTATTTGAAGATGAAGTTAGCGATTAATAACTTTAACTGAAATAAAATGTATTTGAAAGCTGTTTTCAACAGATTTGCCCTGCTTTGTAGGAAATGCAACAATATCATAAAAAGTGATTTTAAAAATCGTCAAATTCTATAATAACAATTAAAAAAATTAATTAGCCTAGAATTGTGGAAACTGCATTGCGATATCCTCACATTTTATAAAAATGAAGGCAAATTTTGAATTTCAAATTTTATTTGAAAATCTTCATTATCTACAACTTTATGAACAGAAACTAGAAGTCGGATTAGATTGGGACGCATTATATGTTTGAATAAATAAGTCGGTTGTTCTCTAGTTTCTTATTCAGAAATTCTTTGTTACAGACACTATTACCTCTTAAAGTCTCTCCAAAGACACTATCACCTCTTAAAGTCTCTCTAATTCTTTTAGGTGGATTGCATAAAAAACACTTCCTATTACAGTCTACCCTATGTTGGAATTTCTGAAACATTTTTCCAGGTCTACGCCGATCCTTTAGAAACCCAAACCACTCGCATTTCAGAACTTCATATTTTATATGCATATATATATATACATATATCACTTTTTTATTTACACGATAACCTCCATAATTCTGCACAAGTCCCCCATAATTCCTCCATAACTCTTAACTCATACTATAAATCAAGGGGCAGAAAATTTCGGTGAAAATCGTTAACGGGTAAAACCAGACGATAAGGGTGGAAATGAGCAGGGGTTTTGTGAAAACAGGAAAAAAAAACATAACTTCTTAATTATGATACATATGGAATCAGTTTAAAATTAGTATTTCTTCTAGGAAATGGACCTAAAATTTAAGTATGACAGATTTTTGATATCAATAAAAATGACCTCATGGGGCGCAACAAATATTTTTGTAAGAAGAGAAAAAAAATCAGAAATTCGACAATTCACTACATATGAAATACATTTAATTTTATTATAAATCTTCTTTATATACCACTTCCATATTGACAGGTTTTTGATAGGAGCAACCGGGGTTATAGTGTGTACCTGCCCAGCTACCCACCCGGGCTGGGTTTTTTACAACCTTAAGGGTTGTAGTGGGTAAATGCCAGGGTACGTACCCAGCTACCCGCATGGGCTGGGTTTTTTATAAAAAAAACCCCGGGGTTTTTACAACACTGGGAGCAACTGTTACTGAAAAAAAAAATAAAAACAAGAAAAAAAGTGGGTTGAGGAAGAAAAAAAATCATAACTTCGCAATTCAGAAGACATCAAATTCATTTAAATTCATTAAAACATTCTTTAATATTATCTACGACTTTTATATTGACTAGTTTTTGATAGAACAAACTCCTGCAGAAAAAAAGGGGGAGGTCTTGAAGAATTAAAAAAAAACAAAAAAAACTCATCTCCGTTAATCCGCCCCTTTGGCAATAAAAAAGTGATGAAAATTTTTGACAACCCTCATATGTGCTGTATATAGTGTTGTATTTAGTTTTAGTCTTTAGTTTTTATTTCTTGTGTGTGAAATTAGTACTTAACTTTGAAATCGACTTGCACATGTAGGCCGAGCCGGCAGGGATTTTTTGAAACGCAATGATTTTTTAAAAACTAAACAGCTTCTTGAAAGGCTAAGCAAACATTTATTAAATATAATTCACACGAAGCATGATGGATATGAAACACATATTTTCATAATACACATATTTAGAAATGCAATATATTTAATTACAATAGGTTTTCCATAATTGAAATGTATGCATGATCGTGAGTCAGTCCTTTATGACATTCTATTTTCATTTCTTTAAAGCATTTTTGAGTTTTAACTCCGCTTCTATTATGAATTCACAAGTTTCATACAAAGGTTGAAGTTCTTCCAGAATTTCGCTGGTGCATTTTTGGTAACTTTCCTGCAGTTTTGTCAAAATATCGTGTACGGCTTCCTTTACTTCTGATCCACAGCGTAGACCCATCACAATAGATTTATAGGATACCTGTCAGAATGGCATTCTGAAATATATATATAAAAAAAGTATGTTTTTTAGTTCCAACTGCTCCCTTACCATTTTTGTCGAAAAGAATTGCAAAAAATCATCATATTTATTAATTCCATTTTTACATATTAGGAACTGAAACAAAATATTATGTACAGATTTTAAGTTGAATTTTTAATTTTTTTACAGTTGTGAAAGCATTTAGTTTTATTGCCAGCTTACTATCCTGAGTTACCTTGGGCAAATGAAAAAAAAGTTATGTATTAGTCTCTGTATGGTAGGTTTTGAAACAAGGGACGACACAAAGTTATATCTGACATTCGATACAGTGGTATATGTTCTGTTTTTTTACTGGCTTATCTCTGGAATCTCTGTTACGGGAGCATAGAGCACACTGTCTCGCTGGATTTTATTTTTCTCAGTAGAAGGAATAGCATTTGGAAAAGATGCTATTTACAGAAGAATAACTTCTAGTACATTGAAAGTCCACCTCTTTATAATCTCAATCTGAAAAATCATCTGTATTGTTTTCCCTTTCATACGCAGTTGCCATTTTTTACTGTTTGTCAACGTAACTGTCTTTACATATAAAGCAGCCGCCACGCCGTACATAAAATTGGGCAGAAACTCGTGTTTAGTCCCGCTCTCCAAAGTTCAACAACTAAACTTGGCAAAATGTCAATCATAGCAGAATATTTTCTATCTGTTCAAGCCTCAGGCAAAGTAAGAACGTGATAAAACAAGTCGTTCTAACAAATTATACTACGCCTGAGTTTTCTCGGGACAATAAATAAAAACAATATATACGAACCCAAGATAACTCGGTATAATCAGGGAAGCGGTAAATAAAATAGAGTGACCTCTGACTTATAGGATTTTTAAGGGACCAGAAGAAAATGTTTCTCAACAGAGAAAGTCATACGCATGACAGATCATCAAATTATATAATTTTAAGGAAGCATTAACAAATGAGAAATATTACAGAAAATAGTTGATGTTGACGTACCTTCTTTTCAGGAACTACTAAAGCGATTTCAAAAAAAATATATATTTATTTATTTATTGCCTATATAATTATTTCTGATTTGATCGTTTTGTTCTTCTAGAATAGTAATTTATTTTTGTTGCGTTAATTTAGAAAAACGCAGAATATTTTGTTTGCAAAATCGCGTAACTATTGAATTTTTTATTTTTACGTCTTACCAAACGGTAGATTTATGGTTCAGTTACTAACACAACTGTAAAACAAATATTTAATATGGTTTCAATAGCTCCCAAAAAGAAAGTACTGGATACTAGATGTTTTCCATAGTATTTCGAAAGTGGACTTTTCTTCTTAATTTCATATATCTATATACATACTCATTTAGAGGAATACATTTTTAAAACGTTAGCTAAAAATTAAAAATAATCGATTGTGAATTCTTAAATTGGTGTAGTAGCGACAGCAGTGTTATGATGGATTTTTATCAGAGAAAGAAATTACTGTAATAATGTTTATTAATATATATATATAAAAATTAAACAATATTTTACTTACAAATATTCCTGCATATCTTCCCGCGTGTAATTATTTGAAATCTCCATTTCATGGTGTGCTACAAGTTCAAAATTCTCTTCACTCATTTCCCACTGGTTACACGTATCATCTAATTTCTTTGCGACAGGCGCAATACATTCTATGCTCTTTGATATTACTGCAATCAAGAAAATCCATATGTAAGAATCTGCTAAATTTATTAGTAAGAAAAGCCGCGATTATTGCTGTGCAGTCAAATAATCGGCTAAAGAAGTTAGAAATCCTCCAAAACTAAAAGCGGCCATTCCATGAAAAAGTCCTTCCGGCCAGTGCCGGGAGGAAGAGGTAGCTTTCATATTCCTCATTTTAAAAAAGCCAACTTATATTATTCAAACACACGAAGCTCAATTTAGTGGAAACCTAATATAGGAGATTCAATACTAATTTTTATCAATACTAAATCATTATTAATGAGAATTTCGCGAAATTATTCAGTTTTATCCAAGCTGCTTTTATTTAAAGTAACTTATATTTGGCTGCCAAATTCGGCGATTTCTTAAAGTGCCTGCCATTTTAAGACAACGTGGTGGATGAGGCTAACCAGTGAACTTGGTCGAGACCTTAGTAATTGCTGTGCACATGCTCACTCACATCGGAATCGATTGATATATACGAGTGCTTTCGC
Organism: Maratus speciosus; assembly: GCA_963932465.1. Taxonomy (NCBI): domain Eukaryota; kingdom Metazoa; phylum Arthropoda; class Arachnida; order Araneae; family Salticidae; genus Maratus; species Maratus speciosus. The sequence continues at coordinate 248,099,245 of OZ010786.1, read as the reverse complement.
AGGCAAAAAATCAGATTTTTCAAAATGTCACCCACATTAGATATTGAAATTGCTATATCTGAGCCATTTTTCAAGATAAAGACAAACAAAAAATGCTCCTGAATCCTTATATCAAGGTCAAATACTTAAGAAAAAAACCTTTTTCCATTTCTAAATTTTTGCACTTCACTTTAAATATAATTTTTTTTAATTTAATGGCCGCCATTTTGAAACAAGATGGCTGATGAAGCTGGCCAGCGAACTTGGTCGAGATATTGATGTATACTATCCACATGCCTTCTTACATCGAAATAGGCGAATACGTGTGTTATCGCGTGACAAATACAAGATCGTTTCAAAATGTTAGCCATGCTAGAAATTCAAAGTGCTATAATTCAACCATTTTTTAAGATATAAACAAAAGAACAAATTTTCAGAAACAAAAACTGCTCCGAAATCTTTGTATCAAGGCCAAACACATAAAAAAAATCTTTTTCATTTTCCCTTTTTTTAATACCTCATTTTAAATTTAATTTTTTTTTTAAATGGCAACCCTTTTGAAACAAGATGGCGAATGAAGCTGGCCAACGAACTCGGTCGAGACATTGGTATGTACTATCTACAGACCAAGTTACATCCAAATCGGTTCATAAATACGCCTGATATCGCGTAACAAAAATCAGGTCGTTTTAAAATGTCAGCCACAAGAGAAATTCAAAATACTATAACTCAGCCATTTTAGGTAGCTTTCTTTACAAAAATCTACCTATTGCAGCCGTTCGGAGGAAAGCGATTTCAAAAAATTTTGGTATATTTTCATCGATCATGACCCCCAGACCCCGAAACCACCCTCCGTTCAAAATTGATATATATATATATATATATATCAATATATATATATATATCAATATATATATATATATATATATCAATATATATATATATATATATCAATATATATATATATACATATATATATATATATATCTGACCTATGTCACACTGTAACTCTCGTATTTATGAACCGATTTGGATATAATTCGGTGTGTACATAGTACATACCAATGTCTCGACCGAGTTCGTTGGCCAGTTTCATCCGCCATTTTGTTTCAAAATGGCGGCCATTTAAAAATTTTTAAAAAAATTAAAATTTGAAATGTGGTACCAAAAAATTGAAAATGGAAAAATATTTTTTTCTTATGTATTTGACCTTTATACAAAGACTCCGTAGCAGTTTTTGTTTCGTCTATATCTTAAAACATGGCTGAGTTATAGCATTTTGAATTTCTAGCGAAGCTGACATTTTGAAACGTCCTGAAATTTGTCACGCGATAAAAGGCGTATTTATGAACCGATTTGGATGTAACTTCGTTTACACATAGTACAGACCAATGTCTCGACCGAGTTCGTTGTCCAGCTTCATCCGCCATTTTGTTTAAAAATTGCGGCCATTTAAATTTTTAAGAAAAATTTAAATTTGAAATGTGGCACCAAAAAATTGAAAATTGAAAAATATTTTTTTCTTATGTGTTTGACCTTGATAAAAAGATTCGGGAGCAGTTTTTGTTTCGTTTATATCTTAAAAAATAACTGAGTTATAGCATTTTGAATTTCTAGCGTGGCTGACATTTTGAAACGCCCTGATTTTTGCCACGTGATAACAGACGTATTTATGAACCGATTTGGATGTACCTTGGTGTGTACATAGTACATACCAATAACTCAACCGAGTTCGTTGTCCAGCTTCATCCGCCATCTTGTTTCAAAATGGCGGCCATTTAAAGAAATTTAAATTTAAAATGAGATACCAAAAATTCGGAAAATGAAAAAGAATTTTTCGTATGTGTTTGACCTTAATACAAAGATTCCGGAACAGGTATTGTTTCGTCTATATCTACGAAAATGGCTGAGTTATAACATTTTGAATTTCTATTGTGGCTGACATTTTAAAACGACCTGATTTTTGTCACGAGATAACAGGCGTATTTATGAACCGATTTGAATGTAACTTGGTCTGTACATAATACACACCAATGTCTCGACCGAGTTCGTTGGCCAGCTTCATTTGCCATCTTGTTTCAAAAGGGTTGCCAATTAAAAAAAATGTAATTTAAAATTTAAAATGAGGTATTAAAAAAATTGGAAAACGAAAAAGATTTTTTTTATGTGTTTGGCCTTGATACAAAGATTCTGGAGCAGTTTTTGTTTCTGAAAATTTGTTCTTTTGTTTATATCTTAAAAAGTGGTTGAATTATAGCTTTTTGAATTTCTATCATGGCTAACACTTTGAAACGATCTTGTATTTGTCACGCGATACCACACGTATTCGCCTATTTCGATGGAAGAAGGCATGTGGATAGTATACATCAATATATCGACCAAGTTCGCTGGCCAGCTTCATCAGCCATCTTGTTTCAAAATGGCGGCCATTAAATTAAAAAAAAATTATATTTAAAGTGAGGTGCAAAAAAAAAAATAGAAATTGAAAAAGTTTCTTTCTGAAGTATTTGACCTTGATATAAGGATTCAGGAGCATTTTTTGTTTGTCTTTATCTTAAAAAATGGCTCAGATATAGCAGTTTCAATTTCTAACGTGGGTGACATTTTGAAAAATCTGATTTTTTGCCTGCGATAGCACTCGTATATATCAACCGATTCCGATGTGAGTGAGCATGTGCACAGCAATTACTAAGGTCTCGACCAAGTTCACTGGTTAGCCTCATCCACCATGTTGTCTTAAAATGGCAGGCACTTTAAGAAATCGCCGAATTTGGCAGTCAAATATAAGTTACTTTAAATAAAAGCAGCTTGGATAAAGCTGACTAATTTCGCGAAATTCTCATTCATAATGATTTAGTATTGATAAAAATTAGTATTGAATCTCCTACATTCGGTTTCCACTTAATTGAGCTTCCTGTGTTTGAATAATATAACTTGGCTTTTAGGTAGCTTTCTTTACAAAAAAGCTACCTATTGCAGCCGTTCGGAGGAAAGCGATTTCAAAAAATTTTGGTATATTTTCATCGATCATGACCCCCAGACCCCGAAACCACCCTCCGTTCAAAATTGATATATATATATATATATATATATATATATATATCAATATATATATATATATATATATATATATATATATATCTGACCTATGTCATACTGTAACTCTCGTATTTATGAACCGATTTGAATGTAATTCAGTGTGTACATAGTACATACCAATGTCTCGACCGAGTTCGTTGGCCAGCTTCATCCGCCATTTTGTTTCAAAATGGCGGCCATTTAAAATTTTTTTAAAAATTTAAAATTTGAAATGTGGTACCAAAAAATTGAAAATGGAAGAATATTTTTTTCTTATGTATTTGACCTTTATACAAAGACTCCGTAGCAGTTTTTGTTTCGTCTATATCTTAAAAAATGGCTGAGTTATAGCATTTTGAATTTCTAGCGAAGCTGACATTTTGAAACGTCCTGAATTTTGTCACGCCATAAAAGGCGTATTTATGAACCGATTTGGATGTAACTTCGTTTATACATAGTACAGACCAATGTTTCGACCGAGTTCGTTGGCCAGCTTCATCCGCCATTTTGTTTAAAATGGCGGCCATTTAAAATTTTAAGAAAAATTTAAATTGGAAATGTGGTACCAAAAAATTGAAAATTGAAAAATATTTTTTTCTTATGTGTTTGACCTTGATAAAAAGATTCGGGAGCAGTTTTTGTTTCGTTTATATCTTAAAAAATAACTGAGTTATAGCATTTTGAATTTCTAGCGTGGCTGACATTTTGAAACGCCCTGATTTTTGCCACGTGATAACAGACGTATTTATGAACCGATTTGGATGTACCTTGGTGTGTTCGTAGTACATGCAAATAACTCAACCGAGTTCGTTGGCCAGCTTCATCAGCCATCTTGTTTCAAAATGGCGGCCATTTAAAAAAATTAAAAAAAAATTAAATTTAAAATGAGATGCTAAAAATTTGGAAAATGAAAAAGATTTTTTCGTATGTGTTTGACCTTAATACAAAGATTCCGGAATAGGTTTTGTTTCGTCTATATCTAAAAAAATGGCTGAGTTATAATATTTTGAATTTCTATTGTGGCTGACATTTTAAAACGACCTGATTTTTGTCTTTCGATAACAGGCGTATTTATGAACCGATTTGGATATTACTTGGTCTGTACATAGTGCATACCAATATCTCGACCGCCTTTATCTTAAAAAATGGCTCAGATATAGTAGTTTCAATTCCTAACGTGGGTGACATTTTGAAAAATCTGATTTTTTGCCTGCGACAGCACTCGTATATATCAACCGATTCCGATGTGAGTGAGCATGTGCACAGCAATTACTAAGGTCTCGACCAAGTTCACTGGTTAGCCTCATCCACCATGTTGTCTTAAAATGGCAGGCACTTTAAGAAATCGCCAAATTTGGCAGCCAAATATAAGTTACTTTAATTAAAAGCAGCTTGGATAAAGCTGACTAATTTCGCGAAATTCTCATTCATAATGATTTAGTATTGATAAAAATTGGTATTGAATCTCCTACATTCGGTTTCCACTAAATTGAGCTTCGTGTGTTTGAATAATATAAGTTGGCTTTTTTAAAATAAGGAATATGAAAGCTACCTCTTCCTCCCGGCACTGGCCGGAAGGACTTTTTTAAAATAAGGAATATGAAAGCTACCTCTTCCTCCCGGCACTTGCCGGAAGGACTTTTTTTAGATACAGACGAAATAAAAACTGTTCGGGTATCTTTGTATTAAGGTCAAACACATACGAAAAAAATCTTTTTCATTTTCCAATTTTTTGGTATCTCATTTTAAATTAAATATTTTTAAAATTATTTAAATGGCCGCCATTTTGAAACAAGATGGCGGATGAAGCTGTACAATGAACTCGGTCGAGATATTTGTATGTACTATGTACACACCAAGGTACATCCAAATCGGTTCGTAAATACGACCGTTATCACGTGACAAAAATCAGGACGTTTCAAAATATCAGCCACGCTAGTAATTCAAAATGCTATAACTCAGCCATTTTTTAAGAAATAGACGAAACAAAAACTTCTCCCGAATCTTTTTATCAAGGTCAAAGACATAAGAAAAAAATATTTTTTCAATTTTCAATTTTTTGGTACCACATTTCAAATTTAAATTTTTCTTAAAAATTTAAATGGCCGCCATTTTTAAACAAGATGGCGAATGAAGCTGGCCAACGAACTCGGTCGAGACATTGGTATGTTCTATGTATAAACGAAGTTACATCCAAATCGGTTCATAAATACGCCTTTTATCGCGTGACAAAAATCAGGACGTTTCAAATTGTCAGCCACGCTAGAAATTCAAAATGCTATAACTCAGCCATTTTTTAAGATATAGACGAAACAAAAACTGCTCCGGAATTTTTGTATAAAGGTCAAATACATAAAAAAAATATTTTTCCATTTTCAATTTTTTGATACCCCATTTCAAATTTTAAATTAAAAAAAAAAATTTAAATGGTCGCCATTTTGAAACAAAATGGCGGATGAAGCTGGCCAACGAACTCGGTCGAGACATTGGTATGTAGTATGTACACACCGAATTACATCCAAATCGGTTCATAAATACGAGAGTTACAGTGTGACAAAGGTCATATATATATATATATATATATATATATATATATATATATATATATATATATATATATATATATATATATATGACATATATATATATATATATGTCAATTTTGAACGGAGGGTGGTTTCGGGGTCTGGGGGTAATGATCGATGAAAATATACCTAAATTTTTTGAAATCGCTTTCCTCCGAACGGCTGCAATAGGTAGCTTTTTGTAATGAAAGCTACCTAAAACTAACAAGATTTCCTGCACGTGACACTTACATAAATACCTATATCTATTAACTTATAAATTGTTAAAATATAAACTATACATAAAAAATAACAAAAACTCAGATTTTCATATTAGCATAGTTATTTTAATTTAACCCTTTAGTGCACAGCTTTGCATATATGCAAACAGCAGTATTTTGAATTTAATAGATTTTTTTTTCTTATATACCTAATTTGCACCAGAAAATTGAAATAGCACTATTTGCTTTAATTAATAACGGACATTCCGTACTTAAATAAAGCGAAATTAACCATTGAAACTTTCTGGTGTAAAGTCAGATTCTCTGAACTACGTAATTTCTAGAACGTATTCTATCATGGGAATTAAAGGGTTAAAGAATAAGTTTCATAAAATAAATAATTTTATAAAATAAGGTATTTGGAGACATACTTATTAAAATGTTTACTAATTTTCAATATTTTAGCGTAAAACAGCCACACGACAGCAATTTTTACATATATTGCGTAGGGGAGACCGGGGGAATGGCGACACCTTAAGGGAATTTAAATTTTTTCTCCTCAAAAAAATGTTTACTTTTTAATGGTAAAAATTCCAAAGCTGAAACATTATCTTTAGTATCTGTACAAATTTAACCGTAATCATAATTGTAAAGTAAGCACACATTAAAAAGATTTCTGTCAACCTCAGTACTATGGCGGGATTACGCTGGGGTAATTCCGCCACTGTATCGGGGTAATGACGCTACTCTTTAATGACCTAGTAAATACATAAAATAGATACTAGGAGACACATAACCTACTGAAAATATTTAGAATGCAATAATTTAGCAAAATAATGAATAATTACAATGTTCCTTAAACTAGATTTATTAATTTGCTAGGCTTACAATTTAACTTAAATTGAAAAAGTCGCTCTTTGTCATGGTGGCGGCATTACCCCGAGAGGACAATATAGCAGAAATCCCCCAGCAAAGCTAAAAGAAGAACCGAACTTGCTCAACAAATTGCATCAAAATGTTGACGAATGCAAGTAGATTACGAGTAATATTATCTTAAGTACCTAATGTTACAATGAAAGGTACTTACCTCTTCTCATTTGAAGCTCCAAAATAAGAAGCAACTAGATGAAAACTACATTTTTCACTAGAACAAACGAACGACGTACAACAAAATCACTCTCACTCTAGGCACTGTTTCTATTGTTGACCGCTATAGTGCAGGCGCATACACTATCTCAAACTGCCGTTAGTTTATAAACTAGGCGGGGGGGGGCGCGGCATAACACCGGTCTCCCCTATTGTCAACAGAAGAAAAGATTGACGTACTATGTGAAAAATTATCTCTGATTTTTTTCATTATTCTTCTAGCGTAATAAAGCTTTCAGAGAATCATATATATTTTTTTCGAAACAAAATAAAAAATCGCGCATTTAAGGGCTAAAGATACAACAACATTTTAAAAAAATAACTAATATGTCTCAAGGCTATCCTACACGTGATATGGAATGGTCCTTTAATAGGTTTTAAAATCTTCACATTTCAAACTCTAGCCCTCAGTCAGCTGTCCGTTTTTCGCAGGTTTAAAAATCTCTATATTTTAAATTCTAGACCTAAGTAATCTGCCCGCTCAGAGCCATTCCATGAAAAACGGACAAAATGTCCTGCGCGTGACACTTACATAAATACCTATACCTATTAACTTATCAGTTGTTAAAATTAAAACTATACATATAAAAAACCTCTAGATTTTCATATTACAGAAGTTGTTTTAATTTGCGATATAATAACATGGTTTAACCTTATATCTGCTCATGGTACTTCTATAGTACCATTAAAATAACTTGTTATAAAATTCATTTAATACATTGATTAGATGTAACACAGTTTAGAATGAGTTATATATACATTATTTTATATTGTTCCAAAAGCATTATTGGTTACACAAAACAAAAGTATTTTTTAGAGGATGATTTTTTTTTTTTTTGCCTTTGCATGTTTTCAGCTTTCTTGGCGTTGGGGGGGGGGGGGGGGGATTTTCAATTCGGAAATATTTCTATATTTCTATTGTAAGAACCTTATATTTGTACATTTCGTAGTTCTGCAAAATACTAAGAATAATACTTAATATAAAAGATTTGAGTGGCGTTATATATATTGCACACAATCCCTATAAATTCAAATTTAATTAATCCTTCTAAATCCTTCAATCCTTCTAAAATCCTTCTAAAAATTATTAAATGATTATGTAAATCATCTAATGTAGTTTAAGCAAATCACGGAAAGTGCTTTAGAAGATAAAATTTCATGAATTCATAATTCAGTAGATAAAGGGTTAAACAGCAGTAATTCGTAGAAAAGCGGTCCCACACATGACATGGAATGGACCTATGGCTAAATGACGCCCAAAACTTTTCACTTCAGGCCTCTTATCTCTAGAGCAGCCATATTCAACCTGTGGCCTAAAACATACGATCCATATTGATAAACAATCCACCCTACCTATACAATTTATTTATGATCTTCATTTTTATTTAATATTTTTTTTATCAGGAGACAAAATCTGCACTGTTATATATAATTAATTTAGAATTATGCTAAACATCGTAAATGTTATATGTTTTATCTGTTTTATATGTATATATTAAAAGTTCTTTATAAATGTAGGTCTACATTCGTTAGAATTATGTATATATATTTCTATCTTCATAATTAATCATACGTTATTTAAAATCAAATTTGAGCTGAGAACAAAGTCTTTTCTTGATTATAAATATTTATTGTGCGAAAACTATTATAATTTGTCACGTGGTAGCGTAGATACGTTGCAATTACTGTTATAAAATTTTTAACAAGCCCGAATATTTCATGATACACTGCTCAAAACAATTAAAGGATATTTGAAGTTTTATATAAAATAAAGATATAAACGAATTTTTTTTTTGCCGAAAATAGAAGAAGAGAATCACAAATGCAAATTTTTCTGGTTTTCAAACTGTGGAGTATGCAAATTTTGAGTTCGACGTCAAAAACGTCGCTTCAGCGGCAGCGAATGAAATTTGACTTTCAACTGGATAAAAGAGAATGAAGACAAGGATGATCGGCATTCAGTGATTGCTTTGTTTCGATGTGTACGATGTCTCAGCGAAGTCATTTGACAGATTCAGAAGCTTTGAGAATTGTTGGTAGGTTAGAAGGGGGCCAAACTCAAGCCGAAGTAGCGCAAGCCATTGGAGTGTCACAAAGTGTCATTTCCAGGATCTGGAACCGTTTTTTGGAGAGTGAATGTGCAGGCCGAAGAAAAGGGCAAGGTCGTAGACGGGCAACAACGCCCAATGAAGATCGGTATTTAGCGTTAACAGCTCGGAGACACCGAACCATGAACGCTACTCTTCTCCAACAACACATTCGCTCGGCTACAGGCACCACGATTTCAACTCAGACTGTCCGAAACTGGCTGCATGCTGTAGGTCTGTATGCTCGCCGACCGATGGTATGTGTTAGATTAACATCAAGGCATCGTCGCGACCGCAGGGAGTGGGCAACCGAGCATGTCAATTGGAGGAGAAATGAATGGAGGAATATTCTGTTTTCTGACGAGTCCCGTTTTTCCGTGCATCCGGATAATAGGCGTATTTTCATCTGGGGGGACCGTGGCAGTAGGAATAATCCTGCGTTCGTGCACGAAAGTGTCAGATTTGGCGGTGGAGGAGTGTTGGTGTATGGTGGCATCTCCATTGACGGGCGCACTTACCTCTACATCATTCGAGATGGAGCTCTGACTGGTCGCCGATATAGGGATGATATCCTCAGACATATTATAGTCCCTTACACTGCAGCAATCGGAGATAACTTCATTTTAATGGACGATAACTGCAGACCACTTCGTGCAAACCTGGTGGAGGATTTCCTTTTCGAGGAAGGAATCGTTCGAATGGAATGGCCAGCGTGTTCTCGAGACATGAGTCCAATCGAGCCTGTTTGGGACGCTCTAGGAAGACGAGTTTCTGGCCGCCAACATCCCCCACAAACTCTCCAAGAACTGGAAAGAGCTCTTCTGGAAGAGTGGGGCAGAATAGCCCAACTCGTCATTAATAGCCTCATTGAGTCCATGCCTCAAAGGTGTTCAACGTTGCTGGCCGCCCGTGGAAACCATACCCCCTACTGAAAATGATTTTCTTTGAAGAAAACACCTTTTCTTATTCTTTTTTTCTCAAATGCACAAATTGTGTTTTTTTTCCTTTAGTACACAAATGCGCAATAAAATGCATTTTTTTCTGCCAAACATGTGTAATTTATTCTCATATAACCTACTATGTCTGTCGACCATGTATCAATCAGCTAAACAGTTTACCAGATACAAAATCCACCTAAAACTGCAATATCCTTTAATTGTTTTGAGCAGTGTAGTTTCAACGTGTGGCTACTTGGTAGCTCCCAGAATGCTAAGTGGGATTCCGCCACTTCTGGGAAGATAAAAAACGCTACACAGTTTATCTAATCCTTTAATACCATCGCTTTAGAGGAAGATTGCGTCCAAAGAACGTCGAAACCCACATGGAACACAAATGAGCGATTATGTTTCGTAAAACCAAAGCACACATACTTTTTCTTGTAACGTATTTTGGATTAGCGTAGAAGTCGACAAAGAGCGCCTTTTATTGCACGACTTTTTCAAAATTGAACTATACACATACAGTGATACAAAAGTTTCTTTACAACAGTCATCGGTTATTTTGTAATAAATATTTATAATCAGGGAAAGGTTTTATCCTCATTCTGCAAATTTACTGTAAGAGATGCAGGTTTTATTGAATACTTATTGTTAATTGCAGGTAATTATTGATTTGTTAAGGAAATCTTCCTGGATCTCTAGCTTTAGAACTTGCACAATCTGCATTTTTATGTTATTACTAGTGCAAATACTTGTCGTAGGATGATGCGTAGAAATCGTTATTTTTACTTAAAAGTTGAATTAATTGATTAAAGTATTCATATACTATTCATCAAGAATAAGGGACACTGACCTGAAACGTTATGTTCAGGGACTAATTGATGTAGGGGAGATGGGGGCACATGTGAACAGTTCACATAAATACAGCTTTTTCTCATAACTGGATTACTTTCTATAAAAGCACTACTCAATATAGTAAACAGAACTTTCTTTTACACATGGTAAGTATTTTTAATCATCCGTATAGCTCTTCTTACATATTTAATAGTTTTATAAATTCAAAAAATTGTTCACATGTGCCCCATATACGGGATAGTTGTGAACACACGTGGGGCACATATGAACACAAGAAAAAAATATCCTTTGGCATGCTTTTTATTCGGTTATTCATTTTTCATCATAATCATTAGTTATATTATCTGTTAAACTCACCATAAAGAAATATATATATATATATATATATATATATATAGTTTCTGGGTGGTATGTTTAAGCAAAATATTATAAAATGGAAATAAGTAGATTTTTTTGGACGGGGAGGGGGGGGGCAGAGATGATTCATTAAGTATTGTTGCAATAAAAAAAAAATAAAGAAGCAATTTAATAAAAAGAAATTAAAACTCTTAAATTTTGCTTAGGAGTTTCTGTTTGGTTGAACTTTTAGGGAGGGGTCATTTAGATATTATTTATTGGAAATCTGCCGAAATACGAAAGATTCTCATTCCTGTATTCGCCTTATTTATACTTGTAAATTATAGATAAAGAAGGATTTTTTAATGTTTTAAAATAAAAACTCGACTATAACCCCCCAATTTCTTTTGCCTTTGAAAGAGGGGGAGGTTCAATCGGAATTTTACGGTATTTATCAGTTTGAAAATTTTACATTCTTAAAATATTACTCATATTTATCTCCATTCAAAGCATCATATACACAACTGTTTTAGAGATGGAAGTAAGCCATCATTGCAAGTTTAGAACAAAGGTAATAGAAAAATTTGCAAAGTTGTTTAAGATAATACGTTTGTATTAACAATGCATAAATAAAAAATATTGTTGAAAACCGTTTAGTAAAATATTACATAACACTTAAAGCATTTCAGAAAACATTAAATTTATTTAAAGTACAATTAAACGCAAACGAGCTTGTTGCTTTTTATGTACTTGCTGAAAGATATTGTAATGTAGGAGACTATGGTATTCTTTAATAATAAACACAGTTGATAAATGAAGAGGCCATCGGATGGTATTTCTTGATTTAATATGACAGTCACAAAACACAAATTTACGAACACAAAACACAAAATATAATCGTGGTAACAATTTCTACTTTTTTAACTACATCACTCGTCGAGTCACCTTCACAACCAAAAAAAAACAACACTCTGCGCGCTCACTCCAGCTTCTCGCTTCGGAGTTCGAAAGAACAGAACAATCTTCTATCCTCAGTTGACTACCGCCATCTATCGGTGGAAAAAATGTTAGTTTTTTGTAATGAATTAGTTCTTTACAGACTCCTCCCCACCTGGAGAAAACTTTTCACCGTCGACGAGGAAAAGTTTCTTTGTGAATTATTGCTTTCAAGCACCAGTTCCAAACAAAATTTAGTACCGTGAACCACAACTGACTTATTCCCACCATGAAAACATAAATATAAAAAATACAAATAAAATTTATAAATATTCAAACATTATACTCAAGATACAAATGAAAAACAATTTACACATATTCAAAACAATAAATTCAAATTTAACTGTTATACAAATTATCATATTTACATATTAGCATTCTAATCAAGCTTAGGCTTTTAGGGCTCGACTCAAACTATCAGCATTCTGATGATGTTTTCCCTTTTTATGAACAATTTCATAATTAAAGGACTGTAAAAGTAAGGCCCATCTTAAAAGTCTAGGATTAGTTCCGCTGTTTTTATCTAACCATACTAAGGGGTTGTGGTCCGTCTGGATCTGAAATTTTTGATGTCCATCCAAATAGCATCGTAGTTTTCGCACTGCAAACACAATAGCAGCACATTCTTTTTCGGTGGTACTAAAGTTTCGTTCTCTGTCTGAAAACTTTTTGCTCAGATATAATATAGGATGCTCTTCATTATTTTCATTCAGCTGGGATAACACTATACCAATTCCCAAATTTGAAGCATCACACTGAACGATGAAAGGTTTCGAAAAGTCAGGACTATATAAGACAGGATTTTCAGAGAGTTTACCTTTCAGTTCATCAAATGCCTTTTGACAGTCGTCATTCCAGTTTACTATTGAATTGCGAACTTTTCCTTTTAATAAATTAGTGAGAGGCGTTGCAATTACAGAAAAATTAGGAATATAGTTCCGATAATATCCGGCTAAACCTAAGAAGGATCGGATTTGAGTTTTAGTAGTAGGAATTGGAAACTCTTTTATGGCTTGAACCTTCAGTTCTCCTGGAGTTCTAAGACCCTGACCCACTAAGTGTCCAAGATATTTTACATAAGCTTGAGCGAATTGACATTTAGATGGTTTAATATGCAGGTTTGCTTCACTCAGTCTTTTGAAAATGTCTTCCAGGTGCTTTAGATGATCTTCCCAAGTTTGAGAAAAGACAGCAACATCATCCAAATAAGGCACCGCATACTCTTCACAGTTTCTAAGTAATCCAGCCATAAGTCGACTAAATTCATACGGAGCATTTTTTAAACCAAAGGGAAGGCGTAAAGGTCTGTACGTCCCAAAATTTGTCACAAAAGTTGCATACCTTTGAGCACGTTTCGTTAACGGAATTTGCCAATAACCTCTGGTCAGATCTAAAACTGAAATATATTTAGCTGAAGACACCTTTTCTATTAACTGGTCAATGTTGGGCAAAGGATAAAATTTTGTGCGAGTCACTTTATTTAAACGGCGATAATCTATGCAAGGTCTCGCTTCTCTGCCTGGAACTTCAACTAAAATTAACGGAGAGGCAAAGTCAGATTCACCTGGCTCAATGACTTCCAGTTTCAGCATTTTCTCGACTTCGGCCTTAAGGATTTCCGTTTGTCTAGGCGACATTTTATAAGGCCGGGCACAGATTGGTTTTTCTGATTCCAGCTCAATATCATGTTCAGCTAGATTCGTGCACCCTGGTTCAGTCGAAAAAGAGTCAGCATATTTTCCAATAAGTTGTCCTAATTCTTCTTGTTGACTTTCATTTAATCTGTTGTTTTTTTGTATGTCTTGCAATACTTCTAACAACGCATTGTCATTATTTTCCTCATCCAATTTAGGAATTTCATCTTCTTCTTCATCATTAGAGGTTGTTTTTATAGTCAGTAAATTTATACTTTCAATTTTTCTTTGATGGTAGGGCTTTAACATATTTACGTGATACACTTGGGACTTCTTTCTCTCTGGATCGTATATGACATAGTTAGTTTCTGATAATCTCTTCATTACTTCTCTAGGTCCTATCCAACTAACTGACAGTTTATTTGGTTTGGACGGGGCCACAATTAAAACTTTATCTCCCTCTTTAAACTCTCGTTTTCTGGCTTTTATATCATACCAATATTTTTGGTTTTGTTTCTCTTTTTCCATATTTTCTGCAGCGAGCTCTTGGCATTTCTTCATTCTGTTCATTAAGTCAAATACATAGGATATCACACTATCTTCTTCTATCTCTTGCTCAGTCAATTTTTCATAGAGTAGCATCATTGGAGTTCTTAAGTTCTGGCCATGGACTAATTCTGCTGGACTGAACCCAGTGCTATCGTGAGTTACAGTTCTTAATGCAAAAAGGGCAGGAGGCAGTACTTTCTCCCAATCAGCTCCAGATTCTAAACAAAGTACTCGGAGTATCCGTTTCAAAGTCCTGTGCATTCTTTCAACTGGATTACTTTGTGGATGATAAACCGAACTTCGCACAACTCTAACTCCAAATTTCTCTAAGAATTCCGTTGTAAGTACACTCATAAATGACTTTCCTTGGTCAGTTTGTAGTATACGAGGAAATCCAAGTCTACTGAAAATTTGCAATAAAGCATCAATAATCGTCGTAGAATACAAATTAGGTGTAGGAACCGCGTCAGGATATTTCGAAGCTAAACATATTACAGTTATTATGTATTTGTTCCCTAGTGTACTGACAGGTAAAGGTCCACAAGCATCAACATTTAGCTTTGTAAATATTTCTGAAATAACTGGAACAATCTGTAAAGGTGCTTTCTTTTTGTCTTGAGGCTTTCCAACTCGTTGACAGTAGTCGCAAGTTCTTACATAATCTTCGATATCTTTAAAGCAGTTTGGCCAATAAAAAGTCTTAAACAAAGCATCTTTAGTTTTAGCTACCCCCAAATGAGTTGCAACAGTTTCATGACAAAATTTTTTTAACTGCTCACGAAACCTTTCCGGGACAACTAATAATTTTCTTTCAGTACCATTCCTATCTTTTCTTTTATAAAAAAGCATATTTTTCTCCAAAATAAATTTGCTATTTTTCTTTTTAGCTTCTTCGATAAGAGGTTTTAGCTCTTTGCTCTTCTTTTGTTCTTCAGAAAATGTCTTAGGAGAAGGTTTTATAAGCTCTTGTACTGAGACAGTTTGACATACTGGCAAAATTGAGTCTTCTTGGTTTTCTAACTTCTCTTCTCCTGATTTATCTTTATCTTTTTTCGCTTCCATTTTTTTGTTTTCTCTTTCTATACTATTGCTATGATTCTTTTCTACAGTTTCATCAGAAATTTCGTGCATTTCAGGCTCTTCATGAGAAACCTTCTCTGCTTCCAGAATTTTCTTCTGAGCTCTGGTTTGAACAGCATTAATCATATGCTCTTTCACTGCCTTTTCTTCTTTACAATGTTCAAATAAAGCGGCTGTTTTATTTCCTAACAAATATCTTCCTAAATCTACAGAGTCTCTTGAGACAGCAGCTTTAGTTATCACATGTCCCATTTCACAGTCTAATTCAATCTCTGCAAGAGGTAAACAGAATAGACCATCGTGTAAGGGCACCCGTACCCACACTTTTTCGTTCAGATACATATGCGGTTTGACATACCTTTGTGCAATTAAATCTATTGTCGCACCCGTATCCCTTAAAATTTCCATTTGTACGCCGTTTACTTTCCCCACACTAAGATAAGGCGTTATTGACGAATCTTGTTCAACTCCCACCTTAACATGAGAAATGATTTCTGGCGATTTCTTAAGTTTATCACATTGAGGACGAAGATGAGTGCTTGATCCACATTCGTAACAACGTAACGTTCTCTTCTTATCAAATTCTCTTTCTCTATGATTCCCAGTTAGTGATTCTGATTTAATTGGCAATTTAGGCTTATTATCCTTACTTTCTTTCTTGTAGTCAAAGTTATTTGAATTTTTAAATTGGGATCGAAAATTAGACATGGTCTTTTTCGGAAGTTCTTTCTTTTTAAAACTTTCTTTGATACTTTCATAGTCATCCAATTTCTTAGCCAAATCTAAAGGTGTCACAAAATTTAACCAATTGTCTAGAAAATGTTCTTTTGTTTCCGCGGGCACTCGAAACTTTAACTGTTCTGTAATAATTAAATCTTTAAGTTGATCAAACTTTTCAACACCTAATTCTGTAATCCAGGCTGTAAAATAACTAGTGAGTTCCTGCGCATAATTCCTCCAAGATTTGTCTGGCGTTTTATGATGCCGGTAAAAACATTGCTTCAGTTTCTCGCTATTCAACTTATATCTTTCTAATATAAGATTTTTAACAAAATCGTAGTTAATCGCATCTTCAGGCGATTCCCTAGCTAACATGTTTGTAACCTCTGTGGGCAAAACAGCTAACAAGTATGCAACCCATTCACTCTTCGAAACTTTAGCCATCTCTGCTCTTCTCTCAAAATTAATTAAAAAAGACCCATCTCATCAGATTTTTCGTCGAATTTCGGAACAATTTGTGCCAACTGTATTTTTGGTCCGACATCAACCTTTCTTCCTGATCCATCGTTCTGTTCAGAAGTTCTTTGCAATTGCTCCAATTTTTTTAATTCTAGTTCATGTTCATGAGCTTCCTTAGCCATACGTTCTTCCCTTTCTTCTTGTCGAATTCTTTCTTCTTTTTCTTTCTCTTCTTTCTCTCTCTCTTCTCTCGTTTTCCTATCTTCTATTATTCGGTCTAACATGAGTCTAACCTCTTCTTCCTTGTAAACTTCGCTTTCAACAATAATTTTCTTAATTTCTGGAATCTTTTTCGAAAGATCAACTTCCAATTCCAATTCATCACAAATTTCCAACAAGTCTGCTCTTCTAGCTTTTGCTAAATATGCCATCTTAATTTTAGATAAACCGAAACAAAATCAGAATGCTTAATTTCTAATTAATAGAACTCAGAAGTCTCCTACTTAAACTAGCAACAAAACTTTTAAGCCGATATAATAAATTTTAATTAATAAAGCAATTCTAAAATCCACCTCTATCAAATTCTTAGTAAATTAAACACTGTGCAACTTTTTAAACATATTAAATAAGTAAATATGTAATTGTGTCAAAAATACAATTAAGATGATAAAAGAATTTTTTTTTTCAACATTCAGAACTATATTTTATTCAATAAACACACTTATTTCAAAAACAATAATTAAATTACGCAATTAAAATTAAACCAATCAAACTAAGTAAATACGAGAATTTTTCTTAATTCTCAACCCTTTTTATGCAAGCATAACAAATTACTCGCAAAAAAAAATATTTAAAATAACCCACTTAACATTTTCATTTCTTTACATGAAAAGAGTAAATTACAAAATATTCAACTCAATTTCTTTTTCCAAATGAAAATAACACTTTTATCTTTTACTCGATACTTATCAAGTTTTTATTTTTTTACATAAACTCAACAAACAAAACAGAATTATTTATTTTTCCGTTTTAAACTCAATAACTTTTTTCTTTAAAAATTAACAAAACAAATATCAAATCCACATTCATTTTGCAATCAGAATCAAAGAACGAAAATATCATCTATTCTATTTTTAGAATAACTAAATAATCAAATAAAGAAAAAACAGAATTTATCTGCCTTCCAACATTTTTTCTTTCGAACTTTGTAATTTTGGCATTGATCCAAATGACAAAACGGTAAGATAGAAATTTTATTTTTTTCAAATTTTTTTTCCTTTAAAGAATGAAATCATACCATTTTAACATTTTATTCAAAAGAATTATTACCATAACTATCCCCAAAAATATATAAATAAACTTTATTTATTATTATTTCAACTTTAAGAACAGATCTTAATATTTCTAAGATAAAATGCCTAAGAACACAATATTTTATAAAGAGAACAGCTTAATGAAATAATTTTCAATATTATTCAAATTTTTTTATTTGATTTGATCGGAATAAGTTCAATATATATCAGTACATGAAATATGCCCAATTAATCCGCGCTTTCTCTAAAGCTTGAAATTAATTTACGCAAGCAATTAAATCTAGTTAATCCAGATTAAAAGAAATTTAATCGATAACAGATGATTCATGGTACTAATAAATACAAAAATATGGAACTGGCTTACTTGCTAGTTGCATCTTTACTTAAGAACACTGGTCATTTCTTCACCATGGAATCGTACCGAGCTGCCACCATCTTTACTCGTCTGTAATGTAGAAGACTATGGTATTCTTTAATAATAAACACAGTTGATAAATGAAGAGGCCATCGGATGGTATTTCTTGATTTAATATGACAGTCACAAAACACAAATTTACGAACACAAAACACAAAATATAATCGTGGTAACAATTTCTACTTTTTTAACTACATCACTCGTCGAGTCACCTTCACAACCAAAAAAAAACAACACTCTGCGCGCTCACTCCAGCTTCTCGCTTCGGAGTTCGAAAGAACAGAACAATCTTCTATCCTCAGTTGACTACCGCCATCTATCGGTGGAAAAAATGTTAGTTTTTTGTAATGAATTAGTTCTTTACAATATGTTTGTGGAAATTTCAATACAAAATAGACTTTGTGTGAGGAAAATATCTTCTTTTTCAGGAAAATTATAGATAATGGGACTGAGATTATTTCTAAGGAAGTTAACTGAAAGGAACATAATTACACAATGATTATTGGAGCACTTATGAAGTGTTCATATTTGCCCCAACTATTCTGTTCACAAGTGCCCCACATGGCTGCTAGAGTTAAATTGATAAATCATTAACATTTCTCAATTTTAGAAGAAAAACAACTTTATCAAAAATATTTATTATTATTCATAGTGTATGTTAAAATACTCAAATTCAAATAAATGAATAAATAAATAAAGATATTCGCTTATCAACTTGGAACAAAGATTTTACTTTTGAGATATATAAACAGTGTTTTGGTTACAGAGAAAAAAACAAAATGTAAAAGAGCTTCAAAAATGTTTTACTATATGGCTACAGGTGCTATCATCTTTAGTATTTTTTTTCAAAAAAAAAAAAATTATAACAACTATTGAAAAATTACGATGTTCACATGTGCCCCCATTTCCCCTGCATGTACATCTTTAGGGTTCTTACATCAAATTTGTAATCTGATTTAAATAAAACGCTAAAGAGAGAGGAAATTACAGATCTATTGTAATTAGTAAAAGGAAACAGATGTAACAAATATAGATTGAATGCAATACCAGTACAAATAGCTTTTACTGACATGTGTTGTAAGAAATATAAAACTGTTTATATGCTATTTATCGACAATAAGGAAAATGTTTTAATGTTCCGTAATCGAGCTGTTTGGTGTAAAAATTATAAAAAGTCGGAAAAGCGAATTACCGTTATGAAGACAGATTACATTGCAAAGTACATCCCCCGCGATGCTGAAAAGTAATTAAATTTCCAATGAAACGGAAATGGTTGATGATTCATCAGATCAAGTTATTTTACCAAAATAAATTATGCATAGAAATCTTAAACAAACAAACAAAAGGCGGTGCCTATTACCTTTCCAATTTCAGGAAATAAAGTGTAGAAAATCGAATTGATTTGTCTAACAGTTTACTTCTAAAAGAAAAAGTAATAACTAAAAGTAAAAATTCTAAAAGTAAAAGTAACGCAAGAATAATCGTTTAGTATATAATTCGCTTTGCTCGATAATGAAGTTAAACCCAAAACAATCTGGTTGCGGCTTCCACAATATTCTCAAAGTTTTTGTCTCATTAGAAAACGAATATTCAGATTTTGAATTATTACATAAAAGAGAGAAATTATTTACTGCCCATTTATGGAGATCCTTGCCTCCTCTTTTTAACAAAGATATCAGCTGTTGTTGAATCTCTTTAGATGTAGACACATCTAAAAAATGGGGAAATGGTCGATGATTCATAAGATCATGTTATTTAACTAAATTAAATTATACATAGACCGTCTATATCATCTGCCCCTGTTAGTATGTCATCCATGTAAACATTCTGCAACGACACCGCAGATAAAGGAAATTCATTTCCTTCATCTCTTGCTAATTGAATTAAAGTTCTGGTAGCTAAAAAAGGAGCACTAATTATGCCGTAAGTAACAGTACATAACTTGTAAACTTTTACTCTCTCATTCACCTCAGGTTTAAATAATATTTGTAATAGTCTCTGACTCTGATATATTAATATCAGACGATACATTTTTTAAATATCTGCTAGAAAAACAAATTGGTGCTTCCGAAATCGCATCATTATACAAAATAACTCATCTTGGATTGTTCATCCATTAAACTGCAAACTGTTTAATGACTTTCCTGTATAAGTTAAGGAAGTAGCATTAAACGCGACGCGTAATGGTGTGCTACTTGATTCTGTACGGACCACGCAATGATGTGGAATATAATAAGTGATTTCTGTCTCTTCAGATTCTATCACTTCCTCCAAGTGATCCATACTTAAATATTCTTCCATAAAGACTTTATAAAGATCGTTAAAATTAGGTTATCTAACTAAGCGATTCCATAATGAATTTAAATTTTTCATGGCCTTTTACTTTGATTCGCCAAGACAGATCTTCCTTTAGGCGCATTTTCACCACGTATTTTCCATTTTCAGTTCTATAATAATTTTTCAGAAAATGCTCTTCTCAAATTTCTGCTTCCTTAGTTTTAGCAATCTCAGACTCTCTCTCCATGTTTTCTATTTCCCAAAACACTTCAATTACCCTTTCTAACTCCAAATTATCAACCCACATCCCGTATTATCAACCCACAATATATATTACCTTCATCTCTAGCTGGAAGGCTCCCACTAACAATATAACAGAAAACACTATTTTGTAGCACAATTTTAGTATTTAATGTTTGGGTATAAATTTGACCTGATCTTAAAATTTCATAAAAATTTTCTGTACGTAAAAGCAAATCAATCGGGCCTGGGATATTAAATTTTTCATCGGCTAACACATTTAGAATTTTCTACATCAGTTAGAACAACTTTAGAAACTGATCTGGGATAATTATTTTTATAATGCGATCTAGAATTATCAACCATGGGTTTTCCCTTTGATGTTTAATATACAGTGGCGGTCAAAAGTTTCCGGCCAGTTAGAATCTTTAATTTGTTTGCCAGAACGTTTCAGCAAAGAAGAAGCACAATTGGCCCAAAAGATAGGGATAAGCAAATGACCTCTAACCACGTGATCATTTTCATTGGATACTGAAGATACTTGATGCAAAGAGGAGGAATTCACAATCCGCGTGTGCAAAAGTTTCCGGCCATTCGTCATTCGTTAGTTTTTGCTATTGGTAAAGTATTTTTTGACCGTGTTTGTTAATTAATCAACGTGAATAACGTATTTGAAATTTAAAATAATGCAAAGTTCAACAATTATTGTTTGTATACGGATGATTTGTTTATCACTAAAGGGAGGGCCAATCCTCTTGTGAGGTTGCGGAAAAAATATCGTTCAGAAAATTTACTGTAAAAAATATTTTTAAAAAATATAAAAATGGCCATGGCCTTCAAGACTTTCCACGGTCCGGGAGACCCAGAAAACGACTATTTGTGTGGGCAGATTTATCAGGAGAAAAACAGTTGATGACCCGCATAAAAATGCCGCTGCAATTCAATTCGATTTACGGTGTTAAAATATTGTTGAAATAAGTCGGTCTACCGCGTCAAGATGCTTACGTGATGTAGGAATTTATGGTAAAGTCGGTGTTAAAAAATCTTTCATAAGTAAAAAAAAATCAGAGGGCCCGACTGGAGTTTGCCAAGGAACACTAAGACTGGTCAAAGGTAAACTGGAAAAAAGTACTATTTTCCGGTGAATCAAAGTTCAACCTTTTGGGGGATGATGGCGGACGACGACCTAAAAACAAAAGATAAGATTTGGGATACATTCCTACAATGAAGCATGGCGGAGGATACGTTATGCTGTGGGGAACATTTTCTGGAAAATGTGTAGGTCCGTTAGTTGAAATTCACTGCAAGACGAATGATGCAATGTATAAAGATATCTTGCAAGATCATTTGCTGCCTTATTGGAGGAAAAAATATGGTCGCAACTATTTGTTTCAACCTGATAACGACCCAAATCATACATGCAAGCTCGTCAAGTCGTGGTTTTAGCATGAAAAAATCCCGCTTTTGAAAGGAACAGCCCAATCACCTGATCAGAAAAAAATAGAAAATCTTTGGAACGAACTTGAAAACGTGTGCGGAATTATAAATATTCCAATTCAGTAGAATTTTCCTAAAGATTGCAAGAACCACGGAAAAAAACTTACCATAGACGATTTTCAACCGTTCTTTGGATTTATGCCACGTCGCTGCGCCGCAGTACTTATTCTTAAATGTACGAAGACAAAATACTGATTGTAAATGTTGTTGATCACTGTCATTTTCTATTATAACAACATTTTTTTTTCTAAACTTGCCAAGTTGGCCGGAAACTTTTGAGAATATGCGTTTTCTTTTGCAATTAATTTTGTCAATTAAGTTTATTGAAATTTATTTTTTATTCCATAAATATGTTCCTAAGTATTATGTCAATAAAGTGCATAAGTATCAGTTTGAGATGCCTCTTCATATGGGTATACTTACAAATTAACCAAAAATTTTATGATGGCCTGAAACTTTTGACCGCCACTGTAAATCTATCTCCCGAGATAAGTCAATTGGATGAAACCAAGAATCTGCTTGTCTAACATTTATAAAATACATAACATCCTTATCAAGCGTCTGACAAATTTTATCAGAAATCACTGTTTTAATGTTTCAAAATCTGTCACATTTATCAGTTTTAAATAATAATCCCAACTCGTTGTAAATCGGGATGCAAATTGTACATATATTTCATTAGGTTTTCGTTGTGCTTTTTCTACAATGTTCTAAACAAGTTTGGGGATTTGACTCAAATTCTCTAAGTACTGTAGCTTTCACATTTGAATAATCTTCCAATTCCCCAGCTTTAATATACGTAATAACATTTGTTACCATTTTCCCTAACCGATTTAGAAAATTTTCCGATTTATACTTTTCTGGGACATTTTATTGAAATAAAGGCCCTTGCTAAGTACGAAAAGAAATAACCCCAACCTTCCGTTCTAGTCGGAATTTTGATTGTAAGTGTTCTTATACTTTTAATGAGAGAGTCTAAAGATTATATGCTTTTTCCTTTCTCGAAAGTATTTAATTTATCACTTTTGTTTTCTGCTCGGGCCTTAGCCAACTCAAGTTCCAATTTTGTACGTTCAATATTTAGTTTTTCAAGCTGTAGTACCTTTGCTTCCTCATTTTTCTCCCCTCTATAATACTATTGGCCATATCTTCTATCAATTTTGAATCTGTTATACATTTATCACTTTCCTTTATTACATTCTTTAAATAACAATTATTTAATTTTATATCTGAAATATCAAACCCCAACTCAAAAGATATCCTCTGGTAGTCTTCTTTTTAGCACCTTTAAACATTTAAATAATTATAGTTCACAATAAAATAAATAAATAAATCTCACATACCTTCAAATAAACAAATTGCTGAACGACAGCAGAATAATATTTTGTTGGCTATTTTTTTATACGTTTTCTCAAAATAAAAAATTCGAAATAATTTGAGTTCTTCCTTGCATTCATTTTTCACATATGATTGCGAAATACTCAAATGACAAACATAATTATTCTTGTTCTTGGATCATATTAGCTACACGAACTCACAATAAAGTATTTTTTAACACCAGAGTATTAAAGTGATATAATAACAACTTATTGGATTAAAAGCAGACGTACAAATTCTTGCAAAATAGAAAACACTTAACTTCTATTCGTTTCGGCACAGTTGCACTCGTTGAATCAAAACTTCATTTGATACGCAATTCAATAAATTCTTGGTTTTTTCTCCGAGGAGTGGGGGTCAAAAGATATGGTCCCGCCAATAGCTCTATCTCAAATAATCACTGCACACAACTCACAATATACACAATATACAACTATAAAAGTACTCGTGGACTGTATGACTAGTTTAATTTCACTAATCACAAATAAAAGAACGAGAGCCGAAGTTTACATTTTCTCTGATCGGCGGCTCGAACCCAACTCACAAGTTTTCTAGCGGCAACATACGAATTGCCAATATTCACTGCTAAAACTAAATATCACGAATTGCCTAAACTGTAAACACTTCTTTCTCACGTTTCCGAAATAATAGCCTGAAAGGAAATACAGTAGGACCTCTTTTATCCGAAACTCTTTTAACCGAAACTCTCGATTAACCGAAATACATGTTTAAATTTTTTTTTATTATCACATTCCTTGTGTGCAAAATCCAATTTGAAAGTTTAAAAGAAAAAAATATGATATTCCTCGAGTGCAAGCAATCCTTTCCGAACCACGAGTACATATAAATATTTTCGATCATCTTTCTTAGAATTCCTTTGAATTTAACTTGAGGTCCCGTAAGCTGCGGAGTGGAACGAACGAAGAAAGCAAACAAATTAGCGATTTTGAAGCTTTTGAATGTTTTTTAAAAGATATAGCTTGACTATAGCAGCAGAAAGACTGTGATACTGGCGAACTAATAGTATTTAAAAACTTCGTGATAGAGCTTCAAAGCAAAGGCAATCGAAACTGCGAGAAACAAAATATTGTTTAAAACCCTTGTGAAATATGTAAAAGGTACTTAATTTCAAAATTAAAGCTCAAGAAATTTATTCATGTTTCTATTTTGCTATTGCTTTATTTTTATTAAGCACTTGTTGACATAATAAGAAATAGCGCATATATTTCTCACTAATCTTAAAATTGAAGCATTCTCGATTATCCGAAAATCTCGATTTTACGAAAGATGGTCGGTCCCAATTACTTCGGTTAATCTAGGTTCTACTGTATTTTTATTCGAGAAAAGGTTTTGCAAATCTAGGAGACGTATTGGTTTTCTGATTAATTCTTATCCGTGCCTTCTGTTACAAAGGAATATGTTCTCTAAATCATTGGCATAGCTAGATAGGTCGGGGAGTTATAGAAATTACTATGGATATAGGGGGCGTTATGTTTTTGCGCACTATTTTTCAAACAGAATTTTCGTCTCATTGAATCAAAAAACTCTCCAATTAAACCTAGAACAAAACAGTTCTCTGCAAATGCATACTATTTGAGTGAGATATGTAAAGTCGTGGGAAAAAAAAGTAAACACCCCTACTAACTCCACAACAGATTATTGTAGACGAAAGTTACTGGTACCGAACGATTGGAAATAAAGTCTACTTTTAAATGATGTATATAAAATTTACTTAGAAGGCCATCTGCATATTAAAACGAATCCAAACTTCATTTTTTTCAATAGCAATACCCAATTTTAACGATATATTTCAAATCTTTGGTTCAAACTATGCCTAGAACCCAAATTTCAAGTAATTTGAATGAAAAGTTTTTGAATTATAAACATTCAAAATTTAGTGCTTCTAATGTTAAATTACATTTTCATATTTTTTTTTATAACTTCTGAAATTTTGATCCTAATGTTCTAATTTTTTGTGTAGCAATAATACTAATATTCCCAAACATAAATACGTTGAATTTGCAATTTTTATAATTTTTTGATATGAATTATGAATTATGAAATTAATATTCGAAAAAATTATGAATTGCAACCCACAATTTTTTTGATGGATTCAGATTTATTAAGTCCTGCTTTATGGAAATCCAAAATTTCACATTTTTCTTCCAAGTAGTTTTCAAATTATGCTTAAAAAACCTCAAAATGATGGTTTAAGGGGCCGTCTATGATAGAAGGGACTAAATATTTTGAAATTTCTTATGCTATACTGTAATCTAACAGGATTAATTGACTGCTTAAGGTGCCTTGATCAAGAAGGGAGCTCTCTCGGTTAACAATGGAGTACTGAACTTCAATTTGCATACAGTCCATAAAATACGCTCGTTTTAAAATAATTAATTTCTCGGAAACTTATGGTACGAATTGCATAAAAATTTGTTTTTAGACTAATTGAAGGGTGTAGAATTCATTTATGCTGTCAGAATTGTGTACTGCTATTGAAAAAAAATATATGGTTCATTTTAATATGTAGATGGCCTCCTAAACAAATTTTATATACATCATTTAAAAGAAGACTTTATTTCCAATCGTTCGGTACCAGTAACTTTCTTCTACGATAATTTGCTGAGGAGTTAGTAGATGGTGTTTACTTTTTTTTTCCACGACTGCACGTTAAAAGGGTGTGCAACTAACTGTACTAGCGTTTGTTAAGTAACAAAAATGGTGTTAGAGGGTTATATAAGCCGAGGAAACTCATGCAAAAATAATGATAGCCGTAACCTCCCCCTTTGGCTCCGCCACTGTTCCAAATCATGAATAAGTTGCATAAATTTTTATATACATTTGGGCTGCATCAGGAAGCATTTCTGCACTTTAAATAAGTGTCGTAAGGATGATTTCGTATTGTGGAGATGTTTCAACTTTTCTAAGAGACCGCAAAATCCCATGGTTATCTAAGGGGATAGAAAAATAGTCTATTATTCGTTACCTAATGTTGAAATTTAGGATTTGAGCATTTGAATATGGATGTTTGATGCCAACGTAGTGCGTTTATAAAAATTATTTTATTAAATTTTAAGTATACTTAAGAAAACGAAAAATTAAAAAAAATTGCTGAAGTAAAAATTTCAATGTCTACTAAATTTTTAAAAACTACTTAAAATTGAGTAAAATAATTTTTTACAGAGGAGACTTTTGGTATATAATGTCTACTTTATTGTACTGATAACCCAATTTTAATAACTGCATTAGGTCATGAGTTATCACCTGTTTAAATTTCATCATAGTTTAAGATGTTATTTCGACATCGTCGAAATTAATATCTGTGTCGCTAAGTCTAAGTTTAATATTGAACATAAAGCTTGCGCTGTTCCACCGATTTATCGTCTTTATCAAACCCTAGCTTAGAAACTGAAGCCTTGCATCGCCAATTATTTTGTCCTGAATCGCAAGATGAAACGGGAAATTTTATATTGAACCGTTTATTGGGCTCCAAGGTGTTTGTCTGACTATCACGATCATATTTACACGCTCTTAATAATAGTTATTGAACAGTATGCAAGTATTGTCTTCATTATATATAGTTATGTATCCGTTTTGCGAGAGATAAAAATGCTCGTTGAGAATAGGGTAAATTGTATGGCGATAAATATTATACAAAATTTGTGCTTTTTTAAAAATAATGAATTTATTGAAACTTGTTGAAGTTAACCCTTTGCACCCGGCGTCTCTTACGCAAATTTTATTCGATCGGCACCACTTTTTTTTAAAGAAGTTTCGTTCAAGTACACAATTTCAAAAATGCTCTGATTAAATAAGGTACATTTTATTTTCCTTTATTACTGGTGCCAAAAACAAATTTTGCAAAGAAAGGTTATGTCTCCGCAGAGGAGCACTCGAGTGCGAAAGGTTAATGAAACTTTCATATTTACCTTTGTAGGCGGGGCTATCTTCATCGCACACTGATTTTATAAAATCCAGTTTTTCACGTATTTCATTGAATATTTCTTCGGGAAATCTACAAGATTCAAGCACATTTATCGCGCATCTTCCAAATGTACCAAAAGTGCTGTAATTAAAAAAGATTATATTATAAACATTTTAATTTACGTATATTATAATCATAACAAGTATATCGGACGAAACTTTTTACGATATTAAAGTTGGATAAAGTTTCACGAAAATCCTTCATCATCGCATCTAAAATTCTGCGTACCTTAAATTCTGTGCAATATGTAAAAGCGGCAACTTATCCATTAGAAATTTAAAGAAATCAACAATCTTTTCGTTTTCAAATTTATCAAAAAGGGAGTTTAAGTTCATTATAGGTCTCCGTAGAAAATGTACTTGAATACTTGAAATATCAGTGACGGGATTTTTTTATTATATTCTGTACAAACAATTACCGATTATCTAGTTTATAACCACGTGTTTTATAGTAGGAGAAGATCTAAATGACTGTCATGACTATAATTCTAAAATTCTCAGAATAAAGCTGTTTGTCCTAAAGTTATTTGTTTATAATATTAAAATTAACTTAATTAAATTTCATTTAAATTTGAACTAATTTTAAATACCTTTGAGAGTAATTATTTTATGTTATCGTAATCCTTTGTTTCTGCATAAAGTTTTCTATTAATAATGTTTACAATTTATTGTGGAAGTAAGCGCAACAAATACGTAACGCATGTTGATGTTTGAATTTAAAATTATTATTCTAGAATTTTATCTCTCAAATCCTTCTAAATACACAATAATATCACTTTTGTCATTAAAATGTTAATTAATTTCACTAAGTTTGGTTTTTTATATAAGGTAGACATTAAAGAATGGTTAATAGATT
This sequence comes from Maratus speciosus, assembly GCA_963932465.1. Classification (NCBI taxonomy): domain Eukaryota; kingdom Metazoa; phylum Arthropoda; class Arachnida; order Araneae; family Salticidae; genus Maratus; species Maratus speciosus. The sequence goes on along the minus strand of OZ010786.1, from coordinate 248,070,644 downwards.
TTTTTGATTTATTTTGAAGCTCCAGCATTTGCAATTTATACTCTATAACCACAAACATATTTCGCTCATAGGCAATAACTTCAAGCCGCCTTTTCAAATAATCCTCATCATAATTTTCACTATAAACTTCGTACATGTTTGAAAATTTAATTAAATCGGCAACTTTAGGATTTTTGAAAATATTCAATCCGAAATCATCGCATGCATTCGAGGAATCAACTTTTCCAGCTTTATTTAAAAATTAATAATAAAAAACTGCTTATATAATAACGAAATGAGTATATAAAAAGTTCATATACTTACATTTTTAAAAATTGAAGATCCCTACAAGAAAGATATCTTCATATCCCCCTCTATCATATGTTCAAATCTCGGTATAAAAAAATCCCTGCCGGCTGGGCCTACGACACATTTTTTGACTCATCCTTCTATCTCTCTATTCTAAAAAAAAGTAACTCCCGCTGTCACCGCCGCCGCCGAATTTTTTGTGACCGGAGGTCTTTCTTCGTTAATATTAAGAAAAATAATGCATACAAAAATATGAAAATCGGTAGTATTATACAAAAATGTTTGATAAACACGATGATGCAGACAGTTTTCAAATCTAAGAATTATTTTAAGAGATATTTAATGCTAAAGTTGGACAAAATCGTTCCACTAAAAAAGTTTTATAGCAGCAAAAACTATACATCGGAATTTAATAATTTTTAGATCATTTTATACGTTATAATTTCCCAGTGTGCAAAATTAATTTATTTTTTTAATTTGACTCATTTTTCGAGGTTTCATTTCTATTTTAAATTCAAATTTTCAGCATTTCGAGAGATATTTTTTACTTATTTGAGAAAATTGTACTAATTTAACCTGTTGCCAACTGTATAAACAACGGAAACAATAATGTTTGCTTCAAATTAAAAATTTATTTACACGTGACTATTATAAACAGAAAAAAAACTTTCAAATTAGAATGAAATAATTACGTATAAAAAGCAGGAACTTATTGAAAATTACTTCATCTATAATTACACATTAATTTTTACAGAGAAAGGATATTGTAAAATAATAAATTTATTAACATGCGTTAGAAGTCTTAAATGGGAGAAATTACATCACATTTAAGTCACATTACAGTTATTACATAAAATGAACACAGAATAATATTGCAAAACAGTATAAATTTAAAAATAGCGCGAGACCTTTACTTGTTTGTTGAGGTTTTATTTATATTTTAAATTCAAATTTTCAGCATTTCTAGAGATATTTTTTACAGACTAGGGGGCTCGGCAACCTACGAGCTACGCTCGCCAACCCCCGTCCAGACACCGCAGACTCTAAATGCACGCCAATTTGATCGGCTTTAAAAAGATTTCGAAAGATTGAATTATAATTTAAAAAACAGTGGCGATCTCCCTATAAACGAATTTCTATTCATTTCTCTTTGATTGGGGAATTTTAACGCCAAATCCGCTGCGGTACTACTTGATTATCCTGTCGACCAATTTCGCCAAATTATATAAATCGCGAAACCACTCGCCAAATTATACAAATTGATGTAATTTTTATTTTAAATAACGAAAGAACAAATAAATTCGTACAACATTAATAAAAACACAAATAAAACGTCGAAATAAAAATAACTTGATGACGTATACACGTGTAACAACATTTCAAAATAAGCTAATATAAAAGGAATTAAGTAAAGAGACTCTTTGTCTCCTGGTATTTTTTAACAAAGCGAAAAGAAAGTTCTTTTAAATGAGACATTTTAAATTAATTCTCAAAATATCAAATAAATGTCTAGCGCAATTTCTAAATTTAAACTTTTTTGCAATATTATTTTGTGTTCATTTTATGTAATAACTATAATGTGACGTAAATATGACGTAATTTCTCCTAAGACTTCTAACGCATGTTAATGAATTTATTATTTTACAATATCCTTTCTGTTTTAAAATTCACGTGTATACTTTTTATGACGTAATTTTTAATAAGTTCCTGCTTTTTATACGTAATTATTTAATTCTAATTTGAAAGTTTTTTTCCTGTTTATAATAGTCACGTGTAAATAAATTTTTAATTTGAAGCAAACATTATTGCTTGCACTTTTTATACAGTTGGCAACAGTTTAAATTAGTACAATTTTCTGAAATCTGTAAAAAATATCTCTAGAAATGCTGAAAATTTGAATTTAAAATAGAAATAAAACCTGAAAAAATGAGTTAAAATAAAAAAATTAATGCAATCTGCACTCCGGCAAATTCTAACGCATAAAATGATCTAAAAATGATTACACTGCCATGTATAGTTTTTGCTGCTATAAAACTTTTTTAGTGGAACGATTTTGTCCAACTTTAGCATAAAATAACTCTTAAAATAATTCTTTGATTTGAAAACTGTCTGCATCAGCGTGTTTATCAAACATTTCTGTATAAAAGCACCGATTTTCATATTTTTGTATGCATTATTTTTGTTAATATTAACGAAGAAAGGCCTCCAGTCACAAAAAATCAAAACCGGCGGCGGCGGCGGTGACAGCGGTAGTTACTTTTTTTTAGAATAGAGAGATTTTAGAAAGTGATATTAATTTAAACTGTTGCCAACTGTATAAACAGCGAAAACTATAATGTTTGCTTCAAAAAAAAAAAAAAATATATATATATATATATACGTGTAATAAATTAGAAATTTATTTACACGTGACTATTATAAACAGAAAAAAACATTTGGAATTAGAATTAAATAATGTTGTACAAAAAGCAGGAACTTATTAAAAATTACGTCATAAAAACTATAATTACACGTGAATTTTAAGAGAGAAATGAATTTGTAAAATAATAAATATATTAACATGCGTTAGAAGTCTTAAATATGAGAAATTACGTCATATTTACGTCACATTACAGTTATTACATAAAATGAACACAAAATAATATTGCAAATGGTTTAAATTTAGAAATTGCGGGAGACATTTACTTGATATTTTGAGATGAACTTTTCAACTTTTTTTTTTTTTTTTTAAAGCGCAAATAATATTTCATTTCTAATAAAAGCATTTTCACGTGACTATTAAAAAGGGAAAGAAAAGTTTGGTGAAAATTACGCCAGATTAAAAACGATATATTTAAAATGTCTTATTTAAAAGCACTTTCTTTTCGCTTTGTAAAAAAATACCGGGAGACAAAGACTCTGTTTACTTAATTCATTTTATACTAGATGATTTTGAAATGCCATTGTATCTTTTAACAGCAGCTGATTTTTCCGTAAAATTCCCCAAACAAAGAGAAATGAATAGAAACCCGTTTATAGAGAGATCGCTTTTGTTTTTTTAAATTATAATTCAATCTTCCAAAATCTTTTTAAAGCCGATCAAGTTAGCGTGCTTTTAGAGACTGCAGTGTCTGAACAGGGGTTGGCGAGCGTAGCTCGTAGGGGGCCGAGCCCCCTAGTATATAAAAAAAAGTTTTGATTTGGAAATGGACCAATGAAAATCTGCGTAGAGATTCCGGGTAGATCGGCATCCAATTTGAATGCTTAAGCATAGTCTTTCATCGTTAATATTAAAAAAAAAAAACTGTTGCATACAAAATTATGAAAATCGTTGGTATTACAGAGAAATGTTTGATAAACACGCTGATGCAGACAGTTTTCAAATCGAAGAATTATTTTAAGAGATATTTAATGCTAAAGTTGGACAAAATCGTTCCACTAAAAAAGTTTTATTGGAGCAAAATCTATACATGAGAATTTAATCATATTTAGATCATTTTATACGTTATAAGTTCCCGGTGTGCAGATTGTATTTATTTTTCTTATTTGACTCATTTTTTGAGGTTTTATATAAATTTTAAATTCAAATTTTCAGCATTTCGAGAGATATTTTTTACAAATTTTAGAAAATGTTATTAAACTGTTGCAGTTGTATAAACAGCGCAAACAATAATGTTTACTTCAAATTAAAAATTTATTTACACGTGACTATTACAAACAGAAAAAAAGCTTTAAAATTAGAATTAAATGATTACATGTTAAAAGCAGGAAAATTACGTCATAAGAACCATAGGCACAGATGTCAAATACGTCATATACATATTGGCGCAATTTTTTTCCGACGCCAATTGGGCGAAAACATCAATAGCATAAACAACAACATCCGGGTTACCATATCAAGCAAAACAACGACACTTTAGCACCAGTTAAGTACCCGTTGCGTATATGAAATTGGCGTCAGAAAAAAATGCGCCAATGACATCTGTGCCGAACCATATTTACACAAAATCTTAAAATAAGAGAATCAAAATCTTAAAATAAAAAAATCATTATTATACGTTAAAACTTGTAATTTGAGGAAATTACGTCATATTTAAAATGGCAAAAAATGTAGCAAAACAATTTAAATTGAAAAATATATTTGCGCGAGATATTTTGAGATAATCTTTTCAACTATTATCGTGAATTCGAAGACAGCGCAAATAATATTTCCTTCTAACAACAAAAGTATTTTCACGTGAATATTAATAAGAGAAATAAAACTGGTGTAAATTACGTCAGATTTGAAACGATACATTTAAAATGAATTATTTAAAAGAACTATCTTAAGCGCTGTTAAAAAATACCGGGAAACAATGACACTGTTTACTTAATTCATTTTACATTAGCTTATTTTCAAATGTTTAACTAATTTTTTAAATTAAATACGAAAACAGCCATTGTATCTCTTACAAGCAGCATATTTGGCCTTAAAAATCCCCAATCCAAGGAAAACGAATGGAAACCCAATTACAGAGAGATCGCCACTGTTTTTTTTTTTAATTCAATATTTTAAAAGCCGATCAAATTAGCGTGCTTTTTGTATTTTGGTGTGCCTGGACGGGGGTTGGCGAGCGTAGCTCGTAGGGGGCAGAGCCCCCTAGTTTTTTAAATAAAAAAACATGAAATTTGCTGACGTGATTTTTTGAAGAGATTTATAAGCGACCAGTGTTCTTATTTTTCATTCAATTAATTAGAACTTGATTTACAATTATTTTCTCAGCACGACCATTTTTTTCACAGCATTTAAAAAAATATATATTCTGCCTTTATCAAAACATTGACCCATATAGCGCATTATATACATTATATGGCCAAAGGTGACCGGTCACTTGTGATTTTAGACGTTTCATTAAATATCTAGAAAATACATAAGGAATTAACCTGAAACTGCAGGTGTGTAAACAGTATAGTATAGGTCATATATTTCCGCGAAGATTTTTTCCCGATACCCCATAGGGACCGACAACGAATTGAAAAAGAACGAATATCTTTTGGAACAGCTTGTAAAAACTAATGTAGCAAAATCGTTCAAACTCGAGATTATTAATAAGTGGCTTATTGTAATATACTGTGTTCCTTTTTATGAGGATAGCATGTATACTCGTAGAGAAATTAAGGTTTTTATAAAAACAGTCGCAAATTTCGCCAAGTTTTTTGCTTATAATTTGCTGAGTTCTAAATATAAAACAAAGTTCATTTCAGATAATATGACAAACAACATTGTACATAGTACTCTGCAATCAGAATTAAAATATAGTGAAAATGGGATGAAAAATGTGCAGGTTGACTAAAAAATTTTCACTGCGCATGCGCGAATTCAAACAAAATATATTGTGCATAATGTGTTAACTAAGTATCTAGAGCAACTTTTGTGAAAGCCTCAAAATCATAGCTTGAAAATTTGGAAAATTGTCGTCGATAGAATAAGCTCGAAATCCATTGTTCCCAAAAGGAAGCAAAAAAATGAGGGCTGTATCCAAATATAGTCGTACGTGCAATATTGTGTACGTTATCTTGGCAGTAATAAAAAGATCGATTATACATGCTATCCTCATAAAAATGAACACAGTATATTACAATAAGCCACATATTAATAATCTCGAGTTTGAACGTTTTTGATACACTAGTTCTTACAGGATTCTCCAAAAGATATTCGTTCTTTTTCAATTTGTTGACGGTATTCTATGGGGTTTCGGGGAAAATCTTCGCGGAAACATATGACCTATACTATAATGTTTACATATCTGCAGTTTCAAGTTAATTCCTCATGTATTTTTCTAGATATTTAACAAAACGTTTAAAATCGCAAGTGACCGGTCACCCCTTTAGCCATATAGTGTAGTTTCTGAATAAGAGAACCTGCTAATTGGATGCGTTTGAGAGCGAAAATGAATTAAACAAGTTGGAAATTGCTCGTCAAACGTGGCAAATGAGGTGCGTTCGTACTATAACTAGTTTTATAATTATTTTTTGCACCCCATATTGTACTGAATGTATACTTTTTTGCACTTCATAAAGCGCATAGTCTGATACATCATTAAAATGCACTTCCAATAATTTTTTCCCATTCCCCGTAATGTAACGGAACACTTTTGACTGTCCCTGTAATTAAACTATACATCCGATTTTCCTAAAATTTGAAATAGCTCAACAAAACTTTGCAACAATTATATCTTTAAAATTTCAGACCATTCGGAAGGCTGTAATATCATTAAAATGCACTTGCAATATTTTTTCCCATTCCCCGTAATGTAACGGAACACTTTCGACTGTCCCTGTAATTAAACTATACATCCGATTTTCCTAAAATTTGAAATAGCTCAACAAAACTTTGCAACAATTATATCTTTAAAATTTCAGACCATTCGGAAGGCTGTAATATCATTAAAATGCACTTGCAATAATTTTTCCCATTGGCCGTAATGTAAAGAAAAACTTTTGACTGTCCCTGTAATTAAAATATGCATCCGATTTTCCTAAAATTTGAAATGGCTCAACAAAATTTTGCAACAGTTATATCTTTAAAATTTCAGATCATTCGGAAGGCTCTAATATCATTAAAATGCACTTGCAATAATTTTTCCCATTGGCCGTAATGTAAAGAAAAACTTTTGACTGTCCCTGTAATTAAACTATACATCCGATTTTCCTAAAATTTGAAATGGCTCGACAAAATTTTGCAACAGTTACATCTTTAAAATTTCAGATCATTCGGAAGGCTCTAATATCATTAAAATGCACTTGCAATAATTTTTCCCATTGGCCGTAATGTAAAGAAAAACTTTTGACTGTCCCTGTAATTAAACTATACATCCGATTTTCCTAAAATTTGAAATGGCTCGACAAAATTTTGCAACAGTTATATCTTTATAATTTCAGATCATTCGGAAGGCTCTAATATCATTAAAATGCACTTGCAATAATTTTTCCCATTGGCCGTAATGTAAAGAAAAACTTTTGACTGTCCCTGTAATTAAACTATGCATCCGATTTTCCTAAAATTTGAAATGGCTCGACAAAATTTTGCAACAGTTATATCTTTAAAATTTCAGATCATTCGGAAGGCTCTAATATCATTAAAATGCACTTGCAATAATTTTTCCCATTGGCCGTAATGTAAAGAAAAACTTTTGACTGTCCCTGTAATTAAACTATACATCCGATTTTCCTAAATTTTGAAATGGCTCGACAAAATTTTGCAACAGTTATATCTTTAAAATTTCAGATCATTCGGAAGGCTCTAATACCATTAAAATGCACTTGCAATAATTTTTCCCATTGGCCGTAATGTAAAGAAAAACTTTTGACTGTCCCTGTAATTAAACTATACATCCGATTTTCCTAAAATTTGAAATGGCTCGACAAAATTTTGCAACAGTTATATCTTTAAAATTTCAGATCATTCGGAAGGCTCTAATATCATTAAAATGCACTTGCAATAATTTTTCCCATTGGCCGTAATGTAAAGAAAAACTTTTGACTGTCCCTGTAATTAAACTATACATCCGATTTTCCTAAATTTTGAAATGGCTCGACAAAATTTTGCAACAGTTATATCTTTAAAATTTCAGATCATTCGGAAGGCTCTAATACCATTAAAATGCACTTGCAATAATTTTTCCCATTGGCCGTAATGTAAAGAAAAACTTTTGACTGTCCCTGTAATTAAACTATACATCCGATTTTCCTAAAATTTGAAATGGCTCGACAAAATTTTGCAACAGTTATATCTTTAAAATTTCAGATCATTCGGAAGGCTCTAATATCATTAAAATGCACTTGCAATAATTTTTCCCATTGGCCGTAATGTAAAGAAAAACTTTTGACTGTCCCTGTAATTAAACTATACATCCGATTTTCATAAAATTTGAAATGGCTCGACAAAATTTTGCAACAATCATATATTTGAAATTTCAGACCATTCGGTTAGGTAGTTTTAGCTCTGTTACATGCGGACAGACGGACGGACAGACGGACGGACAGACGGACGGACGGACTGAACGACGACTATAGGTGCTACGTATTTATATAATTACGAACGCACCTAAAAATGAGTCAGAAAATAAGCCGTTTGCATTTGAGTACACCCTTAATACGATAATTTTTTCCTTATTTTTGTTTAATTTTTTTTTTTAGCTGTAAATGTTGATCCCATCAAAATCTTGTCAATATGAAAGTTGTAGATAATATTGAGAAGATGTATAATAAATTTAAGCGGATTATATATCTTGTGAATTGAAGAAGTTATGAATTTTTATCTTCTTCAATCCCCCATTTCTTTCGTCTTTAATTTTTTTTTTTTTTTTTTTTTTTTTTTTTTTTTTTTGTAATAAGAGTTGGTCTTATCAAAAACATGTCAATGTAAAAGTTGTAGATAATATTAAGAAGATTTATAGTAAGTTTAAGTGAATTTGAATCCTAAGAATCGACGAAGTTATATATTTTTTTCTTCCTAAACCGTATTATTTGCCCCCCCCCCCCCTTGAGCCCATTTTTAATTTTATCAAAAATCTGTGATACATAAATAATTGACCCTTTTCTTAGAATTAATAATAACTTTATACTGATTTGATATGTATAAATATTAAGAAGTTAAGGGTTTTTTTCACTTTTCACAAAACCCTTCCCTATTTCCACCCCGTTGATCCGATTTTTCCCATTAACGAACTTCATCGAGATTTTCTATCCCTTGATTTTATGTATCAGTTTGGAAGAGATTTGTGCAGAATTACGGAAGTTATCGTGTCCATAAAAAAGTGATATATATATATATATATATATAAAGTTGTGAACGGGGGATTGTTTTAGGTTCTAGGGGTCATGATCGGCGTAGATCTGCAAAAATTTTTCAGAAATTCCAACAGAGGAGAGTTTGCAATAAGTAGTATTTCTTGCGAAATCTACCTAATTAGTTTTTATTCATATTCATGTTCAAAATATATTTTATTCAGATCTCTTTACGAGCTCCCATTTATTTTGTGGTATTAAAAATAATAAAATTACTTCAACAGAAAATTCTTTAATTTGCTACGCTAAATTCAAAGAAATCACAAACATTTATTAATCACAATTGCATTCGAAAAAAAGCATTACATGGACGATAAGTTAATACAATTTTAAATGGCCAATTTGATAAATTTTCAAGAATAACATTATAGATAAGTACTTATATATTCTCTTATCAAACACAATGGCGCATCTAGGAACTTTAACTGGGAGCGGTTCATTTCAGTGGGTTTTGGGAGGGGAGATGAGGGGCCCACCATCTGGGAATACGAATTTTACTGCTGCAAGCATGGTTTATTTCTAGACCAGCAGAGGGCAGATAGACAGTTGATATTTTTATTATCTCAAATTTTCGAGGGAAGAAAATTCATAAGTAAATTCTAAATAGAAAATTATAGGTTGTTTATTTGTAATTAACAATATTACGCATAGTTAAAAACAGGAAGCATTGCGAATGCTTTATATTAAGTACTTATTATTTTCTCTTTGGTAACCCCAAGTTTGCGTTTGGTCATCTCACACTGGCCACTATATTAGTAAGAGTGGTAAATGTCGGGAAAGCACCTTTATAGTCAAGTTCCTCGTAGAAATAGTTGACGTGAACCGGTCCAGTCTGTTCCTGTGTCTCAAGTTCTATTAATGACATGTATTATGGGATATTAATGGCTATAAGTTTTATTAATGACTTGTGACTTATTACATCTCAACGGAGTTCAAGTGTCGAACGTTTTTCTCTCTCTCACACGCACTTATATATATATATATAATATTATATATTTATATTATATATATATATATAAATTATGTTTGGAATTTTATAAAGTATCATATAAATTAAGAGTTATGAAAGATATGACTATTGTTCGGGCTATGTCTGAGTAAGAGACGCTTTCTGTAACACTGATTGTTTCCTTTTGTATTAATTTAAGCTTTATTTTCTAATAATCTATACAAAAACTGTAAAAAAAAAATATTTAGATATTTTCCGTGTTAAAACATTTTTAATAAGAAAATTCTGTAAAACTTCAGTATTTCTAAGAGATAGGTAAGTAGTGTTCATTGTATAAATTTCTACTTAAATGCGTGTAATGCACAATATGACAAGAGTAAAAGTGGGGAATTGTTTTGAAATGTTACGCTTGAAAGACATTAAACAAATGTCAAAAAATTTTGGTAACGTTTAAATAGAATCATATATTATCGTTACAAAGCTTAAAATGGTGTTTGTATTCGTAATGTTTAAAGCACTTATATGAAATATTTTAAAATTTTTGATAAAAGGAGCAATTAAAAAAAAAATTACTCTTAAGTTGGTCGACAGTTTTCTAATCATTATGAAGTATGTGCATAGAAGTCCTTGATCCCAACGACGAGTATTACGAGTTAAATTATTTAATTTATACATATATCAATACACCCTCCAAAAGGAATTTGTGAAATATTTTTTTATACCGATTATGAAATAACTTACTTGCATACAGTTCGTAGTTCTTCAGCACTTTCCGAAATGCTTCTTGGAATTGGAATTTCCCCACATGTTTTTCCTTTTTTCCTCGCACAATCAAAATGATCGCAGAGTATCCCTGTAAAATGGTTTTGAAGAAAATTAGCAAAGTTTAATTGATTTTTTGGAGGATTTTCATTACAAATAGTAATGTTTTTGAACGACAGAGTTCAAATTTCGTGTATCAAGTAAACAATTACAGAATTCTTCCCCAAAACTTTAAAGACACATTCATGCACCTATGGTGACAAGCTAGAAAATCGCGAAGCTTCAAATCTGTTTTAAGAAGTTAATTTTTCCTATCTACTTAAAAGTTATATTGATCAATTTCGATATACCAAGAGGTTATTAAAACAATAGTCCATCTTTGAGTCAATGGGGACTGAAACGTCAAAAGACATTACCTTCAACGTTTTGGAGGATGGAGGGGAAGACGAACAATTAAGCTCACACTGGTATGGCTGTTTTGAGAAAGCGTCAAAAATTTTAAACGGAAACGCAGGCTGTTTTTCCTCGAAAATAAATCTCCACCTTTGAAAAACATATATTATGTTGAAATGGTGCTTGTAACTCTAAACCTATAAAATAAGCCCGAATAAGAGCAGTGGTTTCGAAAAGTAATTAAATAATTTTACATAGTTCTAAACAATTTTAAATAGTTCTAAAAATTTTTGAATAGGTCTAAATAAACCTATTAGCTATACAAAATAATTAATCTATCTATAATTAATAGATTTTGTGAAAAAAAAAAAAAAAAAATACCAATGTATAAAAAATGCAACATGAGGGAATGTGATAAAAGATTTACATATATACACTGTAACACGTTTATGTAACGTTACTGCATAAAATTGGTGGCAGTTCCACTGCCTCCATTTTATGGAGTAATTTATCAGATATAACTGGTGTTACGTTGCACTAACGTCTAATATTATACCAGTTATATCAGTTGAAATTACACCATTATATAAGGCAAATTATTCCGGAAAATTGGTGGCAGCATGCTGCCACCAGTTTTATGGAGTAATGTTACATAAATGTTTTACAGTGTATGCGTGGTGTAGTTTGTTTAAGATTTTAAATGCTTTGTTTAGGGATTTTCATACACGTGATAAAAGTACTTTTTTAGATTACTAAATTCAGAAGTGCATGCCTTCATAACAATATATAGGTAAAAGAAGACTACAGAGAATCACAAATTTAATGATTTTTTCCAATATTAAACTCTCTTTTTGTAATCTATCTTTTTGTCTCGACTTTTAAACCGCCCAATAATTACAATACGATTACGCTATTCTGTTCAGATTCTTTTTAAATGTATCTTTTTAAAACACAACACGACAGAAACAGTATCCAATATGTTTTGCAAACCTGTATATAAATTTAAATTCTACACGCACCATAATATATAGTTAACTGTATATTAGTCTGTTCATGTCAAATACCCAGAAGAATTTAAAAACGCATTTTTTATAAATTCCACCCATCAGCGTTAACTGAAAGTTTTTGTGCACTCTTTTATTATTTTTAGAATATTTAAATATACCATTAAGGCATAGTAAAATTTCGGAAAGTTTGAAAACGCATAGCACAACACAAACTCACTTCCAACAATTATTGTTCATTAGCGGTAATATATGTGCAGAATTTCCTGTGGCACTGCAAAAAAATATAAATTGTTGCATGCTCTATTTTTGATAGGTAGGTTATTATCGTTATTATCGTGTCTACTTGAATAACGTACATTAATATCATTATTTTATTAAAGGGACAGTACACTTTCAAAATTGTTAAATTATCGATTTTTACATTTTTACATTTTTAGAAAGTTAAGTTTACTCTGAATCAGAGACGTCGCCATTGGGGGTTATAGGGAAGAATCTCCCCCGGCAATATTTATGATCTTGGGAAATTTGAGCTTAGAATAGAGAAATTGTAGGTTTTTGAAAGACCTTTTTTCTTTAAAAAAAATAATAAAATAAATATGAATTTTGTATTGTTTTGGTGACTTCTTTTCTGTGAACTGTAAATGTAAATACGTTAAATACTCAAAAGAAATACAAAAGGAAAGCAGCCAGACTCAATCTGTCATTGTGTTTCTCTATTCTATGAAAATATCATACATCCACTAGACCTTAGTTTCTCTATTCCTGTCTATCAATAGCTGATTCTAATCCGTCTCGTTTATTTCCTCCAAAACTTCGTTCCTTACTCAACAATTTCAAAATAACGTCATTGATTCTTATCAGTGATTCTTATTAAGAATCACTGACATTATTTTCATGTAAAGAGCAATTGCATTTCATAAACAATAGAAGACAAAAAATTCGAAAACCTTAAACTAATGCTAGTTGACTAAAAATAAAAAGAAAAGGCTCATTTCACGTTAGATCTCTAAAAATAAATTAAACCTTCCAATTAAAAAATATCCTAATGTCAAAAACGAAAATTGGACATCAAATTATTCATGCGTCTTCTGATTAGTGCTATATCAATAGGTCGTTACCAGAGTGGTTATAAAATGTCCTTAGTCGTTCCCATCAATGTCAGACATAAATCTGCAATTATCACAAATTTTCTTTTAAAATAGCGTTCTATTGTAATGCTAGAAAAGAAAAATACGATGTCTCTTTCCCCTTCATTTTGATCTCAAATAGCATTAAAATAAGTTGAAATGGAATAATTAATTTTTAAGAAAAAAGAAACAAAAATGTTTTCTTCTTTCTATATATGAATAATCAAAATTTTCAGTTTGAGAAAGAATGAGCCCAAGCTTTCTTAACTATTCATTTTGCAAATATTTAACGTATATTTTGATCTTTATTTTCATGCCGAATTATTCCAAGATAGGAATATAGAAAATGAGCTAGTTTTGATTTAAATTATCTAAGTGATACAGGCGTATTTAAACTTTTATTAAACGAATAAATAATTAGAATTTTTATGTTTTTAGTTTCAGTACTTGCTTTGGAAAATAATTATTTTACGCATAACAAGCATTATCATACATAAGTTGCATATCACATTTGAATCTTTCTTTAAATTTTCGAGTTGTCATACCTATATAGCTTAACCCAGTGTGTTTTTCCGCTTTAAATGGAATAGAATAGAGGCCTGAAATTGCAATTTCCTTATTAGGTATGGAATAGATTTTCCTTAGAATTAAAGCTTTTAGTTTTGTTGGAAGTTTGGGGATTCGGACAGATTGAAGTAGCTGGACAGTTTTTTTAGGTAGCTTTCTTTACAAAAAAGCTACCTATTGCAGCCGTTCGGAGGAAAGCGATTTCAAAAAATTTTGGTATATTTTCATCGATCATGACCCCCAGACCCCGAAACCACCCTCCGTTCAAAAGTTGATATATATATATATATATATATATATATATATATATATATATATATATATATATATATATATATATCCATATATATATATATATATATATCTGACCCTTGTCATACTGTAACGCTCGAATTTATGAACCGATCTGCATGTAATTCGGTATGCACATAGTACATACCAATGTCTCGACCGAGTTCGTTGGCCAGCTTCATCCGCCATTTTGTTTCAAAATGGCAGCCATTTAAAAATTTTAAAAAATTTTTAAATTTAAAATGTGGTACCAAAGAATTGAAAATGGAAAAATATTTTTTTCTTATGTATTTGACCTTTATACAAAGATTCCGGAGCAGTTTTTGTTTCGTCTATATCTTAAAAAATGGCTGAGTTATAGCATTTTAGGTAGCTTTCTTTACAAAAAAGCTACCTATTGCAGCCGTTCGGAGGAAAGCGATTTCAAAAAAATTTGGTATATTTTCATCGATCATGACCCCCAGACCCCGAAACCACCCTCCGTTCAAAATTGATATATATATATATATATATATATATATATCTGACCTATGTCACACTGTAACTCCCGTAATTATGAACCGATTTCGATGTAATTCGGTGTGTACATAGTACATACCAATGTCTCGACCGAGTTCGTTGGCCAGCTTCATCCGCCGTTTTGTTTCAAAATGGCGGCCATTTAAAAATTTTAAAAACTTTTAAAACTTGAAATGTGGTACCAAAAAATTAAAAATGGAAAAATATTTTTTTCTTATGTATTTGACCTTTATACAAAGATTCCGGAGCAGTTTTTGTTTCGTATATATCTTAAAAAATGGCTCAGTTATAGCAGTTTGAATTTCTAGCGTGGCTGACATTTTGAAACGTCCTGAATTTTATCACGCGATAAAAGGCGTACTTATGAACCGATTTGGATGTAAGTTCGTTTATACATAGTACATACCAATGTCTCGACCGGGTTCGTTGGTCAGCTTCATCCGCCATCTTGTTATAAATGGTGGCCATTTAAATTTTTAAGAAAAATTTAAATTTGAAATGTGGTACCAAAAAATTAAAAATTGAAAAAATATTTTCCTCTTATGTGTTTGACCTTGATAAAAAGATTCGGGAGCAGTTTTTGTTTCGTCTATATCTTAAGAAATGGCTGAGTTATAGCATTTTAGGTAGCTTTCTTTACAAAAAAGCTACCTATTGCAGCCGTTCGGAGGAAAGCGATTTCAAAAAATTTTGGTATATTTTCATCGATCATGACCCCCAGACCCCGAAACCACCATCCGTTCAAAATTGATATATATATATATATATATATATATATATATATATCTGACCTATGTCACACTGTAACTCCCGTAATTATGAACCAATTTCGATGTAATTCGGTGTGTACATAGTACATACCAATGTCTCGACCGAGTTCGTTGGCCAGCTTCATCCGCCGTTTTATTTCAAAATGGCGGCCATTTAAAATTTTTAAAAAAAATTAAAACTTGAAATGTGGTACCAAAAAATTAAAAATGGAAAAATATTTTTTTCTTATGTATTTGACCTTTATACAAAGATTCCGGAGCAGTTTTTGTTTCGTCTATATCTTAAAAAATGGCTGAGTTATAGCATTTTGAATTTCTAGCGTGGCTGACATTTTGAAACGTCCTGAATTTTGCCACGCAATAAAAGGCGTATTTATGAACCGATTTGGATGTAATTCGGTGTGTACATAGTACATACCAATTTCTCGACCGAGTTCGTTGACCAGCTTCATCCGCCATTTTGTTTCAAAATGGCGGCCATTTAAAATTTTTTTTAAAATTTAAAATTTGAAATGTGGTACCAAAAAATTGAAAATGGAAAAATATTTTTTTCTTATGTATTTGACCTTTATACAAAGATTTCGGAGCAGTTTTTGTTTCGTCTATATCTTAAAAAATGGCTGAGTTATAGCATTTTGAATTTCTAGCGTGGCTGACATTTTGAAACGTCCTGAATTTTGTCACGCGATAAAAGGCGTATTTATGAACCGATTGGAATGTAACTTCGTTTATACATAGTACATACCAATGTCTCGACCGGGTTCGTTGGCCAGCTTCACCCGCCATCTTGTTTAAAAATGGCGGCCATTTAAATTTTTAAGAAAAATTTAAATTTGAAATCTGGTACCAAAAATTGAAAATTGAAAAAATATTTTCTTCTTATGTGTTTGACCTTGATAAAAAGATTCGGGAGCAGTTTTTGTTTCGTCTATATCTTAAGAAATGGCTGAGTTATAGCATTTTGAATTTCTAGCGTGGCTGATATTTTGAAACGTCCTGATTTTTCTAACGTAATAACAGGCGTATTTATGAACCGACTTGGATGCACCTTGGTGTGTACATAGTACATACAAATATCTCGACCGAGTTCGTTGGCCAGCTTCATCCGCCATCTTGTTTCAAAATGGCGGCCATTTAAAAAAATAAAAAAATAAAAAAATTTAAATGAGATACCAAAAAATTGGAAAATGAAAAAGATTTTTTTTTTGTATGTGTTTGACCTTATTACAAAGATTCCGGAACAGTTTTTCTTTCGTCTATATCTAAAAAAAAATGGCTGAGTAATAGCATTTGGAATTTCTCTTGTGGCTGACATTTTAAAACGACCTGAATTTTGTCACGCGATAACAGGCGTATTTATGAACCTATTTGGATGTAACTTGGTCTGTACATAGTACATACCAATGTCTCGACCGAGTTCGTTGGCCAGCTTCATTCGCCCTCTTGTTTCAAAAGGGTTGCCATTAAAAAAAAATTAAATTTAAAATTCAAAATGAGGTATTAAAAAATTGGAAAATGAAAAAGATTTTTTTATGTGTTTGGCCTTGATACAAAGATTCCGGAGCAGTTTTTGTTTCTGAAAATTTGTTCTTTTGTTGATATCTTAAAAAATGGTTGATTTATAGCACTTTGAATTTCTAGCATGGCTAACATTTTGAAACGATCTTGTATTTGTCACGCGATAACACACGTATTCGCCTATTTCGATGTAAGAAGGCATGTGGATAGTATACATCAACACCTCGACCAAGTTCGCTGGCCAGATTCATCAGCCATCTTGTTTCAAAATGACGGCCATTAAATTAAAAAATATATATATATTTAAAGTGAGGTGCAAAAAAATTAGAAATTGAAAAAGGTTTCTTTCTTAAGTATTTGATCTTGATATAAGGATTCAGGAGCATTTTTTGTTTGTCTTTACCTTAAAAAATGGCTCAGATATAGCAGTTTCAATTTCTATTGTGGGTGACATTTTGAAAAATCTGATTTTTTGCATGCGACAGCACTCCTATATATTAACCGATTCCGATCTGAGTGAGCATGTGCACAGCAATTACTAAGGTCTCGACCAAGTTCACTGCTTAGCCTCATCCACCATGTTGTCTTAAAATGACAGGCACTTTAAGAAATTGCCGAATTTGGCAGCCAAATATATGTTACTTTAAAGAAAAGCAGCTTGGATAAAGCTGACTAATTTCGCGAAATTCTCATTCATTATATTGATAAAAATTAGTATTGAATCTCCTATATTCGGTTTCCACTAAATTGAGCTTCGTGTGTTTGCATGATATAAGTTGGCTTTTTTAAAATAAGGATTATGAAAGCTACCTCTTCCTCCCGGCACTGGCCGGAAGGACTTTTGAATTTCTAGCGTGGCTGACATTTTGAAACGTCCTGATTTTTCTCACGTAATAACAGGCGTATTTATGAACCGACTTGGATGTACCTTGGTGTGTACATAGTACATACAAATATCTCGACCGAGTTCGTTGGCCGGCTTCATCCGCCATCTTGTTTCAAAATGGCGGCCATTTAAAAAAATAAAAAAATTTAAATGAGATACCAAAAAATTGGAAAGTGAAAAAGATTTTTTTTTGTATGTGTTTGACCTTAATACAAAGATTCCGGAACACTTTTTCTTTCGTCTATATCTAAAAAAAATGGCTGAGTAATAGCATTTTGAATTTCTCTTGTGGCTGACATTTTAAAACGATCTGATTTTTGTCACGCGATAACAGGCGTAATTATGAACCTATTTGAATGTAACTTGGTCTGTACATAGTACATACCAATGTCTCGACCGAGTTCGTTGGCCAGCTGCATTCGCCATCTTGTTTCAAAAGGGTTGCCATTTAAAAAAAATCAAATTTAAAATTCAAAATGAGGTATTAAACAATTGGAAAATGAAAAAGATTTTTTTATGTGTTTGGCCTTGATACAAAGATTCCGGAGCAGTTTTTGTTTCTGAAAATTTGTTCTTTTGTTTATATCTTAAAAAATGGTTGATTGAATTTTGAATTTCTAGCATGGCTAACATTTTGAAACGATCTTGTATTTGTCACGCGATAACACACGTATTCGCCTATTTCGATGTAAGAAGGCATGTGGATAGTATACATCAATACCTCGACCAAGTTCGCTGGCCAGATTCATCAGCCATCTTGTTTCAAAATGGCGACCATTAAATAAAAAAATATATATATATTTAAAGTGAGGTGCATAAAAATTAGAAATTGAAAAAGGTTTCTTTCTTAAGTATTTGACCTTGATATAAGGATTCAGGAGCATTTTTTGTTTGTCTTTACCTTAAAAAATGGCTCAGATATAGCAGTTTCAATTTCTATTGTGGGTGACATTTTGAAAAATCTGATTTTTTGCATGCGACAGCACTCCTATATATTAACCGATTCCGATGTGAGTGAGCATGTGCACAGCAATTACTAAGGTCTCGACCAAGTTCACTGCTTAGCCTCATCCACCATGTTTTCTTAAAATAACAGGCACTTTAAGAAATTGCCGAATTTGGAAGCCATATATACAGTGGGTTGTCAAATTATTAGGGACAGTCATGAAATATAGGTTTTTTGTACAATATTAGGATATAATCTGAAAATAAACATTGTTTTTATGTTTAAAAAGCTTTCTTGTTATAGCTGAAGTATTTACGCAATATTAGTATATGAAAAAAACCCCACAAAAATATAATACAGTCAATTTACTAATGTTAAGTAAAGAATATTAATATTTGGTGACATTTCCTTTGGCTTCGAGGAGTGCTTCGATGCGTCTCGGCATGCTTTCTATGTAATTTCTTTCACTTTCTTTTATTTTGGGGTTGTGATGCCATACATTTATTAGTTTTTCGATGAGTTGTACCTTGGTTGTAATCATATCTTTGGCGATTTCCGGCGTGTGACCTCCCATAAGTTTTCTATGGGGTTCATGTCAGGAGAATTATTAGGCCAAGGTAAAACTGGGATATTGTGGTCTGCCACAAACTTTCTAACACTTCTAGCTTTATGACAAGGCGCTGAATCATGCATAAACATGAACTATTCACCACCTGGGAACCATTTTTCAATTTGCGGCAACAGCTGAGTTTCCGGAACTTGCCTGTATTGGTCTTGTCTCATGGTTCCCTGGACAATGTAGAGGCGTCCAACCCCTTTAGTGCTTATGACAGGCCCACCGTTATTTTATCAGGGTGTTTAACACTTTCCACGATGCACTCAGGGCAGTATTTTTCGCCTGGTGTCGCCTGACAAAGCTGCTTTTATCGGACAAAATCTCAAAGGTTGATTCATCTGAGAAACACACCTGAAAAAATTAAATATGTTAATAATTTATAAATAAATGATTTTAAATTACATAAATAATAATTATCTTAACAACTGACCTCACTCCAGTCATCAGCTGTCTTCTGGCGGTGTTCACGAGCCCAGGTAAGACGTTTCTTCTTCATCGCTTCTGTCAACCGGGGTTTCGTGGCCGGACTATGACCTCTCAACCCTTCCTCCGCTAATCTCCAATGCACAGTTCTCCTAGAATCCGGTATTCCAGATTCTTGAACGATCTGTGTAAGGAGTCCCAGACTTTTCTTTCTGTTTCCTAAAAAAATATCCCGGATTTTCCTATCGGTACTTGGAGTTGTAATGTGTTTTCTTCAACTTTTACCTTTTCGTTTGGGCGAAAGTGGCTGGTTTTTGTCCCGATTTATTTTTATCCTGTTGACTACTGACTTGGAAACTCCAGCAAGCTCTGCTATCTTCCTTTGAGAATGACTCGTATGCAGAAGAAGGGTTTTTACCTCAGATTTTTTCCTAGGGTACAAATCAACCCCTCGATCCATACTGAAATCAATAAAAATAAACAATAAATTAAAATCGTAAATAATTTCGCAAAAAACAAATATTTAATCAATAAAAGAAAGATAATACTCACATATAATTCTTAACTTTTCCAAAAAAAGCCCAAAGAATTTTGTTTAAATTAAAGAAAAGCGTCTTCACTATTGCGTGTGTAAAAGACTCTCCCGTTATTAAAATATTTATAGACAGCAAACAAACCTTTTAACATACCAAAAGTATTTAAAAGTTGAATTATAGAGATGTTGAAAACGGTAAATTACATTCCTGCAACACTTAAACCACTAAGAGCGGCAGTCAAGTGCACCCAAAGTAGAAAACTATCAAAAATTATGACTGTCCCTAATAATTTGGCAACCCACTGTATGTTACTTTAAAGAAAAGCAGCTTGGATAAAGCTGACTAATTTCGCGAAATTCTCATTCATTATATTGATAAAAATTAGTATTGAATCTCCTATATTCGGTTTCCACTAAATTGAGCTTCGTGTGTTTGAATGATATAATTTGGCTTTTTTTAAATAAGGATTATGAAAGCTACCTCTTCCTCCCGGCACTGGCCGGAAGGACTTTTTTTTTTGTGGGGGGGGGGGGTTGAACAGATTGGTGGAGCACATGAGAGATATCAAATTTAGCCGACCATTTACTGCACTTTCATGAATAAATCAAAGCCAAAATTTAAAAATAGATTTCGAGAACTGAAAAAGTTATTATACATAGTTATTATACATATATCAGATTATTATACTTTGAGAATTAGGGAATCATTGGAGATTTTAAGTAAAGTAAATTGTGTATGTAATGATGTTTTATCCTATGACATACCTCATATTTGGTTTAATATTTTAAAGATATTTGACACTTCAGCATTGGAACGAAACAACTTCATAGAAATCCCAAAACAAATAATAGAATGACACTTTTTCCCAGACTGGTAAATAAATAGCACAGTGAATGCGATATTTCAGTGAAACTATCCATTGAAAATGATCGCGTTTGCGATCGAAAGATCTCGGGAATCATCTTTTCTGTATCATATGATTTTTAACATCAATGATTTTTAAGTTTTTAAAGACTGTTCATTTTGTAACGGAATATTTTAATAAATTTTTATGCACCTTTTTAGTAAACAGATTTTTAATTTTAGTTATTTTAACGCAAGGTGAATGTGTCATTCTACTCTGAGCTCGTTCGGAGTTTTATGTTTTTCAATTAGTAATATTTGATATTATTTAGGCTTCATATCTCTTCGAACATTTATGGTATATCTATTCATACTTTTCTAGTACATACAGCTATGACGAACACTACGTTGTATAGTTTTTTACAAAGTATTATTATTCTTTTAGCAACGATTTTTTTTAAATAATACAGTTAATAATTCATACATTTATTGCACGGAACTTTCTTGAGCGCGAGTAATACTCGCACTTGACCGTTTACTTTATATCTGACGATTATTTATATTTCTTGTAAAGTTTCAAATGGCACCTATTTCGCAACAAAAAAGATGATTCAACTTTATACAGCTATTAATCGGTCAGTTTTCATCGTAGAAGAATGGTATTTTTTTTTCTCACTTTTTAGTATAGGATATATTTACTAAATATAACATACAGGTACGGGGAACCGTATAAAAATTTTAATTTTGGATTTTTTTAAGAAATGTTTTTATTGATCGAAATCTCCTTTAAAATTCTTCTTTGCCTCACTTAAAACATTTTTGTAACTGGAACTATATGTCTATTCCTAACGGTTTAGGAATTAGCTACTGGACACCGTTCAGAGTGGACACCCGTAATATTCATTACCTAATGTTTGAAATAGTGTAACATCACTAAAATATGTTTTAAACATTTGTAGCTATTTCGCCATTAATATATACGTTTTCGCGTGAGCTTCTATGACCTCTTACAGCTAGACACTCCATTTGGAATATGGAACATGCTGTAATAAATCTGTATTGACAGGTGGTTAAAAGAGGAAAATGCAAATATGAATATTTCTTAAGGACGTATATGTCATCTAGGCTATGCGAACGAAACATTTTTAGAATGATTTTTTAACCATGAAATCAGTTTATTAATATATAGGCGTTTTAAATCTTTTTCTCATTTCAAGAACATTTAGTTTGTTTTATATATAACTAAAAAAAAATATTTGCTTTATTCATAATGTTATTTAGAAAGATTGCTTAATTTTACTTACCTATTTATGATTCTAAACAAGTTAGGTTCGCTTTTCGAAGATAGTATTAAGATAATTGTTTTAGACTTTACATGCGGGTAAAGAAAAACATATAACAAAATAATAATAGAAAGCTTGTTTCATTTTTCAGTGGTGGAAAATTGGCGCAGAGGAGGAGCCTATTGAAACCACTAATATTTTATAGTATGCGTCACCTTAATAAAAACTCAGAAATTCTGTCATTAAATATGGTGAATTTACTCAAATTTAGTGGTGTCAATAGGCTCCTCCTCTGCGCCAATTTTCCACCACTGATTTTTGTCGAAAAGAAGTAAAAAAAAAAAATATAGTTACTGAAGCATTTAGAAAATCACACAAAATAGTTTAATGATTTCCGTAGAACTTTCCAAATATTATATTTTCATTCATAATTTTAAGCAGTTCTAAATAACCCTATTAGCTATATAAAATTTTAATCTTTTTACAATTAATAGATTTTGTCAAAAGAGGACCTAAATATATAAAAAAGCCATCCTGAGGGAAGATGATAAAATATTAACATTTATATGCATGGTATAGCTTGTTTAAGAAATTAAAGGCTTGGTATTGGAATTTATATGTTGTGAAACTATATAAATTAGTTGTTGTCTGAATCGCCCGAGTATGTTACATATTGTAAGAGCAAATTGGAAAAATTGAAGCATTGTATCTCATCTCTGTCATTAAGCATGATTAAAAGAATTAAATAACATGTAAAAATAATTTTAAAGTTAAGAAGAATTGGGAATTGACTTGGATACCCAAAATACAGCGTATATCGGACCCCGAAGAAATTGCCTACCATTTTAAACAATTAATTATTTCTGAAGAAATTGAATTTAAGGTCTTATACCTAAAACATTAAGATTCATTGAACAAAATATGTTGTTTAGCTTATTTGCAAGGAAGAAACTTTTTTACTTCATTTTCATAAAAATCGATAAGTTGTATGTTTTTCAGTTGTCTTGTGAGTAGAAAATATGTACTTTTGAGGAAGAAATTATATGAATAATTTTTTGACCAAGAAATTTTTTTTTATAAATATAGGCGTTATGCATGGATTGATGTAACTAAATATAACTGAGATTTAAATCCATTCGTCTTAGGCTGCATGGTTTATAAAATACCCTACTTAATTTGTAATCAAAGCATAGAATAAAGAAAATTAAATATATAGCTTTTAAAACAACTTATCAGATACTGAAAATAAAATGATCAAAGGAATAAACATAATAATTTTAAGAGTAATTACACAGAATTAAAAGAACGAAATGAAGGATTAAGAGTTTTTATTCAGTGAGCTTCCGCTATTAAATCATGCTAATTAGGACTTCCTTGATAGCCAGAGGAAACGATTTGCATCTAGTTTCTTTTATCTAAGAAGAAAATGAATATTTTATCAGTGAGGCCTTGTTTTTCGACGTTATTGCTTTAATTATTACATATGCTTATGAAATACAAATCTGAGATATCACAAAATGACGACATAAAATTTTTATTTACTGAAATATTTAATAAAAGCAGTGAAAAGTGTTTAAATCTGATGAACGAACTTAAATGTATTATACCTTTCTATCATTCCATTCTCTTGTAGTATTTTTAAATTCTACAATCTAATTCAAAGATCAATTAGCATTTCATATCATATCAATTATGTATCGTGTTAAGTACATGTTTTAATACGTAAAATATTTTTCAATATTTTAAAAGAAATTACTCATATTTTTTTTTTTTTTTTTTTTTTTTTTTTTTTTTTTTTTTTTTTTACAATCCTCTAAAATTTACAGATATTAAGATGACGTAAAGGAAATCATATCAAAGATTATTTTTAAAGCATTTGTGGCAGAATGTATACCTAATCTTTTATAAGGGTAGTTAGTCTACTTGACGAATGAGTTTTTGTGATTTTGTATGCGATCGTGTTTTCCTGAATCACTAACTTTTGTGCGTGAATGATAAATGTATTCCGTCTTTCTTTAAATTTCATAAAGTTCATGTTTTATCTCCGGAATCTTGTTGCCACGAATATTTTGCCATAGTATGCAAATTAGGTAACTGTGATTGTGTAGTGCATATATGGGACATTCTCATAATCTTTTGACTTATGGGGAAAAAAATCTGACAAAATTAAACTTGCTAAAATAACATTTTAATCTGATAGACGAATGCCTTAATGATTCAAAATAATGAAAAAATAGTCAGCAGCGAAAAATATTTTATTTAACTGAGGTTTAAGTTAAACTTGCGAGTTAAGTTAAACTCATATTAAGACTAAGTGATAGCCACAATGTTCATTTATTTTTAGAAACAGTTGTTAACATTGGATTAAAATATATATATTTTTTAATTTACCTCGAAAAGTGCAGGAATAAACCTTGGGGACGGTGATACCAATAAAGCCACGATGCTTGAAATTGCTATTTAAATGCTGATTTAAATTCTACAGTAAATTTCCTGCCAAAGAATTTTAGACATTATTTCTCTAGCATACTTTTGCATGTGAAAAAACTAAAAAAAATTCTGTGGCTGCATCTGAAATGATTTTCTTTATAATTTTAGAAGATGGATGGTAAGGAATCTAAAACCCAGGGACAGAGTTTAAAAAATAATAACAACCCTAAAAGTGTGTGCAGGTTAATTTTTAGCTACATATTTATATAAAACAATAGTTCCAGTTTCAGAAAAAAAATTACATCGAATTATTTTTATTGAAACAATTTTATCCAGACAGCTCCAAACTTAAAAATCAGCATCAGGGACACGGGACGGTATTGGAGTTTTCCAGGTGTTTGGACCCCCAACATCCTCCAAAACTTATTTATCTCGTTAATATTGTTGAGCAATCATGCAATGGGATGTTCCCTGTATATGAAAAAAAAAAAACACACAAAAAAGTGTATTAAAATAAAAATTATTATTCAGGGACATGAAAGTCAAAAGATTGTGAGAATGGCCCATATATAGTTAGCTGATATCAGACGTTGGGTAACAGAACTCACTTAAGTGTATTGAGCGTCGGCAAAATAGTTCCCCGTCCTTTGATTCCTCCAAGTGAAGGTTGATCTGTGGTAACTCTATTTGCAGTTTCCGTTAGAGTCGGCGGCTATAAGTTTCACCTATTTGGTAAGATGAATCTTTCAATTTTTTGTCATAAGAAGATCCGTGAACCACTCGGTGCCATTTAAAGTAAAGAGTTATCTTCTAAGTGTATGTTTTTTTTTTTTTTTTTTTTTTTTTTGTTCTAATAAAAGGAACTGTGACGACATTGTGAGCTAAGTTAAGCACTAATTTAATAGGTTTGGGAAAGGATTTTAACTTTTAACTTTTTTTTATTGAGTTCAGTTTTGAACCACTTGAATGAAGTCTACCCACTCCACTGCGGACATTCCCTGCTGATTGAAGAAAATACAATGATTGTATTTGTTAAAGTCTGTGTGGTGGCCTATTTTCAACGTTACAGTTTCGAAGGGTTTGTCACACAATTTCATTCGATGCGTTGTATGATATATAAACATATATTGGGAAGTAAAAAGCTGTTATGTACCCTTATCAAGAAGTAATATCGGTCCTCTATTTTTTTAACGATAAGATATTATTTTTTTTATAAATGACATAGATACTCGCATTTGAAACGTTGATCTACCATTGTTAATCATACATTTTATACAATTAGCAGGATAATAATATTTTAATGAATTATACTTGAAAAATATAATTTAGGTTATAAACAATTTAAAAAGTGAGAAATAATGTTTTTATTTTTCCACGGCTGAATTTAAAAATTGAGATTTTGAGCAGGTTAACAATTTAATCTTCTAAACTTAAAATAGAAAATAACAAGCACATAAATATGTTAAAAATTTAAACGGAAAACGTTATTAAGGCTAGTTGGGGTAACTGGACCCATGAGGTAACTGGGCCATAGGCTATTTAAAAAAAAAACATTGACGTATTTTAAGTTTTAGCTCTTTTGAACAATGCCCCTTAACCTCTACTTCCTAAAACAACGTATGTCAACTCAATCATAACTCTCTCTTTGCTGTGATAGATTGTCCAAAATTTACGTTTCTTTTTTTAAAAACAACGTCAATTTGGTTGAACTTCCTCGGCTTTTTATTAAAATACTGTAAGTACTTTTATTGAACAATCTTTTTTTTTTAAGATTAGGCATATAACTACGTTAATATTGTTAGGTTCCTATACAGATTTACTTAATGTTTCAAATGTAACCCGGTGTCCCAGTTACTCCATAAATGTTTCAAGAATGGGGTAACTGGACCATGCTGGATCCAGTTACCCCAATAGTTACAAATAAATTTTTGAGTTTCTCTTACAACGGCAAGTAAATTTCTCCATTTTTTTTTTACTCACAAGAAAATTATACAATACCTTATTAATATTACGTAATAAAATAAAAAAAGCACATTGGGTGATATCAAACCAAATTTCTTGACCCCTTGTGAAGCGGTGATGCCGTTATGGCATCATATAATTTTAATTCCTAATTGCCATATTGGAACGTGAATTTTATAAGGAAAATTTCACCTTTATTAAGAACGCGAAAATATCCTTTTACGTGTTTTCAAATAGATTCTTTTGTAAATACTGGTGTCATTAAATTATTTCAATATTTTACGAACGCAAATACCTTGCCCCTGAAAGCGAGATAGCCAAACCTTGTAAGTGTACCATACAGGAGTCGCATTCTATAGGGAATAATATCTTCAACGGACCTTTTCTTTAAAATATGTTAAATAAAACGATCATGAAGGTAACTCATTACACATTCTGGTAGGAGCAATAAAATTTTCCCTGTATAATGCGAAACCTGGATACAGAAAAAGTACTCAAGTACTTACGTAGCCATTTGTTCATAGATTTACCTTGCTATTTTTTCCCTTAAAATACTCATGTGACTTATATACTTATTACTTATACTAAAGTACATAAGTACTTACTTCATTTTTATGTTTTTGGTATAAATAAATCTAATATTTTCAATTTTAGTGCTTTTTTAGACACACTGATAGCAAAGGCTTCTCTTACAACGCTCATTATTGACATATAATTTTCATGATCTGCCTGATTTATCTGCCTGGTTAAGTGGTTTACACTTTTCCAAACAGGACCTGATATACCACATGAAACAAAATAAACGCGTGTGGAACATAGACCCTCCTGGTCCACTTACCTCATTTTTATGGGGCAACTGGACCAATGAGGAAAGAAAGATGCAATATGCATATTTTTATATTTTTAAATATTAAAATGTAATTTTGAGCATTTCTGTCTGATAGAGGGAACCTAACTGAGCCCATTTACAGAAGTTCAGACTTTAATTCAAATGAACATTAGCTTTTTGAAGCTGAATTGTCAGAAGCTCCAGAGTCACATTGTAAAATCATGGCCCAGTTGCTCCAACCAACCTTATACTTTACACTGTAAATTTCGTTTAAAAATTTTCGCAAATTATTTCAGAATTAAAAACATCTAAGATGAACATAAAAAATAAATTTAGATACCTTGCAGTGGGAAAAAAACATATTAACGGACATTATAATTTTAGTTCTCAATAATGCGAAAAATAATAACATTTTAGATCGTTTAAATCTCTTTATAACTGTATATTGTTTAGTATAATAGACCTTTTAAAACAGAGATTAATTTAAAAAAAAGTCAACAGTACCCTTATTAAATCTTGAACGAATTAATATTAAAGAAAAATGTCGGTTGTTTCGGAATTCGCGCAGGATAAATTATGTATTTCATTACGTCAAAAATTTGAATATTTTGGCTTTGAAAATATTTCTGAAAGAACTATCTTTGACACTTAAATTAATTTAAAGATTACTTTTTGAAATCCCAAATATCATTGGACATATTTTATCACTCCTAATCTTGCTGTTTTCTGTTTTCCTGAGATATCAAAAATCATTATTTTCGAAAATCTTTGAAACCCAATAAAAAAATATTCATTTACTTTATTGATTTGAATAGCGAAACAAATTAGGAGTTAAGAATAAAATATCCTTTTATCGAATAAGGGAAGCAAGTCAAATAAGTTTTATATAATTTTTTTTTCATTTTGCAATGAATTAACCATTTCTGACAGCACATAATATGTGTTTTTTATTTATAATTTATTTTAGAAGCATGAAATAGTAGTTC
The DNA here is from genome assembly GCA_963932465.1 of Maratus speciosus. Lineage (NCBI taxonomy): Eukaryota > Metazoa > Arthropoda > Arachnida > Araneae > Salticidae > Maratus > Maratus speciosus. Next base: position 248,041,905 of record OZ010786.1, on the reverse strand, counting down.
TGTTGAAATAGTCTTCTATTAAAATATGTCAAAAGACGTTACATAACCCTTTTAGTAAATATTAAGTTCTAAACTATATTTTATTTTTTTAAAGATGTGCTTTTCCAGAAATAAGTGAAAAGTGTTTAAAAAAAAGTTTTGGGATTTTAATCTAAATATAACAAAATACTGAAAGCACTTAGAAGAATTAACTATAAGATAAAAAATTTATTTAGCAATAATTGAAAAAGACAGTTTGAAATTCAATTTTCAAAATTTTTATAAATAAGTCTCGCTCAAATATATTGCCTGGACTTACTACAAAGCGGGACTTATATCGCAAACTAAAAATGTTTCAAATTTATGCATGCGTGCAAAATTTTCAAATACATATTGAAAGCAAATATGAGTGACTAGTAAAAGAAAAAAAGTGTTCACACATTCTGTATAATTCTCCCATGCTTTCCCAAATTGCGACCAGCGACTTACATGGCCAATTCATGACTTTTAAAACTTCACGCAGAGTGAATCATCTTTGCCGCGCAAGAGGCACAAAACAATGGGCGCGCCACTTTCTACCAATCACTCCACTCCGTGTGCCTTTTTAAAATTTGCAAATATTTAACAGTGTAACTCTATCCTGAACATAGTATGAACGGTAATATCGTCATGGTATCGTTAAATTTTGGTCATGACACCGTTTTTTATAGAAACGTTCGAATGCTGGTAGTTTGCTGAATTTTAAACTGTGTAGAACTTAGTTTAGTTAGAAGTTAATAATTTAATATCAAGTGTATATCATCTGTATACGTTTTGCCCTCAACTTTGAAAAAGGAGTTTCTGGATGAAGCGGATATTTGTTTGCCCTTTGTATCTGTAGCTTTGTATCTTAAGTTTAAAATACACGATTGTGATAAAGTGTGGGACAATTTTCACCTTGCTTTATGTGGAGATTCATTTATGCGACGATGAGGGTCCCCGATATTATTTCCGAGGATTAGGGTCCCACGAGTTTATTATCCCTACTGGGAAGATTTTGTTTTGTTGATTTTGTGTATCTTCCTTTGATCATCGGAAGCTAAGCGAACAATTTGTTTGACGCATGAAAAGACGAAGAATTACCAGAACCAACACGCATATCTGAGCTTCCACCTTACTTACGTTCAATATAAATGTTATAAATGAGAAAAACGGTTGAAAACGCATCCTAAAATAACGAAAAACAAATTAGAGGATGCAGAAGTAAAAAACCGTTTCTTAACTCATCTTGATAATTCATGGACATTTATACGTGTGTTTGTTCCACAAGCAAGATATTACTTCTGAAAAGGCAAAGCTTCTTATTTATAAAGTCTGTTACACAAAACATGATAATCGGAAATCTAGACATAATAATAATAATAAAATAAAATAAAATAAAAAGAAATTAAAAATATAAATTAAAAAAAAATAGTTTTTGTGTCGAGGTAAAGAAAAGCCGAAATAGTCAAACAGCTTCTCAACATGGCCGTCTCAAAAGTTTCTTCTTCAGTACCAATAATTCTGACAACATTTCAACTTACATTACTAAAACTGCTCAAACTCATGAACAATCCTCGGCCTTTATTGATTTTTACATAACAATATCAAAGAGTTGTGACAGATATTCAGTGTGATTTAGAGCTGGAGCGGCCGTTGTGTCAGCAGTCCTGAATGATGTAAAGACAAAAGTATCAGTGATAGACAAAACTAAATTACATAGAGAACGAAAGAAAAGGAAAGAAAGTATTATGAAACGGACAGAATTTCAGAAATTATTTTTAGATGCAAAACATTTTTCTAAGGTAAAACATAAATTATTTAAAACGAAAAGGGAAAAACTTTCTGAAAACATATCATTGAGGTGTACACTACAATGTTTAAAGAACTTGGCTTTTTGTTCATAATCTATCTAGCACATAAATAAGTTTCGTTTAAAGAAATAGAGAAAGCTATTTCTGATCATTTGTTAGATATTCAATGTAATGGAACAAATTTGAATATCTGGAAAAAAAGAGAGAAAATGCTTCTGTTTCAATGTACATTGGACAGAGCTTTTGTAGTAGATAATTTCTTTTCTCCGTATGAACGAGTTACCACTTCGACAATTGTTTGAATTGATTAACAGTCTTGCATTAGGACTATAGGCATTTCTATAAGCAATGGTAGTTTACCAGAAAACTACGAAAAAGCTGTCAGCAAGTATAAAGTAATTGCTAGACATTTAGTATTGAAATTAATAGAATAGTATTAAACACAAACCAACTGCATCTCTATAATCAACAATTGATTGACACAATGACTAATCTGTCATTGTGTCAATGGTATTTGTAGAAGTTTTATAAGAAAACGCCCTTAGTAAAGTGCCTCATGGAAAATTATTAAGGGGGCTGGTCCCTCAGTTTCCAATTTCCCCTCACTAATGTAAAGTCTATGGGCATTTGATGCATTCGTATATTTAAAATATTTCTTCGGGAAATTAGTATTTTTAACTCCTATTTTTTGTGTACAATTCCTAAAAGATGTCTCTTTTTTTTCTTAGTCCTCAAAATATTTCTAAAGTATAGGCTTAATTTTATAGGAAGAGTTAAAATCTTACTCATAGTTAACCCGTTTTTAACACATAAAATATTAAATTCAGCATAGATTTTAGAAATATTTTGAACAGTAAGAAAAAAAGAGATATCCTTTAAGAAGAGTACACAGAAAAAAGATGTTAAAAATATGAATTTCGCGAAAAGATATTTTAAATATAGGAATGCATCAAAAGTCCATATACTTAACATTACGGAGGAGAATTCCGAAGCTGAGTGACCAGCCCCCTTAACACAATCTAACCGAATTCTTCTGTTGAAGCAAGGTAATCGAAAAGACCAAACTTTTTCGTAAAAAGCACTAGTCGTAATAAGACAAATAGAATAAACAAGCAACTCCTTCAATGGTTTCACACATATGGTATAAATCTTGAAAGAATGTCTTCAGTGGAAGGGTAAAAACTGCTGAAATCTCATCCTAAAATACCGAAAAGATAATTATAAGACGTAGAAAAGAACTGTTTGTTAACTCATCTTGGAAATTCAAGGAAATCTATAAGAAATTGCCTCTAAAAGAAGAATGATTATAAATTAATCAAACTATTAAGCAAAACATGATAACCGGAAATCTAGACATCGCTCTAGCAAAGTATATACGAAAATAAAGCGAAAAGAAAATTTTTAAATCAAACGTTCTTGTGTTGAGGTAAGAAAAACGCCTAATAGATCCAACAATTTCTCAAAAAGCTGTTTTATATTTTTTATCTTCGGGGACCACTTCTTTTGTATAACCTTTATTACACGCCACTGTTTAGCTAAAATTTAATTCAAACTAAAACACTCTTTAAACTACTGAAATCACATTTCCAGAAATTACCATTTATAGACGGCAATTTATCCAGTTCTTTTCGTGACCCTGTATATAATTTTATCTATATTCTACAAACATTTCTTAGTAAGCTAAATGCAGTTCAGGTTAAAAATGCATAACTCAGTTAAAAACCACTTTTAAGCAATTTGCGCTCATACCCAGTAACCCTTACGCATTGTTTTGTGTAGTCTTATATATGAATTATAGCATTTTTACACACCATATAGTATGAATAAATACTCATATAGTGAAACATAAAAGCGCATATCATAATTAAAAAGGCAATCATCAGCAATCATCACTAATGTGCAGTACTTCGGATACAATATGGTATCTGAAATCGTTTGTGTTTCCCTGTAAATGCTATGCACTTCGTATTATACACGAAATAAGGTATAGTAAACCTCAGCGACGTATATCAGTTTCGTTATATATGAAATAGTTTAACATAATCAAAGTGCGCCGCAAACAATTCCCTCCAACCCTGTAACGGAATTATTTTGTCTGGCCCTGTAAGTGAATAACAACTATTCTTTGCATCGCATAGCTACAGAATGCATACATAGTACATTTATAGTACATTTCATAAATGCATATCAGTGTTATAGTGTTTGAAAGCGTGTAACATCAATTAAAATAATTTGAAACGATTCTTTCCCATTGGCCGTAATGTAACGGAATACTTTTGGCTGTCCCTATAAATGAACTAAACATGCTACAAACTTCATTTGAAATAGGGAACATTCTATGGTAAATGTCAATCACATCCAAAAATTTCAGGGCAGTCGGAGTATATTTACGGGAGTTAGAGCGTGGTCAAGCGGCCAAACGGACAGGCAAACCGAAATCATAAACACGTTTCAACTTTGTTGAAAAGTGTTAAAAATGATATGCCTAACTTACTGATATGAGAAACTGTGTTTGCATCTAGTGGAACAAATTCTGAAACACAAAGTTATGTTTAATACTATATCTGAGATGTGTTTTATAAAAATTGCTTACTGTTCCACTAGATGCAGACACGGTTTTTTGTAGCGGTAAGTCAGACGTCTCATTTTCGATTATTACAAGATATCCTACTGTTGCTCTGTGGAGACGATACATTTTGAGGAATTCTTCAGAAAGTGCACTGATTAAAGCATCACTGTCGTGCATACACATCTCGACAGTAATAGATATCATGATAATAAAAATGAACATTAATATGTTTACTTGTATGTTTACATAATAGCTTTCGCATTTGATGTTAATTTGCAGCATGTGTCAAAACTTTAGATTGTAATCTATTAACCTTTAAATGCCTGAGTTTTCTAAAATCATTGTAACAATGTTTTTCGGTTTTCATTGTCTAAACAAATCATGAGAAAAATACTTTTAAAAAATGATATTTTATTTTAAGTATGGTTTACGGCTAAAAAACAGTTTGTTACTAATCGGCAATACTGGTCTTTAATTGAAAAATTAATTTTCCTTGATAAAATTCTATAATATTAAACACATAAGAATTTTAGGAACTATAATAATAAATAAATTTTACTTGCTCACTGCAGAACAAAATAGGATATTTCGCAAGCTTCCAAACAAAACAAGAAGAACAAGCAGCAAGAATTGAAAAAATAAATCTATCTTTATTCTTAAACAGCACAGGTGTTGCTATCTACATGCTAAAAATCGATTTAATAATATTTTCAGAATGTATTTTATTGGTAACATTAGACATTATAGCTTCAATATTATTCTAATAGTATTTTAGAGCCTAAATTGGGTATGTTGCCGAAAAGCAACACCCAATTTAAGGGATAAAATAATATAGCTTTTTTTTTTTTTTTTTACTTTGAAAAAGAAGATAAAAGTAGATATAGAGAAAATCAAAATTTATATTTACTTATTTTGACAGTAAAACAAGGTAAGTGAACGTTAAACTAAAAGAAGATCATTTAAATAAAATAGTGAATTTGAGCAAAATTTTTCATATGTATTTAGTTGTTATATCTCAGTATAATGGACCTAATAAACAGCATACCGACAATTTTCAATCGATGACTAATTTTCCACAAGTTTAGAAACAAGATAAAAAGATGTATTTGAAATTTTGCATCACATTATTGCATCACATTTGCATCATATTAAAGACACAATTGTTTTAAATCTTTATGAAAAATATCAAATATTAAAAATTATATATAAATAAATATTTATTACTTGTAAACTTTGTACATTATCAATACTATTAAAATCTGTGCGCGTATGTTTGTAACCACAAAAACTCAGAAACCAAAGGGCGCTGGGCTACGACATTTGGCACACGGGTCACTGGTAGGAAGCCCATGAACGATTGGGGCAAAAAATTAAAAAATTTTAAATGGATGTTTTCTATTTTATTTTCTATTTTTGACGAATTTTTGCTTTTTTGTATGTTCAATCCATAATCGCGCGAGTTCAAACGAGTTCTAAATGTTTACTGCAATGTGAGATATACATATTACGTAGGCCACGCCGCAATAGTAAGAAGATGTAGCGTGTATTACGATAATTATTTTAACTTGCATTCAAATAATTAGAGATTATTTAATTGCGCTTAATTATTACCTTATTTTGACAATAAAGAAAACTTTTTATCACGAACATCCACAAAACTTTTTATTCTATTTATTCCTTTTCCAAAGATATCACTTTATAACGTCTGCTGCCATAGCAACATAATAAATTAAATTTCATTAAAAAATGCACAGTAGTAGAAAAATATTTGGTACAGATGTCATGTTCGACCCATATTGGAGCGATTTTTGTCTGTCGCCAATATCATATAGGCAACAGGTACTTAACTTGCGCCAAAGTGTCGTTATTTTGCTAGATGTGGTAACCCGGATTACGTTGTTTATGCTGTTGATGTTTTCGCCAAATTGGCAACCGAAAAAATCGCGCCAATATGGGTCGAATATGACATCTGTACCAAATATTTTTCGTGATATACTTATTACGTACGCCACGCTTAAATGAACGATATGTTTCTTCACCAGAGGTAATGTGGCGACTTCTTGAAAAGCCCATGCAGGAAAAGTCCCATGTTATTATTAGATTGCCGGTGCATCTACAATACATGAAAACTGTATATTTTAGAGAAGCGGAGAAACGTGAAGCTTTTGAAAAAGAAAGAAATAAAGACACCATGCTCACTGCTTGGTTTCTACTTAACAGTTCTGATCCTTCAGCAAACATCAATGTCTATACAGAAATTCCAAAGCACTTTGTATGGAAAGGCAATGTGTGGCAAAGGCGTGTTACATTAGGTGACTTCATAGTATCAGGATGTATTCTGTAAGCCCAAAGGATATTGAGCGATTCCATCTTCGTATGCTGCTTTGTCATGTTCCCGGTGCCAAGTCTTTCGAAGAGTTCAGGACGTATGAGAAAACTGTCCATAAAACATTCAAGGGTGCATGCCGTGCTACAAATTTATTAGAAGATGATGATGAATGTCAACATTGTTTAACTGAAGCATGTGGTTTTGAAATTCCACCTAAACTGGGACAACTGTTTTCGTTCATATGTGGATTTGGCAATCCAAATTTACCGATTCAATTTAGGGAACAGTTTAAGTCAGAACTCTCAGAAGATTTTGCTCGCTATCTGCCGCTACAGGAGCGTAGAGACAGATCCCTTCAAGACATAGCCAATCATCTACGCATACACAACGTGACAGTTCAGAACCTTGAATTACATGAACCCTCTAATGCGATGTCTATGATTTACAAGAAGGAAGAGCAGAGGGGAAACGATTGTTAAACATGCTAAATCCGGAACAACGTATAATTTTTGATGCGGTCATTGAAAGTATTCAAAATGATTATGCTACTGTCACTAAGGCTTTCTTTGTCAATGCTTTTGCAGGATCAGGAAATTTTTTTCTATTTAATACTTTGCTGCATTAAGTCAGCGGAATGGTACGTACTGCTATTCCCGTTGCAGGGACAGGCATCGCATCGATACTTTTGCTAACTGGAAGAACTGCATATTCTCAGTTTAAAATAACAGTCCCCATATTGAATAATTCAACTTCAAAAATTCGGCAAAATACAGCTGAAGGAAGATTACTGAAAATGGCTAAACTCATTATATGGGATGAATGTATCATGGCACCTATTCATGCTTTGAATGCTGTTGATAGACTTCTGCGGGATTTGGATGGCAATGATACATGTAAAAAAAACACTCAGTTTTGAAAGTTGTATCAAGAATTCTTCTTTCTGGCCAACATTTTGACAGTTCATTCTGGTTATAAATATGCGAACGGAGCCGGAGGAACTTGATTTCGTCGAATGACTCATTCACCTGGGGGATGGTCGATTGAATAATAATTATGAACTCGTAGAAGATATTATTGAAATACCTCCAGAATGTTTAGTGCAGTATTCTATAGTGGATGATATTTTTGGTTCGTCTGAAATTGGTCTTGATCATCTTTCGGAAAAAGCCATTCTGTGTCCCAAGAATGAGGATTCTTTGAGATTGAATGAGGATTCTTAGAGATTGAATGAGGAGGATTTACGAAAAGTACCTGGCGAAGTCAAAACTTATTTTAGTGCTGATACAATACTTTGTGATGATGAAGAAGAACAAAACAATTTTCAAATGGATTTCATCAATAGTTTAACGCCTTCTGGAATGCCACCACGTCGGTTAAATCTTAAAGTTGGCGTTATTGATATGTTACTTAGAAACATGAATCCGTCCAGTGGTCTCTGTAATGGAACACGTTTAATAGTCAGAAGGTTGTCGCAAAAAATTATAGATGCAGACGTTTTGACAGGACATAGGAGAGGCACCCGTGTTTTCATACCGATGATCCTGCCTACACCGTCGGATAGTTCACCTTTCTAGTTACGCGCCGTCAGTTTCCACATAGGATCGCCTTTGCTACGACTTCCAATAAATCTTAGGGTCAAGCCTTGAAAAAAGTTGGAATCTATTTGCCCCACTCTTATTTTTCACGTGGGAAGTTGTATGTAGCCTTTTCAAGAGCAACATCTAGAGGATGTGTACATGTTTGGGTCAAAGACGAACCAAAACAAGGAAAACTGTTTTCTCAGTCTGATAAGGCATTTACACAAAACATTGTCTTCCGTGAAGTTTTCTCTTAATTCGCAACTATTTTGCTGTATTGTAAAAAACAAACAAACATTCAAAAACGAGTCTACTGCATTTTAACTCATGGATGACGTGGATAAGATTGCAAAAATTTTTTATTTTAACAGAAATTTTTAAAATTGTTTTCATTTTTTTACAGGTTTTTTGCAATGATGATGTGCATTTCATTCTTTCTGACAATTTTTGGTATGTTTGTGAAAATATCGACTTTATAACTGATTTCCTAAACTTTTATTTCGTTGTGTAAATACTCACAAAAAACGACTCTACCGCAATTTACCTCATTGGTGACGTGGAAAAAATTGCAAAGATTTTTCATTTTAAAATAATTTTTTTATTTTTTTCCAGTCTCGATGTAAATTTCATTTTTTCTTACAAATGGTTGCTTGGTTTTGCAAATATTGACTTTATAACTGATTTTTATATTCCCCACTTTAATTTGTTTGTGTAAATACTTACTTTTATTGATTTTTTAATACTTACCTGATTTTTTGTGTACATACATATTTCATATTGGTTGTATAGTTACTGATTTTTAACAGATATAACACAGTTTTATATTCATAAACTTAAATTTGGTTGTACCGATTTTTATTTTTAATTTTGGTTTTTTAATTAAATTCATGAACACCCGTCAGTAGAACGGGTTAAACAGATAGTTTTATTATTATTGTCATATCTAGAAACGTTAGAGCTGGTGTTTTTTTCTTAATTTTCTTTCGAATTCCATTTTACCTAACATTCTTTAATATATTTAGTAAATAAAAAGAATATACTACATTTTATATAAATAAAATATTTCTCATTTTTTAGAAAATATAATTTAATTAGCTTAATCATTTAAAATACGCATTCAGAATTTTTTAAAAATAAAACGATATCTGTTTCATCAATGTAACGAACAATAAATTATCTATGATAAATAAATAATGAACTCCAATTTCATTGAGTACCTTTTCCATTTTTATAGCTGTGTAAATTTGGATCTCATAAAGATAAAACTAAAGCAGTTAGTTAAACACAACGAAGAAACATTCTGCAAAAGCTTTCTAAAATAAAATAGAAAAACATCGATATATTCTCCTACTTTTTAGTATTTATCCTTTTCTTTTCATTATTTGTAACGCAACACAGATGACCAAGTAAAACAAAATCATTTTATTATGTTTTATCTTATCCCACCACTTGGTATTACCTGTACCCAGTGATTTAAATTTTCTTATCAGTACATCAAACGCGGAGAAGGAAACAAAATTTTATTTCCATTGTCCCATGCTATCTAATTTTATTTGTGAAATTATTTTGCTTGAAGTTATTATGTTTTTACCTTACAGTAAAGCAAATTTAAAACTAATATATTATATACAGATGTGTTCATAAATCAAGATTGTTTGGATCATGGATAAAATTGCTACTTATAATAGAAAGTAGTCTTGTTATGTGGACAAGACTACAAGTACACAATAATTATTTTTGTATCGTAGTGAAGTGAATGTATGGTACTTGACAGCCGAGGCTATCCATTTAGACGCATTTTTACCGAGTGATGCTGACGGTATCCTTCAGAATCTATTAGACCGGGAAACGGCAGTATAGACAACCACCTCATCGAGTTGGAGGCTGAAATTCCATAATTAGCTAAAACTCGATTACCATATTAAAACGCAATCGGTCTTCCAAATCATATTATGGTGGAAATCACCTAAAAACCCAATTTTATAGGTCGACTCGTAGGTTTACTATTGCGTTTTCTTGCACCCAAAGGGATGAAAACATGGCGGACTGGGAGCAGGAAAACACAATGCTAAACCTACGAGTCAACTGGTAAAATCGGGTTTTTAGGTGTTTTCCACCAAGATATGACTTGGCAGACGGATTGCGTTTTAATATGGGAATCGAGTTTTAGCTAATTATGGAATTTCAGCCTCCAACTCGTTGAGGTGGTTTTCTCCTGGTTCGTACGCTTCCTTGAATTTTGCAGATCAGAAAATGTTTCGGCATCAGCATTATCTTATAGAAAATCTCTTCTTAAAAGAAGGCGAAATTTTGCGCGTTTATCAATCCTCCCTTCCCAATACTCTGTATTAAATTTAATACAGTTTTTATTTATTGTAATCCTTAATCTTTTTAAGTAACTTTTTAAATAGTTTCTAAAATTTTCTTTTTTTCTTTTTTGTGGTGAACTAAAGAACCTAGGTCGTCCCATCCCCCACACACACTCTTTTTATTTTTGCACCACTGTCCAAGGAATCCCACCGTGTCATACTACCAAAGTGTCCAGTATCCGAGGATGTGGGACATAGGCCCCGGGCTCCTCGGTCAAAACTCTTCGCATCTCGTCGTCGTTGTGCGTTTAACCTAGATTTCTTTTTCTATAAAAATATATACTGGTAGTTTTCCTGGAGAAATAACGGTATCCGTACGAACCATGTGTCTGTGCTGCCGGCTCCGGGTCTATATGGAATGAACAACTGCACAGTTTAGATATGCATGGTCTTAAACCATGGTCTTTTTCAATTGTGTACATGTCGTAAACAGTTGTATATACTTTTTGTAAATACTTATATTATAGGGTCACTCCGGGAGATTCGCCGCATACGGGATAGATGCCGCACCCCTTGTATTTCTTGTAATTATTGATAGATGGTCGCCACACGCACATTATAGGTACGCAATGAGATTATTTTAACCAGTGTATAGCGTGAATCCCATTTCGATATTTACTTGTAGAAGTACAATCCTTAATTTGACGTAAGTGCATGATTTCACTGTCCAAACATTTAAACACGTTATGTTTAAATATTTTTCATACACTAATTACTAAATGCATGCATGATTTCGAAGTCAAAACTAAGTGTAGCGTTTGTATAGAGTACTGTGTGTATGGTTACGCCATTCCCCTTAGCAATGGCAGGTAACTGTGATGGCCGACGTCTGCACCATGCAAAATGGGATACATGCCGCACTGCTATTCCGGTATACATGCCGCAGTTTCTTTTGTACAGATGATTAAGTGTTATTAACTTTTCCTTTTCTTTTTGCACAGACTAACCATGTTAGGCATGTTATCAAGTTTACGAAAACCAAACGACAAAGAGGGAAAATAAAAAGTAGAGAAAAGAAGGGCAAGAAAGATGCAAGTCAAGAGGATAATAATTAAAAATTGGATTACGCGTAACGCAGACGTTCTTTTCAAAGTACTCCAAAAAAGACGAAGTGTAATTGGCTGCATTGCATCATGTGTTTAAATGTAGTTACATAAAGAATGTACTTTTTCAACACTTTTTCTCTATATTCTAGTAAAAAAAACAGGTCTTTTAACCCATTCGGGGCCATAGGTGCATATAAGCACCTTCATAAAGAGCTTACAAAATTTGTTTCTGGCACCAGTAAAAAAGAAAAGTAATATTTGCTTTATTTAACGAGAGCATTTTCATGATTATTTAAGTAAATATAACTTCTTTTCAAAAAGTGGTACCAACCGAATAAAATTTGTGTAAAAGCCAAAGGGTTATCAAATTATGTAAACATAATTTTGCTTTTTTTTCTTTTCCCTTTCTAGTACATTTATGTTACGTTGTTGCTGATGTAACAATTAAAATTTAATGTAAAAAAATAAGCCGATAATTTTAATAGTGAAAGTAGGCAACAATTATTAATTTGAATCTACTAATACGTTTCATTGTACTCATTTAGTTTCATTTTGTTATCACATCATTAATTATAGTCCAGATATGAATATTTTTTTAAATATATATAATTTTTTTTTATAACTTCATTCTGCTCTTATTACAAGCGCGGCTTAATTACCGCACAAGTGCGGCATCTCAGCCTGAATGTACGGGTGACGCGCCGCCGTGTAATGTTTTAGAAAAAAATATATTAATAATTTGTTTTGAATTTTTTTGTCGCAGTACACGCATTGTATATTTAACATTAAATAGCACAGCATGATTTTTTTTATTTTATGTCCACTATGGGACTTTATACACAAATTCAAAAAAATGTGCGGCATAAATCCCGGAATTATATATATTTTTAATGAGTTGTTATGTGTACTTTATTTTGTGAATTCCTATCCGGGGATTGTACTGCTCGGTGTGTGCATTCTTTGGGAAGTAGACAATATTACAAATATTAATATAAATACTACCAAATTATAATCTCGGTGTTTTCTTTCCGATTTTAGTAGGAGGCTTTTTCGAATGTCTCTTTAACGAAAGTGCTTAGCAAGTGCTATTATAGGTTTTGTCAATGGTAATAAGATTGTAGGTGTAAATTTGAACTCGTGAAGAAAGAATGAACGTCGAGAGATACGTTGATATAATGGGTGGTCCGAAGCAAGCTAGATATTTTGGAATGTTCATTATGGTCTTTAATTAATATCTCGGCAAATTATCAAAAATAAAAAATCTGAGCCGTAAGTGCATTTGGACTTCTCTTCGTCAAAACTCATCCAAAATTTCAGGCATCTACGTGTGGTACATTTCCCTAGCCATCACGGACAAACACACAGACAGAAAAAAAACTTTCTTTTGTTTAAATCGATGCATTTCAATAGGAATTTTTTTAATCTTTAAACAATAAATAAATCTAATGGTTTCCTTTTCTTTATCAAATGCATTTAAATTTTCTTTTGGTGATTGTATTTATTGGAGATTTTTCCTTTTTGTTATAACTTTAAAGTCAATAAATCAAACAGGAAATTCATATTTTAAAAACATTTTTTTTATTCATCCAGTTTGTTTGAATTAGGAATAGGAATAGTATCAAATTTTGAAAACAAAGATCGAACAAATCCATATCTAGAAATCAAATTTCACTTAACGAAGCTAAGATATTTATATATTGTAGAAATTATCATATGCATTATAGATATTTTTCTAAGAGCATGTTGGAAACGGATGAAAGAAGAAGAGTGTTTATTTAAGCTATTGTTGATTTTTAAAATGTTATTTGTTAAATAAAAATAATAAAGATATAATTTTTCTCCTCGTCATTGTAAAATATAGAATTTAATTATTCTAGGAATTTAAAATATACTTTTTGCTCGTTTTCATTAAGTAATATAATTTACTGTTTTACAAACAATTGGCAATGAAAAGTCTGTAAGTTTTCAAAATACAGATATAAATAAAAACAACGCAATTTCTTTCATTAAATATTTCATTTTTTATACTTCTGTTAATCTGTATCTCGGAGAGATCAAATAGATTCTTGAGTCGAACAAAGTAAAAGAAAATTCGAAAAAAGATTTATTTTTAATAAAGTAGCTAAGTATAGGTACATTTTCAATTTTTTTTTTATTTTTTTACTCTTTATTTCAATTATCAGAAATGCAATACAGATGGTCAAGTATAACAAAATATTTTAGTATGTTTTATCTTATCCCACTACGCAGTCTTACATTTTCCTAACTGTATATCAAATGCAGGGAAATAAATAAATGATTTTATATTCTTTATCGCATGCATTCTAATTTTATTTATGAATCTTTTTTCCATTGAATTATTTGCATTCTTTTGAACTACTTTTAAAAGAGTAAATAAAATCTAAAACTCATATATTATTTACAAATGTTTTCTTTAACCAAGTTTGTATTATGAACAGAAATTTATCATCGTAATATATGAATTCTCGAAAACTGAACCCACAGGGACTTCTTAAATTTTAGTAACAGAAGCTGCAGATATTTGGTGAAATTCTCATAATGCATTCTGGACATTTTTCTAAGGAGTTGATAATAGTTTTTTAAGGATAAATAAGAAGAACATGGTAAATTCGATTTTTATTTATTTATTTTTTTTGTCAATATGGATTTTAGGCAAATAATAATAAAAAAAAACATACTTTATGAAAGACAGTGAAATAAAACTGCGCAAAAGATTTATAAAGTAAAATAACTAAAAGTTAGTACATTCTTTTCTTATTTAGTATTTTTATATTTATTTTCATTATGGGAAATACAATAGAGATCGCTAACTATTGCAAAATTCCTTTTAGTGCGTTTTATTTTATCCCAATTTTTATATTTTCTTAGTGATTTAAAATTTTCTTAACTGGACATCAAGTGTAGAGAATAGAAAAAAGGATTTTCCTTACTATGTCATGTACAATCTGATTCTTTTTATAAATTTTATTGGATTGGAGATTTTTAAATTCTTCCTAAATACTTTAAAAACAGTAAAGAAAATCTAAAACTACTATTTTATATACAAATGTTTTCATAAGTCACGTACGTTTATATTACGAATTGGAAGTTACCATTATAAAATAAAATGTAGGAAAACAGAGGTCGATTAAATCCATAGGGTCTTCTTAAATTTGAGTAACGGATATATAGGGTAGGGGAGTACACAGTAAGACATGGTACACACTGAGACAGCAGCCACTCTGACATGTAATTGTAACTTTTTCTTCAAGTTGGCACACACACATAACGACCTCATCTTATGCAGCACGTGGATGTAGTTTCGGCACATCAGTTACTCGTCCGACAAAATAGTAAATAATTCCTTATTTTATAGTAGTTAAAGTCACATAAAAGTCTACTTATGAGCTTATTTCCTTCAATATGACATATATTTAGTTAACCAAACCTAGCTATATCTATTAATAGACAATTTCGGCAAAACGACATAAACTTTTTAAAGCGATGAAATTGATGTAACAGATGTGGCATCCATTTTGTTACAACGTAACAAAAGTACACAGTGAGACACACAGTTGTGGTACATAGTGAGACGTGTCTTATTGTGTACCTACTATGTGTTTCTGATGTTTATAAAGTTATTTATTAATGAAAGAAGGTTTCTCTCTCTCTCTCTTTCCCTGTGTGTGTGTGGACGTGCGATGGCTAGGGAAATTTACTAAACGTAAGAGGCTGAAAATTTGCATGAAGATAGCCCAAGGTCTGCCCTTGTCCACCCGAGGCTCGTATTTTTAATATTTTGAAAATCTAGAAAGATTAATTAGAAAGCATAAACTGCAGAAAATTATTGATAGAGTGTAAAAATGTATGGTTTATGAAAATATATATATTGTTTCAATGTGTACTACTTGTGGTACACAGTGAGACAATTTTCGATACTTTGTTATGCCGCTTCTGTGCTTTTATAAATAACTTTTATAAAACCATTTATACATTAATGCGTAGCGCATTTGTGGAGCTTAAAGATGTAGCAATTTTTTTTTCAAAAGAATAAAAATTGTCGCCATTTGTTAAGAAATAATAATTTTCGCCTCACTGCGTACTACCCTCCCCTATCATCATATGCCATGTTTACAGAAATAATCATAACGTACTGCGTAATTGTTAATATAAACTTGATCCCATATATAAAAAGAGAAAACAATAGAAAATCAAAGGTTTTTTTCATAAGAGAGAGAAGAGGGATAAGGAGAAAAATCATTACAATTAAAGTGTTACCTCAACGTATATTGAAAATATAAGTTTATAATATTTAGTTCGTATACATCGGGGGGAAAATATACTTTTTTATACTGAAATTACATTTTAAAAATAGTCCTCAACACGTAATTTCATTTATAGGGTGTACATATAAGGAACGCCAACTTATAAAAACTATTGGGTGTGCTAAAAAATTTTGAGTAAAATAGCACATACAATTTTTTTCCCGGTCCGCGTGTGCGGAAAGAGGGGCGAGGGAGTCGCGAAGGATTAAAAATTATAATTCGAAGTCAAATTATAGCTAATCTAAATAAAATATAAAATTATAGTATCTTAGTTGTAATTTAATAGATAGTTTATTAATCATAGTCTTACAAATATATATACTTTATATATACCTTTAACTGTTGAATGCAGGCTTTATTTATGTGTGTATGTGTGTTTTATTATATTTATCGTAGATCGATGTAATAGTAAAATCTATTCATCGTTGTCCGGTCATCCAAGGCTGTCGTATAGATGGCTGATGACTTCCCTAACATGGTTTATTAGTGAGAAATCGCAGACCCATGTATCGGCCGGATTAGCTCAGTGGTTACAGCAGCAGTCTTGTATACTGTGGTCCCGGGTTCGATTTCTGGCTCTTTCTAATTTTTCATACCAGTTGAGTTTACTGTATTTATTGTATGTATGTCTCTATAATATTTATATACTCCTTTACACTCTTACAAGTTCTTCCTTATAAATATAATAATGTTTATTATAAAAACATAAAAAAATCCTACTATAAATGCAAAAAACTAAATATCAAGAAAAAGTAAATGTCATTTTAGTCATCTTCATCAATTCATGAAGACATTAAAACTGATGGCTAATATGCAAGAAATTTCTTTTTGAGAGAAAATTATTTTTACATCTGCTAAAGAGGATTTCAGCGCTTCTGTCAGTCTAATTGATGTCCTTACTTTTTTTTTTTTTAACAAAATTGTTCTAAGAACTTAAATAAAAGTAAATTTTATTTTAGAGACTAAATAAATAAATAACGAAATAAAGCAATGGAAATTGGGTGGGTTGAGAAATCAAATTATTAGGTGGGCTCGCACCCCATGGGCCCATGTAAGTTGGCGCCACCGTACATAAATGAATATTCAAAGTTTCAGGGATATTAAAGGAAAACTAAAAAGTACAACCTTGTTATTCATCGGAAATAAACTTAGTCGTTGGGGCCACCGTAATACTTACCCATCATGGATATACATACTATAAAATATGAAAATAAAACAAGTGATACTTCAGTGGTGGAAAATTGGCGCAGAGGCGGAGCCTATTGACACCACTAAATTATAGTAGTATTTTGCCTGTTATCTAATGATCAAATTTCTGAGTTTTTATTAAACTGAATAATACCACAAAAATTTAGTGGTGTCAATAGGCTCCACCTCTGCGCCAATTTTCCACCACTGGATACTTGCTAAGCATTGTATCATGTTACTTTATTGATAATTTAATTTACCTGGATTCCCTTAAATATAAATAGTATAATCTCTTAACCTAATATTACTTTTTGTTGAATTAAAATATCTGAATTTGTTGATTTTCTGTAAGCAAATAAACACTATTGGTTTACAATAGAAATCTATGGGAATTCGCCTATCTATATGGGAATCTAAATCTATGGGAATATTAGAGAAACCTCCAATTTGGCGTCACTTTTGACGATTCATTTTGGTCGGCAAATTTGGCGATATACCGCCAAATTGGCGAAAAATTTGGCGGCATTTGGCGACAGAACAGGAATCGCATCCAGCTCCGGAACCGCATCCAGCGATTTCTGGAGTTCCATTACCTGTGATTTATTCTGTTAAGCTGAACCAGGTTTCAGACCAGGTGCTATAATCATTAAGGTTAGCTGGGTGAAAAAGTTCCATCAGATTCGTCCGGGATAGCTCAGATGGCAGAGCACTGGCGGCTTCAGCCAGGAGATTCCTGGTTCGAATCCTGGTCCGGGCATTTTTCGCCCAGTTGGAAATTTACATCTAAGTTATATTATTTTTCTAAATAGGACTAAAACGAGGAGTTACACCCTAGCGGGGGAGAATGTATGGGATTGTACCGTATTAGGTAGCTTTCTTTACAAAAAGTTACCTATTGGAGCGGTTCGGAGAAAAGCGATTTCAAAAAATTTTGGTATATTTTCATCGATCATGACCACCAGACCCCGAAACAACCCTCCGTTCAAAATTTATATATATATATATATATATATATATATATATATATATACAGTAAACTCTGTCTAAGGCGGAATCGATCGGGACCGAGAAAATTTTCCGTGGTAGACAATATTCCGGCTTACACAAATTGTACTCTATGTCTATGGATTAAAAGGGGCTTGAAAAATTTTCCGAGTTACACAGATTTCCGCCTTACACAGAGTCCGCCTTACAGAGAGTTTCCTGTATATATATCTGACCTATGTCACACTGTAACTCTCGTATTTATGAACCGATTTGGATGTAATTCGGTGTGTACATAGTACATACCAATGTCTCGACCGAGTTCATTGGCCATCTTCATCCGCCATTTTGTTTCAAAATGGCGGCCATTTAAAAATTTTACAAAAATTTGAAATGTGGTACCAAAAAATTGAAAATGGAAAAATATTTTCTTCTTATGTATTTGACCTTTATACAAAGACTCCGTAGCAGTTTTTGTTTCGTCTATATCTTAAAAAATGGCTGAGTTATAGTACTTTGAATTTCTAGCGAAGCTGACATTTTGAAACGTCCTGAAATTTGTCACGCGATAAAAGGCGTATTTATGAACCGATTTGGATGTAACTTCGTTTATACATAGTACAGACCAATGTCTCGACTGAGTTCGTTGGCCAGCTTCATACGCCATTTTGTTTAAATATGGCGGCCATTTAAAATTTTAAGAAAGATTTATATTTGAAATATGGTACCAAAAAATTGAAAATTGAAAAAATATTTTTTTTCTTATGTGTTTGACCTCGATAGAAAGATTCGGGAGCAGTTTTTGTTGCGTCTATATCTTAAAAAATCGCTGAGTTATAGCATTTTGAATTTCTAGTGTGGCTGACATTTTGAAACGCCCTGATTTTTGCCACGTGATAACAGACGTATTTATGAACCGATTTGGATGTACCTTGGTGTGTACATAGTACATACAAATAACTCAACCGAGTTCGTTGGCCAGCTTCATCCGCCATCTTGTTTCAAAATGGCGGCCATTTAAAAAATTAAAAAAAAATTAAATTTAAAATAAGATACCAAAAAATTGGAAAATGAAAAAGAGTTTTATCGTATGTGTTTGACCTTAATACAAAGATTCCGGAACAGGTTTTGTTTCGTCTATATCTAAAAAAAAATGGCTGAGTTATAACATTTTGAATTTCTATTGTGGCTGACATTTTAAAACGACCTGATTTTTGTCACGCCATAACAGGCGTATTTATGAACCGATTTGAATGTAACTCGGTCTGTACATAGTACATACCAATGTCTCGACCGAGTTCGTTGGACAGCTTCATTCGCCATCTTGTTTCAAAAGTGTTGCCATTTAAAAAAAAAATGTAATTTAAAATTTAAAATGAGGTATTAAAAAAATGGAAAATGAAAAAGATTTTTTTTATGTGTTTGGCCTTGATACAAAGATTCTGGAGCAGTTTTTGTTTCTGAAAATTTGTTCTTTTGTTTATATCTTAAAAAGTGGTCGAATTATAGCACTTTGAATTTCTATCATGGCTAACACTTTGAAACGATCTTGTATTTGTCTCGCGATACCACACGCATTCGCCTATTTCGATGGAAGAAGGCATGTGGATAGTATACATCAATATCTCGACCAAGTTCGCTGGCCAGCTTCATCAGCCATCTTGTTTCAAAATGGCGGCCATTAAATTAAAAAATATATATATTTAAAATGAGGTGCAAAAAAATTAGAAATTGAAAAAGGTTTCTTTCTTAAGTATTTGACCTTGATATAAGGATTCAGGAGCATTTTTTGTTTGTCTTTATCTTAAAAAATGGATCAGATATAGCAGTTTCAATTTCTAACGTGGTTGACATTTTGAAAAAACTGATTTTTTGCCTGCGACAGCACTCGTATATATCAACCGATTCCGATGTGAGTGAGCATGTGCACAGCAATTACTAAGGTCTCGACCAAGTTCACTGGTTAGCCTCATCCACCATGTTGTCTTAAAATGGCAGGCACTTTAAGAAATCGCCGAATTTGGCAGCCAAATATAAGTTACTTTAAATAAAAGCAGCTTGGATAAAGCTGACTAATTTCGCGAAATTCTCATTCATAATGATTTAGTATTGATAAAATTAGTACTGAATCTCCTACATTCGGTTTCCACTTAATTGAGCTTCGTGTGTTTGAATAATATAAGTTGGCTTTTTTAAAATAAGGAATATGAAAGCTACCTCTTCCTCCCGGCACTGGCCGGAAGGACTGTTTTTTTAATGGATCAGACAGTTTTTAATCAAATAGGCTGTTGCTTGTGAAAACTGAAGAGAAAACGGCCTGTAAATTTACAGTTTTTTTTCTGAGAGTGTACTTAAGACAAATTGTTAAATATAATTTGATGTAATATCAGTGTTTTTAATTAATTCTCTCCTTGGATTTCATAAAACATATAATAATAAAATTAATGTAGCCATCACATACAGCCAGATACACAGATTGTCTTTTTTATTTAATATAGATTTATTAATGACATTTTATTGTTTGATCATGTTTTTCTTTTTTTTAGATGAAGCTAGTAGTTAATAATGTTTAGTAAAATAAAACTGTTTGAAAGCTATTTTCAACAGATTTCCCTCTCTTTGTAGGAAATGCAATGATATCATGAAAAGTGATAATGAAAATCGTCAAATTCTATTATAATAATTCAGTAATTAATTTTGACTAGGATTGGTAAACACTGCTATCATACCGATATCCCCACATTTTACACAATGAAATGTCAATTTTAAAATTTCAAATTTTGTTTAAAAAAATCTTCATTATCTACAGCGTTATGAACAGAAATTGGAAGTTGGAGAATAGTGGGACATACTATGTGTTTGACTGAAAAAATCGGTTGTTCCTAGTTTCTTATACAAAATTTTTTTGTGAAAGACTCCTATGACCTCCTAAAGTTTGCCCAAACTTTTTGGAAACACAATGCATTTTTTTAAACTAAACTGCTTCTCGAAAGGCAAAGTAAACATTTATTATACATAATTCACATGAAGCATGATTGATATGAAACATATATCCTCATCAAACACATGTTTAGAAAAGCGATAGATTTAGTTATAGTATGTATTTCATAATTGAAATGCATGCATGATCATTAGTCCTTTATGACGTTCTATTTTCGTTTCTTTAAAGCACTTTTGAGTTTTAACTCCGCTTCTATTATGGATTCATAAGTTTGATACAAAGGTTGAAGTTCTTCCAGAATTTCTTTGGTGCATTTTTCGTAACGAACATCTATTTTTGTCAAAATATCGTGTACGACTTCCTTTACTTCTGATCCACAGCTTAAACCCATTACAATGGATCCACAGGATACCTGCCAGAATGGAGTTCTGAAATGTAAAAATAAACATGTATGATTTATAGTTACATTAACCCTTAAATGTCGGATTTTTCAAAAATCATTGTAATAATGTTTTTCGGCTTTCATTTTTTAAATAAATCATGGGAAAAATACTTAAAAAAATAATATTTTGTTTTAAGTATGGTTTACGGCTAAAAACATTTTGTTACTAATCGGCAATACTGGTCTTTAATTGAAAAAATAATTTCCCTTGATAAAATTCTATAATATTAATCACACAGGAATTTTAGGAACTATAATAAGAAATAAATTTTACTTGCTCGCTACAGAACAAAATAAGTTATTTCGCAAGCTTCCAAACAAAACAAAAAGAACAAGTAGCAACAATTGAAAAAATAAATCTATCTTTATTCTTAAACAGCACAAGTGTTGCCATCTACATGTTGGAAGTCGATTTAATAATATTTTTAGAATGTATTTTATTGGCAACATTAGGCATTATAGCTTCAATATTACTCTAATAGTATTTTAAAGCCTAAATGGGGTATGTTGCCGAAAAGCAACACCCGGCATTTAAGGGTTAATAAACAAGTCAAAAATTGTACGTCAAAGGTGGAAAATGAGATACGTTCGTATTAAAACTAGTTTTATAAATATATAGATCTTGATGCAATAGCTGTTGCACTCTTATGCAAAAATGCATGAATACAAATTTTATTACGATATTATATATTAAATTCAGTAATACGGAAATAATATGACTCCATCTTAAATGGGACGAAATCCCCATGGCAACCTAGAATCACTATCTATCATGGGATATCATTGAATTAATTACGTATGGTAGGATTTAATAGAATAAAGACAACTTTTATTAATATCTTTTTAAGTTTTGGTTCGATTTACATAAAATTTGAATGAATCGGCAAAATTATGAAACAATTATATATACCAGCAAAAGCCATGCATTGTTTGGATTCACGAAGCATTATTTAATAACATAAGTATTTGAAAGTAACAATATTTTTATATTATTTTTGCATCTTTATTAAGCAAAAAACGTTATTTAATGTTTTGGCGCATGGACGATCAGAACGATTGTCGAGGGAAAAAACTGGTTACCTTGGCAACCGAGCAACTGACGTAAGAACGTGACGTCAGCCTTTACAGGTACAATCTTTAAAAACAAACATTCGGAATTCGAACGGTGAAAAGGAAGTATGCTAAGGCGTGTATTATTCTTTGAGTCTAATATTTATTATTCGATGCGGAGTAAACCAGTTATTCATCTATATTCATTTACTATGTAATTCGTCGTTTTTAAATGACAAGTCAAGAATTCAATCGAAGGTGTTACTAATTTGACCAGCTCAACGGGATTCGAACATTTATAAGTGTATTCAACTAGAATCTACAATATACTTGCGGCTATATCAGTTTTTTGTATTATAATAAATGTGTGTCGTGTTATATATCCTGCGGCTCCTTTATTGTAAGTGTCTGCCTGAATTTCTGGGAAAATGGGGTAAGTAACGAAAATTTAAATTTAATTCTAACTTCTAACTAAAATCACAGTTTTTGTTTTAAAATCGAATCGTGAATTGAATTCTGTTAAGTCATATTCTTTCGTCAGATTATTCATATTTCTTTTCCCTAATTTAAATTCGAGCTATTCAAAATTAATCAGTAACCTAATCTAACCATAAATTTTTTGGTCCGTACCGAGCCTGAGCTACGATGGAATCTGTTCTCAAGTCGTAGCTGTCAATTAATTTATCTGTGCTAGATGTAACGTAAAAAAAAAAAAAAAAAAAAAAAAAAAAAAAAAAAAAAAAAGTAAAAACGGTTGTGTTTATTTATTCAATTCTTGTTTTTTTTTTATATTTTGTATATTATGGTGCATTTTGTATGAGATTGTGTAATTTTCGTATTTTTATGTTATTCATTTCTTATATTGTTTATTTGTAATTATTAAAAATGACTAAACAAACTAAACAGGAGCTGTATTTTGAGCGAATTTGTAAGGAAATAGATGTAATTAAGGATAAAGTTCAAAATGCAAATTCAGATGAGCATGCAAAAATTAAAGTTTTGAAATCGAAAATATCTTCTTATGAAAATACTCTTGCGCAAGCATTTGATAAACTTTCGCCGAAAGAAAATAATGAGAATTTGGATATTTTTTTGAAGTATCAGGGAATTATTTGTGATTTGTTAGTCGATTTAGAAGAGAAAACCACAGTTGATTCTCCGACGGAAATTCGTGTAGAAACTCAAAATAAACAGAATTATTCGCAAGTTAAATTGCCCAAATTCGATCTTCCCCATTTTTACGGCGATTCGGAACAATGGATTTCGTTTAAAGAATTATTTCAGTCTACGATTTTGGGGAATGAAAAGTTATCTGATATTGAGAAATTACAATATTTACATTCATCTGTTCGCGGAAATGCCGCAAAATTAATTCGAGGATTTTCTTTAAAAGCAGAAAATTTAGTTCAGTGTTGGGATTTGTTAAATCAAAGATATGAAAATAAAAGACAGTTGGCTTTAAGTCAAATAAATAAAATATTTTCGATAAAGATTATTAAAGCTAGTAATTCAAAATCCTTGTTAGAATTGCTAGATACAAGTAATGAAGCAATTCGGAATTTGAAAATTTTGGGATTAGAATCTAATGCTTTGAGTGATTTAATGTTAATAAATTTTATGTTGAATAAATTAGATCAGCCTCTCAAACAAAGATGGGAATTGTTGTTAGACAATGATAAAATACCGGATATGGATTTATTTCGTAAATTTGTTGAGCGGGAAGCTAGAAGTGTAGAGGAGTCAAAATGCACTAAAGTAGAGTCTAAATTCAATTTCGCAAAAAAGCCTCTAGATGCTAGTCGAGTCAAAACCAACGTAATGAACAGCGCGTTTGTTAGGAATGGTAATAACTGCCTATTATGTAATGAAAGCCATGCGTTATTCAAATGTCCGTTATTTAATTCAAAACCAGTGAAGGAGAGGTGGAAAATCGTTCATTTAAACAAATTATGTGAAAATTGTCTTAGACAAAACCATCAAGTAGGGCAGTGTAGAATTAATGTTAAATGCAAAAATTGTTCCCAAATGCATCATACATTATTACATGTGTATACGACTAGTCAAACTAATAGAGAGTTTGTTAATGATAATGCACCAGAAATTTCTGTTTCTAATAGTGCGCAGTGTCATTCATCTTTGCAGAATTATAATGTTCTATTATCTACCGCTCTTATTA
This sequence comes from Maratus speciosus, assembly GCA_963932465.1. Taxonomy (NCBI): domain Eukaryota; kingdom Metazoa; phylum Arthropoda; class Arachnida; order Araneae; family Salticidae; genus Maratus; species Maratus speciosus. Next base: position 248,017,098 of record OZ010786.1, on the reverse strand, counting down.
ATGTAAAATCTAGCACAGGTAATGTTATTCAGTGCAGAGCACTTATTGACAATGCTTCTCAAAATTCTTTAATCTCAAAAAATTGTGTAGAAAGGTTGAATTTGCCTGTTGGCAGAACGAACCATAGGCTTGTAGGTATAAATGGCATTTCGGCTGAAACCTGCCTAAATTTCACTGAATTTAATTACTCGCCATATTTTGAAAATAATTACAATTCTTTAAAAGCCCTTGTAGTCAATCAGGTTACTACCCCGCTCCCTAACTTCAGGCTTGAAAGGCATTCATGGCCGCACATGGCAAACTTACAGCTGGCGGATCCTGAGTTTTATATCTCCAAGTCAATCGACATTCTGCTAGGAGCAGATGTTTTTGCACATCTGTTATTAGGGTCACCCATTTTTGGACAATCTGGTGAACCCGTTGCAATCCCAACTCAACTAGGACATATTCTAAGTGGTCCAGTACCCTATTCGTCTAAACCGGCCACGACCGTGGTCTGCCATTCAGTAGACCTTGCTGATTTTTTCAACTCAGAGTCTCTTCCTCAATCTAAGGAGTTTACTAAGCCAGATGCTGCTGAAATAATCTATCACGACTCTACTCACCGTAATTCTGAAGGTAGGTATATTGTTAAATTGCCTCTCATGAATAATTTTGAATTGGGAGATAGTACTGCACAAGCTTTGAAAACATTTTACGCGTTGGAAACTAGACTTTCAAGAAATCCTACTTTAAAAAAGCAGTACATTGCCTTTATGGATGAATATCGCGAACTCGGCCACATGGAATTGTTAAAAGCTGAGGACTTAAACATTAAACCTAACTATTTTTTACCTCATCATGCTGTCATAAATCAGAACAGTTCCACAACAAAATTAAGAGTTGTTTTCAATGCGTCGGCCAAGACTTCTAATGGCCAATCCCTTAATTCGGTCCTCCTTAAAGGACCAAAATTACAAACCAGTATTTTTGGTAACTTAATCAAGTTTAGACTGCATAAAGTTGCTATATCAGCCGACATCGAAAAGATGTACCGGCAAATCCTAGTCTCCGAGGAAGACACCCATTTACAACGAATTTTCTGGCGAAAAGACCCCTCTGATCCGTTGCTGGTGTACCTACTAAAAACTGTTACTTATGGAACTTCTTGTGCCCCATTCTTAGCTCTACGAACTATTCAGCAGTTGTGCGATGATGAGAAAATTAATTTTCCTTTTGCGGCCAGTATAGCACAAACTCATATGTATGTTGATGACTTTTTAGGTGGTACAGAGTCTGTTGAATCAGCTCAATCTCTCATTGGTGATCTCCAAAGTTTATTTCAAAGCGGTGGTTTCCAACTGAGAAAATGGGCCTCCAACGAACCCCTTGCTATTGAACATTTGCCAGATGCCTTAAAGGCAAGCAGCTTAACGCATTCTTTAAATCCTGATTCATCCCAGAGGATTCTCGGACTAGAGTGGAACCGGGAAACAGATTCACTACGTGTACAAGTTGTAGAAAAGCCTAATGTACACACTAAACGACAATTATTATCAATAATTGCGCGTATTTTTGATCCTTTGGGTCTTTTGTCCCTTTCCATTGTTATGTTGAAAATGTTATTGCAAGAAGTGTGGAAGGCAGACTTGAAGTGGGATGATCCTCTCCCCTCAGTTATTCTAGAGACGTGGAATAGATTCCATTCTGAAATAAATGCTTTTAATTCTATGCACATTCCACGATTTATGAATTTCAGCACATCACCTTTCGAACTCCATGGGTTCTGTGATGCCTCTATACGTGCATACGCGGCGGTTGTATATATCAAAACTTTTAATCCTGTCACGGTAATGCTAGTCGCTGCTAAAACAAGAATAGCGCCCGCCAGGGCAATAACATTGCCAAGGTTAGAGTTATCTTCAGCTCTTTTGCTAGCAAACCTTATTCAAGTTGTGCAAGATGCATTACCTAACGCTATCCACAAAACATTCTTGTGGACCGATTCGACCATTACATTAAGCTGGATTGTGAAACCTCCAACCAAAGGCAACCAATTCGTGCTTCACCGTGCCAATAAAATCAGAGATTTGACCTCAATTGAACATTGGCATCATATTCCTGGTAAACATAATCCAGCCGATTGTGCAACACGGGGTCTATATCCCTATCAGTTAAAAGATTGCGAATGTTGGTGGTCTGGGCCTACTTGGCTCTACAAGTCTTCTAATCCTTTCATTGATGACCCATCTCCAACTTCAAACTTTGCAGTTGAGTCTTTACCCACCGAAAGTTCTTGTTTAATAAATCAACGAGAAACCGATGTAGACATTCTTACCAGATTTTCTTCATATACAAAAGTAATCCGAGTAGTTGCTTGGATTCAAAGATTCGCCTACAACACAAACTTCCATTTAAAAAGGAAAGGGCCATTAAATGCAGTTGAACTTAACAACGCTTGTAAAACTGTCGTCAAGTGCTTACAACAGTCAGCCTTTTCTGATGAAATTAATCTACTTAAACAACACAAACCACTACCAACATCCAGTAAATTGCTTTCTTTAAACATCTTTCTCGACGCAGATAATATTTTGAGAGTTGGTGGACGCCTCAGCAAACACACCACCATGTCATTCGATTCCAAACATCCAATGCTCATCCCTAAAACCCATCCCTTAACAGAAGCTATTATCAGGTACTTCCATCTCTATAGTCTGCATGCGGGTCCTGATCAAGTTCTTTCCTTAATTCGTCAAAAATTTTGGATTCCAGATGGCAGATCAACAGTTAAGAAAGAATTAAGAAAGTGTATCCGTTGCATTCGAATATCTGCCCAACCGCTTACTCAAATCATGGGTGACTTGCCCTCTTCACGAATTAATCCTTGTAGAGCGTTCCAGCGCACCGGGATTGATTTTGCAGGACCAATCAATACAAAATGCCAACACAAACGAAAGTCAACTATATTTAAATCCTATATCTGTCTTTTTATATGCATGTGCACCAAAGCAGTACACATTGAATTAGTTTCAGAACTTACCACCGAAGCCTTTATATGCACTTTACAGCGATTCATATCACGCCGAGGACATCCAACAGACATTTATTCTGATAACGGTAAAACATTCGTTGGTGCAGCCTCATATCCTAAAAAACTGTTCCTAATTCTCAACGAATCAAAAGTCCAAGACTTTTGCGCACAACGCCAAATTATTTGGCATTTCATACCTCCTTATGGTCCAAACTTTGGAGGACTATGGGAGTCTTCAATAAAGCTGGCCAAACGTCATCTAACCAAAGCATGCCAAGGTACTCTTATGACTTTTGAGGAACTATCCACAACCCTATGCCTTATTGAAGCATGTATAAATTCTCGTCCACTTATTCCTTTATCAACTGACCCTAATGACTTATCCGTTTTAACTCCAGGACATTTCCTTATTGGTGATCCATTACTTGCTTTACCTGACATGTCATCTCATAATAATCCATGTATTAGTCTCTCTTCCAGGTGGAAACAGTGTATCAAGATTCGAGATAATTTCTGGCACCGCTGGACTAAAGATTATCTCCAAACATTGTCCTTAAGGCATAAATGGAAAAAGGGCAATCATATTATCAAGATTGGTCAACTAGTCTTGGTAAAAGAATCTTCAATTCATCCAACTCATTGGAAATTAGCCGTGGTCGAAAACATCCATCCTGGTGCTGATGGTGTTGTCAGAGTGGTGACTATCCGTACAGGTGAAGGCACATTCAAGCGTCCGATTCAGCAGATTGCTGCTTTACCTGAAGTCCACGCCGGCCCCCCGGAGGTTATGGACGATCAGAACGATTGTCGAGGGAAAAAACTGGTTACCTTGGCAACCGAGCAACTGACGTAAGAACGTGACGTCAGCCTTTACAGGTACAATCTTTAAAAACAAACATTCGGAATTCGAACGGTGAAAAGGAAGTATGCTAAGGCGTGTATTATTCTTTGAGTCTAATATTTATTATTCGATGCGGAGTAAACCAGTTATTCATCTATATTCATTTACTATGTAATTCGTCGTTTTTAAATGACAAGTCAAGAATTCAATCGAAGGTGTTACTAATTTGACCAGCTCAACGGGATTCGAACATTTATAAGTGTATTCAACTAGAATCTACAATATACTTGCGGCTATATCAGTTTTTTGTATTATAATAAATGTGTGTCGTGTTATATATCCTGCGGCTCCTTTATTGTAAGTGTCTGCCTGAATTTCTGGGAAAATGGGGTAAGTAACGAAAATTTAAATTTAATTCTAACTTCTAACTAAAATCACAGTTTTTGTTTTAAAATCGAATCGTGAATTGAATTCTGTTAAGTCATATTCTTTCGTCAGATTATTCATATTTCTTTTCCCTAATTTAAATTCGAGCTATTCAAAATTAATCAGTAACCTAATCTAACCAGCGCATTTTAATTTTAGAAATGTAAATTCAACCAAATAACTCAGAATTTCCTCGGAATTTTTTATTTGATATAACGAATTTAACAATTAATTTTATTTGTTTACAATCTTTTTTGTTGCCACTTTACAAAAAAAATCATAATACAATTCTTTTAAAATGCGTAAGTATCGTCTGCGTAAATGATTTTACATAATAAGAATAAATTGTGTATTTGAACTCTTAACACGGAAAAATACTTTTATAACTCAGTGTAAATAATTGAATCTTTTCAAATTCTAATTAATTAAAAATATGCTATAATTTTCATAAAAAAAGGGTATTTTAAAAATTTCATAAAAGAAATCGGAAAACTATTTAATTAATCATGATTCTGTCTATAATTTCTAACTCCGTGATTTATTTTTTCTTCTGAAAACATACGCGTTTCATTTTTTATTTGTAAAAATGCGTCCTTATGGAAAAACATGTAAAATAAATTAATTAAAATAATAAATTTTTAAAGGTTATTCTGCAAAAAAGTAATATTGTGCAAATCATAATTTATTTTTATGTTTAATTTCAAGTCAAAATACTGAATAGTTTTTTGTAAAGTGTACGACAAAATATAATTTGTGTAGGGAAGTAGAGGATCCGCTTCGCTCATCTTCATAAAAGTTCAAACAATTCGATTAGGTAGTTTTTACGCTGTTGTATGCGGACAATCGGACAGATAGATGGACGGACGGAAGAGACGGCGACTATTGCTGCTATGTATTTACAATTACGAACGCACCTATATAGAGTGACCTCTCACTTATAAGATTTTTAAGGGACCAGAACAAATGTTGTTCATCTGTGAAAGTCATATATATGACAGATCATCCTGCTATATAAGTTTAAGGAAGCAATAACAAATTCGAACTATTTGGGAAAAAACCCTGATATTGGCGTACCTTTTTTTTTCAAGAACTGCTGAAGCGATTTCAGTACATATATTTATTTAGTTACTGCCAATTTAATCATTTCTACTCTGATCGTTTTGTTTTTCTGGAATATTAATTTGTTTTCGGTCACGTTAATAATAATAATAATAGTAAAACGTAGAATATTTTGTTAGCAAAATCGAGTAACTATTGAATTTTTTTATTTTACTTCTTACCGAACGGTCAATTCATAGTTTAATTACTGACACAACTATAAAAAATATGTTTAATATGGTTTCAATAGCTCCCGAAAAATAAGCACTTGAATACCAGTTGTTTTCCATAGTATTTTGAAAGTGTTCTTGCCTCCTTAATTTCATATATATACCCATTTCCTAGAACACAAACTAATATATCTTCCTTAAACTGATATAGTAGCGACAGAAATGTTATGATAGTTTTTTATCAGAGAAAGAAAAAACTGTAATAATGTTTATGAAAAATATATAAAAATTAAACAATATTTTACTTACAAACATCCCTCCATATCTTCGCGCGTGTAATTATTTGATATCTCCATTTCATGGTGTGCTGCAAGTTCGAAATTCTCTTCACTCATTTCCCACTGGTTACACGCATAATCAACTTTCCTTGCGACAGGCCCAATACATTCTATGTTGTTTGATATTACTACAAGGAATAAAATCCATATGTAAGTATCTGCTAAATATATTTGTAAAGAGAAAAAACGCGATTATTGCGGTAAAGTCAAATAATTCGCTGTAAAAGAACCTATTACACTATATGACACCATTCCATAGAAAATGGACAAGATATCCTGCACGTGACACTTACATAAATACCTATATCATCTGTTAACTTATAAAATGTTGAAATATAAACTATTTATTGAAAATAACAAAAACATCCTAGATTTTCATATTAGCATAGTTGTTTTAATTTTAGCATACAATAGTATTGTTAAAACAGCCCTTTAATATGTTTAAAAATCTTCACATTTTAAGGATGTATTCGAATCCAAACTGCTTATTTTCTGATAAATTTTCAATTAATTTTGTTCTCAAATGCACCAATATCTTCGTGCGTGCAATTCTTTGATATCTCCATTTCATGGTTTGCTGCAAGTTCTAAATTCTCTTCACCCATTTCCCACTGGTTACACGCATTACTTTCCTTGCGACAGACCCAATACATCTTATGTTGCTTGATATTACTGCAATGAAGAAAATCCATACATATTAATCTGCTAAATATATTAGTAAAGAGAAAAACCGTGATCATTGCGGTACAGTCAAATAATAAGCTGCAAAAGAACCTATTACACTATATGAACCCATTCCATGGAAAACGGATAAGATTTTCAGCACGCGACACTTACATAAATACCTATATCATCTGTTAACTTATAATTTGTTGAAATATAAACTATACATTAAAAATAACAAACGAAAATCATAGATTTTCATATTAACATAGTTGTTTTAATTTCAGGATACAATAGCATTGTTAAAACAGTAGTAATATGTAGAAAAGCTGTCCCACACGTGATATGGAATGGCCCTTTAATGTGTTTAAAAATCCCCATATTTTAAGGGTGTATTCCAATTCAAAAAGCTTATTTTCTGATTAACTTTTGCTCTCAAACGCACCAATATCTTCGCGCGTGTAATTATTTGAAATCTCCATTTCGTGCTTTGCTGAAAGTTCTAAATTCTCTTCACACATTTCCCACTGGTTACACGCATAATCTACTTTCCTTGCGACAGGTCCAATACATTCTATGTTGCTTGATATTACTACAATGAAGGAAATCCATATGTACAAATCTGCTAAATATATTAGCAAAGAGAAAAACTGCGATTATTGCGGCACAGTCAAATAATTCGCTGCAAAAGAACCAGTTACATTACATGACCCCATTCCATGGAAAACGGACAAGATTATCCTGCACGCGACACTTACATAAATACCTATGTCATCTGTTAACTTATAAATTGTTTAAATATAAACTATACATTAAAAATAACAAAAAAAATCATAGATTTTCATATTAGTATAGTTGTTTAAATTTGAGGATACAATAGCGTTGTTAAACAGTAGTAATATGTAGAAAAGCTGTCCCATACGTGATATGGAATGGCCCTATAATATGTTTAAAAATCTCCACATTTTAAACCCTATACCCAAGTAAGCTGCCTGTTATTCATACGTTTAAAAATCTCCGCATTTAAAATTCTAGACATAAGGAACCTTCCCATTCAGGACTATTCCATGAAAAACGGACAAATTGTTCTGCGCTTGACACTTACATCAATAAACGTAAATGTTGTTAAAATATAAACTATACATTAAAAATAACAAAACAAACACTCTAGATATGACATTAGCATAGATGTTTTAATTTGGCGATTTAATAACATTGTTTAAAGAGCTGTAATATGTGCACTGGTGTACAAAATGAAGATATTTTGCATATTTTGTCAAAATTCATGAAAAGTACTGAACGAAATATAAAACGACTGCTTCGAAACAAAGATACAAGTCTTTAGTGTGGAATACGAAAGCGTTTACTTGTGCTTTGGCGGAGTAAGTAGAAGAACAAGCTTTATAAGTGAGCGTGGCAATTTTTGCATTTCGAACATTAGGTGAAATTCAAAACAAAATAGTAAAAATGAGTAACCACGAACGATTGGATGATGGAATGAGGTGGCAAATCGAGGGGAAACTTGAAACAGGGTAGTCTGAAGTGACGAATCATAGAGATTTAACTCTTAGTCTTAGAGATGTGACTCCCAGCATTGTGTCTAACATCGAAACAATTTAAGGACACTGAATCCATAGAGAGAAAGCCTGTGTAAGGTCGTCCAAAAGACACGACGGCTAATGAAGGTCGCTGTTTGTCCATTACAGCGAAGGGTAACAGAACTACAACAAGTTCTCAGCTCTTTCATGACCTTTATGCGGCCACAGGAAACCGAGATTCAAGGGTCACTGTTTGCAAAAGGCTACATGACAGAGAGCTGCTTGTAATAAGACTTGCTGCTTGCGTCCCGCTCATTTCTGCTCACAGGAGAATCCGTTTAGCATGGTGCAGATATCACCAACTTTGGACCAGGGATGAATGGGGATCATCCTATTAAATGATGAGTTTCAGTTCAGTCTAAACACTAATTCTCGACGTACTGTAATCTGAAAAAAACCAGGGATCCGCTACCTCGCTTCGAACTTCTAAGAAAAAGATCACTATGTCACCGAAGGTTTGATGGTCTGCGCAGACATCATGTTGAATGGGCTCACATCTTTCCCTGTGTTTGGAAAAGACTCTATGACTGGTGTGACGTGTAATCATTACATATTGGTACCCTGTGTTCACATTTTCAGAGATGCAGTTGGCCCTGATTTCATTCTAATTTACTACAACGCGCACCGAGAAAGAGTTCATCTGGTTGACGAATTTCGGGTAAGAGAGAATTTTCGCTTTATGGATTGGCCAGCCACATCTCCCGACCAATACACTACAGAGCATGTCTGGGATATTCTAGAGAGCGCAAATGGAACTCGCTTTCCACCTCCTAGAACCACCCAGAGTCTGAAAACAGTGTTGCTGGAGGAGTGAGACTAACTTTCCCAGGGCCTCAGAAACTGCTTGATTTTCAGTCTGAATTCACGTTGTGAGAGCTGTATAACTGTAATAGCGGACCATAGCCTCTATTAACCCATTTTTTTGGTTCAATAGTGTAAGCTCTCTTTTATACTATCTGACACTGATGAGTCTTACGCACGATCATGCGTGCACATTATAACTATTGAATGGCTATTTTATTTACATTATATCAACCTATGTTCACACCAAATTTTATTGAAATCTATATAAGTAGTTATAGAGATAACTGGCCGAATCTGAAAATTCTCTTAATTTTGTACACCAGTGTAAAAAAACGGACCCACAATTGGTATGGAATGAACTTGTTGCTAAACGTTTGTCTTTAGACCGTTTATCGAATATCTAGACTAAAGCAAGCCATACTCAACCTGCGGCCAAAGACACACAATCTATATTTATAAACAATACACTATAATGTATAAAATTTATTTATGTTTTTAAAAATTGTTTTATACATTTTTATGAGGAGACTAATTCTGCACTGGCATATGTAATTAATTTAGAATTATGCTAAAACATCCTAAATGTCATTTATTTTACATAATTAAAAGTTCTTTATAAATCCAGTTCTATATTCGTTACACTTGTGTATATATTTTTCAATCTTCAAAAAATGGTTAATTAATCAATTAATCAATTGGTTAATTAATTAATTAATTAATTAATTAATAACATAATTAATTAATCGGACGTTATTTAAAATAAAATTTGCACTGAGAACAAAATATTTTCCTGATTACAAATATTTAATGTGCGAAAACTGTTATAATTAGACATGTGGTCGTTTACATATATTGCAAACGGTGTTATAAAGTTTTTATTAAGACAGCAAGCACCCTTTATGGTAAGTTCAACGTGTGTCTCCTTGGTTGCTGGCAGAATGCCAACGGGGTATTCTGCCACTTCTGGGAAGATAAAAAAAGCTACCAGTTTCTCTAACTTTTAATACTATTGCTTCATCAGGAAGTCATTAAGTCGATGAAATTTTGTTATTTTTGAATGTTTCCTAGAAAAATTTGCTGAACAGAAGTGTTTTAGGTAGAAGAGATTTGTATTAAGGCATATAAGTTTTTTCATACACTTCTCAAACTGAAATAATATCTAACATGGCGCTATCTTTTTTCCAACAGGTATGATACATGGCTTCGCATCGGGATCCTCTCCCTGCTTTTATTATATTTAAAAGATATTTTATACTTCTTATCAAATTAAAATTGATTATAGAAATTTTTGTATTTCTGTTTATACTACGTATCTCATCTTGCTATTGTAATTTCCGTGTTTTAGAATTATTATATAACTACAGTGTGTCTCGGACCGCCTAATGCAGCAAACATTGTTTGAAAAGGGCGAATAAAAAAGGATCAGTATGGCTTGTCTAGAGGAATGCTTAAAGAATGTTTCTGGAAAATCGGGAATGTAAAGAACATGTTTCAAAAACCAACAAATATTCACATAAGATATAGTCAAAACTCAAAACTTTCAATTTTTTACTTACAAATACAGACGAAATTGCGTATATTTATATTTAGAATAATTTGGGGGATTTTTTTTTGTTTGTTTGAAACGGAAGTGCTAATATTGAATTTCGTTAAATTTTCTTATTGCAATGGGAAACGACCTCCAATCTTATTTTTCGGTGCCAGGGTCAATCTCCAAAATTAAGACAATTTCATCATGCAAATAAAAAACTAGTCGAATATACCAATCCCAAAACTTTCTTCTATCTCCTACATGTTAATACTTCAAAATTCGCTATCACACTGCCAGAATTAAATGGCAATCTATGCATCTCATGAGGATTCTAACGATATGATATTCCGTGCATTGGTTCTTGAGATATGACTATCGCTGAAATCGTCTAAATTCAGCAAAATGCTGCCTAGCAGCGCCACCTATTGGGTGATTTATACCAAATCCTAATCAGCAACAATTTATGTCAACGTCTGACTGAATCTGAAGTTTAGAGAAAATCCGTACATTAGTTTTTGAGATAGAGCAATAGCGAAAATCGTGAAAATTTCTGCATAGCAGCGCGCCACCTATTAGGTGATTAACACCAAAACCTAATTAACAACAACTTGTGTCAACATACAACTAAATCTGAAGTTAGATGAAAATTGGTCCATTAGTTCTATTGATAGAGCTATCGAGGCAATCGTGGAAAAGGCAGCAGAGAAGCGCCACAGGTTGGGCGATTTACACCAAAACCTAATCAGTAGCAAGTCATATCAAGGACTAACTTAATCTGAAGTTTGATGAAAATCCGTGCGTTAGTTCTTAAGATAGAGCTATTGGGAAATCGTGTAAATCCTGCAAAATTCATCATAACAGCGCCAAGTGTTGAGCGATTTACACCAAAACGTAATCATCAACAACTCATATCAAGGACTAACTAAATCTGAAGTTTGATCAAAATCCGTGCATTAGTTCTTGAGATAGAGCTATTGCGAAAATCGTGAAAAATGCAGCATTGCAGCGCCACCTGTTGAGCGATTTACACCAAAAACTAATCAGCATCAATTTGTATTAGGCACTAACTGAATATCAATTTTTATTAAATTCCGTGCATTAGTTCTTGAGATAGAGCACCCACAAAATTTGTGTCACATACACACAGACAGACAGACAGACAGACAGACTCACAGAGTCACAGACAGACATTTTGTAAAAACATGTTTTTTGGAATCTCTGACCCCTAAAACGTGTAAATCCGTCGAAAACCGGAATTCGAAAATTTTCATGAATCCAATACTTTCTTCTTGTAAAGATAGAAGAAAGTAAAAAGTTCTTCAAAAATGCTGAAGAAAATTATGACAACTAATATAGGCATGTTAATTATAAAAATAACATCACCAGGTTTCACGCCGTTTTTGTCAAATAAATAATGTTCATGTAGTTAATAATACTTACTTCAAAAGGTAGCTTTACCATTTACAATAAAAAATTGCATTGAAAGTAAGTCACCTTATTTTATTTTCAGTTAGAAAATCATAACAAATCTAGAAATGTGAAGCGCTTCATAAAATAAAGGGTCATTTTTAATTAGCTGCTTTTTTTACCTTTCTGCTTCTCTTTTTTGCAGACGCCTTTTTTACTTTCTTCTATCTTTACAAGAAGAAAGTATTGGATTCATGAAAATTTTCGAATTCCGGTTTTCGACGGCTTTACACGTTTTAGGGGTCAGAGATTCCAAAAAACATGTTTTTACAAAATGTCTGTCTGTGACTCTGTGAGTCTGTCTGTCTGTCTGTCTGTCTGTGTGTATGTGACACAAATTTTGTGGGCGCTCTATCTCAAGAACTAATGAACGGAATTTAATAAAAATTGATATTCAGTTAGTGTCTAATACAAATTGATGCTGATTAGTTTTTGGTGTAAATCGCTCAACAGGTGGCGCTGCAATGCTGCATTTTTCACGATTTTCGCAATAGCTCTATCTCAAGAACTAATGCACGGATTTTGATCAAACTTCAGATTTAGTTAGTCCTTGATATGAATTGATGATGATTACGTTTTGGTGTAAATCGCCCAACAGGTGGCGCTGTTATGATGAATTTTGCAGGATTTACACGATTTCCCCAATAGCTCTATCTTAAGAACTAACGCACGGATTTTCATCAAACTTCAGATTACGTTAGTCCTTGATATGACTTGCTACTGATTAGGTGTTGGTGTAAAGTGCCCAACAGGTGGCGCTTCTCTGCTGCCTTTTCCACGATTGCCTCAATAGCTCTATCAATAGAACTAATGGACCAATTTTCATCTAACTTCAGATTTAGTTGTATATTGACACAAGTTGCTGTTAATTAGGTTTTGGTGTTAATCACCCAATAGGTGGCACTGCTATGCAGAAATTTTCACGATTTTCGCTATTGCTCTATCTCAAAAACTAATGTACGGATGTTCTCCAAACTTCAGATTCAGTCAGACGTTGACATAAATTGTTGCTGATTAGGATTTGGTATAAATCACCCAATAGGTGGCGCTGCTAGGCAGCATTTTGCTGAATTTAGACGATTTCAGAGATAGTCATATCTCAAGAACTAATGCACGGAATTTCATATCGTTAGAATCCTCATGAGATGCATAGATTGCCATTTAATTTTGGCAGTGTGATAGCGAATTTTGAAGTATTAACATGTATGAGATAGAAGAAAGTTTTGGGATTGGTACATCCGACTAGTTCAAACTTGTTTCTCACTTTTCATACTTTCCTTGTGCTTAAAATGAAATAAAGAAAAGTATAAAAATAATGCACAATTATTTCCGAATCCCAATAAATAATTAGTACTTTTATTTATAAAATGGAGCTATTCGATCTATCTTACGACATGCAGTGTATGTCCAACCATGGAGTTATCAACTTTATAATATGAGCCTAGTTCCCATAATTTTAGCCTAATGAGCGCATGGTTTTTAAAAGTACTTATGGGCACATCTATCAAATATTAAAATACACATTTTATTTTAACTAAATTCTTTAAACATTTGGAGTGATCATGGAGTTGATGTTTTAAAAACATAACCTTATCGTTTTAATTAGTAAAATGTGTTTTATAAAAATACAAAAGCAGCTATCCATCCAGTCGTTGAAAGAATAGCAACGACACCCTTCTTCATCAACTAAACACAAACAAAAGCTACTGTGCTGCCACATATAGGTTTTTATGTAAATTAAAACACAGACATAGAATTAAACATCCTGGTTACAGGTGCCCAGACATAGGTTTGACATTTAAAGAACTGACACAAAAAATTATTTCGCTCTTCATAAGAAGCTTGCTGTTTATCCTATGCAATGTAAAAAAGAAAAAAAAATATTTAAACTAAGACTAATTTCGGAAATCAATTTTATTTATGAACCTAGATATGGATACAGTCTATGGAGTTGATATTTACCTACTTCAAAATTAAATAAAAAAAAAACAACGAGTCATCAAAATCATGAATTTACGCATGGAATGCATACCTCTTAAAATACTTCTGCTGTTGTGCACAGAAATATTACAAAATGCTACAAAAATTTATATTTTTGCATGCAATGAATTCTGGTTATAACAGCTGTCTTTGTTTTGGAGAATGACCCGTCAAATACAAACACACAATTCCCGGGCAGATGGTATATTTTGATTTTCTCTTCCATTATTATGCAATTAGAGAGTATGTTTTTTTTTTTTTTTTCGAAATGCATATTCTTCCCTCCATAGGATATCAGCAAGCTATGTGAGCCTTAAAAGTAGAAAGATGAAACCCTGAGAATTCCAGTTTACTGGGATCTCTTTTTAAAATGCCCTGCAAATGTTAAACAATCTGTTTAATGTTGGTTGACTTTCTGTATTGCTCTATATTACTAAAGCGTGATAATCTAAAAAAAAAAATTCACATGTCTGAAAACTAAGCAAGATCCCAATGAGACGTAGTAAAATCTCAACATCTCGCTATTTTTTTTTATTTAAAAATGTAATAAAAAATCTTACTTTTTACGAGTTACAGGCACTTTATTAAAAAAAATTAAATTAAAGCTAAGTTCTGAAAACAATGTGTTTTATTTATGAACCTGGGTATGGTTACATTCCTTCAAGTTATGGTTACAATCTGAAAACTAAGCAAGATTCGAATGGGAGGTTGTAAAAACTCAACATCCTGCTATTTTATTCATTTAAAAATACAATAAAAATTCTTACCACTTACGAATTACAGGCATATTGCATAACTTACTCCAAAATAGTTTCTACGTCTTTTATTTTTAATACCAAATTTAAAATATAAAATCAAAAACTTTAAATGCTGTTTCACATGTAGACATTTTTTTTTCTCACGTTTCCGAAATAACAGATGAAAAAAAATATTTTTAATTTTAGAAAATGATTTGTAAATCTCGGAAACGTATTGGCTTTTTGATTTATTATTCTTCTTGCTTTCTGGTACAAGGGACAATGTTCTCCAAATCATTGGCTTAGCCGGATGGTCGGGGAGCTATAGATATTAGTATGAATATACAAAGCGTTATAGATATCAGTATTTTTGCAGCATAATTTTCACCTTATTAAATCGATAAACACTTCGATTAACCCTAGAACAATACAGTTCTCCGCAATTTTATGCTATTTCAGTGAGAGATGCACGTCACAATGATATGAAAATAGCGAAACTAGTGTTTTTTAATTAACAAAACTAGTGTTTTAGTGATAAAAAAGATGAGAAAACCCGGGGGGAATTTATGCTATCCTAATCCCACCCCTTCCCTTTGGCTACGCCACTGTCTCAAATCATGAATAAGTGGCATAAAAATTTCATAAACATTTGGGCTGTATCAGGAAGGATTTCTGCATTTTTGAATTGTGGAGATGTTTCAACTTTCCTAAGAGATCGCAAAATCCCATGTTAATCTATAAGGATAGAAAATCAGACGATTATTCGTTATATAATGTTGATAATTAGGCATTCAGCATTTGAAATTAGGTGTTTAATGCCAACGTAGCGCGTTTACGAAAATTGTTTTATAAAACTTTATTAAATTTTAAGAATACGATAATTTTAAAAAAAAAAATGCCTTAGTAAGAATTTCAATGCTTGCTACATTTTTAAAAACTAATTAAAATTTAGTTAAAAGAATTGTTTTAAAAGTAGTCCATTGGTATCGAAGGCATATTTTATTGTACTGATAACGCAATTTTAGTAGCTATATTAGGTCATGAGTAATCACCTTTTTAAATTTCATCATAGTTTAAGATGTTATTTCGAAATTGTCGAAATGAATAGCTGTATCGGTGATATAACCTTAACCTCTTCAGGGACAATTTTTTTTTTTTTTTTTTTTTTATTGTGAGAAAAAACTTTTAATTTTTTAAAAAGATTTATTAATTTTCCATTAATAGGAATTCAAAAAGAAAAAAAAATGAGAAAACAATGAAAATTAACGCAAAAAGAATACGCTTACACAAGATGTTAAAATATACAGTGCATGTAAAAACTTTAAGGAGAGAAAAAAAATTGTAAAAATTTTGATAAATTTAAAATGCGACAATTGAAATAGTAATTTAATGCTGATCATGAAATGGAAATACTAATATAAAAATAAACAAAATGCGTGTATGTCCTTTTTATTCCCTATGTCCTAACGCTATTTTTGACTGTGTAAAAACTTTAAGCACACCGTATTTTGTTATAGAAATGTTATACGTAATTATTATTTAGGATCGAGCAAAATAGGTTTTAAAGGGCGAATCCTAAACCAACACCGAATTTCGGTGAACTTCTTATCTTCGGCTGAAAACGAAAACGAAAATGTCCAACTTTTTTTAAAGTAATTAAATTCTATGTATTAAAGTAATTAATACAACCATAAATATACATAATTATTAATTCATTATACGTATTTATTAAATGTGAATAATTATTAAATAATTATGAATAAATACATAATTTTAATTAATTATACATGTGGCCCAAATTGGCTCTCTGTGCCTTAGAACCAAAACATTTTTTTTTCATATAAAATAAAATGCAATTAATTCATCAACGATACAGAAAGATTATCTAATTATACGAATTTCATTTAATTAAAAAATATTTTAGTTTTATGGATACACTTCTCGATTTATCTTTTATAATGGTTTCTGAAAATGATCATCTGTTATAATAGAACTTTCTCAGAGAGTATTCGAAACACTTCTGTTTCAAACGGAAAATCTATTACTGTTATGTCTGCAGCTTTCATTGAGTATGTGAAAAAGTTTAGTTATATATGCACTGCTTGCTTCATAATTTGTAATCACGTTTTGAGTCAATCATGACTGATAAAAATACACAGCGAAGTTCGTAGCAATATGTAGTCTCATTTGAGCCGATAAAGCTGAGTGATGTTGAAAATTTCCGTAGGAAGAAACGAGATTTTTGCAATACTGTAGATTCTGTTGACTTTCGGCTGCATATTCAGCTGCATTTTCGTCGAAAACGAATTTTCGGCGAAACTCAGATTTTGGGCTGAAAACAAAAACGAATTTTCTGTTGATCTTTAATTTTTATTCAATTGCCCATTAAAAACTCTTCTATATAGTGCTTTTTCTGACGTTTTCTATTAAGAGTTTTGTTAATGGTATAACAATGGGGCCAAAAGCAAGTAAATTGACTGAATATGAAAAAAGGTGCTGTTGAATCTTTTGCTTTGTCAGGAATGAGTTATAGGTCTATTGCATAAAAGATAGAAAAATCTAAAACCGTCATCAACAATTTTTTAAGGTTAAAAGACGAGTATAGGAAAAAAACGGCTGAAGGCAGACCAAAAAGCCTTATAATCCAGATATTAAAGGAAAGTTTTAAAGTTAGCATCAACTGGAAAATACTTATCTCAAGAAATTTTACTAACGACTAGGCCCAAAGTGTGCAAGAAAACAAGCTGCATTACAATCAATCGATCTGAGAATTTCCAATGCACGGCAAAATTGCGTAAACTCCCTTTACTGACTAGCCATAAAACACAGCGTTTACAGTTTGAAAGACAAGTGATGACTTGGGAAAACAAATGGATGCCGGTTGTTTTCTCCGATGAACAGAAATGGAACTTAGATGGTCCTCATGGCTGGAAATATTATTTGCATTATTTGAGAAAAGAAAAAGAAATTTTCTCAAAACGTCGGTTAGGTGGAGCATCGATTATGACATGAGGTTACTTTTCATTCAACGGCGTGGGGTTTCTTTAATTTCTTTCAGGAGAAGTTATATCAAAGCATATCTAAAAAATATTTCAGACCATCTTTCACCTTTGGCAAGGGAAAAGTGGATTTATCAATACGACAAGTCGCTTATCTACACAAGCCGTGAGATAAAACTCTGATTCTAGAAGAAAAATATTGAAGTTCTGCTATCGTCATCCAGAAATTCCGAGCTAAATCCTATCGAGAACTTACGGAGGGATCTATCAAGACGAGTTTATAAAAATGAAAGACATTTTTCCCCAGCTTCAGAACTCAGATCTACGATTGAAGATGAAGGGTACAAAACCTTTCCCGAACTGTTCCAAAAAATATTAATGTCCATGAAAGATAGAATATTTGCAGTCATTAAACTCAACGGTGGGTGCACAATATATTAAGTATTTATTTCTTTATTACTGTATTGTTTTTATTTTGTTGTCCTTAAAGTTTCTGCACAGTCAGAAATAGTGTTTTTTTTGTACAATTACTTAATTTTCATAATAAAATACTTCCAGATGAATTCTGTTGACTTTTTTATTAGTTTTTCACCTTTATGATACACATTATAGTAAACTTTTTTTCATTTGATTTTAAATTTGGCAAAAAAAAAAAAAAAATAATAATAATAATAATAATAATATTTTTGGCTGTCCTTAAAGTTTTTGCACGCACTGTACTTACGATTGTATTTAATTAAAAACACCAACTCGAACGATAACATTACATATATGTGTATGTTTGTTAATTTCTTATGACGATAAAAACTAACAGTAAATTTCTTTCTTACATTTCTATCAATTATTAACACTTAATATATTTAATGTATCTTATATTATTTTTATCAAATATTATCGATTTGTTCACACGATCCAATAACATCAACTATCGAAAAATTTCTTTTTTTATATCTCTAATATCGGAAATAACATTATCAGTGCAGCCAAATCATAAAATTTTTACTTTTTTTTTGGAGGGATTCTGTATTAAAAAGTTATTGTAAAATTTTTGTTCTGTTTATTACTTACAGTAATTATATTTCTAAAAAACTAATAAGCTAGGTGCACATATGTGGCCAAGGGAGGTAAGAGGTTAAGTTGAATATCCAAAATAAAGCCTGCGCGCTGTTCCGTAGATTTATTGTCTTTATCAAACATCAGCTTAGCAACTGAAGTAATATAGTAATATACAGGGTGATTATTTTTAAAGTTGTGAAAGTAAAACTCTATAACAAAAGAACCACTGATCCAAATGACCTGAAATTTCACCAGTATGCTCCCAACGCAATGGGAATTTTTTAGGCGTGGTTAAAAAAATAAACTTAAAATTGCACCGACAGATGGCGCTGTAAGTTGACAGAAACAAAGAATATCGTCAGTGGGAGGAAAACAATGGACTTTACTTTGAGAAAAAGAAAACTTCATTACGCATACCAAAAACATACAGAATGCAGTAATTGGGAAAACGCACTGCTAACACCTTTGCAGAAACAGAACGAAACAAACATATGGAGCAAAGCATTCATACGGAACTGAACAACTAACGCAAGAGATTTTCAATGTGCTGTCCACCATTTTCAGTTACGAGTTAGAAACGTGAAACCGCATGTTCCACAACAAAGCAAAGAGTATTCGGCTGAATACTGTAGATCTCGTGCACAATGCGTACATTGAGGTCAGCTAAGTTCGTAACACCACCACAATACACATTATTCTTCAGGTACCCCCAGAGCCAGAAATCGCAGGATTGAGATCAGAAAAATGAACACGAGGTGTACGTGCTTTACATTTTTATCGCCTCGCCACTGTGCATGTATCGTGCGCAAGCTCGCCTCCCAACTTTACTGCATATACAGTGCCATCTGTCGGTGCAATTTTGAGTTTTTTTAACCACGGCTAAAACATTCCCACTTCTTTGGGAGCATACTGGTGAAATTTCAGGTTTTTTGGAACAGTGGTTCTTTTGTTATAGGATTTTACTTTCACAACTTAAAAAATCACCCTGTATAACAAGTAATATATACCTTACAGTGCGATTTATTTTGTCCTGAATCACAAGATTTAAACAGCGCCATGGGGAAATTTGTATTGAATCATTTGTGGGGCTGCAAGATGTTTGTCTAACTATCCCCATCTTATTCATACGCTTTTAGTAATAGTTATTGAACTGCATGCAAATAGCTTCCCTATTATATATAGTTATGTATCATTTTTGATACAGATAAAAAGTGTTATCGAGAATAGTTGGTACTGTATGGCAATAGAAATTGTACCAAACTTATACTTAAAAAAAAAATGAAATTGAATGAAAAAAAATCTTTCATATTTACCTTTGTAGGCGGGGCTATCTTCATCGCACGCTGAATTTATAACACCCAATATTCTACGCATTTCTTTGAGTATTTCTTCATTATGTTCGCAAGATTCATACACATTTACCAAGCATCTTCCATATATATCAAAATTGCTGTAATTAAAAAGATTATATTATAAAATTTAAATTTGTGTGTGTTATCATTCTAACATGTATATTGGACGAAAATTTTAAAGGTATTTACCCTTTAGTGCGCAGCTTTGGGTATATGCAAACAACAGTGTTTTGAATTGAATAATTTTTTTTATTCGTATATACCTAATTCACACCAGAAAATTGAAATAGCAATATTTGCTTTAATTAATAACAGACAATCTATCTGTATTTAAATAAAGCGAAATTAACCATTGAAACTTTCTGGTGTAAAGTCAGATTCTCTGAACTACGCAATTTCTAGAACGTATTCTATCATGGGAATTAAAGGGTTAAAGTTTAGATTTTACAAAATAAATAATTATATAAAATAAGGTATTTGAAGACATTTAAAATATTTACTAATTTGCAATATTTTAGCATAAAACAAAACACGACAGTAGTTTTTACTTGTATTGCAGAAGTGCAACAGAAGAAAAGATTGACGTATTGTATGAAACTTGTATCTCTGATTTTTTTTTTTTTCGTTATTTTTTTGTGTAATAAATTTTTTAGAGAATCATATATAATTTTTACCAAACAAAATAAAAAATTGCGCATTTAAGGGTTAAATGTTGAATGAAAATTTACAAAAAACTTTTATCATCACATCTAAAATTCTGCGCATCTTAAATTCTGCGCATTATGTATATGCTGTAACTTATCCCTTAGAGCTTTTAACTAATCGACAAACTTTTTTTAAAAATTCATTAAAAACTGTGTTTGAATTCAATATAGTTCTCTATCGATAACGTATTTTTAAGTACTTGAAATACCAATGGTGGGAATTTTTTACTATATTCTGCAGAAAAGTACCCAATTTTCTGGTTTATAACCACCTATTTTTCAGTACAAAAAATCTAAATGGTGCTTTTGACTTAAAAGTCTAAAAGTCTCCGAATAAAGGTGTTTGCCCTAAAGTTATTTGTTTATAATTTTAAGACTGCCTTTAGAGTTAAATTGTCTTGAAATTTGCGCTAATTTTAAATATTTTTAGGGGTAAGTGTTTTAAGTCATCGTAATCATTTGCTTCTGCATAACGTTTTCTATCTACAGAGTCCAAAGGAAAGTCCCTTTAACCTGGAAATATTTGCGAACAGAGAGAGCTACAGCTATGCAAGTCAGGTAACGGTATAATAAAGTGACTACGACCGATTTAATGCAAACGACAGCAGCTGCCCTAGAGGCGAAATTTGGAAGATAGCCATTGCAAAGCGAAAACGAAAAGAGATAGAGCTAAATTTCCAATTAGAAAGCTTTAGAGCATCATTTAATTAGTACGAAAACGACGTTTGTTTTACATGGATAAGATAAATCTTCTAATATATACGCAAAAATGTCCGAAATCGATGCACTCCATTTTGTGTAAACATTTGAATGGAATAGCCAGAAGTATGAAGAAATACGCACAATTTATGATAAATGCGTACTTATCGCAATACATTTTGATAACACCAACACAAAACACAAAAAAAGACAAACTGTCTCACAGTGATAAAAAGTTAATATTCAGTAAGTTCGAAAAGTTCGCCATTGCTCACGATACACGTTTGTATCCGTGAGAGTAATTCTGCATGCACATCTGCATGCTCAGCATGAAATGTCTATTGCAAGCCTCTTCAATACGACCACATAGATTTAACCCTTTAAAGGGCAGTGGCTGGATGGTCAAGCCACCTAATTTTAATTATCAGGCACCAAGAATA
The DNA here is from genome assembly GCA_963932465.1 of Maratus speciosus. Lineage (NCBI taxonomy): Eukaryota > Metazoa > Arthropoda > Arachnida > Araneae > Salticidae > Maratus > Maratus speciosus. The sequence continues at coordinate 247,995,185 of OZ010786.1, read as the reverse complement.
TTTTAATAAAATTTTCTTCTGAAATGAAAGTGCAAATTAGCGGGTTTTTCTTTTCTAAGAAATTCGTTAGAATATTCTGGTGTCAGTCAATTATTTCATCAGTTCACGAACAGAATTCTTCTGCACCTGAAGGGGTTAATCTAAAATTTTAAATGCATTAGGAATTAAATTTTTACAGACATTACAGCACAATACAACGTCACAATCTTCAATTGTGCACTGCTATATTTCCGGAATGTCAATATGCAAAGAAGAATCGACGCTCATCGATTTCGGACATTTTTGGGTATGCAGGTGACGATTTATCTTATACGTGTGAAACAAATTTTCACTTCTTCTATCATTTCTTACTAATTAATTAATTCTGTAAAACTTTCTAACTGGCAATCTTGTTCTATCTATTTTCGTTTTCGACTTGCAATGGCTATCTTCCAAATTTCGCTACTAGGGGCGCTGCTGTCGTTTGCATTCGGTCGGCCGTAATCGCTTTACTATACCATTACCTTACTTGCATAGCTGTAGCTCTCTCCGTTCGCAAGTATTTTGAGGTTAAAGGGACTTTCCTTTGCACCATGTATAATATGTAGAATTTCTTGTAGAAGTAAGTGCAAGAAATACATAACCCTTTTTGATTTTAAAATAATTATTCTAGAATTTTACCTATCAAATCATGCTAAATACACACAAATATCACTTCATTGAAAAGAAAAACAAATCCAGGGACGTTCCGTTTTGAAAAGGCAACTAGTTGCCTTTTCTGAAACGAATAGATTCTTTTGAGAATGAAAAGTTTTAATTTTCAACACGATTAGTTTCATATTTGCAATGAAAGTAATATTTTTGGTAATGAAAGTTTTCAGTTTCATTGCAGATGTGAAATTAATCGTGTTGTAAATTAAATCTTTTCATTCTCAAAATGAATCTATTCCGTTTCGGAAAAGGGATTTAGTTGCCTTTTCCAAAACGGTACGTACCTGGATTTTTTTTTTTTTACAGTGTTGTGTCATTAAAATGTTAATTAACTTCACTAGGTTTTGTTGTTTACATAAGCTAGAGATTTAAGAATAATTATTAGATATTTTCGGTTTATTTCTAGCTTTTACGATTCATACTCTGTCTATATCCACAACCACTCTTCGTTAAAAGTCACTAACTTCAAGCCAAACTTTAACGTAATCTTCATCATAATCTTCAGAAATGTTTTCAGATTTAATTAAATCAGCAACTTTAGGATTTTAAGAAATATTTAATTCCAAATCATCGCATGGTTTCGAGAAATCAACTTTTCTACCTTTATTTAAAAATTATTATTTTTAATTTGCTAATATAATAACGAAATGAGCATATCTAAAGTTCATATACTCCCAGTTGCAGAAATTGAAGATCCCAACTGAAAAGATGTTTTCTTATTCCGCTCTCTTTTACTTTAAAATCTCAATATAAATCACTTTTTATTCCTATACTGGTTCAAAATATCTTTTATTAAGATCTACATGACCTCCCATTTATGTTATGGGAGTAGTAAATAATAAAATAACTTCAACAGAAAAATTTTCAACTGAATATGCTGAATTTACAAAAAATCACAAACATTTCATAATCACAAAATGCATAAGAAAAAAAGCAGTAAGTAGAAGAAAAGTTAACACAATTCAAAGTGGTCAATTTGATAAATTTTTAAGAATAACATTATAGATAAGTACTTATATATTTTCTTATCAAACACAATGGCGCAGCTAGGATCCTTATCTGCAAGGGGTTCATCTGAGTAGAATCCGGGAGAGGAGATGATGGGTTTTCCTATCTGGGAATTTTACTGTTGCAAGCTCGGTTTATTGTTAGACCAGCAAAGCGCAGATAGACAGTGATATTTATATTCTCTCCGATTTTCGAGAGAGTGAAATTCCCAAATATATTTTAAATAAGAGTTGACAATTCATTTATTTGTAATTAACAATATTACTCATAATTAAAAACAGGAAGAATCGCGATAATGCTTTAGATTATGTTCATATTATTTTTTCTTTGATAACGGTTTGTTTGAGTTTGATCACTGTCACGTTATCCACTATATTAGTAAGAGCGGTAAACGTCCCGAGAGCACATTTAGAGTTAAGTCTCTCGTAGACAGAGCTGATATAACCTGGTCTAGTCTATTCCTGTGTCTGTAGTTCTAATCATGACATCATCTACTAGCTACCTCATACTAGCTCGCACCGTATTACATCTCAATGGAGTTCAGGTCTCGCACGTTCTTCTCTCTCTCTCACACACACGCACACTTGTATATGCAGAGTGAATAAGAATTATATATCAAAAATGTAAAGTCAGGTAGAGGGGATCTAAACAAGCAGGTTTCGTATAGGAATGTTGGTGCGGAAATACAGTTTTGAGGCAGCTGAGGGCGCTGTTGAATACAGCAGATGAATGCTCTTCGTTTACATGAATCGTCATCTCTCGCACGGATTTCGAGAAACGTGGATTATTACACCAATGCAGAACTTACCGACATGCATTTAATGTATGGGTTTGCGCATGAAAATGGATTCGCTGCTTAAAGGATTTAGATTGAACGATTCCGGGGCAGGACTCTGCCAGATTCCTCAACATTTGAGGGTCTTCATTAGATGCTGTGTGAGGGTGTATCGTTTTATGCTTCGAGGCGTGATAAGAGCACTGTAAGATATCGCAGAATTCCTGCAGTGGAAGAAGCAGTATTACACATAGTAGAGAATAGTCCTTCGATAAGTTCAAAAACTGTCTGATGTGCGTTGGGTGCGAACCATTTCCTTGCTTATCCCAATACATAAAACGCATGACGGCAAGCTCGCATTGGTGTAACGATGCATGTTTCTCGAAATCCGTGAGGGAATGACGATTCAAGATAGCAACGCACTTTCATCCACCAAACTGAACAGTGCCTGTTTTTTTTAATTAAAATTTTATACCTTTTAAATAAAATCTTATATTATCGTTATAAAGTTTAAAATGATGTTTTTATTTGTACTGTTTAAAGCACTTATAAGAAATATTTTAAAATTTTTGACAAAAGAAACAATAATTAAAAAAAAAATGTCTTAACCCGTAAATGTTGTCACCAGTTTTTTTATGCATTATGAAGTATATGCATAGAAGTCCTTGTTCTCAACAAAAAGGATTGCGAGTTATTTAATTTATATATATATAATTACCCCATCCAAAAGGAATTTGTGAAAATCTTTTTTTATTTAAATTATGTAATAACTCACTTGCATGCAGTTCGTAGTTCTTCAGCACTATCAGGATAGCTTTTTAGAAACGGAAATTCCCCACATATTTTTCCTTCTTTCATCACACAATCGAAAGGATCGCAGAGTATCCCTGTAAAATTGTTTTTTAAAAAAATGTAAAGTTTAACTGATTATTTGAAGGATTTTCATTACAAATTCTCGATTCTCAAAGGCAGAGTACAAATTTTGTGTTTTCAAAAGCATTTACAGAATACTTACTGACAAAACGTTAAAGACACATGGTGCCTATGGTGATGATGTCCAGATGGAAAATCGCGAATCTTCAAATATGTTTTATGAAGTTACTTGCTTTTATTAACTTAAACGTTATATTGCTCAATTCGATATACCAAGAGGTTATATAAATATATATATATATATATATATAAACACTTTGTCGACCTATGAATCCCTGAAGACTGAAACGTCAAAGGACGTTTCCTTCAATGTTTTGGAGGATGAAGGTGAAGAAGAACACTAAAGCTTTCACTGGTATGGGTGTTTTGAGATAGCGTCAGAATTTTTAAATGGCAACACCGACTGTTTTTCCTCGAAAATAATTCTTCACCGTTGAAAAACATATAATATGTTGAAAGGGTGCTTGAAACACTAAACACAGAAATTGAAATAAGCTCAAATAAGAGCAGTGAGTTCTAAAGTTTATTACATTATTTTCTAAACAATTCTAAACGATTTCAAAAATTTCTAAATAATTTTAAATAATTTTCGAAATAATTTTGATTTAGTTCTAAAGAAACCTGTTAGCTATACAAAAAATTTTATTTTGTATAATTAATATATTTTTTAAAAAGTGTTCCTAAATATATAAAATATGCATCCTGAGAAAAGGTGGTGAAAGATTTACATATGTACACTGTAAAAAACAAATATGGGACATTACTCCATAAAATTATGTAGCAGTCTTGCTGACTCCATTTCATTGAGTAATTTAACCGATATTACTGGTGTTACACTACACCAGTGTGCAATATTACACCAGTTATGTCAGTTTATCACACCATTATAAGAGTTAAATTATTCCATAAAATTAGGAGCAGCATGCTTCCATAAGTTTTATGGAGTAACATTACATACATTTCTTACAGGGTATGCGTGGTGTAGTCTGTTTACGATTTTAAAGGCTTTGTTTAGGTATTTACATAGACGCTATAAAAGTACAAAATATTTTTTCTAGATTACAAAATTCAGAAGTGTATGCCTTCATAACAATAAATAAGTAAAAAAAGACTATAGAGAAACTCAAATTTAATAACGTTTTTCCATCTTAGACGCACTTTTTGTATTCTACCTATTTGCCTTGAATTTTAAATAGCACAAGAAATACAGTAAGATCACGCTAATCTGTTCATTTTCACGATAGCTTTTTTACGATATTTTAAATGCACAATCTTTAAAATAAACTGTCTTATATATGTTCTGTTGATTTAGTTTACTCGCCATGCAATATGATAACATTTAATTTAGTACATAAACACAAAACGCGACTAAAACAATATCCAATAGTTTTACAAACCTGTATTTAAATTTAATTAAATTTTCACTCCATAAAATACCCTTAACTTTAGTTCATGTCAAAAACAGACAAGAATTTAAAATTGCTTTTTTGCCAATTCCACTCATGAACGTTTGTGCACTTTTTATTATATTTAGAATATATATATATATATATATATATATATATATATATATATACAGGGTGTACGGTCTCAACGGTGCCCGATGGCTAATTCATAAACCGTTAGTCATAGACATATAGTTCCAATTACAAAAATGTTTAAAATCAGGTAAAGAAATATTTTAAAAGCGATTTGGGTCAATAAAATCATTTCTTAAAAATATATGAACTTTAAATTTTTTTACGGTCCGCCGGTCCTATAAGTTATGTTTAATAAAATTTTCCTTTTACACGGACAAGTAGTACACAAAAAGTCCCGTTATTCTACGATTAAAATTGACCGAGTAATAGCTTTTTGAAGTTGGAGCATATTTTTTGCTGCAAATTGAGAGTCATTTACAAATTTAGTCGAAATATAATTTCGTCAGATATATTAAAAAATGGGTGAGAGTAAAATTAACATTGCAATTTAAATTTGAAATCTTTAATCATTCTGACATATTAATGCAAATTATACAATTTGTAATAAACATTTAAGAAGAAAGAAAAAACACAATTTTTGTTAAATAAAATGAGGCTAAATTAACAGCCTCAATTCTTTACAAAATGATACGTATTTAAAAATATTATTAGATTACACTAGCCTGCAAAAGTTGGGTTATGTCATGTTTTTTAGCTTTTGATAATTGATTCTTATGTGTTCTGTACCGCTGAATCAATCTGAAATTGACCTTCATTTTTAACCATCACATCAGGATTTTTCGCAAATTACAAAGTTCAAAAGTTCAAAATTAAAATTGAATCTCCTCCCCCATCTCATCAGACTACTCAGCTGTTTACTTGTAAGAATCCCAGGATAAGCAAAAATATCGAATAAATTATTGAATAAAATAAAATAAAACAAAAAAAGTTTTACATATGTTTTATAGTATGAGATTTTTGCTATATTTTAACTTACACATTTACGATTTGCAAAAAAATTCTAACGTGATGGTTAAAAATGAAGGTCATTTTCAGATTCAGTGCTAAAAAGTAGGTAAAAATCAATTATCAAAAGTTAAAATCACAACTACCTTCTCTACTTTATAGCATCTGATTTTTGTTATTCTTTAAATTTGACAATTTATGATTTGCGAAATATCCTGACATGATGGTTAAAAATTAATGTAATTTTCGGATTCAATGCTAAAAAATACATAAAAGTAAAAAAACAACAACAACAATTGCAGTCTTGCATTATCTAAACTAAAACTTTTTCTTAAACTTCTTAGCGGTAATCTATCCGAAATTTTTTGTGTTATCCTGTAAAATAAGTATAAATGGTAACCACCGAAAATCATAATAATATTAGATTGTTACTGGATTTGCGTACAGTATGTAAAATGTAAGCTCGATCAGATATTTAAAAGTGAGTTAAATTCGAGTACAAATTTTGAACTGAAAAAATATACATACGATCGTTGAAATAACATAAAAACTTATAAAAATAACATAATTTTTGTTAAAAGAAATCATAAAAGAAACAGTCCCAAATCCTGACAATATAAAACATATGTTATTTTAGCCAATCGGAAACTTAATAAATGTTAACTTAATCGTAATACTTGTACGATTTTTTTCAAAGCGCAGATAAACATGAAATAAGACTTCGAATAATTTAAGCACTTGGTATGTGATCCCTCAAAGCCAAGCTGAATTCATTTGTTTTCAGAGCAGAAAAGGGGCATATGTCACGCATTTTTAAAGTTTCATAACTCGCTCAATTTTAATGTTTTATGAATGGGACATTTTTTTTGTCTTACTTGTCAGTGTAATAGGAAATTTTTACAAAATATAACTTATAGGACCGGGGGACCGTATAAAAATTTAAATTTCGTAATTTTTAAAGAAAGGTTTTTATTGACCCAAAACGCTTTTAAAATATTTCTTTACCTGATTTAAAACATTTTTGTAATTGGAACTATATGTCTATGTCTAACGGCTCAGGAATTAGCCGTTGGACACCGTTGAGACCGGACGCCCTGTATATACTACATCAGCATAATAAAATTTCGCCAGTTTCCGAAAACGCATAGCACAACTAAAACACATTTCCAGCAATTTTTGTCCTTTAGCAGTATTATGTGAAAAATTTACTGTGACCTCGTAAATTTTTTTTAATCGTCAGATGCCCCATTTTTGATAGGTAAGTTATTATCGTTATTATCGCGTCTAATAAAGTATATCTGTAGCATTATGTTTTTAAGGAGACAGTACCACTCTTTTAATATTGTTAAAATTTCGATTATTAGATTTTTACATCTTTAGAAAGGTAATTTTATTCTGAATAAATTGATACTAATAACTTAAATGTGCAATAATTTTTTAATGAGATATTGTGAAAAATGCAGATATTACTGTTTCTTTTCCGATTTAAATTCCCTGCGACAACTGTCATGGTGACTTGTTAGCCCCCAGTACGGTTTGCTATTACTTTCTCCTAACTTATTTTGTGTCGCCTCCAAAAAATAACGTTACCTTACAGAAGCCAACCGTAAAACAAAGCAATACGATTAAATACTCTATAGCAATTTTTTTAACTTCTAAGCATCGCACATTTTCACTTTTTATACCGTCGTATTGGAAAAAAGCACTTTTAATTGCAATTTGTTTGAAAACTGCATCTCCCTTTATTTTTTAAATATAATTTTTTTTTGTAATTTTTAGCACCATTTTTTAAACTTTGGTAGAAAGTAAAGGGAAAATAGTTGAAAAATAGCAATTATATGTTTTTGTAGCCATTTTCTCATAACAGCCAAAATAAAATGTAAGTAAAATACGTACTATTTTGAAAAAAAATATAAACGAATAATTTCTGTTAAAACATGGAGCTATTATTAACTATATTTAATTTTAAGTATCCATAGACGCTTTCAGTGTCACGTGAATCATGACGTTTTAATTGGAAACTGACTCCAAACAAACGGTTGCTATGCGTCATTTCTTTTTAAAAATAAATCGTGGAAAATGTTACCAGTACATATCAAGTATTAAAACATTTAGATGTGTGACATAAATATAAGATTAAGCTGCAACGCACAAACAAAATAGAAAATACAACATAGCAACCGTTTGTTTAAGATCAGTTTCCAACCTACACGTCATGGCTGACGTCACGACTGAAATCGTCTATATTAATGTTAGAAACAAATGAAGGGCTGTGAATCATTAGATAGCTGATTTTTTTTGTCGAGGTTCTTTAATGACGGCAACTTTTTGCTGCATTTGTGCATTATTTTGCGATAGTGACATCCTATGCATGCTTTACTCTAGATGTTTAAGAGTGGATCGTAAATGTGGAATTCGTAAGCAGATGCGAATGACGTCATTTTACATAAAATAAAAGTGTGTGCTTTAAGTCTTAAAATTGAAATATGCTTTGTACTTTTTATATATACATATATTTTTTTTCATCGGGTGAACACTAAATTCTGAAAAAGCAGAATTCCTGTTTTCTAGTTTTTATTCTGTTGTCACGCTTTCTCATTATCGCAATTTATGACTTATGGAAGCAACATAAATTCGTGCATTTTTTTTTCAGTTGAATATTGTAAAAATAATAAGAAATATTTAAATTATTAACTTCAACTTCAACATCCGGTAAGTTTTTTTACTTGCATTGCTTTACTCTGAAACTTGATATCTAATTTGCTTAGCAGTTAACTTTTATTCCCCTAACTGTTATTTCCCTTCTATTCCCGCTTAATGTGAAAGAAATCTGATTTTTAGCACAATACGTTCCTGGCACAATACGTTTTTAAATATTACTGCTGTTAGTATTTATTAGCAGTTATAAGGTACAATAGTGCGAAAAATGCTTCAGAACAGCAGTCAATTAAATGACAATCTCTAAACAAAAAACGATGATTACAATATGACCTAAGTGGCTAATTCATCTTATAGGAAATTAAGATCTAGTCTATTGGATAGTGACTTTGTTTTAAGTGCAAGTTTAGTATACGGATTCATTGATATTAATTTTAGGGTTCCGTACGTAAACAGTAAAAACGGAACCATTATAAGGTCACTCCTGTTTCTGTCTGTCCGTCTGTCACAGACATTTAAGACTCGTAAACTATGGAACGTGGAAAGTTCAAATTGGCTGAAGCAATAAAGGCTATTAACCCAGACATTTGTAGAGTATTAATCATTCACAAATATATTTAAGAAAAATGCAGAGGGACAAATTATGTTACTTGAAAAAATATATATATTCTTTGTATAACGTGTGAAAGCTTCCGTAAAGCCGAACTCAAAAATACATTTCTTTTAATTTTAGGTCTTATATTTTCAGAGATATCGTCAAAAATGCAATTCAAAAATATGTCCTACCCCCTCTGTTTAGGAATCTAGTGAAACTAAAATTATGAAAATATTAAGGGTAGTAGAACCTTATAAGGGTAATAAACCTTACAGGAAAACTATAGTGATTACTCTAAGTCACATAGTCTTTGAGAAAATTGCATTTTCCCGTTAAACACAAATTTCGATTTGCGGGCACACAGCAAAGAAGTTGAGGAGCGCTGGACAAAACCTATAATCGCAGAAGTATAAAATGATTGTTGATAATGATTTTCGGAAAAAAGTACCGGTAATTAGCCGATATATTAACCCTTAAAGACATGGACGGTGTGGACATACATGAAGACACGGGCGACGTAATCTGCTCGCCATCGGCTTTTAAAGCGTATATAACAACTTTTAATAATATATTTGTGTAATGCAATTTCTACTAGTAGTATAAAAGCAATAAACGTCAAAATATTTAAAATAGACTAATTTAATTAGAATTAAACAGATACTTACTATGGGATTCGAACGTAATTTGCCTTAAGTGGCACTCTCAATACGCCATCAGTGTTTTTAAAGGTTAATTAAAAACCTCTCTGGAAAATGCGGACTTTGAACTTTCCACGTTCCATAGTTTACGAGTAAAATGTCTGTGACAGACGGACAGACAGAAACAGGAATGACCTTATAATGGTTCCGTTTTTACTGTTTACGTACGGACCAAGGAGGAGTTGGAACGTACGACTACTTTCGAAGCGCTCTTAGCACAATGTCAACTTTAAACTTTGAACAAGTGTTTTGTTTTACGTACAATGTAAAAAGAAAAGATTATTACTACGTTGAATTAAGGTTTATGGAATGCCAATTGCACTACTTTTATTGTCAGCACCGAATTAAGTTAATCATAAACAGATTAGGATAAGTCTAAAAAATAGTTATACAGAATAGTAATATTTGATGTATTTAGGGTTCATATCCCTCTGAACTTACAGGGTTTATCTATTTTTACTTTTCTAGTATATACAACTAGTATACCTAACACTACTTTGTATACTTTTTTCTAAAGTCTTATTATTCTTTTAGCACGTTTTTTGTATAATACGGTTACTAAGTATAATATTTATTGTACGGAACTCTCTATACTCGAATAATACTTGCGCTTGATCAATTATTTTTAGTAAATTATCCGAGCTGAATTTCCGAGCTATCCAGATGAATTTCCCAAAGCGATAGTGCTGGCAACGAAAAAGAAATGGTCGTACTGAGAAAATTATTGTTTGTAGATCAAGTTCTAATTAATTGAACGAAAAATAAAAACAAAGGTCGCTTATAAATCTCTTCAAAAAATCACGCCAGCAAGTTTCATGTTTTTACTTTTAAAAATGAGTCGGAATTTATGTCAGAAAGTTTCGAGTTGTTGAGCGTGGAAAAATATTTTTTAGAATACCACCTTAATATGATTCTGATAAAACCAGCTCTTACTGAAAATTGAAATTAAAAATTCGTCGAAAGCGGACAGATAAAATTGTTATACTGGATTTTATCTCTAATCTTGATTTAGTTTTTGTTGGTGAAATTAGTACTTAACTTCGAAATCTACCTCTGCCTGTAGGCCGAACCGGCAAGGTATTTTTTCCCTTCTAGATCCGTTTTTTTTTATGTTAAATTCATGACAAATTTTGCATTTTCTGCGATAGTTAATAGTGTACTGTCCCCACTTTCTCAGCGCTGTGAACTAATATACCCGTTCATTAAGCTATGATATAAAAAAAAAAACTCGTGGAACCAGAGAGAAAAGTAAAGCTCGATCTAAAAAGTTACAGTAAAAAATTGTCAAATTGTTTCAGTTTAAAAAAGTAAGTAACGGGTAGAAAAGTAATGGAATCAGATTATCTGTAAAGCTCATGAAATTACCCAAATTTTTGTTGATAGCTGAAAATGTGGACTGAGCTTTAGTGGTGCCTTAAAATAAATCAGGGAAGTAAAGGCATTTTAAACTCATTCTGAATTCCAATCATGCATAACCAGTTTAAAAATTTGGGTTCATAAGAATAGGTTTGAGGTTGATTTGGAAATGAGCGAGAACATGAGAAGTATCGAGAACATGAGAGATCGTTCAGTACGAAGTATGGACCAAATTCCATTCCAGGGGTCACTGATAATCCTGAAAGATCAAAGTCCAAAATAAGCCAAAAACATTAAGCATGTACGATTCAACCATATGCTAAATACTTGTCTAACTTAAGTCCATTGACATAAGGCTCCCTTTTCACAGTAATTACATGAAATAAAAATTATTACTCTACATGTGTTATGTCAGAAATGTTAGTAACAACAATTCCTCAACAACTTGACTATATTAATGTTATACTTCTGTTCTTTCAGCTTTGTGGAGTTTAGCTTGACTTGATGTAATCATGTCCATAATTCTGGGCCTGACAGAAATTTTTTTGCACATAACTACACATTCCAGTACTCATTTTGAGTGGATAATATGATTTTGAATATAAGGCACCAGTAAAGCTCAGTCCACATTTTCAGCTATCAATAAAATTTTGGGTAATTTCATGAGCTTTACAGATAATCTGATTCCATTACTTTTATACGCACTACTTACTTTTTTAAACTGAAACTATTTGACAATTTTTTACTGTAACTTTTTTAGATCGAGCTGTACTTTTCTCTCTGGTTCCACCAGTTTTTTATATCATTTCACGTCTTTTCAGATCTTTTTAGGAACTTAATCAACCAACTTAAACTAACAAAACAACCGCTTCAATTAACCAACCAATGATCCCAATTAACCGGCCCGACCAATTGTCCCAATCAAAAACTAACAGAAACATTGGTTCACCAATGTATTTCAAGACCTCTGATGACCCCATATTTATTGCTAAGCCCCATATTGGGATATTGACTTATAATTTACTCAGGACAGACCGCCAGACTAGTCCTTAGACTAAATTTTATATATAGTGTGATCTCTTGAATTTTTCTGCTGTGTACCTACGCTCTTTTGGTTTAAGGGAATATGCAGTATCCTAGGCCAACCCGTCAAACACACAAAAGCTAGGGTAAGAAACAGTCATAAGAAATGAATTAAAACTGCGAAAAAACTATAAAAAGGAAAAAATTCTGTCTTTGAAACTTTATGGGAATTTAAAATTAAAAAAAGTCTGAAAACGACTGAATGCAGAAAAATGATAAAAAATGATTGAAAATATTGTACAATACACTGTAAATAATATTACAAATAATACTAATATTGAATAGTTATAATAATATTTCGGAGGTCTAACTAAAATATCACGATAATAACTAACGTATTTACATCGAACTGTAACCATTGATAAAAAAATCAGGAAAATTGGAAAGTAGATGTCCTTTGTAAAGTATGCATTAATTAAGGAGATAAATTACGTAAACGAGTCTATTGACAATTGGCGTATTTGGTACGGATAAATTATATAATTGAGCCTACAGACAATTGGCGCATGTTACCGGGCGTCGTTTAGGGCATAATTAACTGAACCGTAAGCGCACGCACCTATTTTTGTAACGTTAACACACGCATGAGGTAAATCACACCTCATTTTGTCTCCCATTATATTTTTGGCTAAATGCGTTTTAAAAAAAATTCTACTACTCTATATTGTAAAATGCATCAGTACTACTTCTTTTTAGGGAAAAATCAAGCGTTTCATATTTATTTTCCGATTTTAAAACAGTTTCTGTAAAAATGGCGGTTTTTTTCCCTTAGAAAATATGCAACGATTTGTTTTACCCCTTAAAACATGAATTATTTTATAAAATTTACAGTAATTTCATTTAATACACTTTCATCAACATATGCAGGTAGCTTTTATTTCACTCTTTCAGTAAAATTATTTTAGTGTGTGTTATCCCGTAACGAATGAACATATCGATATGTAACGTTTGTACATGCGCGAGATTATTTAATCCCAAAAGCCATATTTCTACTTTTCTAGCCAACAAACTAGACATTCCTTCATACAACTTTTCTCAACTTTGGCCTTGAAAGGTACAAGGAAGGTCAGAAGTGTTTCATGACGTAATTTTGAAGTTTTTTCACCTGCATAACCCCTTCTCTTGCAGGTAAACGCAACGTCTCCCGCCAACCAGACCGTCCGCATACATACTACACCATAAAACGGAAGAGCATATAGAAAAATGGGCTTTGCTAAAATGACGAATTTTTGAAGTTTTTCACCTGCATAACACCTTCTCCCGCAGGTAAACTCAACGTCTCCCGAAAGCCAGACCGTCCGCATACGTACTACACCATAAAACGGAAGAGCATATAGAAACATGAGCCTTGCTAAAATGACGTAATTTTGAATTTTTTCTCACCTGCATAACCCCTTCTCCCGCAGGTAAACGTAACGTCTGCCGCCAGCCAGACCGTTCACATACATACTACACCATAAAACGGAAGAGCATATAGAAAAATGAGCTTTGCTAAAATCAAGTGACTAAAACGTTAGCTCTTAGAATCTTAGATTATTACTTTCGGTCCAACAATATTAATTTTTTTAAACTCGTGAAACTGAATTTCATTTGGCGTTATAATGACGTAATTATAATAAAGTGTTTCAGCTTTTAAAGTTAAAATACATGTTTTCTTTGGCGCGTGCAATAGGCGTATACGATTTCCTTAACAATACGCAGGAAAATGCAATAAATACAACTAAAGGAACTAGCATTTACCGAAAATTTCTTTCGTATGACTTAAAAATAAATGTTTCGTTTTATGGATAATAATAATAAGGATTAATTTCAGAATATCAGGAGTCTCTTTTCAGAATAAATATCATTACAAAGTCATGTCAGTTAAACAGAAATTAACGTCATACCTAGAAAAGGATTTTTTTTTATTATTAACTTTTCCTAAATTGCTTTTTTAAAATTAAAACTGCTATATTAAAATAGATTTTTAAACATTAGAAACATTCAAATGAAGATACTGCGTCATTTTAACGCGTGTTTAGTTAAAATTTTTATATATATATAGGAAAATGTTTCATTTTCTGATTAGAATGACGTCGATTTTAAAAATGCAAAAGTATAGCGAGAAAATCTGATTTTTATCTAAAACAAAATATGCGTGTTATCACTTTTTTTAAAATATTGTGCCGCTTTTTAGGATGTGGTAATAGGAAAGAAAGACTGAAGGAGATATTTATGTATTGTTAAATTATGGAACGCTATGTAAAGTTTAAAGGGGTGCCATTCCCTTAATATTGGATATTTTTTGACCCGACCTTCGAAAGGCACATCGCTACATTAAGACCTTTCCAAAAAGCCATTATTCATCACTGAATGTTTTCTGGTTTGGATTGTAATTGAGTTGTTGTCTTTTCATCATGTTTCAAAACGTAAAAGATGCGGTTGAGTTCTACTGTATGATAAGTTTCACTGCAATGAAACCATTATTTAAATTAATATAATTTGACAGATGTAAAGCAGTTTTAAAACATTGAATAATGATGAATACTGTAAAAGATTATATTAATATACGAATTAAGTTTTTTATACTATGTTGGAAATTAATTTCTTTTTAGAATTTATTAAAAAATTGCAGAGAAAACAATATTACAATTTTGTCTTTTTTCTGGGCAGTCGTAAATTAATAGTATGCCATAGGTAAATAGCACTTCATTCATTTACTTTCTATACAGAGACTGTAAAATAACCGAATTATTTCGCATGTTGCTATAAATGAACGATAGATGATATACACATAATTTTTATATAAAACATTTTATAGTGCTTTCCAATATTGTACAGGCGCTCAGTGGAGTATTTGACCCAAAAACCTGGCCAAAAATGCAAGAATTAAAAATCCGTCAACAATTGTAAAAATTATATTTTTTAATAGCTAACTAATTGCTGGGTCGATCTATGTCTATTTTAGGAACCTGAGTTATATCCGATGTCTCCTGGTCTCAGTTGAAGAGGAAGTTTCTTTGTGAGAAGATGTGGTTTTTTTGTTGCTTTTTGGCATTGTTGTTATGTTGAAATATATTTTTCTTTTGTGGCTCAATGAATTGTTGAATCGAAACTAAACAGGGTTTACGTGTTTAACAAATGTAAGAGCTTAGTGTTAAACTATGTGCTAATTTAAATAGTTCGGTTTTTAATATAATTAAAAAAACATTAAATATGTAAAAAGATTATTTGTATAGCGTTTTTAGCTCTAATTTAAAATATCGAAATCTTTTTAAGTATCTGCCGGGCTTTGCCGGACCATGTTTGAATTATAATCGTATTAGTTATAGTCTTGAGTACCAATTTCTGCAAAACAATCTTCCGCATATTGTTGCCATTTTTTATATAATTTGTTTTCGAGGGGACTACTTAAATCCCATTTTTTGCGGCAACCAAACTGAAGAGATAAAAACTATATTTTTACTCTCGTAGTGCAGGTTTTTAGCTTACAGGATATTGCCTGAGAGCTTTTTCCCCTACAGATTCTGTATGTATGCATGTTCGTTCATATGTAAGTACGTACATACGTACGCAACTAAATACCTCTTGATAGAAATATCAGATCGGCTTCAAATTGTAAATACTTATTTACTGAAAAGATTTCTCCAACTAATTTCGGAGGCTCACAGGTAGAAATAAGGGGAGAAAGGAGGGAATTAAATAAGTCTGGAGCAGACGCAGAAATGATTAAAAGGTTGTAATTAATATTGGAAATTATAACAAGTGGGCATCCCATTGACGAAAAAAAGTTCTAAACATCTGCTGATGAAGCAGCAAGACTGTATGTGAACTTTTACAATCGGAACCACATGATTCCAACAATGCACTAGGTTTTGGTTCATGGTGGCACTGTAATTAAGAAAGCAGTCGTACCCATTGGCCAAAGGTCAGAAGAAGCTGCTGAGGCCAGAAACAAACACTTTAGACAGTACCGTAAAAAGTGCTCAAGAATTGCAATAAAGAAGTTCGCAATGGGGATGTTTGCAATAGAGATGTTCCAAATTGGCTTCTTTTAAGCAGTGATCCTTTTATAAACTGTTCTACACAAAGACCAAGGGAAAATAGTAAGCCATACAATAGCGAGACCCTACAACTCCTTCTTCCAGCTAGGTCTGATGGTAGTCCTGACAGAAGCCAAGAAGAGTGTGATGAAGAAGATGAAAAACAGAGTTCTGAAGAATCAGATTGAAACTGGTAATATACACTGCTCAAAACAATTAAAGGATATTGCAGTTTTAGGTGGATTTTGTATCTGGTAAACTGTTTAGCTGATTGATACATGGTCGACAGACATGGTAGGTTATATGAGAATAAATTACACATGTTTGGCAGAAAAAAATGCATTTTATTGCGCATTTGTGTACTAAAGGAAAAAAACACAATTTGTGCATATGAGAAAAAAAGAATAAGAAAAGGTGTTTTCTTCAAAGAAAATCCTTTTCAGTAGGGGGTATGGTTTCCACGGGCGGCCAGCAACGTTGAACACCTTTGAGGCATGGACTCAATGAGGCTATTAATGACGAGTTGGGGTATTCTGCCCCACTCTTCCAGAAGAGCTCTTTCCAGTTCTTGGAGAGTTTGTGGGGGTTGTTGGCGGCCAGAAACTCGTCTTCCTAGAGCGTCCCAAACGTGCTCGATTGGATTCATGTCTGGAGAACACGCTGGCCATTCCATTCGAACGATTCCTTCCTCGAAAAGGAAATCCTCCACCAGGTTTGCACGATGTGGCCTGCAGTTATCGTCCATTAAAATGAAGTTATCTCCGATTGCTGCAGCGTAAGGGACTACAATAGGTCTGAGGATCTCATCCCTATATCGACGACCAGTCAGAGCTCCATCTCGAATGATGTAGAGGTCAGTGCGCCCGTCAATGGAGATGCCACCATACACCAACACTCCTCCACCGCCAAATCTGACACTTTCGTGCACGAACGCAGGATTATTCCTACTGCCACGGTCCCTCCAGATGAAAATACGCCTATTATCCGGATGACAGAAAAACGGAACTCGTCAGAAAACAGAATATTGCTCCATTGATTTCTCCTCCAGTTGATATGCTCGGTTGCCCACTCCCTGCGGTCGCGACGATGCCTTGATGTTAATCTAACACATACCTTCGGTCGGCGAGCATACAGACCTACAGAATGGAGCCGGTTTCGGACAGTCTGAGTTGAAATCGTGGTGCCTGTAGCCGAGCGAAGGTGTTGTTGGAGAAGATTAGCGTTCATGGTTCGGTGTCTCCGAGCTGTTAACGCTAAATACCGATCTTCATTGGGCGTTGTTGCCCATCTACGATCTTGCCCTGGTCTTCGGCCTGCACATCCACTCTCCAAAAAACGGTTCCAGATCCTGGAAATGACACTTTGTGACACTCCAATGGCTTGCGCTACTTCGGCTTGAGTTTGGCCCCCTTCTAACCTACCAACAATTCTCAAAGCTTCTGAATCTGTCAAATGACTTCGCTGAGACATCGTACTCATCGAAACAAAGCAATCACTGAATGCCGATCATCCTTGTCTTCATTCTCTTTTATCCAGTTGAAAGTCAAATTTCATTCGCTGCCGCTGAAGCGACGTTTTTGACGTCGAACTCAAAATTTGCATACTCCACAGTTTGAAAACCAGAAAAATTTGCATTTGTGATTCTCTTCTTCTATTTTCGGCAAAAAAAATTTCGTTTATATCTTTATTTTATATAAAACTTCAAATATCCTTTAATTGTTTTGAGCAGTGTATTAAATACACTGAAAAACCAGCATCTCTATACTGTAGAAACACCACTTTATTAAATGTATTATTAAACCTAACTTTATCAAATGTAAATAATCTTTATTAAATGTATTATTAAATCTAAATTTATCAAATGTAAATAATCTTTATTAAATGTAAATAAAATATAATAATTATTATTAAAGTAAATTAAATGTAAATAATAAATTTTATAGGTAGTACAATTAAATACATTTAATTAAACGTTGCTAGTAAATAAAAAAATCTATCAACAATTACTTTTCTCGTATAAACAGAAGGCTGCTAGCCACTCAATTTCCAATCTCCCTTCGGTAATGTTAAGTCTATGGGCATGTGATTTATTCGTATTTTTTAAATATCTACTTACTAAGTTAATATTTTAACTTCTTTTTTCTTTGTGATCTTCTTAAATGATGTCTCTTTTTTTTTTCTTAGTTGTCAAAATATTTATAAAATGTATACTTATTATTATGCGGAGTGTTAAAACCTTACTTATACTTCGTCAGCTTTTAAGATATAAAATATTAAACTAGGCTATGGATTTGTATGTATACTACATAGTATGCGAAAAGTTAGTTCAGTGAAATGCATAGCACAGTTAAGCATTTCCATTCAATCATTTCAGTGAATAAACGGAAATGTACTTGAGAACTTTTGTGCAGCCCTGTATATGATCTATAGAATGTATTCACACCAAGTAATATTAAAAAAAAAGAAAAATATTTCAATTTAAAAACGCATATCACAACTACAAACGCACTTCCAGCAATTATTGGCCATAGACTTCAATAATTAAATTTATTCTTGAGCCAAATTGTTTTGTGTGTTCCTGTAAATGAACGATATATTTTATGCACACCATATTCTACAATAAAAACTTTAGTACACCCCAGTGACGTATATAAACTTCAGTACGTTTAAAATAGTGTGATATCATTAAAATACAGAGCAAACGATTTTTTCCCATAGACCATAATGTAAGGGAATTCTTTTCTGTGTCTCTGTAAATGAACCGTAAATGCTACAGACTTCATTTCAAGACAATTTCAAGGCAATCGGACTATATTTACATAGAAAAATATTTTTGGCCAGGATTTCATGTCAAATACTCCACTGTGAGGTGGTACACTCTCAACGATATCCAACATATACTTTCTAAACCGTTACTCATAGGTATATAGTTCTAATTACCAAAAAAAAAAAAAAAAAAAAAAAAAAGATTTTAAATCTGATATAAGAAGTATTTAAAAATACGTTTTGGTCGATAAAAACATTTCTTAGAAAGTTTTTATACGTTCCCCCGATCCTGTAAGCGATATTTAGTAATTCCAATTTCACTAATACGTAAAACAATAAAGTCCTATTCACTTAGCACTAAAATTATCTGAGTTATGAAACTTTGAATTGCAGGACTTACACCAATTTTCTGCGTATGAATACAGATGAGTTTGGCCCTCCCTCAAGGGATTGTACACAAAGTGCTTAAAGTATTGGAAGGATTTATTTCGCATATACATTTCTGAATTGCAGCCAAAATGAGTCACTTCGAGCATTGTTTTAAGATAAATTTAAATTTTACTAATTAAGATTTAGATTTGAAAATCTAATAGCATTTTAAAATATGTATCATTTTGTAAGGAATTGCGACTGTTGATTTTCAAAATTTCATTTAACAAAAATTCTGTTATTTTTTACCTGATATTTTTAGTACAAATTGTATATTTTTAATTTATATATCACAATGGAAATAGATTTAAAATTCATATTTTAATGTTAATTTTACTCAACTATATATATATTTTTAGGTAGATTTCGTATGAAATACTACATATTGGGATCGTTCCTATGTTGGAATTTCTGAAAAATTTTTGCAGATCTGCACCGATCATGACTCCTAGAACCCAAAACCACCCTCAGTAAAAAACTTTATCTATCTATCTATCTATCTATCTATCTATGTTGTATCTATCTATCTATCTATATATATCACTTTCTTCTGGACACGATAACTTTCGTAATTCTGCACCAATCTCTTCCAAACTGATACATAAAATCAAAGGGCATAAAATCTCGGTTAAGTTCGTTAACGGGCAAAATCGGACCAAGGGGATGGAAATAGGGAGGGGTTTTGTGAAAACCGAAAAAACCCCATAACTTCTTAATTTTTGTACATATCAAATCAGTTTAAAGTTTTTATTACTTCTAAAAATAGGGCCAAAATTTTATGTATCACAGATTTTTGATAAAGTTAAAAATGGGCTCAAGGGGCGCAAAAAATAGGGTTTTTGGGAGGAAAAAATTCATAACTTCGTCGATTCTCAAGATATCAATTCCAATTAATTTTATTATAAATCTCCTTAATATTATCTACAACTTTCATACTCACAAGTTTTTGATAGGACAAATTCGTACCTCAAAAAAAAAAAAAACGAAAACAAAAAGGGGGTTTGAAGAAGTAAAAAATCCATAACTCCGTCAATTCAAAAGATATAAAATCCCCATGAATTTATCATATATCTTCTTAATATTGTCTACAACATCTATATAGACAAGTTTTGGATAGGACCAATTCTTCCAGAAAAAACAAATTAAAAATACATAGCGGTTGAAGAAAAAAATCATCTAAGTAAGGGTGTATTCAAATCCAAACTGCGTATTTTCTGACTCATTTTACAATTCATTTTTGCTCTCAAAGGCTTCCAATTGGTACGTTTACTTACTCAGAAACTATATAATGTACCGTAATGGTCGATCTTTTGATAGAGGCAGAATATATTTAAAATAATGCTGTTAAAGTGGGCATTTTGAACCGAATTTCCCGAAGCGGATTGTGTTATCACTTTCTTCTGGACACGATAACTTCATTATTATTCATTAATCATTGCATTAAGGATGCACTCAAATCCAAACTGCTTTTTTTTTCTGACTCATTTTTAAATTCATTTTTGCTCTCAAACGCATTTAATTGGTATATTTGCTTATACAGATACTATATAATGTACCGCAATGATCGATTTTTTGATAGAGGCAGAATATATTTCAAAAAATTATGTCAAAGTGGGCATTTTGAACGGAATTTCCCGAAGCAATTGTGTTATCACTTTCTTCTGGACACGATAACTTCCGCAATTCTGCACAAATCTCTTCCAAACTGATACATAAAATTAAGGGACATAAAATCTCGGTCAAGTTCGTTAATGGGCAAAAGCGGACAAAGGGGATGGAAATAGGGAGGGGTTTTGTGAAAACCGAAAAAACCCCATAACTTCTTAATTTTTGTACATATCAAATCAGTTTAAAGTTTTTATTACTTCTAAAAATAGGACCAAAAATTTATGTATCACAGAATTTTGATAAAATTAAAAATGGACTCAAGGGGCGCAAAAAATAGGGTTTTTGTTCAGAAAAAAATTCCTAACTTCCTCAGTTCTCAAGATATCAAATCCAATTAATTTTATTATACATCTCCTTAATAATATCTACAACTTTTATATTCACAAGTTTTTGATAGGACCAATTCGTACCGCAAGAAGAAAAAAAAAAAAAAAAAAAAAAAAAAAAAAAAAAAAAAAAACGAAAACAAAAAGGGGGTTTGAAGAAGTAAAAAATCCATAACTCCGTCAATTCAAAAGATATAAAATCCCCATGAATTTATCATATATCTTCTTAATATTGTCTACAACATCTATATAGACAAGTTTTGGATAGGACCAATTCTTACAGCAAAAACAAATTAAAAATACATAGCGGTTGAAGAAAAAAATCATCTAAGTAAGGGTGTATTCAAATCCAAACTGCGTATTTTCTGACTCATTTTACAATTCATTTTTGCTCTCAAAGGCTTCCAATTGGTACGTTTACTTACTCAGAAACTATATAATGTACCGTAATGGTCGATCTTTTGATAGAGGCAGAATATATTTAAAATAATGCTGTTAAACTGGGCATTTTGAACCGAATTTCCCGAAGCGGATTGTGTTATCACTTTCTTCTGGACACGATAACTTCATTATTATTCATTAATCATTGCATTAAGGATGCACTCAAATCCAAACTGCTTTTTTTTTCTGACTCATTTTTAAATTCATTTTTGTTCTCAAACGCATTTAATTGGTATATTTGCTTATACAGATACTATATAATGTACCGCAATGATCGATTTTTTGATAGAGGCAGAATATATTTCAAAAAATTATGTCAAAGTGGGCATTTTGAACGGAATTTCCCGAAGCAATTGTGTTATCACTTTCTTCTGGACACGATAACTTCCGCAATTCTGCACAAATCTCTTCCAAACTGATACATAAAATTAAGGGACATAAAATCTCGGTCAAGTTCGTTAATGGGCAAAAGCGGACAAAGGGGATGGAAATAGGGAGGGGTTTTGTGAAAACCGAAAAAACCCCATAACTTCTTAATTTTTGTACATATCAAATCAGTTTAAAGTTTTTATTACTTCTAAAAATAGGACCAAAAATTTATGTATCACAGATTTTTGATAAAATTAAAAATGGACTCAAGGGGCGCAAAAAATAGGGTTTTTGTTCAGAAAAAAATTCCTAACTTCCTCAGTTCTCAAGATATCAAATCCAATTAATTTTATTATACATCTCCTTAATAATATCTACAACTTTTATATTCACAAGTTTTTGATAGGACCAATTCGTACCGCAAGAAGAAAAAAAAAAAAAAAAAAAAAAAAAAAAAAAAACGAAAACAAAAAGGGGGTTTGAAGAAGTAAAAAATCCATAACTCCGTCAATTCAAAAGATATAAAATCCCCATGAATTTATCATATATCTTCTTAATATTGTCTACAACATCTATATAGACAAGTTTTGGATAGGACCAATTCTTACAGCAAAAACAAATTAAAAATACATAGCGGTTGAAGAAAAAAATCATCTAAGTAAGGGTGTATTCAAATCCAAACTGCGTATTTTCTGACTCATTTTGCAATTCATTTTTGCTCTCAAAGGCTTCCAATTGGTACGTTTACTTACTCAGAAACTATATAATGTACCGTAATGGTCGATCTTTTGATAGAGGCAGAATATATTTAAAATAATGCTGTTAAACTGGGCATTTTGAACCGAATTTCCCGAAGCGGATTGTGTTATCACTTTCTTCTGGACACGATAACTTCATTATTATTCATTAATCATTGCATTAAGGATGCCCTCAAATCCAAACTGCTTTTTTTTCTGACTCATTTTTAAATTCATTTTTGCTCTCAAACGCATTTAATTGGTATTTTCGCTTATACAGATACTATATAATGTACCACAATGATCGATTTTTTGATAGAGGCAGAATATATTTCAAAAAATTATGTCAAAGTGGGCATTTTGAACGGAATTTCCCGAAGCAATTGTGTTATCACTTTCTTCTGGACACTATAACTTCCGCAATTCTGCACAAATCTCTTCCAAACTGATACATAAAATCAAGGGACATAAAATCTCGGTCAAGTTCGTTAATGGGCAAAAGCGGACAAAGGGGATGGAAATAGGGAGGGGTTTTGTGAAAACCGAAAAAAACCCATAACTTCTTAATTTTTGTACATATCAAATCAGTTTAAAGTTTTTATTACTTCTAAAAATAGGACCAAAAATTTATGTATCACAGATTTTTGATAAAATTAAAAATGGACTCAAGGGGCGCAAAAAATAGGGTTTTTGTTCAGAAAAAAATTCCTAACTTCGTCAGTTCTCAAGATATCAAATCCAATTAATTTTATTATACATCTCCTTAATAATATCTACAACTTTTATATTCGCAAGTTTTTGATAGGACCAATTCGTACCGCAAGAAGAAAAAAAAAAAAAAAAAAAAAAAAAAAAAAAAAAAAAAAACGAAAACAAAAAGGGGGTTTGAAGAAGTAAAAAATCCATAACTCCGTCAATTCAAAAGATATAAAATCCCCATGAATTTATCATATATCTTCTTAATATTGTCTACAACATCTATATAGACAAGTTTTGGATAGGACCAATTCTTACAGCAAAAACAAATTAAAAATACATAGCGGTTGAAGAAAAAAATCATCTAAGTAAGGGTGTATTCAAATCCAAACTGCGTATTTTCTGACTCATTTTACAATTCATTTTTGCTCTCAAAGGCTTCCAATTGGTACGTTTACTTACTCAGAAACTATATAATGTACCGTAATGGTCGATCTTTTGATAGAGACAGAATATATTTAAAATAATGCTGTTAAAGTGGGCATTTTGAACCGAATTTCCCGAAGCGGATTGTGTTATCACTTTCTTCTGGACACGATAACTTCATTATTATTCATTAATCATTGCATTAAGGATGCACTCAAATCCAAACTGCTTTTTTTTCTGACTCATTTTTAAATTCATTTTTGCTCTCAAACGCATTTAATTGGTATATTTGCTTATACAGATACAATATAATGTACCGCAATGATCGATTTTTTGATAGAGGCAGAATATATTTCAAAAAATTATGTCAAAGTGGGCATTTTGAACGGAATTTCCCGAAGCAATTGTGTTATCACTTTCTTCTGGACACGATAACTTCCGCAATTCTGCACAAATCTCTTCCAAACTGATACATAAAATCAAGGGACATAAAATCTCGGTCAAGTTCGTTAATGGGCAAAAGCGGACAAAGGGGATGGAAATAGGGAGGGGTTTTGTGAAAACCGAAAAAAACCCATAACTTCTTAATTTTTGTACATATCAAATCAGTTTAAAGTTTTTATTACTTCTAAAAATAGGACCAAAAATTTATGTATCACAGATTTTTGATAAAATTAAAAATGGACTCAAGGGGCGCAAAAAATAGGGTTTTTGTTCAGAAAAAAATTCCTAACTTCGTCAGTTCTCAAGATATCAAATCCAATTAATTTTATTATACATCTCCTTAATAATATCTACAACTTTTATATTCGCAAGTTTTTGATAGGACCAATTCGTACCGCAAGAAGAAAAAAAAAAAAAAAAAAAAAAAAAAAAAAACGAAAACAAAAAGGGGGTTTGAAGAAGTAAAAAATCCATAACTCCGTCAATTCAAAAGATATAAAATCCCCATGAATTTATCATATATCTTCTTAATATTGTCTACAACATCTATATAGACAAGTTTTGGATAGGGCCAATTCTTAAAGCAAAAACAAATTAAAAATACATAGCGGTTGAAGAAAAAAATCATCTTATTAAGTGTGCATTGAAATCCAAACTGTCTATTTTCTTACTCATTTTTAAATTCATTTTTGCTCTCAAACGCATCCAATTGCTAGATTCTCTTATTCAGAAACTATATAATGTACAGCAATGATAAATTTTTTGATAGAGGCAGAGTATATTTCAAAAAATGATGTCAAAGTGGGCATTTTGAACAGAATTTCCCGAAGCGATTGTGTTAGAAACGAAAAATATTGCCCTACTGAGAAAATAATTGTTTATTAATC
Organism: Maratus speciosus; assembly: GCA_963932465.1. NCBI lineage: Eukaryota > Metazoa > Arthropoda > Arachnida > Araneae > Salticidae > Maratus > Maratus speciosus. The sequence continues at coordinate 247,969,752 of OZ010786.1, read as the reverse complement.
ATGTTTTAATTAATTGAAAGAAAAATAAAAACACAGGTCGCTTATAAATCTTTTCAAAAATCACGTCAGCATGTTTCATATTTTTTTTTTATTAAAAATTAATCTGAAAATGTGCCAGAAAATTTCGAGTTGTTGAGTATGGAAAAATATTTTTTTAATATCGCCTTAACATGATTCTCATAAAACCAGCTATTTTATAAAAAGGAAATAAAAACTCGTCAAAAGCAGACAGATAAAACTGTTCAAGTGGATTTATATCTAATAATGATTTAGTTTTTGTTGGTGAAATTAGTATACTTAACTTCGAAATCTACCTGTGCCTGTAGGCCGGGCCGGCAGGGATTTTTTTAATATCCGATTTATATTTTTAGTAAATTTGTCAATACCCCTATTCTGCAGCAAAAAATATGATTCAACTTTAAACAGCTATTTCTCGGTCAGTTTTTATAGTATAGTAAAGGGATTTTTTTTTGTCTTATTTCTTAGTGTAATAGGATATTTTTACTAAATATAACTTATAGAACCGGGGGATCGTATAAAAATTTAAATTTCGTAATTTTAAAAATAAATGTTTTTATTGACACAAATCTCTTTTAAAATTCTTCTTTACCTCAGTTAAAACATTTTTGTAATTGGAACTATATGCCTATGCTTAACGGTTAAGGATTTAGCTATTTGACGCCGTTGAGAGTGCACATCCTGTATACCCATTATGTAATGTTTGAAGCAGTATAAAATCACTAAAGTATATTTTAAACATTTTACGCGATTTCACTATAACATATCCAAATTCATGTGAGCTTCTTTGAATTCTTAAAGCTAGACACTCTATTTGTAATAGGGAACATGCTGTAGTAAAACTGTATCAGCATGTGATTAAACGAAAGAAATGCAAGCATAAGTATTTGTTCCCTTTTAAGACCTGAAAAGTTTGAGAAGAAATTAAAAGTTTTGGTGGCTTACCCAATAAGATCATGTTTGATCGAAAAAATATATTAAAAAATAACCGATGTCAAGTTATGCCATTAGAGGATCCACCAAAGTCTGTGGAAGCAGTCTCGACTGTAAATAGCACAGAAAGAGAAAAAAAATGTTTTTTTCTTTTTCTTTAGCATCAAGCTACACAATTGTGTAGGTCAGGCCGTAAAGAATTAAGGGCGCATATGTCATCTCGGGTATGCGAACAAAGCATAGTTAGGATTATGTTTAAAACCATGAAGTTAGTTTATTAACATATAATCGTTTTAAATCATTTTCTGATTTCAAATACATTTATTTTACTTTATATACCGCGTGTGTTCACATAGTCTCAAGACTGGTCTGAGAATACAAAATTTATTAAACATTCCTGTACAGCGAACTGAAATTCTTCGAAATATGACTTTTGGGCAACAACACACCGCTGCCAGCGTTTTTTCCATTATTCATAGGCTCCCTGGATTTCTTCGCGCGCAAGGCTGTTAAGGAATCTCGTCGAAGCTCCCGGGATCGCTAGAATCGTGCCGAATCGCCTCCCTTTCAGGTCTTTCTTGAACCGGAGGAACAAAAAAAAGTCACTGCGAGGGAAGTCGGGGCTAAAGGAGGCTTGCGGCAGTATTGCCACGTTAAACTTAGCTAATACTTCGTCGGCGGTGAACGACGTGTGAGAGGGAGCATTGTCGTGGTGAACAATCCAATCGTCTCTGATATCTGTGTGGACGAGCCGGGTCAGATCAGCACTCTGGAGTGCTCCACCATTTGAAGAACCGAGTGCTGCGCGACCGACAAGACATCAGAGACAATGGGGTTGTTCAACACGACAACGCGTCCTCTCACACATTGCTTGCCGCCACCGAAGTTTTGGCTAAGTGTAACGTGGCAATACTACGGCAAGTCCCCTACAGCCCCAACCACGCTGCCAGCGACTTTTTTTTTGTTCCTTCGGATCATGAAATTCCTGAAAAGGAAGATATTCGACACGATTCTGGCTTCCAGGTAACTTCGAAGAGATCCCTTAACAGCCTTGCGCGCGAAGATTTCCAGGGAGACTATGAATAATGAAAAAACCGCTGGCAGAGGTATGTTGAAGCCCAAGGGTCATATTTCAAAGAATTTTAGTTCGCTGTACAAAAATGTTTAATAAATTTTGTATTCTCAGACCAGTCTTGAAATTTTGGGAACAAACCCTGTATAACAGAAAATATATTTGCTTCATGGATAATTTTATTTAGCATGACTTTTAATTTTTACTTACCTATTTATGTTTCTAAAAGAGTTACGTTCACTTTTCTAACATAGCATTCCAGATAACGTTTTTAGACTTTAGATGCAGGTTAAAAAAAGTATTATAATAATATGAAGCTTGTTTTATTTTCTCTAAAAGAAGTGAAATAAAAATTTAGAAAATCCCATAAAATTTTTTTATCGTTCTCCGATATATGCTTCAGAAATATTATATTTTAATTCATAATTTACAACAGTTCTAAAGAAACCTATTAGCTATACTAAATTTTAAGCTTTCTATAATTAATAGATTTTGTTAAAAAGTGTACCTAAATGTATAAAAACGCCATTCTGAGAAAAGATGATAAAAGATTTACAAATTTATGCAATCATATAGTTTGTTTAAGGATAATGTCAGACAGACGTCTTTTTGCACGCTTTTATCCTTGCGCATTATCCCTACACAATGCCGCTAGCATTGTGTAGGATAATACGTAAGGAAAAAAGCATGCAAAAAGACGTTCGTCTGGCATTAGCTTAAGAATTTAAAGGCTCTGCTTAGGAATTTACATATCGTAAAACTATATAAATTAGTTATTTTCGGAACTGTTCGAGTATGTTATACATTGTAAGCGCAAATTCGAAAAATTGAAGCATTTTATCTTATCTCTGTAATTAGGTATGATTTAGAAGCAGTTAAATAAAATGTAAATAAAAATTAAAGTCTAAGCAAAAGGAAGAATTTGGAATTGGCTTCGATACAAAAAATGCAAAGAAAATGCTATATTTCTGACCCCGAAGAAATTGTATACCCTTTTAAACCATTAATTATTTCTGGAAGAAATTGAGTTTAACATCGTATATCTAAAACATTAAGATTCATTTTTCAAAATCTCTTGTTTAGCATAATTGTAAGTAAAAAACTACATTATGCTTCATATTCATAAATACCGATAAGTTACATGTTTTTCACTTCTCTTGTTATTAGAAAATACATATTTTTGAGGCAAAAATAGCTTGAATATTATTTTGACCAAGTAAAAAATTGTTTTTGAGACATAGAGATTATGAAACTGAATATAACTGAGCATGATGGAAGTAACTAAATCTAACTGAAATTAAAATCCTTTCGTTTCAGGCTGTATGTTTTATAGAATATCCTGCTTAATTTGTAATCAAAGCATAGAACTAAGAAAAATAAATAGCTTTTAAAACAACTTACCAGATATTGAAAACAAAATAATGAAAGGAATGTACATTATAATTTTAAGAAACAATTACGCAGAATTATAAGCACCAAATGACGGACTAATAGTTATATTATTGAATGGGCTTCCGCTATTAAATGACTGCTAATTAGGGCTTCCTTGATAGCCAGAGAAAACGTTTTGCCTTTGATATATTTTATCTAAGAAAAAAAATGAATATTTTATCAGAGAGGCCTTGATTTGCGATATTATTGTTTTAAATGTTACATATTAAGAAATACAAATTTGAGATATCAGAATGTGGATACCTAATATTTTTATGTTCTGAACCGTTTAATAAATGCATGGAAACGTGTTTGAATATAATGAACAAACTCAAAGCAAACATTTCTAACATTCCATTCCCTTTTAGTATTTTTAAATTTTACAATCGAATGTAATGATTAATTAGCATTTCATATCACATTAATTATATTTCGTGTTAAGTATGTTGTAAATAAACTTGGATGACGATACGTTTAACTATATATTTTAACACGTAAAATATTTTTAAATATTTTAAAATAAATTAATCATATTTATAGTTTGTTATCAAAGATTACAATAGAAAAAAATAATAATCTTGCTAAGGTTTTCAGAATAAAAAGTAACAAAACAGCATACAAAAGTTTAGTTTTTAAAATTTGAACCTCTCGAGACCACAGTTAAAAGAATACTGCAAATGCTCTTTCATTGCTTTTTCAGAAGCAAAATGACACCATACATAGCAGAAAAAAGGCGGAACCTTTTCTGAAGGCGGAACCTTAGGGGACTGATAATTTGGGTTCACAAATATGAATTTAAGATTGCTAGTCCACCTCCCTCAAATATCAATTTAATTATCAATAACGTAAATTCGCACAGAAAAAATAAGGTCTCTCAGAAAGTGAATAATCTAGAAAACCTCAATTTGTTTTATTGTAAGGTGTTTGTGTTAAATAATTATGAAAATTGCCTACTTTCTTGGCTGCACTGTCTTGGATTGCAAACTCAAATGGAAACAACATTTATTTTATTAGGAAATCAGCATTGGTGCAGCCATTTTTGGTTTCGTTTTAAAGCAAAAACATTCAGCTATGTAGAAGTGAAACCAAGACGTAAATAAAATTTATATATATATATATCAGTTTAGTTTTTGTAAGGAAAAGAACCAAGGTACCATTTAGGTAGTCAGGACTGAAGAGGGTAAACTTATTTATTTTTGCTTTTTGTAACCCTCTAAATTTTTCAGATATTAAGAGGATGTAAATGAAATCACATCAAAGATTATTTTTAGAGCAGGCAGAATGCCTCCCTACTCTTTTATAAGGGTAGTCTACGGGACGAATGAACTTTTGTGATTTTACATGCAGTCGTGTTGTCCACAATCACTAGCGTTTGTGCATGAATGAGAAATGTATTCTGTTTTTCTTTAAGTTTAATAAAGTTCGTGTTTATCTTCGGAATCTTCTTATCACGGTTATTTTCCCATGGCATGCGAATTAGGTAACTGTGATTGTTTAGTGCAATGCGTAGTGCGGTGTTAATTGATATTATTCGATGGGGAACATATCTTATTGAAAAGTATTTAGCGTCCGTAAGCTAGTTCCCCTTGCTTTGATTCTCTCCAAGTGATTCTGACTTGGAGTTTCCGTTAGAATCAGAGGCTATGAGTTTCGCCTATTTGGTAACATGAACCTTTCTATATTTTGAATAAAGAAAATCAGTGAGCCACATGATTCCATTTAGAAGTAAGAGTTACATTCTAAGTGTATGTTTTTATGTTCTAATTATACGTATTTCGAGGGCAATGAGGTAGTTGAGTTAAGCAGTAATTTAACATTTTTGGGAAAGGATTTTCTCTCTTACTTTTTTTAATTGAGCGCAGTTTTGAACCTCTTTGTCGTAATCACGACTCAGGCAACCTCTTCCCCACCTTTTCCCCATTTCTGGCCTTAAGTTCGTTTAGAACTCAAGCTCTTAAATTTCCTCCTTGGTCTTTTACCATCTGCGTTTGTGAGTCGTTCCTTTCGCAAATCATTGCGCACACCTTGAGACTTGCATTTTTTCCACTGCTACTTTCACTTCAGATGTTTGTATGATCATTTTTTTGGCGCCTGAGCGCATGGCGGTGGTTTGTGCACATGGTTTCCTACGCATATCTGTGTAGCTTTTTGGCGATTATTTTGGCAGTTTGCTGTTGGCGTGCCTTTATGTTAACCCGCTTCTTAAAAGAAGGGGGTCAGTGATAGTCTGGACAGAGAGGTGTGCATCAAGGGTTTTTTTGGTTCTTCATCGATTCGTGCCACATGGCAGCTATTCAAGGCAGTGCATCTCACCAAGACAAGATACAGATAAGCCCTTTTTGTTTTCATAGCTTATTCTTGATATATTTTTTTTTTTGTTCTTAATTTAAGACTATACGTCATGTATTACTAAGAGTCTTCCCTAAAAATATTCCTGCTGGCTCTGATATCAATCGACGTCATTCAGGTTGTCAGAGTTAGGCCTAATTGTATTTCGTGGAATTCTACTTTACGGGAATGTCCACCAGGATGCTCGTGTGGCTTATTTTATTTGTTCTTAAAAAGGGCAATATACATTTTCTGACAATATAAATTTTCTTCATGAACTAGTTAAATATCAAACTGAAAAGACATTTTTGTCATGTTTATCAGCAGTTGTCATCACGTGGAAGTAAAAATAAATTCTTTTAATTCTGAACCTGGTAATTTTTTTTTTTTTTTTTTTTTTTTTTTCACAACGCACAATTTCTACGGCCCCTTTGTATTTTATTTTTTATGACGTCCGCTACTTCAGAAAATTTAATTTGCTCACCCCATTTTCTGAACATTATAGTATTTAAACTCTACCATTTTTTAATATTCGACATATGGTGCCGGACCTTCATTCTATGTGATGCTGGACTGCTGCAAGTATGTTTAATTTATCATAGTATAAGCCTCATTTTTTTTTCAACTTTTAAAAAGAAAGTAAAGAATTTTATTACAAGTAAATATATATATTTTTTAATTGCATGGATATGAAATGAATTCAACGTTACTCATTCAAATTTTTTTTTGTGTGTGTGTGGAAAATATCTTATGAAATTGAAGTAATTATGTGATTATATATATATATGAAGTAAATAAATAATAGAAAAAAAATTACCTGAAATTTGATGCTATAAATATTTTAATTGTGGTTTAAAGTGGAAAAAGTTATTGGTATAAAAAAAAAAGAAAAGATCATTATTGCTTTTTTATGTGTTTTCATATTTACTCAAATAAGTATATTTTGTATTATCTTACAAATAAAATATGAAATAAATGTGAATGAAATATGAAGCAATTAGTAAATAATGTGGAATCGCACATTTTATGAATACATTGGTTGTATATTTTCATATTGTGTATCAGATATCGTAAATACAGTAATTTTTTTTAAAGTTATCTTTTATCAAGAATATAATCAAATTGATATAATTTTAAGTAAATAGTACAAGTTTCATCTCAAATATTGATTTAAAAAATATATTTTTTTGTCTTCAGTCATACCAATATTACAAAGTATAAACCGATCTTTCAACTTTATATGAGTATTCTTTACATATTTGTTCCTTAAGTATAAAGATGTTCATCATTATATAAACGAGTTGGAACCCGTCGAAATTCGACGAACTAAAATGTTAGAAAGGAACTGTGTCAGATCGAATTTATAATAAACCTACAAAAATAATTACAATAAAAAATTCATCTTACATTGATTGTCTAACTCTTAAAACAAATAATATTTTAAACCTAAAATTACCAAAATATTACTTCCACAAACCTCAACTGCTTAAATTATTGAAAAATTAAACTGTATTAGAATACGTAATCAAGCTGAGTAATTATGATGAAGTTATCGATTGAGGCCCTTATGTTTGTCTTTACGGGATGAAAAATCAGTAAAAAGGATTTCGCTTTGTCACATGATAAAATTTTTCCTCATAAAATCTAAACTGTACGTTATTTTCACATTCTCATAATTTACATACGCACCACTCAAATTCACAATTTGAAAGTATTTTAACGCGCAATAGACTATTAATGAATGTATTTCCAAACTTAGTCACGTTTGTCCGATACAAATTTTCATTTGAACATTCGCACAAACTTTAAGTTCTAATCTCAGTAACCGCGAAAAAAAAAAAAATCAGAAATTTGCCTTTAGTTGTCACAGCTTTGGCCATTTAGTATTGGTCAAATATTTAGTTTTATCAAAAAAAAAAAACAAATATCGTTTTGTTTTTAATATGACATCATTTTCACTCACTGAATCATTTTGCCTAGTGTCTCAAACTCAGTATCAACGTAACGTAAAAATATTGAAATGTAACTGATTTATGAAGAAGAATGCGTGTTTTTTAATGTCTGACGTCATTTTCTGTTCAAATATTATGAAAAAGTTACTTTCAAATAAAGACTACTTAATAAATAAAATAAAGTTACTCTTATTTGTAATGTGAAAATGGCATCAATAAGGATGTAATCAATAAAAATAATAAACCATGACCATTTTCCCTTTACTTTCAATATAAATGGAGTACTTCAGTTGCCACGATTACAAAATTTGTATTAAAAACTACAAAAAAATTAATATCTCAAAAATAAATTGAGATACAGCTTTCAAACAAATTGCATTTAAAAGCACATTTTTTTCCTAGTACGAAGGTGTAAAAATTGAAACTGTGCGATGTTTAGAAGTTTAAAAATTTGCAGTAGCGAAAATTGCAAAACCGAAATTTCATTTCAAATATCAAAGTGTTGCCATTCACAAAATGACGTATGCGTTACGCACAGATATGTTTGTCCTTTATAATATAGATATGCCTCCCAAAGCCATTCCTCCGAAAATCTCTATCCAACCATATTCTGGCTCTCCAGAAACTGTAGATTTTTTCTTCTAGCAATTACTAGAAATAAAAGAGCAGAATAATTATTCAGACAAGGAAGTAATTGCCATTTTGAAGTCCAAAATTCAAGATAAAGCTTTAACCTTCTATCTTGATGCCATTGCCAACCAAAATTTCGACTCTTTATCAAGCATTAGAGATGAATTTGTTAGATTTTTCGGGAAGAAGCAGGATAAATGCAAGGCTTCTGACCAATTGGATAAATGTGTAATGCTCTCTGAGGAAAACCCTCGTGCATTTGCATGCAGAATCTGCAAACTGTGTAGGCTGGCATACCCAACGTTGAATGAAGCTGCTTTAAGCCCTAATTTTTTTAACCATTTCTTAAAAAATCTACCTAAGAATATCAAAATTAAATTGTGAGAAGGGAACATTGATTCTTTGGAATCTGCCATTGACAGAACTGAACAATTGCTCACCATTTAGTCACTAGATACTGGAGCAGAGAGTACCCAAATTGAACCAGTTCTACATTTCAATCATGCACAAGTTAGGGAAACACATCTCAGCCCTAGCAAAATTTTCAATGAAAAACGACAAAAACACCAAAGTGTCAATAACAAAAACAGTCACAGACAAAGGTCATTTAACAAAAGGCTTGTGACTTGTTCTTTTTGCGCACTTCCAGGGCTTGTCATGAAAAATTGTTTCAAGTTTCAGTCTTTCATAGACAACTGCCGTACAAATGACCAAAGTAAAAGCAGTAAATAGCCAAAGTCCCCACGAAACAAACGAAATTCGCAAAAAAAATCGTAACAATTTAAACTACCAGAGGAGACAGAGATAACTGGCGCTCTGATCTCTAGGCATCCATGCAAGCCAGTGTTAAATAAGTGTACACAAACTGACAACCCATTTTTTTCTAACAACTTTGTTCAAACGGAAGAAATAGCCTAAATACTGATGCTACTCGAAAGCTGGAACACCGCATATGTAGCACTTTTCATACTAAGGCAAGGCTTCCTTGCATTGAAGTCAAGTTAAACAAAATGAAATCTATGGCTCTTCTTGACAGTGGCTCCACCCTGTGCTTAATAAATGATAAATACTTTCAGACAATTAAACACGAAATTAACTATAAATACCTCTCAAATAAAGTGAATATTTCTACAATTAATTCTAAGGTTGAATTTAAGGGATGTATAATGTTATCATTTAAAATTGACAACCTTTTCTTTAAACATAACTTATACATTACAGACATTTGTAGTGATTTCCAGTTAATCTTAGGATATGACTTTATGCAGAAAAATAACATGTCTCTTACTCCAGGTTTTAATTCTGATTTGTTAAAAAAATTAGTCGTTCCGTTCATTAGTGAAACCAAAAATGGTCAATACATCAACCACATTGACTCATCTTTCAGTACTGATGACTCGGTAATTTCTTCTGACAACGAAACTGATAAAGGTGTTAATAAGGAATCACTTAAAAAGGAACAAGAAATTATTGTTCAAAATTTCCGAAAAGTTAGGATTCCAAAAAAATCATGTGTGTATGTGCGGGCAAAACTTTCTTCTGAAACCAGTCAGTACTTTCTTTATGTACCTGAATTAAAAAGTTTGAAATCATAGGACACGAATCACTACATTCATTACCACACATTAAGAATAACGCCTTTGTCGTTGTCTTGGAAAACACATCTGATAAGACCATACATTTAAATAAATATGCCAGACTTGGCACTATCAGCAATGTGGCAGAAGGGCACATTCAAAGTTACACTTTTGACGAAGTAGAGCAGCACCATTGCAATTTAATTGTTCCATCAGATGAGACAATTCAAAATAGAATAAATGATCTGTCTCCTGAAGATTTTGATTTGAATCACCTTACTTCTGAACAACGTGAGGCAATGACCAATCTTTTCTGTGGTAAAGCTCAAGCTTTTTCTAAATCGCTCGATATTATTGGTCAAACTGATTTGGTATCACCACATATTGAATTGGTTAACTCCCATCCCATAAAAGCTCATCTCTTCTCTGTACCACAGGCCCTGCAACATGAGGCTCTTGATAAAATACAGGAAATGTTACGAGCCAACATCATCAAAAGATCAAATTCTTCTTGGGCATGTTCCATGCTCCTGATTAAGAAAAAGAAAACAAGTCCTTCTCAACCACAAAAGTACCATCTTGCCTTAGATCTCAGACTACTTAACGCCATTATTATACCATCTTCATATCCTCTTCCTAAAATATCTAACTTATTACTACAACTCTCACAATATAAATTTTTTACCACTCTTGACCTTCCATCAGCATATTGGCAAATTGCTGTTCCAAAAGACCTGCAAGACAAATTATCTTTCACCAGCCCATGGGGAGTCTTCACATTCAAAGTTCTTGTTTTTAGACTTAAAACGACAGCCTCAACATTCCAAGAGCTGATACACACCCTCATCCAAGAGTCTGGAGTTGACTCATGCTTTGCCTATCAAGATGATTTGGTCGTAGGTGCTAACTCGTTTCAAGAAATGCTCGATAAATTAGATAAATTAATCAATGTCTTCATCAAACATAATGTAACTTTATCTCCAGAAAAGTCATCTTTCTTTAAAACTGATATTACATTTCTTGGATTTTACATTAAAGATCATAAAATTTTTCCTATCCAAAGTAACATCACTAAAATTGTTGAATTTCCTACACCTAAGACAAAAAGGCAAACTAAAGCTTTTGTAGGACTGTGTTCATTCTATCGGTCACTAATACCATCATTTACTGATCTTAAAATAATAAAACTTTGTAAAAAATCACCATAAAATAAAACAATACACAGGACGCGTTTCGAGCTAAAAACATAACAGCTCGTCATCAGCTACAACAAACACGTGTCCTCAAGCGAACAAGGTAAAAAATGAACTGAAGGTAAAGAATGTTGCAAAGAATCCGACAGATGGCGCTAGCTGAAAGAGGCACATGTAGAAGAGAAAGGTGTTGCCAAAAAGATAGAAGAGAAATTGATAGGGAAAAATGGAAATAAAAGAATTAAAAAAGAAGTAAATTAAAAAAATATAAATAATAATAATAAATAAAGAAATATAAAAGAATAAAAACAAGGAAAAAAATCCCTTTTTTTTAACAAAACGAAAAGAAAAGAAACAAGAGAAAAGGGAAAAGAATTACAAAAGTAATTTCCACGTTGGAGATAGGAAAGGAGATGATGGGAGATCATTGACAAGATTAGCAGAATTTTTAGAAATAAAATATGCTTCATGGAAATCCAAGTGAGAGGGAGAGGCAGGGGAAGAAATAATTTTGGCCATGGAGAAATTGAAACAATGACTGGAAGACCAACAGTGAGAAGCAATCGAAGATTTAGAAAATTTTTGATTTGCAATATACCTCTGATGCTCGCCTAATCTGAATTTTAAAGCTCTCTTTGTTTGACCAATATAATCTAAATTGCAAGAGCAAGGAATATAATAAACACTCCACCGGTTCTCAGTAGGAACATGATCTTTCAGAGAAGAGAATTTAATTTTATTCATAGGTTTGAAGATCACTTTAAAATTAAAATGAGAAAGGATTTTAGCATATTTGAAACAGAGAAGAGAATAAAGGGGCAGAACTATTATAGAATTAAAATTAGGAGGATTATTTGAATCAGAAAAAGGACATTTAGGCTTATTAAATTTATACAAAGCTTTATCAATCAAAGAGGGATTATAACCACGAGCAAGGGCAAGAGATTTCAGATAATTAATTTCATTATTCAGAGCAGAAGAGTCAGAACAAATGCGTAACGCCCTAAAAACAAAAGTATAAAAGGACGCCACTTTTTGTTGAGGAGGATATGGTGATTTTTTTACAAAGTTTTATTATTTTAATAACTTTAAATCGCCAGTTTTCGGTGCTGTTTCGCTCTATTTACCGGTCTTGTTGCCCCACTCATTGAAATTGCAAAACCAAAAACAAAGTTTGTGTGGGGTAATGAACAAGAGTAAGCATTTCAAAGCTTACAAAAAATCTTTTTTAATGAACCTGTTCTTCATTTGCCTAATTGGGATGAAAAGTTTTATGTCAACACAGACGCGTCGAAACAGGCTATTTCTGCAGTGTTGATGCAAAAAAGAAATGGCATTCCTCTACCCGTAGCATACTATTCAAAGCTACTCACTGATGCAGAAAAAAATTCCCTCCCATAAAGCTTGAACTTTACGCAATCTATAAAGGCATAACATCTTTCAAGTACTACCTATTTAATAGACAATTTACCGTACTTTCGGATGCCAAACCATTAAATAAATACAAAAAACTAACTCTCCTGCTGATGTCACAACAAGATGGTTAATGGAACTATCAGAGTTTTCCTTCAATTTCCAACATGTGCCCAGAAAGGAAAATGTGCTAGCGGACTACCTTAGCCGTTGTCCGACTGCTGCGCCATATCAAGATCTCAACTCCAATCCAGAACTTTTAAGTGCTTCTGAACCACTTCCAGTCACTAACACGGACAATGACCTGCGCAATGAAGTTCAGCCACAAGTGGTAGCATCTCGAACTAATTTTCAAAATCAGACACAACAACCCAACCATTTTGTAAATATTGTCCAGTCATAAAATAATGATCCTCCTCTAGAAATTCTGGATGAGACAATCCTCAACGAACAGCTTGCAGATTCAAAGTTGAGCAAAATCACCCATGATCTAAAAAATGGTAAGCAAGGCAAAAAGCTTACTGGTTATTATATGCACCCTGAAACCCAACTTTTGTGTTTTTTTAAAGATTATTCACGTATTAACACAGATTTACATAGAGCAGTTGTACCCTCTTCACTACAAGAAAAAGCTTTAACCATTGCCCATGTGTCTCATACGGGTATCCAGAAGACCTTACAGAACCTTCGTAAACGCTTCACATGGCAGCACTTCGTTGCTGACACGTACAACTTTGTCCAGGCTTGTGAGGTATGCTTGCTCAACAAGCCACTTACAACAAACAAGGCTCCGCTTTTATCTTCACCGGTACCCACTGCTCGAAACCAAAAGGTTTCACTGGACGTACTTGGCCCCATTAAAGGTAACCATTATCTTCTTCCAATTGTCGAACACTTTTCCAGACATATGGAACTTTACCACTTGAACAACATAACTGCTCCAACAATAACTAAAGCCTTGTTACATTACATTGCCACTCATGAGAGACCTGAATATCTACTTTTCGATCATGGGAAACAATTTACCAGCGACTTACTTAAATCGTTCAATAAATTACTAGGCATTTGTATCAACCAAAGTTCCATCACGTATCCACAGGTAAATGGAATTAGTGAACGTTTAAAGCCACAAATCAAGTCTTCCATCCTTACTATGATCTCCCAAGGCTTCGACATTGGTACTGCTGCAAAAGTTCACCAGTCCATTTACAATGCAACAACCCATCCTGGTACGAAATTCTCACCGAACTTTCTCCATTTTGGTAGAGAAATTAGTGACATATACTTCAACTATAAAAACCAACCGAACTGGCGAATCAATGACAACCAAGAAATTGCAGACATTGCTAAAAATTTTGACCAAGTGTATTTTCATGCATATCAAAATAATGAAAATTCTCGTCAAGAACTATATGCAAAGTCTCGTGTCAACAGACAATTCCCAAAAATAGACATTAGAGATACAGTCTATGTCAAATGTCCAAACATATTTGAGAAGAAAATGCAAGGTCAATACTCGGTTCAAAAAATTATCTCCCCCGCAATGTTGCAACTTATATCTCAAGATGATCCTCAAATTTCACCACTCCTTGTTCATACCGATAGAATTGTCAAATTACATAGACGAAATCAAAAATTTAAATCTCAGAGTAGTAACAAGCGAATAGCTGTTGCCACAAATGACTGTAATCAACCTGGCACTTCCCGCCAGACTTTTAGAATTTTCACTCCATCACGTCCTGTGCAATCAGATTACACGCTTCGTCAGAAGCGCAACATAGTTAAACCTTATAATGATGATTATGTATATTATCGCTAATATACACTCTTTTTCAGATAAATCTTACATGATCAGCCTGTCGGTGGAAGAAATGGCCACTCCTCTGCTGGCAATTGCTACTAGATAGTCTAATTAAGTGTTCTCATTGGCCCGGGAGTACTTGTTTGGATGTCTTCCAGGATCGTTCCTGTAGGACTCTGTTACTAAGTATCTTTTCATTATCCAAATAACTCTTAAAATTGTTTTATTCTCCACAGCTGTAAATACACCAGTTGCTTAAATATTCTTCATAAATTTTTGCAAGTATAAATATTTGTCAATTAAGTTTAAAGTAATGTATCAAATATTTAATGTAATACAATTAATCACTTCTTATATTGTAATCTTGCTTATCAACTGATTCTAAGTGGACGAATGAAAATTGTGTTAAACTTAAATTCTTTACTTGGCTATTTTTATGCCTGTAATTAAACAAAAAATATTAATGTTTTTTCTTTATATTCTGGGGTTTTAGTCCTCATTCAATTAAGGCATTTTTGGAAAGTTAGCAAAAAAAAAAAAAATTTATACAATTTAAGTAAGTCAATAAGTGCTTTAGGATCCATCTTTTGAATTCCTGTTAAAAAAAAAAGTGTGTTATGAGTTAGAAAGTATTTAATATACTATGTCTATATTTAAAGAAAAGCCTGATTGTGTCATATTCTCCGTGTTGTTACACACCTTTTTTTATCCGGGTTTCATGTATTTCTTCCCTTAGAGAGTCCCTGTTTGTTCAAAATTAAGTGTCCCTAAAACATACTCTCTACCCCTTGAGACCATACTACCAACTACCCCTTGAGACCATACTTATTTTGGGTCACCGACCAGTTGATCCAAACCAATAAAATAAATATAAATTTGTTGTGTTCTCGAATCGTCCCCCTCAGGATTTATTGAAGACTGTTGTTGGGGGACAGGGTGGCTTGCTCGGTGCAAACTGGGTAAGTCTATTCTTCTGCCCTTTACCCCTAGGACACGAACCCTAAGTCCAATGTCATCATAGTCACTTTGTGAGATTAAGGTTAATGTTCACACTCTTTAGTGTCTTTAACACATTAACCTGTGCGGATGCACGAACCAATCAAACTTAAAACTACATAAATGTATTTAAATTTTTTCTCCTCTTTGTTAGTAACCTTTTTTTTCTGTTAATGCAATCTCTATACTTTGTACAAAACCTATGTCTGCAAATCTTAAACACATGTCACTACCTGTTGTTTTGAATGTAGGCAGACTTATAAACGTAATGTATTTGTATACCTCAATTTGTTAAGGTTAAGTAATATACTCATCACTCGGTAACTTTCTTTGGATTCTACCAAGCTTGGCAGCTCATAGGAACCCTGAAGTTGTAATGTATAAATGTGTATGTTCTGTTTTATGGTCATAATGTTTACTTATACAATCATATTTTGTATTATTGTAATGCTGTATTGTAATATTGTCTCTCTTACATTTTCAAGCCTAATCTACACTGATGTTCATCTTAGCCAGAGAGCTCTTGTTCATATTGCAATAGTGGTCGACCACAGTTAAGTTCTGTGCCCAATGGTATAATTTTTCTATTTTATATCTGTACAGATTGTTATATTCCTATATGTTCTTATCAGGGAAATGTATAATTGCATATCTTACTGGCATATAATCTGCTGTCATCCATGTATACATATTTAGTACTCTGTCGAATACCATACCTTCTTGTTTCCTTTTTTCCCCCTCTCAATAAAAAAATGGTTTTCAATTTATGATCATGATCATCCAAATTTCGAAGTCCTAGGCATTTTTCACAATCTTGAAGGTGTAGTCAATGTATCTGGAATTTTTTTTTTATTTTTTATTCTTCTTTATGGTGCACCATTTCAAAATTTATTAAGTAACCTTTCCAATATGTTGTTTAACCTTCTGTATGAAAACCATGTTCTTGTCCGTTTATTCAAAAAGTTAATTATACAATGACATTATAATCTTTCTTTTCCAAGCATATTAAATTGTATGTTCTACTATTTCATTTTCGGTGACTTCTTAAAATATAAACTAAAGCCATAAGCTTTGTATTAAAGAAAAAAAAAATGTTACTTCTCTCCTTCGCGTACAGGTGTCATGCAACTGTGACGCATTGACTTGTTTCTGTATCAAGATTTGTTAATTTTTTTTTCCTTCGCGTGCAGGTGTTATGTACTGTTACATGACTTTTGATCTGTATACCAAGACTTAAGCTTTCTTTCATTTCGCGTGCAGGTGAATTGTTGTTGTGTGTTGTTGTTGAATTGAGGTTGTGTGAATTGATACACACAGCTTATAATCTGTTATAAAGAGTACTATATATTATGTCATGAACTAATATTGCTGTACAACATGTCTATATTGTAACTCTGTATTCAAGATTTAATGATGTATAGCAGTGTTTTTTTCTGTTATATCAAGTGTAAGGGCATTTTGGTGGATTCTTATTCCCCCCCCCCCCCCCTCCTTGGTCGCCTCTTTCAATGTTTCTTTTTTGTTTGGTTTTGACAACTCAGTTCTCACAATGTTGTAGTGTAAATTCCTCCTCCTCACTGCTATGCCTTTTTACTTATCCTTTTAGTTGGGCTCGCTGTAATGCAAAAAAAAAAAGAAAAAAAATCTCTTCTTGAGTGTCAGTAACACCTTCACTCATTCAGTTAATTTTTTTTTTCTCCGTCGTCCTGGTGTATGTCGTAATCACGACTCAGGCAACCTCTTCCCCACCTTTTCCCCTTTTCTTGCTTTGAGTTCGTTTAGAACTCAAGCTCTTAAATTTCCTCCTTGGTCTTTTACCATCTGTGTTTGTGAGTCGTTCCTTTCGCAAATCATTGCGCCCATCTTGAGACTTGCATTTTTTTCCACTGCTACTTTCACTTCAGATGTTTGGGTAATCATTTTTTGGCGCCTGATCGCATGGCGGTCGTTCGTGCACATTGTTTCCTACGCATATCTGTGTAGCTTTTTGGCGATTATTTTGGCAGTCTGCTGTTGGCATGACTTTATGTTAACCAGCTTATTAAAAGAAGAGAGTCAGTGATCGTCTGGACAGAGAGGTGTGCATCAAGGGTTTTTTTGGTTATTCATCGATTCGTGTCACATGACAGCTATTCAAGGCAGTGCATCTCACCAAGACAAGATACAGATAAGCCCTTTTTGTTTTCATAGCTTATTCTTGATATATTTTTTTTCGTTCTTAATTTAAGATTATACGTCATGTATTAGTAAGATTCTTCCCTAAAAATATTCCTGCTGGCTCTGATATCAATCGACGTCATTCAGGTCGTCAGAGTTAGGCCTAACTGTATTTCATGGAATTCTACTTTACGGGAATGTCCACCAGGATGCTCGTGAGGCTTATTTTATTTGTTCTTAAAAAGGGCAATATACATTTTCTGACAATATAAATTTCCTTCATGAACTATTTAAATATCAAACTGAAAAGATATTTTTGTCATGTTTATCAACAGTTATCATCACGTGGAAGTAAAAATAAATTCTTTTAATTCAGAACCTGGTAATGTTTTCTTTTTCACAACGCACAATTTCTACGGCCCTTTTGTATTTTATTTCTTATGACTTCCGCTACTTCAGAAAATTTAATTTGCTCACCCCATCTTTTGAACATTACAGTATTTAAACTCCACCATTTTTTAATATTCGACACTCTTAAATAAAGTCTACCCACTCCACTAAGGACATTCCTTGCTGATTGATGGAAAATAAAATGGTTGTATTTCTTAAATTCTGTTAAGATATATAAACTTCAATTGGGAAGTAAAAAGCTGTTATGTACACTTATTAAGAAGTTACACGAACAAAAATATCGTTCCATTATTTTTTTAACGATAAGATACTATTTAAAAAAAATAATAATATGATAGTGTTTTTGGAAGAGCTGATCTACAATTGTTAGTCATAAATTTTATACAATTGACAGAATAATATTATCTTAATGAAATAAAATTTAAAATTATAATATTGGTTAAAAACAATTTTAAAAGTGAAAAATAACGTTTTTATATTTCCATGGCTGAGCTTAAATACTGAGATTTTGAGCAATTTAACAATTTAATCTTCTAAACATAAAATTGAAAAGAACAAACACAAAAATATGTTATACATTTCAAAGAAAAAAATTATTAAAATTCACGATATAAAATTATTTCGAAAATAATCTAAAATACTTTCTGGACTCAAAAATATCTATAATGCATATAAAAATAAAATTTAGATAAATTGCAGTGGAAAATAACACATTAACGGACATTGCAATTTTATTTCTAATTTATGAGAAAACAACGTTTTAATTCATTTAAATTTCTTTAGAACTGTATGTTGTTTCTTATAAGAGGCCATTTAAAACTAAACTAAAAAAACCAAAAAAAAAAACACTACCCTTATTAAAACTTGAACCCTTTCATATTCCAGAAAACCGCTGGTTGTTACGGAATTGACGCCTGAATAAATTACATATTTCATTATTTGAAAAATTTGAATATTTTGTCTCTGAAAGTATGCCCAAAAAATTACCTTTGACATTTAAATTAATTTAAAGATTATTTTTTGAAATCACAAATGTCATTGGACAAATTTTATCACTCCAAATCTTGCTTATTTTTCTGATTGACTGAGATATCAGAAATCAGTGTTTTTGAAAATCCTTTTAAACCCAATAAAAATATTCATTTATTTTATTGAATTCAAAAGCGACAAAAATTAGGAGTTAAGAATAAAATACCCTTTTATCGAATAAGCGAACGCAATTCAGATAAGTTTGATAAAGATGGATTTTCAATTTTCGATGAATTAACCAATCCTACAGTACAATGAACGTGTTTTTTTATTATTTGTTTTAGAAATATGCAATAGTAGTTGTGTTGAACTAGTGTTTTATTACAAAAATGTCAAAAGAAGTAATATAACACATTTAGTAAATTTTAAGCT
Source organism: Maratus speciosus (assembly GCA_963932465.1). Taxonomy (NCBI): domain Eukaryota; kingdom Metazoa; phylum Arthropoda; class Arachnida; order Araneae; family Salticidae; genus Maratus; species Maratus speciosus. The sequence goes on along the minus strand of OZ010786.1, from coordinate 247,950,439 downwards.
ATAAACTATTTTTTTTATTTTTTTACAGATGTGCTTTTCGAGAAATAAGTGAAAAAGGTTTTAAAAAAAGTTTGGAGATTTTTATCTAAATACTAGCAGTCTATGCCCGCTGCGCTGGTCAATATCTCCAAATAAACCTTGGATTAAACTAAATGGTGAATTTGAATTTGTATTTTAAACAATATAGACCTTCAGCTGGACCTTGCTCATTACTGAAAACGATGCGAACGCCATTGCGATATAATATTATCTTAAGTGTTGGACAAAATTTAGCTATTAAGAAGTAAATCTTTTAGTTGATTATAAACAGCGAACTTTTAGTAGGATAATGAGACCGTTATGACAACAGGAATTAATAGCTCTATAACTAATCAACATATAATGAAATCTTATATAACCTATTATCTAACACCATTCATGAAAAGTCATGTAACAGGGCCACTTCTAACAAAATATGTTCTGTAGATTTTTAAAAAAAAGGTAAACTTTCATAATCAGGTTCACTTAATTTTTGAACTTTTACTGTTGCTCTATAACTAAGTACCCTTGAATAATATGCATACACTAAAACCTTTCCAAAATTATTACCTAACTAATTGTGGCATATCCTACGAAAGTATTATAAACAATCGGAATGAAATGCAAATTTCCGTTGTAAATATATAGTAGATGATGATGATGCGATTTTGTGTAATAGAATTCATCGTAAAATTTTCGCTTCAAACATAAACGATGCTTTCAACATTATAGCTAATACACCAATATGTGAAGTATCATATTACAGAAGGTTAACTTGGATTCTCATGAGCAACTACCCAAAGAAAAGAAAAGTGAATATGTGGCTTTTGTGATACTTTTATGTTAGCCGGGCGCAGGTAATAAATCAATAAAGATTGTTTTCATACCATATTCTTATTTTATTATTTTCATTTAAAACACAAACCTTTCACTCATTTCATTTAAAAGGCATGCCTTACACTAATTTCACTTAAAAAACTGAAAAGATAAACAATAACAGGAAATAATGCCATAATTAAAAACAAAGAATTATTTTTAATTTACATACGCAAAATGTAACTACTGCTACTGGGAAATTTAAAATTGCTATTAGCGAGATATGCGCACGGTTGTTATAAATGTACTCGTTTTTTCTTCTTATCGAGGAGCAATTTATAAATCGCCCAATATTATTCCAATTCCAATTTCTTTCATTGAGGAATGGACCTTTGACCGGAAAAAAATTGAAAAAGACTCTTTCAGATTCTTCGGATGGCGGCATCTGACGCCAAACAGAGTTTATATACATGAAAATAATTTTTAAGTCGTTACAAACATTGCTTTCATATTAAAATATTTTCATTGGTACTACTTGTTATCCCGTCGATCAATTTCGCCAAATTATATAAATCGCCAAACCACTCGCCAAATTACACAAATTGACACAATCTTTATTTTAAATAACGAAACAACAAATACATTAGTGCAGTATTAATAAAATTACAAATAAAACATAAAATATATAATATGAACATTAAAAAATCCACAATTTTACTTAAAAGGCGACTAATGTAATGAAAAAGGTGTTATAAGTTTAAAATATACATTTTATTTTAAAACTTCTTAGTACTTTCAAACCTTCCAGGTTCATCATAACGTATGAGAAACAAAGTGATGTCATAAAACAAATGGAACTGCAATTAATAATAATATGCATTTCCTCTTAATTAAAATTCAATCCTACTGTTCAGTCAAACTCATTCAATCAAACTGCTACTTCTACTTTCAGCTCTAATTATTAGCTCTCTCATTTTGAAAACAGAGTGACGTATTTGTATAAATAAACAACATTTAGTTATCAAAATATACTCTGATGATGAACCTGGAATGTTTGAAAGTACTAAGGAGTTTTTAAATAAAATGTATATTTTAAACTTATAACATATTTTTCATTACATTAGTCGCGTTTTAAGTATAATTGTAGAATTTTTAATGTTCACATTATATATTTTATGTTGAATCAAGGTGAAAAATTGCGTTTCGTCTAATGATATTATTTACAAATAAAACGGCGAAATTAAAATCACTTGATGTAAACACGTGTAGCTTGTTTAAAGTCAAGTGAATTTGAGATTTACGATCAACCATTATTGGCATTTAATCTTATAGTTTGACAATAGATTTTTGGTCCACGGAATATCTAAGTAGTACCTTTTCCATTTTCGTTTTATAATGCTAATTTCTCAGTAATTTTTTTCCTTTTATTTTACGTAAAATCGCAATTCTTTTATTATTTATTTTTAAATTAAGATTTTTTTTGTTGTTGTTGTTTTCAAACTCATAGAGCCGTTTTTATTCTTTAGCCAAAAGAGTTGATTAGAATTTTTCGTTGCTAGAGTAACGGATGTAATAATAGATATTTTGAGATTTAGACGCCAAAGACACCGCCAAATTAGAAAAATATGAAATGTGTCATCAACTGTTGGACTTATGAAAATTTACTTGGTACTATTCGATTCAGCATGATAAACTACATTAAAATATGCTATCATTTGACGCATAATTATAATATACGATTTTTAAGGAATATTTTTCTCTGCCCTTGCAAAACCCGTCAGGGGTGGCACTTTAGAAAATCCTTTCTTAGCAGAAGTCTATGTCATAAGAAGTATTTTACCACGATTTTCAAGATTTTAGGTTCAGTAGTGTGCGCTGTGCGTTAATTAGTCCCCTAATCCAGACTTTATTTTATATACAGATATGCCATTTTGCGGTGACTCGATGATCGAAAATTAGTCCAATATCATTTGAAATATTTCATAACAGATGAGAAAGTACGAAGACGAAGAAGAAATGACGAATTACAAAAGACTTGTAATATTTTTTTTTTCAAAATGTTGAATTTTTCGATAATAATAACGTATTATTGCATATTTTTCCTTAAAAGTTATCTTTATTTCCTAGATTTCGAAGCTGTGAATTTTCCTATAAATGAAATTTGCGATATGACTCGAGAAAAAAATGAAATAAAAAATAGATAATGTTTGCTTTAAAAAATGGGTAATATTCATTGATCTGAGTTCGAGTTTATAAATATCACATGCTTTTGGAATTAGGGTGAAAAACATTTTAAAAAGTATGAAATTATTTTACAATATGTATGTGTGGCAGAAATTCACACTGAAATTTAAGTATTCGATTCCATTTTTAAAATATTAACTGATATCTATATAAGTTACAATTGAATATAAAAATGTACTCAAAAAATGATCTCTTTCACTTAAAAAAAACACCATTTGTGAGAACATCCTCAATCTAATGTCAGGCTTATGCATTTTTGGCTTAAAATCACATTGTTTGGCGACAAAAGAAAAATTAAAAATCGCAAAGAAACAAATAGTAATTACACATGTGACTAACAATTACAACTGCTAGTTTTTTCTATAAGTCACGTGATGTGACAATTAGATAAAAATAAAAAGAAAAGAACAAAAAGAAAAAAAACTGTCATTGAAATTTCATCTAATCAAATTTTCAGATTCGTTTCTATAATCTAACGCAAAGAAATAAAATAAATAAAGAGTAATAAAGAGCCAAATATTGCATATCAATTGTAAAATTTCTTATTAAATTAATTTTTAAGCATTACAAATATTTCTTTCAGGTTTAAATTAAATGTTTTCCTTTTTTAATATTATTCCTCATTAAAAAGGATTTTTTTCTTTTTTTTTTCTTTTAATTAAAATTAATAACAGTTTTTTTCTTTTATGTTTCGAGGTGTAATAGCTGTTTCTTTTCTTTTTTTTTATCAACGATAAATTTTGCCAAGAAATAAAATGGTAAACCTTATCGTCCAAAATAACAGAACTTTTCATCATAATTCTATAACTAATCTAGGTAGAATGGTGTGTTATAGCTTAAAACCTTCCCTGAAATTATACCTATCTAACGGTGTAAATTCTGTAAAAATCAATGCAGTAGAACTCGAAATCTAGGCGTTCGGAACGAAATTTCCGTTTGGATTTTATATATATAATAGATAAATAAACATTGAAAACACCTCGAAGAATTAATTATAAGATAAAATATATATTTAGCAATAATTGGAAAAAGAAAGTTTGAAACCCACTTTTCCAAAATTTTTATACATTAGCCTCGTTCACGTATGTTAATCAGAGTTACTACAGAACGGGATTTTACATTGCAGACTAAAAATTTTTCAAATGTCGTTTTTAATCCATGCGTGCAAAATTTTCAATTACCTTGTCAAAATAAACATAAATGATAAGAGTGACTGGTAAAGGAAAAAAAGTGTTCACGCATTCTGAAAAAATTCTCCCATGCTTTCCCCAGTCGTAACCAACGACATACGAGGCGAGTGACTTTTAAAACGTTACACGGTGTGGATAATTTTTTCACGGTGATTGGGTAAAAACGATGGGCGAGCCACTTTCTACCAGTCACAGAGTAAAGATGATCCAATCCCAGTGACGTTTGAAACGCCATGAACTGTCCTTTTATGTCGTTGGTCGCGCCCCAATTAACATTGATGACGTTTGCTTAAACTACTTAGATTCATGTTTTTCTTATAGCCATGTATATAACGTTTAAATATTAAAAAAAATACAGTTATAGTAATTCTATGGAAAAGTTATGTTATTAATATCATTGCAATTTATAAAATATTTCAAATATTTAAAGCCTAGATCAGTTTTTCTTTTAATTTTGCTGAATAATTAGAAAGAGTTTCAAACAAATTTCTCTATACCTCTTATTTCAATTACGGTTACATAATCATACTCCAACTCTTTTCTAACCCTATTATTGGCGATAATACCATCCTAATACCGTTAAATTACGGTTATGTAACAGTTATTCTATAAAAACGTTCGAATGCTGAATGTTTGCTGCAAATTTTAAACAGTGTAGTACCTTAGCTTAGTTAGAAGTTATTAATTTAATATCAGGTATCTGTTGTGACGATCCATCACCAACACACATGGTCACGCGACAATAAAGTGGTTAGTACAATTAATAGAAATATTAACCGATCCCCGTTGTGAAAGATCAAAAGAGGGTAATATTAATTAACAAAATAGGAGGAGATTAAATTTTGAATAAAAATATATGTCAATACTCAGAATCGACTTATTTAACGTTAAAATTTATATTCAGGATTCAGTGGGTTGCATAGATAATAATTCGATTTAATATTTTCTAAAATTAAACTCTAAAAACTCATAAATTTAATAAACATCTGAAAAGAAATAATAAGAATAATGATTCAAAGAATAGATAGGAAATGCACATATATAATCAATTTTTATTATTTTCAAGCACATAAATTTCATATATCAAACATAATTTTTCTTAACTGCATATTAATTTGACAGCATACTCTGTTTCATGAGATCTCATAACAAGATAATTATGAGTCATATCTTTGGGAAATTTTGGATTCAAGACATTGGTTGAAGTTCTAACAGCACAAATAGATGGGCTTATCTATCTATTTATATAAAATCCAAGTCTCTGTGTGTCCCTCACTATTCCGGTAGGATCGCCTCATTGAAATGAGCAATTGTTGAAAATTATTAATGCAGGGTTACCACAGTAGCGCCAAATGTTAGCCAACTTGGCGATAGCTGGCTAATTTGCCGAAATTCCCATTTAAAACCATTAATCTTTCATAGTGGAGGTCACCGAAATTTAATTTAAAGGCCACTCTTTTAAGATATTTTTTCGAAATCTATGGGTGAGAATTTAAAGTGGTACTTTTCGGTTAGCCGGGCGCCAGTTTTATATATACATATTTATATACATACATGTATGTAAATATACATATATATACATATATTGTATATATACACACATATATATATGTAAATATATGTGTATATATACATACATTTATACATATATATATATGTATATATAACACTGGCGCCCGGCTAACCGAAAAGTACCTTTAAAGTACATCTTTACATCTTCCTCCCGATGCTACTAATAAAATAACCGCCAATAGACAACGATGTACTGTGTGAGCTCCTAACTGCGCCATTTTAATGTGCTTTAGGTACTTTTCCAGTATAGGTGCTTTGGCGAAAAAGGAAATTTGGCATAACATATTTTCCGGGAACTTATTCACTGTTTCATTTTATATACACATGCATTTTTTTCGATATTTATACGATTTATTTAACATAAAAAAGCCGTTTCTCTAATTTTATACAGAAACAGATGTAATTTGTACATAAAAACATCAATAACATACATATAAAACAAACAAAAACGCTCATCAAATTTGTTTTCATAGCTGTTTATATGATTTGACAACAAATATCGATATTTTTCCGTTATACGAACACCATGCCAAAATGTATGCTAATGCGCCAATTATTTCAAAATGCTAAAAGATATTTGTAATTTTATCCTCGATATTTTTCCGTTATACGAACACCATGCCAAAATGTATGCTAATGCGCCAATTATTTCAAAATGCTAAAAGATATTTGTAATTTTATGCCAGCAGCTTAATATGTGTTTTATTTTATTGCTTTATTTTATAGCAGTTATTTGTTCACTTATTTTAAGTATATATTTGTGATTTGATGAAATAGTTCGTAAAAGTCTGGAATTTTCAAATGTTATATTTTTTTAAATGCTCACTTTAGTATCGAAAATGGTTTTTCTTTTATTTTTCAAATGCTTCAATTCACGATTTTGCGCCAACTATTACGCTTAGCGACAATGGTGTCCGCATAACGGAAAAGTACCCAAATCTCACTTTCTGATGCCAAAATTACACCAAGCTTTTTTAAAAAAATGCCAAAGCCCCTACAGTGGAAAAGTACCAAACTGTCTATTATTTTGCGCTATCCGTGTTATAGTTTGGACTATATGCAAGGGGAGTGAAGCGAAGAGTTTAAACATTAAATATTAAAGTTTCGGCACAGATGTCATATACGCCCCATATTGGCGCGATTTTTTTCTGACACCAATGTCATATACACAACGGGTACTTAACTGGTGCCAAAGTGTCTTAATTTCGCTTGATATGGTAATCCGGATGTTGTTGTTTATGCTGTTGATGTTTTCGCTAAATTGGCGTCGGAAAAAAATCGCGCCAATATATGATAACGTAATATATGACAACTGTGCCAAAGTTTCTATAAAGCAGTATAAGACTAAAAAATTAAGAATAAAATAAATGCAAAAGAAGATTAAAGAAGAAAGAAAAATCATGCGTTAAGCATAGAATATGAAACACTTTCCAACACATCCTGAATGCTTTAACAAAACTTCGTTATTTAGGGAAATAAGGTAAATAAGATAACGTTACTTCTTAGATATCCCGTCGACCAACTTCGCCAAATTATATAAATCGCCAAATCAATAGTAAAACATTAATAAAAATACAAATAAAATGTCGAATTATTGGTTTTATTGGCCATTATTGGCATTTAATTAATTAATTAATGGCAATCATTATTGGCAATTAATCTTACAATTTGGCGACAGTAATTTGGTCGACGGGATAACTAAGAAGTACCAAGATAACTAAGTAAACAGTTTAGAAAACGCATAAAAATATTTAAAAATTGATTTCAGCAGTTACCGTCCATAGCCAATAATACCGTTATTACATGCCACTATTTAGCTAAAATTTAATTTAAACTACTCTTGAAACTACTGAAATCACATTTCCAGATATTATCATCCATAGACGGTTGTGTATCCAATTCTTTGCGTGACCATGTATATCATTTTATCTATATTCCACAAACATTTCTTAGGAAACTAAATGCAGTTCAGCGTAAAAATGCATAAATCCTTTAAAAACCACCTTTAAGCAATTTACTCTCATACTCAGTAACCCTTACGAATTCGGAACAGATGTCATATTCGCCCCATATTGGCGCGATTTTTTTCGGTTGCCAATTTGGCGAAAACATCAACAGCATAAACAACATAATCCGGGTTACCACATCAAGAAAAATAACGACACTTTGCGCAAGTTAAGTACCTGTTGCCTATATGATATTGGCGACAGAAAAAAATCGCGCCAATATGGGGCGAATATGACATCTGTACCACGAATTCTTTTGTGTAGCCCTGCATATGAACTGTAGCATTTATACACACAGTATAGTATGCATAAATGTAGTGAAACATAAAAGCGCATATCATAATTAAACATGCATTTCTAGCAATCATTGCTTATGTACAATACTTCGGAGAAACATTTCTTGGCGAGAAAGAAGTTTGCCAACGTATTTTCTGGCAACCTATTTACTGTTTCATACTCACAAGCAATTTTTTCCATATGTATACAATTTGGCACAGATGTCATATACGCCACATATTGCCGCGATTTTTTTTCGACGCCAATTTGGAGAAAACATCAAGAGCATAAACAACATTCGGGTTACCATTACAAGCAAAATAACGACACTTTGGCACCAACTAAGTACCCGGTGCGTATATGACATCGGCGTCAAAAAAAAATCGCGCCAATATGGGCGTATATGACATCTGTGCCGACAATTTAATATAAAAAAAGCTATTTACCTATTTTTATAAAGAAACAGGAGTAATTTTTGCACATATGTCATATACGCATGGGGGGTGGCGTGATTTTTCTATGACGCCAATTTGGCAGAAATCTCGCTTTCGAATACCAGTTACTTATATATTTTTCAATTATTTCTATCATTTTGAAAAGGAAATAACTATAAATAAATAAAAGTTTAAATAATAACTATAGAACAAAGCAGTTTATATAATTAAAAAATAGAAAATAAAAGTAAATAAACAATTTATTAATAAATAAAAAACAATAGCCGGGTTACCATAGCAGGCAAAATAACACCATTTTGGCACCAGTTAGGTATCCCGGTTCATATCTGAAATCTGTGCCGTAATTTGTATATAAAAAAATTATATATATTTAGAAACGATTTTTTTATGCATATAAGTGCATATATAAACAAAGATAAAAGTTCCTTAGATTTGTTTTCATAGCTGTTTACATATTTTCGCAACATATCTCACTTTCTGATGCCCGAATCGCGCCAAGCTTTTTTTAAAAATCCGCTATAATGGAAAAGTACTTAAATAAATAATTAACAGAAATAACAAATTGTACAAACTAAAACTTTTTATTTCGAGATCAAAGCATTGTTTTTAATTTCGATTAAAAATACATATATCCTTGGATAATTTCAATTGAAATTAGTTTCACAGCTTAATATCTCATTCCATAAACCTAAACAAACACAAGTGATTCATTCATCGTGAAACGTCAAAAAATATTAAATCATTGAGGTAATCATTCACAAAGTAAGTTCTCCAACAATCAATGGGCAGTATTCTAATGACGTCATAGTAGGTAAAATGGTGGCGGTATCGTTTGTTTATGGTTTGTAATCACAAAGATTTAATTTTGCAATGTCTCTTAGTTAAATTATTTTATTGTCATATTTATGAGCTCAGAACAAAAGCCTATTTTTTCATTATTTAGTTATTAAAGACGGAAAAAAATCTTAAATGCATGATTTGAAAATTTTAATTAATTTTCTTTCTTAATACTAAAAAATAACATCGGGAAGTAACAGCGGGTTTAAGTTAAATAAGTTTAACTGTTTAATTCTGTTGTAGTATCCAAAATAACTGTATTTATTAGATTTCAGTACTTAACAGCAAGGCCCGATTAAACTTTGAAGTTAGAGGAATTACAATGTCATTTCAGGACCTTTCTTTTGGAGAAGCTTTTCTAAATTCCATATATACATGGAAAATCTTCAGTGTTACAAATATTATTCCTAGGACTGACATAACACGAGAACGGCCTGCAATTTTACACAAGTTTTTGAAAGCTACTTTATATCAGAAATTTTACCAAAAACTGGTTACTTTTTTGTTATAGTGGCCCACACTATTAGGATTATGACAAGTTGCAGCCAATTTTGCCAACGTCGTAACCAAGATCGTGAAGCACACACATATAATACCATATAATACCATTTCATGAAATCGTATACGATAATTTAATAGTTTTTAACCTTACTTCAAGTGTGTTATTTATTTATTTTTAAGGCTCAACAATCTAAATTGTCCAATATATGAATTTAAAAAAAATGTAAACAAAGATTGAATAGACATGACCGCAAAAAGCCTCAAATCTGCATAACACTTGGAACCAAACTGTACAGATTAGTGGTCTTCTACTGTACACAGTTTTTCATAAATGTGTTTCGTTCTTAAAATGTGTTATTTTCATCTATCACTGCGGAACAAGCGAGAAAACTCATATTCTTGCACATGAGTTGTATATATCTTTATATCTAAATTTCCGTCATTTTTGACGGGCTACCTTTCTAGTCTATTATATATATAAAATCCAAACGGAAATTTCGTTCCGAACGCCGAGATTTCGAGTTCTACCGCATGGATTTTTACGGAACTTATACCGTTAGATAAGTATCGTTCCAGGGAAGGTTTTAAGCTATAACACATCATTCTACCTAGATTAGTTATAGAATTATTACGGAAAATTCTATTATTTTGGACTTTGTTACTTCATATTTCCTTAAATATCTGGGCTTCTATTGGTCGTAGAGCTTAGATCTCGCGCCAAAAGTAGCTCCGAGGCACCCAAGCAAACTTTTCCCCGCGATTATTTTGCCGTCTTCCGATTTCCTCTAACTCTATTAGGGGCCCGCGTAGGGCCCCTTTAAAATATTTTTCGTAGTAATTTCAGCAATTGTCTTAAATTATTGGTTAAGACCGCCACCCTCCCGATTCATGTATCTACGGAAAGGTTGCATGAAGGAGTTTCGTTCAGATACGCTTTCGTTAAGAATAGAGTGCGCTCCCTGGTGGTGGAATGTGGAACTAACATAAGCGATATTGTTAAAATTAGGAAATCTAACAATGCGATCTGTTTTAAACTTTGAGATAGTTCATAACACATAATCTATTATCTATTCTATTATATATATATAAAATCTATTATCTATTCTATTATCTATTATATATATAAAATCCAAACGGAAATTTAGTTCCGAACGCCTAGATTTCGAGTTCTACTGCATGGATTTTTACGGAACCTGTACCGTTAGATAGGTATTATTTCAGGGAAGGTTTTAAGCTATAACACATTATTCTACCTACATTAGTTTCAGAATTATGACGGAAAATTCTGTTATTTTGGGCGATAAGGTTACCATTTTATTTCTTGGCGAAATTCATCGTTGATAAAAAAAATTGAAACGGCTATTAAACCTCGAAAAATAAAAGAAAAACTGTTACTAATTTTATTTAAATGAAAAAAAAAAAAAAAAGAAAAAAAGAAGAAGAAAATCCGTTTTAATGAGTGATAATATTAAAAAAACGGAAACATTTAATAAAAACCTGAAAGAAATATTTGTAATGCTTAAAAATTAATTTAATAAGAAATATTACACTTGATACGCAATATTTGGCTCTTTATCGCTTTCGTTAGATATGGAAACGAACCTGAAAATTTGATTAGATGAAATTTTAACTACATTTTCTTTCTGTTCTGTTCTTTTCTTTTTTTATATATCTAATTGTCCCATCACGTGACTTATAGAAGAAACAAGCAGATGTATTTGTGAGTCACATGTGTAATTACTATTTGTTTCTTTACAATTTTTTATTTTTCTTTTGTCGCCAAACAATGTGATTTTAAGCCAAAAACGCATAAGCGTGACATTAGCTTGAGGATGTTCTCACAAATGGTGTTTTTTAGGTGAAAGAGATCATTTTTTGAGTACATTTTCATATTCAATTGTAACTTATATAGATATCAGTTAATATTTTAAAAATGGAATCGAATACTTAAATTTCAGTGTGAATTTCTGCCACTCATACATATTGTAAAATAATTTCATACTTTTTAAAATGTTTTTCGCCGTAATTCCGAAAGCATGTGATATTTATAAACTCGAACTCAGATCAACGAATATTACCCATTTTATTTAAGCAAATATTATCTATTTTCTCAAGTCATATCGCCAATTTCATTTATAGGAAAATTCACAGATTCGAAATCTAGGAAATAAAGATAATTTTTAAGGAAATTTATGTTTTAATACGTTATTACTATGGAAAAATTCAACATTTTGAAAAAAAAAATTACAAGTCTTTTGTAATTCGTCATTTCTTCTTCGTCTTTCTTCGTACTTTCTCCTCTATTATGTAATATTTCAAATGATATTGGACTAATTTTCGATCATCGATTCACCGCAAAATCGCATATCTAATATAGTATATAAAATAAAGTCTGGATTAGGGGACTAATTAACGCACAGAGCAAACTACTGAACCTAAAATCTTGAAAATCGTGGTAAAAATACTTCTTATGACATAAACTTCTGCTAAGAAAGTATTTTCTAAAGTGTCACCTCTAATGGCTTTTGCACGGGGAGTGAAAAAAAATCGAATATCAAAATTATGCGTCAAATGATAGCATATTTTAATGTAGTTTTGTATGCTGAATCGAATGCTACCAAATAAATTTTTATAAGTCCAACAGTTCATGACACATTTCATATTTTTCTAATTTGGCGGTGTCTTTGCATCTAAACCTCAAAATATCTATCATTACATCCGTTACTCTAGCAACGTAAAAAATTCAAATCAATCCTTTTGGCTAAAAAATAAAAACGGCTCTATGAGTTTGAAATAAAAATGCAGCATTTTAATTTTTTTAAAAAATAGTGATTTTATGTAAAATAAAAGGGAAAAAATTACTGAGAATTTAGCGTTATAAAACAAAAATGGAAAAGGTACTACTTAGATATTCCGTCGACCAAAAATCTATCGTCAAACTATAAGATTAAATGCCAATAATGGTTGATCATAAATATCAAATTCACTTGAATTTAAACAAACTACACGTGTTTACGTCATCAAGTGATTTTAATTTCGACGTTTTAGTTGTATTTTTATTAATGTTATACTAATTTATTTGTTATGTCAATTTATATAATTTGGCGAATGGTTTGGCGATTTATATAATTTGGCGAAATTGGTCGACGGGATAACAAGTAGTACCAATGAAAATATTTAAGTATGAAAGCAATGTTTGTAACGACTTAAAAATTATTTTCATATATATAAACTCGGTTTATGGCGTCAGATGCCGTCATCCGAAGAATCTACAAGAGTCTTTTTCCATTGTTTCCGGTCATAGGTTCCTCAATGAAAGAAATTGGAATTGGAATAATATTGTGCGATTTATAAATTGCTCCTCGATAAGAAGAAAAAATGGGTACATTTATAACAACTGTGCGCATATCTCGCTGATAGCATTTTTAAAATTACCAGTAGCAGTAGTTACATTTTGCGTATGTAAATTAAAAATATTTTTTTGCTTTTAATTATGGCATTATTTCCTGTTATTGTTTATCTTTTCAGTTTTTTAAATGAAATTAGTATAAGGCATGCATTTTAAATGAAATGAGTGAAAGGTTTGTGTTTTAAATGAAAATAATAAAATAAGAATATGCTATGAAAACAATCTTTATTGATTTATTACCTGCGCCCGGCTGACATAAAAGTATCACAAAAGCCACATATTCACTTTTCTTTGAGTAGTTGTTCATGAGAATTCAAGTTAACCTTCCGTAATCGGATACATCACATATTGGTGTATTAGCTTTAATGTTGAAAGCATCGTTTTTGTTTGAAGCGAAAACTTTACTATGAATTCTATTACACAAAATCGCATCATCATCATCTACTATATATTTACAACGGAAATTTGTATTTCATTCCGATTGTTTATAATACTTTCGTAGGCTATACCGCAATTAGTTAGGTAATAATTTCGGAAAGGTTTTAGTGTATACATATTGTTCAAGGGTACTTAGTTATAGAGCAACAGTAAAAGTTCAAAAATTAAGTGAACCTGATTATGAAAGTTTAGCCTTTTTAAAAAAATCTACAGAACATATTTTGTTACAAGTGGCCCTGTTGCATGACTTTTAGGAATGGTGTTAGTATATATGATTTCATTATATGTTGATTAGTTACAGAGGTATTAATTCCTGTTGTCATAACGGTCTCATTACCCGACCATAAGTGCGCTGCTTATAATCAACTAAAACAATTACTTCTTAATTGCTAAATTTTGTCCAACGCTTAAGATAACATTATATCGCAATGGCGTTCGCATCGTTTTCAGTAATGTGCAAGGTCAAGCTGAAGATCCACATTGTTTAAAATACAAGTTCAAATTCACCATTTAGTTTAATCCAAGGTTCATTTGGAAATATTGACCAGCGCAGCGGGCATAGCCTGCTAGTGAAATAAATAAAGTAAATTAATTTGAAAAAAAATCTTAAGAGCATTTAGATAAAGAAACATCAAAATTTATAATAAGTATATGGATGAATATATATGTTTTTGGTATCATTTCATTTGTAAAAATTTAAGGTTTGTGAATATTGAATGTATTTCGTAATATGGCAATTAATTAAGAATTTTGTAATATTTTATATGCAAATTAACAGTGTGATAAAAACTTACATATACTTCAAACGAATACAGGGCAATAAAACTTAAAGAAGGGCACATGGACGCAATAAAAGACATGTGAATAATAAAGCCAGTCACAAATATTTATGATGCTCTTAGCACTGACAGGGCTACTATTTATTGGTATCATCGTGTGTGGCAAAAGGGGTCCGAAGCTCACAGGTGACGTCACATCCCCGTAAACTAAGAAAAAAATAGCTATGCGTTGGGTAAGTATGGAGACGCCCAGAAGAGGGGATGAAAAGCGAACCACAGCCAAGAGATCAGGCGTACCAGTAAGAGAGAAGCACCAATCGACGAATAAAAAAAATCATATTGTACTAATGAAATACGCCCATTTTTTTGTGGAGGAAGATTTTGAAAAAATACGAGACACTTGGATTTTGTCTACCACCTTTGTCTCTCTCCTGAAGGAAGCTCTGGGATGAGTCTTGCGACCAAAAAGGCTAGGTTGATAAGCAGAAGTCTGCGAAATCCTGCATCACCCTGTATCGGATATGGAAAGACGTCTGATCTCGGAGGGCGCCAACATTTCTAATTGCCAATGATGGATGGAACTCTGCGAAAACTTTTCATCACCCTGAATTGATTATGGACAGAAATCTGACCTAGGAGTGTGACATCATTTTCTGATTACCATTAGCGGATGAGATGGGATGCCACACCGAAAAGTTTTAGTTATTACTGTGATTGTGTAACGAGGTCACCCAAAAGAGACTATATTAACTTTAATGTGCTCGGTTAAAAGTGACATTCAAAATTTGATAGGTGCGGACCAAATCTACCTAGTGATAAGAACTATCAGTGCTCTACAGGAAGTGCTTTTTTTCCCTTTCGTCTGAGGTATATGGTGAGAAAAAAATATTTTCATTACTTTAATATATGGCCATTATTTTATTGTATATTTATATTGTGTGCGCAGGAATTTCTGTGTCTAATATTTTACAGGCAAAAGTTTAATGCAGATGTGAGTATTTATCATTATTATGGCCTAATCATAATATTAAAATGTTAGCGTTGGAAATTTGTCAATAACTTAGCTAAGAAATCCATCTATTTGTGCTGTGAGAACTTCAACGTTGAAGTTCTCACAGCTAACATTTTAACATTATGATTAGTCCATAATAATGATAAATTCTCACATCTGCATTAAAATTTTGCCTGTAAAATATTAGACACAGAAATTCCTGCGCACACAATATAAATATACAATAAAATAATGGCCATATATTAAAGTAATGAAATTTTTTTTTCTCACCATATACCTCAGACGAAAGGGACGAAAGCCCTTCCGGTAGAGCACTGATAGTCCTTATCACTAGGTATATTTGGTCCGCACCTTTCAAATTTTGAATGTCACTTTTAACCGAGCACATTAAAGTTCATATAGTCTCTTTTGGGTGAGCTCGTTACACAATCACAGTGATAACTGGAACTTTTCGGTGTAGCATCCCATCTCATCCGCTAATGGTAATCAGAAAATGGTGTCGCACTCCTAGGTCAAACTTCTGTCCATTATCAATTCAGGGTGATGAAGAGTTTTCGCAGGGTTCCATCCATCAATGGCAATTAGAAACGTTGGCGCCATCCGAGATCAGACTTCTTTCTATATCCGATACAGGGTGGTGCAGGATTTCGCAGACTTCTGCTTATCAACCTAGCCTTTTTGGTCGCAAGACTCATCCCAGAGCTTCCTTCAGGAGAGAGACAAAGGTGGAAGACAAAATCCAAGTGTCTCTTTTTTTTTCAGAATCTTCCTCCACAAAAAATGGCCGTATTTCATTAGTACAATATGATTTTTTTAATTCGTCGATTGGTGCTTCTCTCTTACTGGTACGCCTGATCTCTTGGCTGTGGTTCGCTTTTCATCCCCTCTTCTGGGCGTCTCCGTACGTTCCCAACGCAAAGCTAATTTTTTTTCTTCGTTTACGGGGATCTGACGTTACCTGTGAGCTTCGGACCCCTTTTGCCACACACGATGATACCAATAAATAGTAGCCCTGTCAGTGCTAAGAGCATCATAAATATTTGTGACTGGCTTTATTATTCACATGTCTTTTATGGCGTCCATGTGCCCTTCTTTAAGTTTTATTGCCCTATTTTTGTCTGAAGTATATGTGAGTTTTTATCACACTGTTAATTTGCATATAAAATATTACAAAATTCCTAATTAATTGCCATATTACGAAATACATTCAATATTAACAAAACTTAAATTTTTACAAATGAAATGATACCATAAACATATATATTCATCCATATACTTATTATAAATTATGATTTTTCTTTATCTAAATGCTCTTAAGATTTTTTTCAAATTAATTTACTTTATTTATTTTATAAAGAAATATTTGTCAAAATACCATTTATTATTTGCTCTTGAATAATAATAGATTGTTCTGTTTTGTATAAATATTTTAATTGTATAACAAGCTGTGTGTATAGATTTCTGTACCACAGTATCCGATGATCAGAATCTGAATGGAGGATATTCCATCTACGTTATGATCACGTGGTGAAGGTAAAAACTTCTAGCGTAAAGAAGGGAAGGCTACGTAGATATAATGTAAATCCTTGCTAGCCAACGAAACAGTTCATGGGTGAAAGCAGTAGTAGTTTTTAGTTTCCATTCTTATCAGTTAGAAGTTCTTTGGGTAAATTACCGGTATCACGTGACTTCTTTCAGCCTCGAACCCATATTTGGAATATCCTCCATTGCCGTCAACTTTGAAAAATTAGTTTCTTCAGTTTGAAGCCCACCAATGCGATAAATTGAGGGACATTTTCGCCTTGTTTTATGTGGAGATTCATTTATGCGACGATAGTGGATAAGGATCGTGATATAAGTTTATTATCTCCGCCGGGAAGTATGTTTTTTTGTTCCATCTTCGAATCATCGGAAGCTAAGTGAACACGTTCTCAGGGACACTATTTGAAGCGTTATGGAGTGCTAAAGACGTAGGATTACGAGAACAAATACGCATATTTGAGCATCCACGTTACTTACGTGCAATATAAATGTTGAAAAGAAATCGATGGAACAGAAAAAAACTGCTGAAAGCTCATACTAAAATATCAAAAAACAAATTAGAGGACGTAGAAGTAAAGAACTGTTTCTTATCCCATCTTGAAAAGTCAAGAAAATCTATATGTATGTCTGTTCCAGAGGCAAGAAATTACTTTTGAAAAAGCGGCTTCTTAATTTTATAATTCATTACACAAAACATGATAATCGGAAATCTATACAACACTGCCGAAAATAAAAGAAAAAGAAACTGAAAAAAAAGTTCTTGTTTCGTGGTAAAGAAACACCTAAATGGCCAAACGGCTTCTACACATGGCTGTTTTAAAAGTTTTTTTTCTCAAGGACCAGTAATTCTGACCACGTTTCTGTTTCCATTACTGAAACTGTTACATATGAGAATCTTTGAAACAAAAACGTTTATAATATCCCAGATTTTTAAATGACTATCTTTTCTTTTAATTCATTTTTTGTTACTTTCATGTACATGTATATGCCCAACCCAAAATGCTGCCCCGGTTGATGATCCTACATTAGGCATGTATGTGGACTTTGCCCAATGTATCTGTATCGGCATTTCGCGCGTTCTTCTATAATGTTTCTTTCGGAAGGGAAGAGGTGGTTTTCCCTCTCCCTCCATTTTTTGTTATTAATTAAGTTTAAACTAGAGAATTTATTAAATCAGTTCCTACATTGGCCATGTATGTGGACTTTGCCCAATGTATCTGTATCGGCTTTTCGCGCGTTCTTCTATAATGTTTCTTTCGGAAGGGAAGAGGTGGTTTTACCTCTCCCTCCATTTTCTGTTATTAATTACATTTAACCTAGAAAATTTATTAAATCATTTAAAGGAAATGATATCTGCTTTTGTGGCTCAACCGTGAACACTATCAATTCGAAAAGAAAAATATTAAGCAACACATAGTCAACTTTCTATTTATAACACTTTAGGTATTTTTCTTGTGAAATATGTAGATGCCTTCAATGAAGAAGTTCAACCAAGGATCGGGGCGGACCCTGCGTCATTCTGAGGTAAGAGAAATTCTTTCTCTCTTTTTTTCTAATTTTGAGGAAATGATATATTAGAATATATAATATTCAAAGAGGTATCTCCTTATAACAGAAACTATTCCAACTAATGAACAATCTGCCTCTGTTATTGATGATTACTTAACATTATCAAAGACTTGTGGCATACATTCAGTGTCGTTTAGAACAGGAGCAGCCATGTTGGCAGCAGTTCTGCATGATATAAAGACAAAAGTTCCAGTCATAGACAAATCTAAATTGCATAGAAAACGAAAGAAAATGAGAGAGTGTGTTATGAAACGGTCAAAATTCAGTCAGTTTCAGAAATTATTTGTTGATGGTAGAAAAGATAAATCCTAAATTATTTAAAAGAAAAAGGGGAAAAGTTTCTCAAAATATATCACTGAAGAGCAAATTACCCTGTTTAAAGAACTTGGCTCTTCGTTCATAGCTTATCTAGTACATTAATAAGGTTCATTAAAATGTAGAGAAAGCAGCCTCTGATCATTTGTTAGATATTCGATGCAATGAAACAAATTTGAATGTCTGGAAAAAAGGTATAATTCGCCTGTTCGAATGTACATTGGGCAGAGCGTTGTAGTAGATACTTTATTTACTCCATATGAATGAGTTTCCACTTCGACATATATTTGAATATATTAATAGCCCTACATCAGAACCATAGACATTTCTACAAGCAATGGTAGTTTATCAGAAAACTACGAAAAATCTGTCATCTAGTATAATGTAATTGGTAGACAATTATTGAAATTATTAGATTACATAGTACTAAGTACAAACCAACTATATCTGTAATAACTATATGCGTTTTAAATTTACTCATATTTGTGTTTTGTGACGTTGGTTCTGTCTTTTTAATATATCTCTAATGTCATCATGTCAATGGTATTTAGAGAAGATTTATAAGAAGACCCACTTAGTAAAATACCTAATGCAAATTGGTTCGCACACCCTAACCGAATTCTTCTGTTGGAGCAATGTAATCGAAAAGACCAACCTTGTTCGTAAAAAAAACACTTATCGTGGCAAGACAAATAGAAAATATACGTACAAAGGCATCCCATTTAATAGTTTCATATATATGGCATAAATGTTTAAAAAATTTCAGGGGAAGGGTTTAAACGGCTGAAACCTCATCCTAAAACAGCAAAAAACAAATTAGACGTAGAATTAAATCACTGTTGGTTATCTCATCTTGAAAATTCAAGCAAATCTGCAAGTTTTTCTGTTCCAGAGACTAGAAATTACCGCTAAAAGTACAAAGATTCTTAATTAACCAAACTATTGTACATAACATTATAACCGGGAATTTAAATATCGTTGTAGGAAAGGATATACGAAAATAAAGTGAAAATTCTTTTTAATAAAACGTCCTTGTGTTGATGTAAGAAAAATGATTGAGTGATCCCACGATTTCTCAACAAGATGTTTCAGAATTTTTATCTGTAGGGACCAGTGTTTTACGACAGTGTTTTTGTTTAAATTGCTGTCTTTGACTGTATTTTTCAAATGTATTTTCCTCGTAAAAATGGAAAATTTTACGCCATATGTTGTTATAATTTACTCTGCAACTTTATTCCATAAAGACTCAACCCACTTGTAAAGGAAAGCACGGCAATTATGGGCATTGATTTCATCATCCAGATACATATTTGATGATCGGGAATACATAACACAGGCCTGCGATCAAAAAAATACAAGGGAATTGATAGCTGAACTTAATGTATTTTTGAGTTCTAATTTTAAAAATAATACTGAAAAAAACCAATCACGTCACATTTTATTCAAAAATTCACTTTTATTTGGATTTTTATGAACGATCCATCATCAATACGCCGTTCCTCATAGACCTGCTGTCCCAGTGCTTTTGCCTCCAACTGAATTGCAAAGCCAGAGTCTTTGGATACGGAGCTTCCAGAAGTTCAAGGCTCCGATTACGGAATATAAGCCCTCTGGAAGCGATTCAACTCAGTCCTTCTCTATGGTTGAACTTAATGATCTGACTGGAGATCCGGACTTTTTGAAAGAGGCAGTTGGGCTCCAGCTTGAAAGAAAAATCTTATTGGTCAAAGGAACCCTTTTTATTGGTACAGGAGTCGAGAAAAGGAATTTGTTAAGTACTTTGAGGAAGAGAAGAACCTGGTCTATTGTTCTGATGTTCTCGGATTGATGAGCAATTTTAATATCATCTTCGATAAAGATGAATGAAGGCTGTTTATAGATTAATCGAAAAGGAGCCTTAAAGCTGTCCTTCTTCATCACACAAGCCACTATGTATCTGTACCAGTTGGACATACTGTGCATTTAAAAAAACGCTATAAAAAGCTGGCTCTTGCCATCAACAAAATTAAATATGCCGACCTCGGTTGGACCGTTTGCAGTGATTTGAAAGTTATCGCTATGCTTCTTGGTCAACAAGGCAGATACACAAAGTACCCATGTTTAATTTGTGAGTGAGATAGCTGTGATAAGACTCAACATTGGGTAACAAAAGAAATACCAAAAATACAATTAAACCCGGCACCAAGAATGTGATTCGGATCATCTTAGATGAGCCAAAAATTGTACTGTTTCAAAAGATTGCGATTGTTTCAAATACCAGTGCAAAAAGTTTCCAGATTTACCCGAAGTGACGTTGAAAGAGAGAATCTTTATTGGTTCTGATATCCGCAAGCTTATGAAGGATAAATAATTTGAGACTAGCATAACAACAAAGGGAAAAAAGCTCGGATTGCCTTCAAAGATGTCGTCAGCAAATTTCTGTGTAATTACAAGAATCCTAACGATAAACCAATTGTAATCAATAAGCTGGCCAAATTTCAAGTGTTGGGTTGCTGCACGAGTGTTGAAATACATTCCCTTCACTCACACTTGTACCTTTTTACTCAGAAATTTAGGATCCGTCCGCGAAGAACATGGTGAAAGGTTCCGTCAAGACATCAAAGATACGGAGAGCAAATATTGAGGAAGATGGGACAAGAACATTCTCGCCGACTACTCTTAAATGGTAACACGAGATAGACCTGAGATTGAACATAAAAAGAAGAACGTCAGAAGAGAAGTTTCAAAGGCAAAAGAGTACACTGTAAAAGGTTCCATGGTAACGTTCTATGTAAAATCCAGGAACGTTTCGCCTTTTCTCAGGTTTTCAGAATAATTTAGCTCTTTCCTGTGAAATTTCGGTTTTCTTATCTGAAACGTTCCTGAACAAAAGTTGGAAACAGCAAAACGCTGCGGCCGCCATTTATTATTTTCTTGTTATAATCCGTTGCTAGCGCGCGAGTGTCGAAAACGAATTCCTTAAATGAATGTAAAAAAATAAATATGGAATGCAAATAAATCAATAGACGACATAATCCTTTACGTCTCTATTGTCAAGACAATTCAGATGAAAATACAATACCTCTGTGACATCGCTAAGAGATTATCTCTCGTACTTGTCTGTGGAATGTTTAACGAGCAGACCGTGTAAAAAAAAATACGCCTATTATTTGGATCTCCATTAACCAGGGGACCATCAAACATGATTCTCACCGATTTTGATTAATTTAAAGTATGCTTTAGAGTTCTTATCTCTAATTATTCTTGTGAAAGGATTTCTTCAAATGGGCCTTAGATTTTCAGAAATTAGATGCCGAGGTGTAGCATACGTTTCAAATACCCATTAGTTTGCAGCTCTCAACGTGTCTTTCGTGGTGTGGACGCAGAAGGCTCGCACGCCACCCGTACGGCCCGAGTTCGATGCTCTCCGAGTTCTCTTGACTTTTTTTTTCTTTTTTAATTAATTTTATATTTTAACACTTTATTACAATCTGATTTAAATTTGATATATATTTGACACTTTGAATTGCTGCAAATTTGATTTTTTTTTTCGGAAAAAATATACAATTACGTTTAGGTTTTTTTTTTTTTTCATGAAAATTTATATGTATTTTATCTAACTTGTAAACTAACATAATTACTGACGAAAATCCAAAATATTTTATGTCTAGATTTTTTTTCTAATTATTATTTACATTTATATATTTTTATATTTTAAGCAAAGTTCAGAAACAATATATGATATATATATTTACTTTATTGAATTTTAACTGAAAATTTATTTTTTCGTGTAAATTATAAATAATAATTTTGATGTCAATTTCAAAATAATTTTTCATTCTAACAAATAATGATAATAAAGCGAAAATTGTCAACTGGAAATGTAAAAATCGTCTGTGGATCCCGCATGCTGTGAAATGTCAGTAATGTTTTGCTGTTAACAGAAATATTCCTGGTATTTCGCAGGGATCTTACTGGCATTTCTGTAGAAAGTTTTTAACATATACAGTAAAGTTCCAGTCATTTTCAAGAAATGTTTGTTGGAAATAATGGGCAACTCAGCTGCCCATTTTTTCCCAGGAACGTTGCGGAATTTTTTTTTTACAGTGTACGTACTTAAACAGAAACTTTGTTTTGTTTTGTTTTTTGTCAGTTTAAAATTTGTTTGAAATTTTCATGTACACATACGTAATATTTGCTCCTCTTGGTCAGTCGTCTATTTTATGTACGTTACCTTAATAAAGACAAATTAAAATAGTATGCTGATGATTTTTTTCAAGAAGCTGCACCATAATTTGATGTGAAAAGTTTAAACTCAATGGAACTTTTTGTTTTTTTCTCGTCCAGAGGCGGCTCGTGCGATCTGGCAACAGTGTTTTTTATCCATTTAAACCTATAAAAATAATCGATTACTGAAAAAATAATTTTCCTCACCAAGAATCGATTAATTTATACAGATTTAAATGGATAAAATCACTGTTGCCAGATAGTACATGAAACTCGTTCCAGAGAATTCCTTTTCAAATAGCATTTTAGCAAAAATATCGATATAGATTTTACAAAAAATTCTGACGTGACGGGAAAAAATGGAGGTTATTTTAGGAATCAGCACACCAAATAACATAAAACGCAGCGAAAACTTCTCTTGTATTTTTCAAAAAGTTCAATTTCGCAGGCCCGTGTAATTTGATTACACTAAGAAACTGATAATTTCCTCATCCTGAGGATTAATTGCATTGGATGCTAACAGATCCAGAAGCACATATTATAAAACTAGCTCTACTCCTCATCATAAAAGCTCGAAAACCAAAATGTTTATAATATAGGTTATATTATTTTAGATTACAAAAATAATTTCAATTCAGGAGCAAAATTTATTTTTTCGTGTAAATTATAAATAATAATTTTGATGTCAATTTCAAAATAATTTTTCATTCTAACAAATAATGATAATAAAGCGAAAATTGTCAACTGGAAATGTAAAAATCGTCTGTGGATCCCGCATGCTGTGAAATGTCAGTAATGTTTTGCTGTCAACAGAAATATTCCTGGTATTTCGCAGGAAACTTACTGGCATTTCTGTAGAAAGTTTTTAACATATACAGTAAAGTTCCAGTCATTTTCAAGAAATGTTTGTTGGAAATAATGGGCAACTCAGCTGCCCATTTTTTCCCAGGAACGTTGCGGAATTTTTTTTTTACAGTGTACGTACTTAAACAGAAACTTTGTTTTGTTTTGTTTTTTGTCAGTTTAAAATTTGTTTGAAATTTTCATGTACACATACGTAATATTTGCTCCTCTTGGTCAGTCGTCTATTTTATGTACGTTACCTTAATAAAGACAAATTAAAATAGTATGCTGATGATTTTTTTCAAGAAGCTGCACCATAATTTGATGTGAAAAGTTTAAACTCAATGGAACTTTTTGTTTTTTTCTCGTCCAGAGGCGGCTCGTGCGATCTGGCAACAGTGTTTTTTATCCATTTAAACCTATAAAAATAATCGATTACTGAAAAAATAATTTTCCTCACCAAGAATCGATTAATTTATACAGATTTAAATGGATAAAATCACTGTTGCCAGATAGTACATGAAACTCGTTCCAGAGAATTCCTTTTCAAATAGCATTTTAGCAAAAATATCGATATAGATTTTACAAAAAATTCTGACGTGACGGGAAAAAATGGAGGTTATTTTAGGAATCAGCACACCAAATAACATAAAACGCAGCGAAAACTTCTCTTGTATTTTTCAAAAAGTTCAATTTCGCAGGCCCGTGTAATTTGATTACACTAAGAAACTGATAATTTCCTCATCCTGAGGATTAATTGCATTGGATGCTAACAGATCCAGAAGCACATATTATAAAACTAGCTCTACTCCTCATCATAAAAGCTCGAAAACCAAAATGTTTATAATATAGGTTATATTATTTTAGATTACAAAAATAATTTCAATTCAGGAGCAAAATTTATTTTTTCGTGTAAATTATAAATAATAATTTTGATGTCAATTTCAAAATAATTTTTCATTCTAACAAATAATGATAATAAAGCGAAAATTGTCAACTGGAAATGTAAAAATCGTCTGTGGATCCCGCATGCTGTGAAATGTCAGTAATGTTTTGCTGTCAACAGAAATATTCCTGGTATTTCGCAGGAAACTTACTGGCATTTCTGTAGAAAGTTTTTAACATATACAGTAAAGTTCCAGTCATTTTCAAGAAATGTTTCTTGGAAATAATGGGCAACTCAGCTGCCCATTTTTTCCCAGGAACGTTGCGGAATTTTTTTTACAGTGTACGTACTTAAACAGAAACTTTGTTTTGTTTTGTTTTTTGTCAGTTTAAAATTTGTTTGAAATTTTCATGTACACATACGTAATATTTGCTCCTCTTGGTCAGTCGTCTATTTTATGTACGTTACCTTAATAAAGACAAATTAAAATAGTATGCTGATGATTTTTTTCTAGAAGCTGCACCATAATTTGATGTGAAAAGTTTAAACTCAACGGAACTTTTTGTTTTTTTCTCGTCCAGAGGCGGCTCGTGCGATCTGGCAACAGTGGTTTTTATCCATTTAAACCTATAAAAATAATCGATTACTGAAAAAACAATTTTCCTCACCAAGAATCGATTAATTTATACAGATTTAAATGGATAAAAATCACTGTTGCCAGATAGTACATGAAACTCGTTCCAGAGAATTCCTTTTCAAATAGCATTTTAGCAAAAATATCGATATAGATTTTACAAAAAATTCTGACGTGATGGGAAAAAATGGAGGTTATTTTCGGAATCAGCACACCAAATAACATAAAACGCAGCGAAAACTTCTCTTGTATTTTTCAAAAAGTTCAATTTCGCAGGCCCGTGTAATTTGATTACACTAAGAAACTGATAATTTCCTCATCCTGAGGATTAATTGCATTGGATGCTAACAGATCCAGAAACACATATTATAAAACTAGCTCTACTCCTCATCATAAAAGCTCGAAAACCAAAATGTTTATAATATAGGTTATATTATTTTAGATTACAAAAATAATTTCAATTCAGGAGCATACTACGAATTAATGGATTTGCAAAATAACATTACCAAATCTCCGATGTTAGTAATTGTTATTATTTGACAGAATTCGTTGCTCAAGACATATTTTCTATTCTAAAGAGACATACCACAATCAAGCAATTTAAAAAGCTATTGAGATTGTAACAGCAGCTGCATATGCAAACTGCTGAACTCCAGGGAGAGAAGACTGTTAAAATGACTATTGAATCACGTAAATAATGCCTAAATTTCAAAAGAAAAAATATTTTTTTGCAAACTGACAGTAATTAAAAGATTACGGCTGTTTTCCGTTAATTAATTTTATTTATTAAAACCAACTCTTATTGCCTGCCTTTTAGAATAAGTATAAATATTTGTTATTCATACATCTAAAACATTTTGTTCTTTACTTTATGAGTATCTTTTTTTCTGATTCTTATACATTTTCCATCTATTTTCGCAGAGACATTATAATGATTCTTAAGCATATATTTACATGGATTTAAAGAATATTTTAATCTATTTTAGTCAGAATTTTAAAATAATATGTAGTCTAAAATAAATTGTGTAGCTTCCGGAAATATTCTTATTGCTCCCAAAACTCAATTTTGAAAATCGTTGTACTGTATCACATATTTACAATAATTGTTTTTTTTTTTTGTATAATGTACAATAAGGAAAAAAGATTATGAAACTTAAAATTAAAAAGTAGAAAAAAAAATTCTGAAATAGAATATTTAAGTATTTTGATTTTTAAAATAAAAATAAATCTTTAATATATTTAATACCAACATTTTCTTTTATTAAAAAATTTCCATTTATAATGAAAAATATGAAGCAATTTATAAATTATTTTAAAATAAAAAAGTTGAAAATAAAACTGAAATAGAATATTTCGATGAAACATTTATAAATGAAAAAGTAAAAAAAAAATCTGAATAAGGATTTTTAACCTATAAAACATTTAAAAATAAAGATCTAGACGAAAAGCAGAAGTAGTATTCGAACTCCTACTATCGAGACTCAAATGTATCGTTCTAATTATTCATATACCAAGCACATATGCGTTCATCAACAAAATATTAAACTAAGTATGTAAATCTGTAATCTAAAGGAAGGAATCTAAATATGGCCACCTGAAGTTTGCCGCGAAACGCTAGACCGAATGGCGTTATGTCCTATTTGATAGTGCTATTATAAACATGTTCGGAATGCTCTAGAGGATGTTGCACGATATAGTTTGATAAACATAAATCATTGTTGCAACAATTGTTAAAAAGAAAGGCATAGAAATTTAGTAGTATGATCATCAAAAACTTTTGCCACAAACCCTCAGAAAATGTGTTCTTTTCTGGGGAAAGAGGAAATTCATCATTTGTGTTGGCACTTAGTAAATGGCCTTAAATTTTAGCTTTCTCACCGACCGAATAAATTCGTTTATTGAATTTCTGTCTTTAAACCAATACATATAATAAGATAACCAATACATATAATACATTCAAGGAATGGTTTAGAAAATGCAATGGTTATAACATCAGTGTCGTGCATAAACATCTCGAGTGTAATACTTAGCATAATAATAAAAAAGCATATTAACTAGCTTACTTAGTTTACTTGTTATTCTTAATAGCTTTCACAATTGATGTTAATTTGCAGTGTCTTTCGAAATTTTACCATATAATATAGTAAAATATAGATGGCTAATATAGCTTTTACTCTTAAAAAAAGATAATAGAAATATAAAGGAAATCGAAATGTATATCTCCTCAATTTTACAGTAAACAAAGTTCGTGAACGTTAACCGAAAGAAGATCATTTTAACCCTTTAACCGTCTGGCCCGGATTTTTCCGTTCCTAGAAATCATGTTAAAATGGCTGTAGACCAAAATATTTTAAACGGAATTCTATATTGAACCTTATATAGAAAGTAGTGAGATTAAAGATATTATAGCATCAAACTGAGATTTAAAAAATATATATCCTGGGATTTACAAGCATTCTTATAAAAATACTGCAAAACCTTCGGACGGTGAAAGGGTATAATATAGGGACCAAATAATGAAAAAAAAATGAACAAAATATTTTTATACGTATTTAGTTCTTAGATATTTCTTTCATGGAGCCTAAAAACAGCATACAGACAATTTTCAACCGATGACTAATTTTCCATACGTTTATAAAGAAGATAAAAATGTGTATTACAAATTATGCATTTTAAACATGCGATTAAACAAAAGTGTGTGCTCAAAACAAATATACAATTGTTTTAAACTTTTATGAAACAAATAAAAAATTAAGAGTGCATTCAAATAAATATTTATTACATGTAAAGTTTGTGTATTATTATATTATTATTATCATACCTAGAAACGTTGCAGCTGGTTTATGTTTTCTTATTTAAAAAAAAAGAATCCATTTCACCTAACATTCTTTAGTACTTTAGCGAATGAACTGTGTTTTATATTAGTGTAATACTTCTCACTATTATAGAAAATATAATTTTATTCGCTTGAATACTTAAAATATGGATTCAGCCTTTATCTTTTTATTAAACACAATCTGTTTCATCAATGTAAAGAACAATAAAATATCTATGATTTTTCAAAATAAATAAGTAACAAAAAGAGCCTAAATTTCTTTGATTACCTTTTTACCTTTTTATAGCTATGTCAATCTGAATCTCAGAAAGATAAAAATAAAGTATTTTAAACACAATGAAGAGATAAACACAATGAAGAAACATTCCGCAAAAGCTTTCTAAAATAAAAGAGCAAAACATGGATATATTCTTCTCCTTTTCAGTATTTATCTCTTTCTTGCCATTATTTGTAATGCAATCCAGATGGCCAAGTATGACAAAATCATTTTAGTATGTTTTACCCTATCCCATCACGTGGTCTTATCTTTACCCGGTAATTTAAATTTTCTTAACAGTGATTAAAACAAAGAAAGGAGACAACATTTTATTTCCATTGTAGTCATGCAATCTTTTTTTTTTTTTTTTTTTTTTTTTTTTGTGAATTTGTTTTGCTTGAGATTATTATGTTTTTATTTTACAGAAAAGTAAATGTAAAACTCATATTTTATGTACAGATGTATTCATAAATCAAGATTGTTTGTATGATAAACAAATTAAGTTATTATAAAATTTTTATCACTATTAAAATATCGAAAAAGGAAATCAATTAAATCCATACGAAATTCATAAATTTAAGAAAAAGTAGCCACAATGTTCATACATTGTAGAAATTTTCATAGTATATTCTGACATATATGAATAGGATGATAATCACATGAATTGCAGTAGAAGGAAAGAAACTTGTAGAATGTGAAAAGGTTTCTAAAATTAAAGATGTATCTAAATATAAATCATGATAAGTTGAATGTAATTCTAACATACAGTAAAGAGATATTAGTTTATGATATTGAGAAGTAATAAAAATATATTTAGCAGCGAGCACCAATAATTTAAAAATGTAATGTCATTTATTAAAACCTGAATTTTGTTAAATGTATTTCTGTGTAATATCAGAAAATTCGAATGAAGCTCTTATAGGGTTTTTTTTTAAAATATATAACTTAATTCTGAAATGAAGGCCGTTCTGAAAAAAGAAATACCCCACTCACCAACACTAAACTTTCTAACATATTTTCTGATTCTTTTCTAGACGCAGAAGCATGACACTTGCAAGCATATTTATTCATATTATTTTTTATCGAACAGTGTTTTCATTTTTCGATAAATGAATCACATTTTGAGTTAATGTAGATTATTTTGTCACAACTTATTATTATTTTTTCTTTTCCCATGCAGTCACTTCCGGGAATTCGGTTCATAACGCTACTTTGAGGGTGAGGAGAGCGATGGATTGGCTCAGACGGGATAATCAGGGGGGGGGGGGGGGCTCAGACGACAGATCTCATGATCAAGAGGCGAGAACGTTAGCGTCGATCAAAAGGACAAGACAGTTACTCTAAGCTAGTAACTCGCTTTATACTGATCATTTTGATGAGATCGCTACACACTCCATCCCCAGTGAGAAAAACGTATTGTTGACGTCTGACGAGCGATATGCACTCGTGAGTGATGCTGTCGTACGCATGTATAATGCGCAGTATGACAGGCTTTGTGCTGTGAGCGTTTCACAGGTTTCGGGTGCAGGGGGTGATATTTTTAGTGCTGTTATCTATTTCTTATGAGAGGAGATGATTGTAGCTGAAGGTTGTTTTTGCGTGTTTGTCCGGGTCACCAATGAGGAGAGAGAGTGGTTGATTGGCGCCGATAGGATACGAACCAGGGAGCGTCGAGCAAAAGGCCAAGCCAGTTACTCTAAGCTAGTTACTCACTTTATACTGATCATGGGAGATGACATAGCTACAAGGGCATTTGCTAAAATATCTTCAGCTTTATTAATACTTTTGGGTCATTACACCACAGATAATAACTAAGAAAGTAAATGAGATACGAATAAATCATAAAGCCTTCTTATATAAAACCTTTGATACTTAACCTTTGCACTCGAAACGTGGCTCTCACTCACCACTCAATATATTGCACCAACTCGGTAGATGACTCTCACTCACCACTCAATATATTGCGCCAACTCGGTAGATGACTCTCACTCACCACTCAATATATTGCGCCAACTCGGTAGATGACTCTCACTCACCACTCAATATATTGCGCCAACTCGGTAGATGACTCTCACTCACCACTCAATGATTTTCTGCAACTCGAGAGGTGACTGACACGTAAGAATGCCAGAGTTCTTGGCGACAATTTTAGAATTTTATTGCTCATTCGATTCATCTCATTGAGCTTAGTAATTTGATATCAGTGTTGCCATATTGGGAATTTTTCTAATTTAGATTATTTGACTGTCACCACTTTTTAAAATAGTATAATTCGCCTTGTTTTTCAGAATTTTTAATCTATTTTTAAATATGCCAAATATTTCTATTTAAAAAAAAGCGGTGACAATCAACAATCTGGGAACAAAAAAGTCCCCAAGACTGCGAAATTTGCTCTATAAGACACAGTAAAAGCCACCAAACTACATATTTTTTCACTACAGCCCCCCCCCCCCAAAACAACAACAACAACAACAACAACAACAACCAAACGTAGAATGCATCTTTGCGAGTGTTTCCTAAACGATCATACTAAGAAAAGTACAGATCGTAAGAGATAAGTACACCATAATCATATATTCATGTTAAATAAGCAAAAAATAACTTAAGTTTATTAATAAATATATTCTTGTAATAAATAAATTTTTGTGTTTACTTTAAAAACACTCGTCAAGGTACTGGTTCCCATACCAAAAAGGCCTCGAATGCAAAGGGATATCATATATAAAAATGATGAACAATTTCCTTTTTAGCCTCACTCCTAGTTTACTGGATATGCTTGCTAAACATTTGGACCACTACAGTCAGATATCGTGTCGGCAAAACTGAAATCTACATTATACTCTACGACAATAGTAGTAAATGTTATACTGGTAAGGCCAAAAAGTTATTTTAGGAAAGGCGGCTAAAAGGACGTTGAAATAATATCAAACATCCTAAACTATCTACGGCTCTGTCGAGATTTTACCTTAATTATTAAAATTGCCACATTGACTTTGAAAGTTATTTGGTGGAGTTATTTTACCAGGTAATACCTAATAGTAGAAGAATTTAATTAGAGAATCTATTGAATTTTTGTAGAGAAATGATGATATATGTAATGATAAAGGGTCGTAGAGCATTCGGAAACTTTGATTAACTATTTTGGGAAAGATCTATTTTTAATTTTGCGCAGTGAAGTTTGTTTCTACTGTCATGTATAAATAGTTATAGTGCCTGTTCTAATACTTATGTTATCATTGTATCTCAACAGATGGCACCAGTGGAATTCTGTAATTTTACCCATATTTGTGTTCATTAGCTGTTTTACCCCATATGAATGGTTTTTCTGTCAGGTGGGATATTGAAATTGTAATACAGCTGTTCATTGGCATTCCTGATGATGGCCACACATGCTTGCCGAAATTGTCGAAGATTTTAATCTTTATATTTTTTATATCTATATTAAATGTTTTATACCAATATAGCAAGGATTTGTGGTTTATTCACATCTAGTTTATTTACATGGTTATCTTTACCTAAAAATGGAAAACTTTTTTTATTATAATGTTTTTGATAATAAGCACCAGGTAATTTTATGCATTTGGCAATACAAGTAAACATAAAAATGTGTCACAAAACACATGGTTTGTATTTGAGAACAACCTGAAATGCCCTTCTAAATTTCCTCGTAATGTAAAATTCCACATTCCTAAGACTGCACATCATATCATAAAATGCAGGTTCAAGTTCCGGTTTTCGGCAGACACTTCAATATAATATTTAGAAGAGAGAAATATAATGTTATCGAAAATACTAATGGTTTTTAAATGTAGTTTCCTTAAATAAAATTATTATGTGTGATTAAAGCCACTTGCCCGAACTGAAAACTTCTGCGGCCACTGTAATTGGAAGAAACAGGATTAAAGCATAAATTAAAATTATACACAGAGAAGAAAAATATTTATTTTCTTTTAGATCACTAGGGGGCTCGGCCCCCTACGAGCTACGCTCGCCAACCCCCGTCCAGAAACCGCAGACTCTAAATGCACGCTAATTTGATCGGCTTTAAAAATATTTCGAAAGATTGAATTATAATTTAAAAAACAGTGGCGATCTCCCTATAAACGAATTTCTATTCATTTCTCTTTGATTGGGGAATTTTAACGCAAAATCCGCTGCGTTACTGCTTGATTATCCCGTCGACCCATTTCGCCAAATTATATAAATCGCCAAACCACTCGCCAAATTATACAAATTGACATAATTTTTATTTTAAATAACGAAAGAACAAATAAATTAGTACAACATTAATAAAAATACAAATAAAACGTCGAAATAAAAATAACTTGATGACGTAGACACGTGTAACAACATTTCAAAATAAGCTAATATAAAAGGAATTAAGTAAACAGAGTCTTTGTATCCTGGTATTTTTTAACAAAGCGAAAAGAAAGTTCTTTTAAATGAGACATTTTAAATTAATCGTTTTTAATCTGACGTAATTTTTACCAAGCTATTCTTTCTCTATTAAATATTCACGTGAAAATACCAGTTGAAAAGTATCCTCTCAAAATATCAAATAAATGTCTAGCGCAATTTTTAAATTTAATCCGTTTTGCAATATTATTTTGCGTTCATTTTATGTAATAACTGTAATGTGACGTAAATATGACGTAATTTCTCCTATTTAATACTTCTAACGCATGTTAATAAATCTATTATTTTACAAATTCCTTTCTCTCTTAAAATTCACGTGTAATTATAGTTTTTATGACGTAATTTTTAATAAGTTCCTGCTTTTTGCACATAATTATTTAATTCTAATTCCAAATGGTTTTTTTCTGTTTATAATAGTCACGTGTAAATAAATTTTTAATTTATTTACACGTATAAATATTTTTTTTTTTTTTGAAGCAAACATTATTGCTTCCTCTGTTTATACAGTTGGCAACAGTTTAAATTAATATCACTTTCTAAAATCTGTAAAAAATATCTCTAGAAATGCTGAAAATTTGAATTTAAAATAGAAATAAAACCTCAAAAAATGAGTCAAAATAAAAAAATTAATGCAATCTGCACTCCGGCAAATTCTAACGCATAAAATGATCTAAAAATGATTACACTGCCATGTACAGTTTTTGCTGCTATAAAACTTTTTTAGTGGAACGATTTTGTCCAACTTTAGCATTAAATATCTCTTAAAATAATTCTTCGATTTGAAAACTGTCTACTTCAGCGTGTTTATCAAACATTTCTGTATAAAACCACCGATTTTTATATTTTTGTATGCATTATTTTTCTTAATATTAACGAAGAAAGACCTCCAGTCACAGAAAATTCAAAACCGGCGGCGGCGGCGGCGGCGGCGGTGACAGCGGTAGTTACTTTTTTTTAGAATAGAGAGATTAGACATGCAATGTCAATTATAGGAACATTTTCAACACTCTCTAATTGAGATCCGCAATAACCACATATAACATCATGCCATGATGTTTTATCATGGATAGTTTGGACGGTATACAACCTTTAGATTGCAAGTTATGAGAATAGAGTCAAAACACTGTATTAAACACTAGTGTCGTGAAGAATTTCACCTTTTAAGTAGTTATCTGTATGTTATATTGTTTAAATTATGAGAATTTGCAAATTCACGGATGTTCCAATGGAAAAAAGCATCTCTGCACAATGGCACCTCTGATCACCACGTGTAACAATTTCTTATGATGTTTTATCATGAGAATAATGGGAACACTGTGACAGTTAGAACACGAGTTATAAGTATAGGACAAATTCCAGGCCTTTAGCATAGTGGCCAGGTCACCGACGACCACATGTACCTCTGTAACATAAAGTTTTACCATATAAAATCTGGGCGCGCTGCGAAAATTTCGTAACGAGTTGTAATAGTTTTAATCATTAAGCCCCTGACTGTTGGGATATCAGATCACCACATCTAACACTGTCTCAGAATATTCTCAGAATATTTTGCCATACAAAACCCGCGCATGTAACGACAATTAAAATGCACTTTAAAACTTTCCATCCTTACTATACGTGCCTCTAATAACCACTTGCAATATTGTGTCACATTTTACATGCAAACAAAATATGTCGTCGCTACGAATATTTATTCACAAGTCATAAGAGTTTAAAGTAGTTGGGTCCTTATATATTGCTTATTATAAAGTATAAGGGTCTTTAAAATGTAAAAATAGCCCCACATTTTATAACGATGGTTTGTCAAGTTTACCCATACAACGTTTGGCTGGTTTATTACAGTTAGAGATTGCATTAAATTGTTTTACATTGTTAAGAGCTTATGATTATGGTTTTTTTTTTTTTTTTTTTTTTTTTTTTTTTAAAGGCGGGGTTTGATAAAAAAGCGAATTCCGTTTGAGCACTTTTATGTAACGATTTCGTTTTCTACATAAAATGTGAATCTAAGGTGACAACTTGACTCCGAGTTGCAAATGTTTAACGTTTTCTCTCTCCCTCGGATAGAGTTGAGTTTAGAAGTACAATTTAAACTTTTCTCTTTAACCGGAGCTTCTCCGAATGAGCGATTTGCATCAGTGCGTGAAGGAACATACTTATTCACTGCCCAGAATTTACAGCCCATGTAGAATTTTCGTCTTCTTTATTAGTTGTCAGCATATAAATACAAGTTAGTAATAGGACTGAGTAGAGTAAAATCTGATCGATAGTAAATGCGTGTGGTATTGTTAGCCGTATTTTGAGATATTTGAAATCTCGGTATTTGAATTTATTCTTGTTACTACCAAAATTGTTTGTAGTACTCAGTCGTTTTAAACCAGTGTATCTTCACGTATTAGTTATAGTGTATATGTATATTTGAGACATTTTATTATAGTTAATTTGCTGATTCTTTTGGAATACTCGTAAATTAAATATTGTGCGACAAAAGGACTGTTTTCCTTAGGCTTTGATTAACACAATGCCGAATTACGTCACAACTGGTGCCAGGAATGGTGTTTTGATGAGTTATATTCAACACTTCATGCCTTTTACTACCAGGATAATGGTGAGACACAGCAATTTCAAAACTTAATGGCTGTCATTGCGACGAATGATATGGCAATTGTAAGAACCAGACACTGCCGAATGGTGAAAGAAATTGAAATCAAGAAAAAATTAAGAAAGAACTTAAGGACAATGTTTTTACTGGTCAATAAAAAATAAAAGCCAGACACGACTGATTGGTGGAAAAATACAATATTAAAGAGGAAATGAAAGCAATTAATAGAACTTAAAAGAGTAAAATATGAAAAGGTAAAATTTGTAGCAAAATGTTTAGCCATTCAACCGTTTTTTTATTTTAATCCATTATACACTATATGGCCAAAGGTGAACAGTCACTTGTGATTTTAGACGTTATGTTAAATATCTTGAAAATAACATGAGGGATTAGCCTGAAACTGCAGGTGTGTAGTATAGCTCATATATTTCCGCGAAGATTTTTTCCCAAAACCCCATAGGGGATCGTCAACAAATTATATATATATATATATATATAGTATATATATATATTTTTTATTAATATTATTAATATTTATTGTTAATTTATTAAAATTAAAACATTGAATATGGTTGAATAAAATAAATGATTGATTTTTTATTTTATTATTCTTTTCAATTAAGTGAATTATTACCTTTGTCAAAATACTTTTGAGGGCTATTTTATTTTTGTTAATCGTTCTTCTATATATATATATATATATTTTTTTTTACAAGTTTTATGTTTATGTGTAATTTACTTTGTGATTTCGTATCCGAGGATTTTACTGCCCGGTACTTCCAATCTTTAGGAATGGGACAATGTTACAAATATTAATGTAAATATTCCAAATTGTTGTCTGGATGTTTTCCTTCCCAATTTAGTAGGGAGTGGGTAATTTCGAAAGTCTCTTTGACGCAAGAGTTTAGAAAGAGTTACTATTTTTGCAACGGTCCAATAGGATTGTAGATATCACTTTGAACTCGTGAAGAAATGAGGAAAGTAGACAGATTCACCTGCATAATCTGTAGGAAGAAGGAAGCTCGACATTTTGCAATGTTCATTATTTTTTTAATGAATATCTCTGATAATTATCTATCTATTCTATAAAAAAGTAACTACCGCTGTCACCGCCGCCGCCGCCGGTTTTGAATTTTTTGTGACCGGAGGTCTTTCTTTGTTAATATTAAGCAAAATAATGCATACAAAAATATGAAAATCGGTGGAATTATAGAAAAATGCTCGATAAACACGCTGATGCAGACAGTTTTCAAATCGAAGAAATATTTAAAGAGATATTTAATGCTAAAGTTGGGCAAAATCGTTCCATTAAAAAAGTTTTATAGGAGCAAAAACTGTACATCGGAATTTAATCATTTTTAGATCATTTTATGCATCAGAATTTCCTGGTGTGCAGACTGCACTTAGTTTATTAATTAGACTCATTTTTTGAGGGTTTATTTCTATTTTAAATTCAAATTTTCAGCCTTTCGAGAGATATTTTTTACTTATTTTAGAAAATTTTACAAATTTAAACTGTTTCCAGCTGTATAAAAAGCGCAAACAATAATGTTTGCTTCAAATTAAAAATTTATTTTACACGTGGCTATTATAAAAAAGAAAATAGAAAAAGCAGGAGCTCGTTGAAAATTATCATAAAAACCATATTACACGTGAATTTTAAAAGTGAAAGAATGTTGTAAAATAATAAATTCATTAACATGCGTTAGAAGTCTTAAATAGGAGAAATTACGTCACATTTACGTCACATTACACATTACGTAAAATGAACAAAAAATAATATTGCAAAACAGTTTAAATTAAAAAATTGCGCGAGACATATATGTAATATTTCAAGATGATATTTTCAACTATTTTTATTTGGATAGCGTAAATAATATTTTATTTCTAACAAAATTATTTTCACGTGAATAGTAAAAGGAGAAAGAAAAGTTTAGTGAAAATTACGTCAGATTAAAAACGATACATTTAAAGTGTCATTAAAAAAAACTTTCTTTTCGCTTTGCTAAAAAACACCGGGAGGCAAAGACTCTGTTTATTTAATTCATTTTATATTAGCTTATTTTGAAATGTCAACTGATTTTATTTAATCAAAGACGGAAACAGCCATTGTATCATTTAACAGCCGCTGATTTGGCTTTAAAATTCCCCAATCAAAGAGAAATGAATAGAAACCCGTTTATAGGGAGATCGCCACTGTTTTTAAACTTATAATTCAATCTTCCGAAATATTGTTTAAGCCGATGAAATTAGCGTGCTTTTAGAGTCTGCGGTGTCTGAACGGGGATTGACGAGCGCAGCTCGTAGGGGGCAGCGCCCCCTAGTAAAAGAAAAAAATCTAAGGCACAGAAGCAGTCAGATTTGCCTTCGTCTATCCTCATCCAAATTTTCAGACATCTACGTGTGGTATATTTCCCTAACCATCACGGACAGAAACAAATACAGAAAAAAACTTCCTTTTGTTTATATACATGCATATCAATTGGAATTATTTTTTAAATCTTTGAACAATAAAATAAATCTAATGACTTCCTTTTCTTTATCAAGAGCATTTTAATTTTATTTCTGATTCTATTTTGCTTGGTGATTTTACCTTTAAAAAAATCTTTAACGTCAATAAATGAAATATAAAATTCATATTTTATAAACAATTTTTTTTAATTAATCAATTTTGTTTGAATAATGAACAGGAATTTGCCATTTTTAAATATTAAAATTTGAAAACTATTAATCGAATAAATCCGTAGACTAAAATCATATTTCAGTTAAAAAAGCTACTATATTTACAGTCGTGGCCATAAGTTTAGGACCACCACTGAAATTTAAGTTCCAGACAATAAATTGCGCCTGCGACATTTATTACTCAAAGTTCAAACGAAAAGCGACTACAGTAACTCCACTGTCAGACGGAATGATGCCATCTGACGAAAATCGATTTGATTTATGACGTTATCAGGGGTTTCAATCTTAAAAACGCTAGTTTCTTCACGGTGGTCCTAAACTTTTGGTCACGACTGTATATATTTCGGATTATTATATGCGTTATAGACATATTTTCTAAGAGGATGAGGAAAATGGATAAAAAAGAAAAAGATTTATTTAAGTTATTATTGATTTTTAAAATGTTATGTGTTAAATATAAAACATAAAGGTATCATTAACTTTGTTATAGCGTAATCCTTCTCGTTATAGTGAAATATAGAATTAAATAGATCTAGTAATATAAAATATACTTTTTGCTCGCTTTCATTAGGTAATAAAATTGAATCTTTTATAAAACAATAGGCAATGAATATCTGTAAATTTTCAAAATACAGATATAAATGAAAACATCCGTCATTTCTTTCATTACATATTTCATTTCTTATACACTGGCCTCCAAAAGTTAAGGTACAGGGACTGAATGCTTTCGATTGTACACTGATTGTCAAATATCTACGAAAATTATTGGCGAATTGTTCTTGAACTTCTGGGATGTAAAGAACATGTTTGATTTCATATTTCTCGGTGAAGATTTAGTCGGGAGGACAATTGGGGGGGCTAATAGTAAATTTAATAATAAAATAATATTTGTGATCGTGATCCCCTACGTAATGGAAAATGCTGGAAATGGTTCGTCACTGTCTTAAATGACTATTTGGGCCCTGTTCAACGTTTGTGTGCAGTTGTGTAAGCTTAGCACTCATTTTCGTGACGATATTATTGTGTCTGTGAAAAATTCACAAGTTTTTTGTTTATAGCATACAGAGTTTTCAACTAAATTTAACACACCTTTCCGAAAACTTGACAAAGAATAGTAGCAACAGTATACTGCATTTAAAACATGAATATATTAAATATTTGATCAGATATGGGCATATTTTAATGAAATAATTTTTAACTGCGCATGCGTGGAATATTTCAAAATATTTATTTCATAATTTGGTAGTCAGCTATTCTGGGCAACTTCTATAAAAATTCCAGTCAAATATCGCGAAAATTCACGAATTCACAAAGATAGGGCCGATATAGTGTGTTGCTTTCTAAAAATAGCTTTATTATGAGGGATTTTCCACAATTTTTCAATCAGCTCACTATATCTTACTGAGTTTTCACAATACTTGACTGGACTTTCTATAGACGTTTCCCAGAATAGCTGACTACCAAATTATGAAATAAAAATTTTGAAATCTCCCACGCATGCGCAGTTAAAAATTATTTCATAAAAATGCCCATACTCATCAGATATTCAATATATCTATGTTTTATTTGCAGTATACTGTTGCTACTATTCTTTGTCAAGTTTACGGAAAGTTTTGTTCAATTTGGTTGAAAACTCTATATGCTATAAACAAAAAACTTGTGAATTTTTCACAGACATAATAACATCTTGACGAATATGAGTGATAAGCTTACACAATTGCACACAAACGTTGAACAGGTTCCAAATAGTCATTTAAGGCAGCGACAAACTATTTCCAGCATTTTCCGTTACATAGGTGATCGCAAATATTATTTTATTATTAAATTTATTATTAGCCCCCCAATTGTCCTCCCGACTAAATCTTCACTGAGAAATATGAAATCAAACATGTTCTTTACATCCCAGAAGTTCAATAACAATTCGCCAATAATTTTCGTAAATATTCGACAAGCAGTGTACAATCGAAACTATCCAGTCCCTGTACCTTAACTTTTGGAGGCTAGTGTACTTCAGTTAATCTGCATTTCAGAGAGATTAAATAAATTCTTGAGTTGAACAAAGCAAAAGAAATTTCGGAAAAAGATTCCTTTTAATAAAATAGCAAATTATCGGTAATTTTTTGACTTTTTTATTTATTTACTGTTTATTTCCATTATAAGAAATGCGCTACAGATGGTGAAGTATAATACTTTCAGTACATTTTATCGCATACCAACAGACGGTCTTACGTCTTATATTTTCCTAACGGTGCATCAAACGCAGGGAAATAAAAAAAATGTCTTTATTTCCTTTATCAAATGCATTCTATATTTATTTATGAATAGTTTTACCTTTGAATTTTTTGCATTTTTTTGAATTACTTTAAAAACAGTAAATAAATTCTAAAACAGATATTTTATGTGCGTAAAATTTAAGTTTGTTTTGAATATGAACAGGCATTTATCATTACAATATGTACATTAATTCTCTAAGACGAACCTAAAATTTCAGTAAAAGAAGCTATTTATGTATAACTAAAATTATCATAATCTATTCTGGACATTTTTGTAAGGAGATCATCGTATAAATAAGAATGATATGGCAAATGCATTTTTTACAGTTTTGTCAATATGGATTTTAGACAAATAAAAAAAAAATCTATTGTTAA
Source organism: Maratus speciosus (assembly GCA_963932465.1). NCBI lineage: Eukaryota > Metazoa > Arthropoda > Arachnida > Araneae > Salticidae > Maratus > Maratus speciosus. The sequence goes on along the minus strand of OZ010786.1, from coordinate 247,909,454 downwards.
ATACAATGAAAGAAAACTTCGCAAAAGATTTATAAAATAAAATGGCAAAACGTCGGTACATTCGTCTATTTATTAATTTCATATTTATTTTCATTGTAGAAAATACAATACAGATCGCTAACTATTACAAAATTCATTTTAGTATGTTTTATTTTATCCAACTATTTATTATTTCTTAGTGATTTAAAAATTTCCTAACAAGATATCAAGGGCAGTGAACAGAAAAAAATTATTTTAGTTCCTGTGTCATATGCAATCTGATTCATTTTATGAATTTCATTGATTTATTGATTTTTAAATTCTTTTGAAATACTTTAAATACAGTAAAGAACATCTAAAAGTACTATTTTATACTCAAATGTTTCTATAAATCACATGTGTTTGGAGTACGAACAAAAAGTTACCATTATAAAATATAATGTAGGGAAACAGGGGTCGATTAAACCCATACAGTCTTCTTAAATTTGAGTAATATATATATATCAAGATATGCCATGTTTACAGAAATTTTGATAACGTATTCTGGAATTGTTAATAAAATTTGATCCCACCCAAAACAAGAGAAAACAATAGAAAATCAAAGGTTTTTTCATGAGAGAGTGGGGAGGAGCAGCATCAACGAAGTGAAGAAACTTATAATAGGTTTATGCACTTGATCTATGCTCGATTCCCTTTAGTTTTGTGTTTGCCCCAGAGTTGAAGGCTCACGGAAATTATTCCATCTTGCGTTTCAGTTGCAACCTTGACAACACATAAGAGTGAGAAGTGATAAGTTTGGGTCGTCCAGGTAGATTAAAAAAACTGCTTAAAAAAATCCAAGAATTATATGTGTAGGTTTATAAACTTTCAACATTTATTTTTGATTTCCGATGAGCAACCAAATACTTTTTTTTTTTTCGTTTTCTTTTAACAGCTCTGTAATGTTGGGATATTAATTTATGTACACCCTGTAATTTAAACTAAATCTGTATTACATTTATTTGCAATTTCTGTCCGAAGTTCAAAAAACCTAGGCAGTTGTTTAAACATTTTTTTTTTTTTTGAGGAAACAGTTTTGCAGTCTATTTAAATATCTTACGGAGAACTAGTTAGAGTATTATTATATGATGAAAATATTTCGAAAAATTATAATCATATTATTCAGTGAAACGGTGTTATAAACTAAACAGAATAAATTCAAAATATAACAAATTATGTTTTAATTATTTAGGGGAGACTAGGGAGGGTTGAACGTAGTGGAGGCTTGATCAACCTATCAGTTTTCATACTTAATAGAATTTCAAAGTTATATCAATATTTGTCAACCAAAGCTACAGAAATGCTCAAACAACAGTCTTTGTTTCATACAGATAATCGAAATAGCTGTGAAAGAATCAATTCTAAGGCATTTTCAACCTAAAAGTTGTGTTTTTTAGAAATATTTTGTACCCTTTTTTCAGATAAACTATATCACAGAAATTTAAGTAAGTATGTTTTATGTAATGCAGAAATATCGATCTTTCATACCAGGCATAAAGATTGTACAGGAAGTTAGCCTTAGCATAACAATGTGCTGTTCTTTAGAAAAGGGTAATGTGGGGAGGCTTGACCCAGTCAATGTGAGGGAGAGTTGACCAGATTCTCAATGCTCTCTTAATTATTTGGTTTTGGAAATATTTTCATTATAGACCGTGCATAATGAATGGTTAATTATTATATGTAAAAAGAATGTAAATTTATTCTGTAAAGCTACAGTCAAATGGGGTGATGGAAAAGAAAATGTTTAAAACTGATTAAATAAAGATATGAAAAATTGCTATAGTAACTATTTCAAGAAAACATTTAATGAAATATAAATGGGAAAGTTGATAGGAACTTTTTTTCCATTTAAATATTACTTACAATAGGTAAATAGAAACAGTAGAAAAGACTAGAAAGGACTAGAAGGTATGAAAGCAGCAGTCTTAACCTTTTCAGATGCAGTGATGTGTTTACGAAACCGCCTAATTTTAATTCCTAAACGTCACAATGGCACCAAAATTTTGCTAAAATCTTTTCCATATAATATGTATGTGAAATATAGCCTTTTTCTTAATTCCAAATAAATTTTTCGTAAATTCCGGTACCCGGCATTTATTTCAACATTTGGTACTGACAGTACTTTGCTTCTGAAATGGTTAACATAAGTTACTGATAAGATAAGGGCTCATCTCAAGCGGCTGAAAAAGAACATAGGATTGATCGAAAAACATTAGGAATGTATGTAGACAAATTTTACCAGGATGAATATAGTGAGATCAACCAAACTGTTTGACCACTAGAGTTGTCAGGTCGAGAGTCACAAAAAGTAGAGTCAGGAGACAAAAAAAAAAAAAAAAAAAAAAAAAAAAAAAAAAACAGCGGGACAGTGGCTCCTAAATCCGGACATAATAAAACATGAAACCCTTTGAAAATAGAAAATGTATCTAATGGAATATTGTCTTAAATGTTAAAATTTCATTTTCCCTACTGTACAATTATACCTGCTCAGACAAAATCCTGTTTAAAACAAAATCTTCCTCCTCTGACTTGCAATTGCATCTAAACAGGTTTGTGTAAGAGTCATATTCTCAAAAATATTTTTTAGAAAATAATTAAAGCATATAGCATGAAGTTATTTTGCTTATTTAAACTGATTTTATTTATCTTCACAATAATTTCAATATACAGCAAAGTGGTTCAAGCCTCCCATATAGTGGATCAACCCTCCAATACGTGTGGAGACTTGACTCTTTATTTTCTCATGATTAAAATCAATCATTTTTCAAATGTTTTATATATTACTTATGTAGGAATTTTATTTTGATTATTTCGATTGTATAACAAATAAAATGATACATAAAACTTTATTCTACGTTCATTATTTAAAAAATAAAAAATTATTTTGTAAAAAGTGGGTCAACTCTCCCTAGCCTCCCTAATTCAATTACGATACAAAACAATATATATATTATTGCAGGTTATTTTCCAAAACACACTCAAAAAAGTGTTTTCAGAAACATTCAGAAATTGAGATTAATTTAATTTATTTAGTGTTAAATAGTGATTTTTTTTTATTTAAGCCACTATTATGAAAAATTAAATATAAAAAAACCTCACTTCAGCAGTGCTCGTGAGTCTAAAGAGACAAAATACCAGGAATTTCGTAAAGTAATATTTGACTTATATAATGAATGATTTCCCGTGTTTATTTACGCACTGAAAAAAAAAAAAAAAAAACATTACAAATTTGCCAGAAGAAACTCGATCACAGTGAATGTGCTGTATCTTTCTTTGGTTTCTTGACTACATAAACATGGGAAATACAGTAGTTGCGTAAAATTAACAGCACAATGTGCTGACAATTTGGACGCCAGCACAAACTGGTGACGTCCGAATTGCCAGCACATTGTGCTGTTAACTTTACGCATATTTTTCATGTTTATTTAGTCAGGAAACCAAAGAAAGATACAGCGCATTTACTGTCATCGAGTTTGTGCGCGAGATGAACAGTAAAAATGTCGTTTTTTTTTTTTTTTTTTTTTTTTTTTTTTTTTTTTTTACAGTGTGGCGACCATTACTTTACGAAATTCTAATATTCAAACACCGTAAACAGTCTCAGCTCCTTTGAGGTTTACAAACAATGAAAAATATTAACAAAAAAAAAAAAAAAAAAAAAAGACTTAATTATTGAGAAATGTATCATAAATTATTTAATACTGATTGTTAAATATATTTTGATGTAATATCAGCGCTTTTAATAAATTCTCCCTTTAGATTTCATAAAACATATTATAAAATTAATGTAGTCATCACATACAGACAGAGAGACAGATTGAAATTTTCTTTTATTAATATAGATTTATTAATGATATTCCATTGTTGGATCACGTTTTATTTCTTTGTAGATGAAGCTATTAGTTAATAACTTTAACTGAAACAAAACTGTTTTAAAGCTATATTCAAGCGATTTCCCTTTATTTGTAGAAAATGCAGTGACATCATGAAAAGTGATCTTGAAAATCGTGAAATTTTATTATACTTATACTATTATAATAATTCAATAATTAATTTTGACTAGTATTGTAGACACTGCTATCAACGCGAAATCCTCACATTTTACAGAAACAGAAACAAAGGTCAGTTTTGATTTTCAAATTTTGTTAAAAAACCTTCATTATCTATAACATTATGAAAATAAATTAGAAGCCGGATTAGAACGAGACACACTATATGTTTGACTAAATAAATAGTTTTTTCTCTAGTTTCTTATACAAAATTTCTTTGTTAAAGTACTATTATCTCTTAAAGTTTGTTCAGTATTTTTGAAAACACAATGCATTTCTTAAAACTAAACTGCTTCTCGGAATGCCAAGCAAACATTTATTACATATAATTCACATAAAGCATGATTGATATGAAACATCTATTTTCATCAAACACATATTTAGAAAAGCATCACGAGTTCTATTTTCGTTTCTTTAAAGCATTTTTGAGTTTTAACTCAGCTTCGATTATGAATTCAAAGGTTTCATACAAAGGTTGAAGCTCTTCCAGAATTTCTCTGGTGCATTTTCCGTAACGATCATCTATTTTTATCAAAATATCGTGTACGACCTCCTTTACTTCTGATCCACAACGTAAACCCATCACAATGGTTTGACAGGATACCTGCCAGAATGGAACTCTGAAATGTAAAAAGAAACATGTATATAAATAAAATCATAAATCGAAATGCAATATTCCACCTTGATTCAATTACAAAATACACAATATGAACTTTAAAAAGCTCAATGTTTTACTTAAAAGGCGACAAAAAAGATACTTTGTCCATTACTTTTAGTTAATGATCAATATATAATAACTGCAAAAAATAATTTTTGATTTTACAGTATAATATTGACAGCTGACGTGCTAGTTTATAACCGTAAAATTAACAGTAATAAACAGTAAATTTAGCAAGTAATACACCATTAAGCAGTAATATACGTTATAATTCATTTATACAATAGTATATTACTGTTTCTTTTATTATTATGAACTGGCGACCCAGCTGCCAGTATTATACTATAAAATCAACAATTTCTTTGCAGTGCATGTGAATAGAAATTCTGGGCAGAAGCAATCAAATATGTAAAGACCCTCAATCGTACAATATACCCACTATAGGGTTAAATATCCTGAAAATAAATACTGAAACTTGAGTAAAGTGACGTTTTAAAATGAATAGTATGGTAGTTAAATATTTTCCTCAACGGAAGTTTAATCATAACACTGCTACTTCTACAATTGTCCATCTATGCAATTAAAATGAAAGTGACGCATGTCAACGTGACGTATTAAATAAATGGAACGGCAGTTAAATATATTTTCTCTACATAAGTTCAATCCGAGGCATTGCTACTTCTACTTTCAGCTACCTTAATATATACAGACTCTCCCATTTTCAAATGAAGTGACGTATTTGTATGAATGGAACAGGAAATAATAATGAAAAATTTCTCTGACGATGGCCGCGGAATTTGCAGGCCGAAAGTACTAAGAAATTTTAAATAAAATGTATTTTTTTTTATTTGTAACATCTATATTATTATTATTTTTTATCGCTATTAAAGTAAAACAGTGAGTTTTTTGAACTTCATATTATGTATTTTTTGATTTTGAGAATCATGCATGTTTTATATTTCCATTAATAAAATAGAGTGACCTCTTCTTATAGAATTTTTAAGGAACCAGAAGATAATGCCGGTCAACTGAGAAAGCCATGTTTATGACAGATCACCCTGTTATATAAATTTAAGGAAGCAATAAAAAAAAAGAAATATTATGGAAAATACCTGATGTTGACGTACTTTTTTTCAAGAACTACTAAAGCGATTTCAATGTATATATTCGTTTATTTATTGCCAATATAATTATTTCTAATTCGATCGTCTTGTTTTCCTGGGATAGAAATTTCTTTTTGGTCACGTAACTTAAAAAGCAGAATATTTTGTTTGAAAAATAGCGTTACAAGTGAATTTTTTATTTTTACTTCTTACCGAAAGGGAAATTTATTGTTTAGTTACTGACGCAAGCATAAAAGAATATATCTAATACTTCAGTGGCTCCATAAAAAAGTACTTGAATACCAGCTGTGTTCCAAAGTATTTTAAAAACATTTTTGCCTCCTTAATTTTAAATATATGTGGCTCAAAGAGTAACTCAATTCCTAGAACACATTTTATAAACATTCCATACAAAATTTACATAATCAATTGAGAATTCTTCAACTTTAGAAAAATCTTTAGTGTATACATTTTAAAAACCTTCAAAACTTTTTTTCACAGAAGCGAACACAACCCCCGTTCAGACACTTCAAACTCTTAAAGGTCACTAATTTGATCGGCTTAAAAAAAAAAAAAAAAAAAAAAAAAAAAAAAAAAAAATCGGAAGAATGAATTATAATAAAAAAAAACAGTGACTATCTCCTTGTTAAAGGGTTGTTTTAGTCTTTGATAAAATGAGATCAGTGAAACATGTGAAAATAAGCTAATATAAAATTATTTAAGTAAACAGAGTAGTTGTCTCCCGATATTTTTAAACAACGCTATAAAGAAGTTTTTTTAAATAAGACATTTTAAATGTATCGTTTTAAATCTGACGTAATTTTCACCAAAGTTTTCTTTCTCTTTTTTATATTCGCGAGAAAATACTTTTGTTGTTAGAAAGGAAATATTATTTGCGCTGTCTTATCATTCTCAACACAAGAGCAATGCGACTTTTGTAGGCACTTCAATAACATCTGCATTGGTTCATAGGTCAAAGTATCTCAATTTGTTGATTTTCTGTAAGCAAGTAAACCCTATTGGTTTACAATGGAAGTCTATGGGAAGTTTGCGAATTATTAGACATATCGCCAAGTTAGCGTCACTTTTGGCGACTAATTTTGGTCACCAAATTTGGCGATATTTCGCCAAGTTGGCGATACACTTGGCGGCATTTGGCGACAGAACAGGTTCCCCCCTATGGTAACCCCCCTTATTGGTATAGAGATGCACTAATGTTGTTTAATATATACCGGGTGTCCTAAAAAGGACTGACTGATTTTAAAATTCAGTAACTCGCAAATCGTGACAGATATTTAGAAACTTCTTGCAGGAGGGTTGTGTATAATGTCAGGATTTTTTTTACCGTGATTCTTGATTTTAGTTCGAATTATAAACAATAGATGGCGCTGCAAGCATTAGGCGCTAAATTCGAGCTGGATTGTTTGGCCTTTCTCTTCTCCCATGCCAAAAAAGGAGATTAAAATGTATTGAGTGGTCCCGAAGAAACAAAAATCGGGCCTGGATTTATAGCTTATTGTTCGCAGCGCCATCTATAATAGGTAATTCGGACTAAATTCGAAAATTACAAAAAAAAAAAAATAAAAAAATAAAACTCTTGACATCATACATAACCCTCCTGCAAGAATTTTTTTAAATATCTGTCACCGTTTGCAATTTATTGAATTTTAAAATCAGTCAGTTCTTTTTAGGACAAACGGTATATATACATTAGTTTTAAAAGATAATCTCAAAATATGAAATAAATGTCTCGCGCAAGTATATTTTTTAATTTAAACTGTTTGGCAATATTATGGTTTGGCAATTTTAAATATGACGTAATTTCCTCCATTTACATCTTTTAATGCATATTAATGAATTTATTATTTTACAGCTTTCTTTCTCGTTTAAATTTCACATGTAAATATATTTTTTATGACGTAATTATCAATATTTTCTTGCTTTTAAAACGTAATCTTTTAATTCTCATTTGAAAGTTTTTTTTTCTAGAGCTTATTATAATAGTCACGTGTAAATAATTTTTTAATTTGAAGGAAATATTATTCGTTGCGCTGTCTTTAAACTTAGCAACAATTTAAAATAATACCCTTTTCTAAAAGTTGTAAAAAATATCTCTCGAAATGCTTAAATTTTGAATTTAAAATAGAAATGAAACCGCAAAAAAATGAGTCAAATTAAAAAAAAATGCAAATGATAAACAAATATTTCATAATATGATATTTTAAATGATAAACAAAATTATTTCAGAAAACAAAAATGTGACTTGCAGAGCTGATGTGTAGGACTCTCATCTCATCTCATCCACACGTTACATGTATAATCAACATTTATAGTGCTTTTTGATGTACATATTTGTTTTCTGAAAGACGAAAACATTGAAAACAGAAAATGACTGTTTTTGGAAAAGCTTATCTGGTTTTAAAATTTGTCTTTATTTGAAAGGGATAAGCTTAAGTCACATGAATCCTTCTTTTCCCTACGTCCTTAGTTTGGATCTACCTTATATATGTTTTAGTTTTAGGCAATACTAAACTCTATTATAGAACAACTATACCTGAAACTGAGAGGAAAAGTTTAAAAGTGTTCGGGGCTAGAAAGTCTGAAAAAAGGATTTTTTCTTTATTGGCTTAAAAAAAAATGCTGATTTTTTAGCGTTAAATACCGCAGACCGCATGCTTTTATCTTGCCAGAGATTGCCAGAGATTTTACCTTGAGAAGCGATGCATCAGCTGGCCAATCACGAGAACTTTAGCTCCATTCACCTCAAAATGAATTTTTTCACATTCATTTGTGAACCTTAAAAGAATGTATTTAAAGTTCCTCGCAAGATATATGTATGAAATTAACAGACATTTTATGCTATAGTTCCATCAAATTGTCTTTAGGATTTTTAATTTTGAGTGATAATTGTGAAAATATGCTAATTAAAGCAAAACTCACTCATAAAAAATTTCATTTTTTTACTTGTATTAAAAAAAAAAAATCCTAATCAATATTTTAAGAAATCCTGAAGACAAATTAAAATGACACATTTTCTGTACACAAAAGTGTAAAAATTTTGTAAATCGAGTAAATTCTTCCAGGGTTATATCAAAAATTAAATATGTTTCAAATTTTACAGTTTAAATATTTTTTAAATTATTTAAATTTTTTTAGATTTTTTTGTTACATGCAATATTTTTATTATATTAAAAGTTATTTCAGAAAAAAATTCATAACAAAATCTCTATAAATTAAAGAAAAATAATTTTGAGCCCCGGACCCCCTTAAATAAGAAATATTTTTAAGGAAAAATTTTCAATCCCGTTTCTTTCCTCATAAACGAATTGCAAGTTGGGGTAAATCTCTGACTAACAGTTAAATTAATGTAATTAGTTATCTTTTAAGTTACTGAAGGATAACGGAAAACAAACTCAAATAAACTCACTCATTAAAAATAAACTGACAGGTAGCTAACAAACTTACAATAGCAAGAGCAATGTTATGATAGATTTTTATCAGAGAGAGAAAATACTCAAATAATATTTTTGAAAAAAATATAAAAATTAAACAATATTTTACTTACAAACATTCCTCCATATCTTCGCGCGTGTAATTATTTGAAATCTCCATTTCATGCTTTGCTGCAAGGTTAAAATTCTCTTCACTCATTTCCCACTGGTTACACGTATAATCTAATTTCCTTGCGACAGGGACAATACATTCTATGTTCTTTGATATAACTGCAATCAAGAAAATCCATATATAAGAACCTGCTAAATATATTAGTAAGAAGAAAAGCCGCGGTTAATGCAGTGCAGTCAAGTAAACGTCTAAAAAATTTAGAAAACTCTTATAGTATATAGCTTAATGACGCCGAATACTTTTGATTTTAGACCTTTTTGTCGAACATCTGAAGCAGCGATACCCAACTTGCTACTTGAAACACACGATTCCCATTTATATACAATCCAACATATCTATACAATGTATTTATTATCTTCAGTATTGTTTTATATATTTTATAAGGAGACAAAATCTGAACTGTTATCTACGAGAGTAATCCAGTAAGTAAGTTCCGTTTTAATTATTTTCCGCGAAAGCGCTGCGTTCGTGATTTGACGAATGCCCATCCACTTTGCTGAGTCACTGGCAAACAATTGAAATAATTTGTAGATTGCTTAGTATTGCGTCAGCTGCATGTTGAGCGTTTAAAATGTTTTAAAAATTTGAAGATACTGCAGCATGCGGGTTACGGTCTATCATCCGCTTTCTGAATGCTAGAAACATTAAACCAATTGAAATTCGCATACATGATTGGAAGTTTACAAACAAAATATGATGAGCTATCCGATGGTAAAGAGGTTTGTGCGAAGTTTCAATGAAAGACGTGAAGACGTTCTCGATCAAGAAGGAAGTGGATGACCGTCTCTGATTGATGAAGATTTGTTTACAGTAGTTGAAGAGAAGATTAAGAAGAACCGGAGATTCACCATTTCGAAACTGTCAATGCATTTTCCTCAAATATCTCGTTCAAAAGCTGGGCATCGCAGGCGGCATCTTTCTACAACGAGGGCATACTAAAGCAGTGCCACGCTATCATAAATGTTTTAACAACGGTGGGAACTATGTTAAAAAAGAATCTGAGCATTGTAATTCATTATGCAATGAAATATTTTTTTCTAATAATCATTTTCTGTTGCTTAACGGAACTTACATTCTGAATTATCCTCGTATAATTAATTTAAAATTATGTTAATGGGTCTTGTAACTTTTAAACGCATCGAAAATTAACGAAAAACTTCAAACTTTCAATTAGCCTGTCTTCAAAATTTTGTTATGTATAAACATGAAATTTTGGATATTGATTAAACAGATTGTGCTTTGTAATATGCTAACATTAGAAACTGATTAGCCTTTAACAGAATTTGTGTATTGTTGAAAACAATATAGCTCTTTTTTTAGTCCAGAAGTCATTGCGCGCATGGTATCTTGAGAAAGAATGTATGGATTGTAATGAAATTTGGTAAAGATACTAAACAAATATGTGTGTTTAAAATGAACTACTTTTAAGTATTTACAATGGTATTATTTTTAGTTATGTCTATTTTTATTTATTAAAAATATAAAATTTTGAATTTTTTTACAAAAATATTTTTTATATAGTTAATGAAATAATTTTGGCCTAAGAATAGTTCATTTTAAACGCACATACATGGTTAGATCTTTACCAAATTTCATGACAATCCATACGCACTTTCTCAAGATATAATGCGCGTAATGACTTATGGAGTAAAGAAAAGAGCTATTTTGATTTCAACAATACACAAATTCTGTAAAAGGCTAATAAATTTCTAATGGCAGCATATTACAAGGCATAATCTGTTTAATCAAAATCCGAAATTTCATGTTTATACATAAAAAAGTTTTGAAGATAGACTAATTCAAACTTTGAATTTTTTCGTTAAATTTCGTCGCGTTTAAAAGGTGCAAGACCCCTTAAAACATCCTAAATGCCAATTGTTTTATAGAGTTAAAATTCCTTTATAAATGTAGTTCTATAATCGTTAGAGATGTGCATATATTTTTAAATCTTCAAAATTAAGCAGGCGTTATTTAAAATAAAATTTGCACTTTGAACAATGTCTTTTCCTGATTATAAATATTTATTGAGCGAAAATTATTATAAATAGACATGTGGTTGTTCTGATACATTGCAAGCTCTGTTATAAAGTTTTTAATAAGACCACATACATCATGATAATTTGAACGTGTGGCTCCTTGGTAGCTTGCGGAATGCCAACGCGGTATTCTTCCACTTCTGAAAAAATAAAAAAACCTACCAGTTTGTCTAAACTTTTAATCCAATTGCTTAATCAGTGAGATTGCGTCTATAAGAACGTCAAGATGCACTAGAGCAGAAATGGACGATTTCGTTTCGTGAAACCAAAGCGCACATTGTGCTTTTATTTGCATCGTATTTGGGGCTTGACGTAGAAGTGAACGTAAAGCGCCATTTATTGCACAACGTAACATTTAAAAGTGAACTATTCAGTGATACAAAAATTTCATTTCTACATTCATCGGTTTTTCGTAATAAATATTTATAATCAAGGAAAGACTTCGTCCCCATTCTGTACTTTTACAGATAACGATGAAGATTTTATTGAAGACTTAATGATAAATACAAATTATTATTGATTTGTTAAAGAAATCTTCCTGGATCTCTACCTTTAGAATGTGGACAATCTGCATTATTATGTTATTACTAGTGTAAATTCTCGTCCTAAGATGATGCATAGAAATTGTGGTTTTTACTTAATAGTTGAAACAATTGGTAAAAGTATTCATATTCTATTTATTGACAATAAGAAAAACTGACCAGAAACGTTATGCTCAGGGACTGACTAATGCATAAACCTTTTGGGATTTTAGCTCCAGATCTACAATCTGATGTGAATAAAATGATGTTAAATTTCCTTGTGTGTACTATCTCGTCCCTGTATATATTGACGATGACTTATAAGCGAGCGCTTGACATCAAGCACACATATCTGATGTATATTAATGAAAAAAGTCAAAAAAATGTCTATGCTTTTTTTAAATAACAAAAATGTATTAACTTTCATATTTACCTTTGTAAGCGGGGCTATCTTCATCACATACTGAATTTATAGTACCCACTATTTTGCGCATTTCATTGAGCATATCTTCATTATATCGACAAGCTTCATGCACATTTATCATGCATCTTCCAAATGTATCAAAATCGCTGTAATTAAAAAGATTATATTATAAAACTTTAATTCAGGTATATTATCATCCTAATATATATATTGCAGGAAACTTTTAAAAGTATTAAATTTGAATGAAATTTTACAAAATACCTTCATCGTCGCATCTAAAAATCTGCGTGCATTAAATTCTGCGCATTATCAGGGATGCAAACGCTGCGCAACTAATGACTGATTTTCACAAAAAAATTGTAATAGTAATCTTCTTCTTATTAAATTTTAGAAATTCTGTCATTAAATAAGGTGAAAAATACTATAATAATTTTGTCGTAGCAATCAGCCATTTATGACGCAGCGCTTTCATCTGTGATTATGTATACGCGGTAACTCATACACTGTTAAAAATTTTGCAGCATTCTGGCAGGTCATTCGACCATTTTTTGAAAAAAAAACGGTTTCATAACCATAATTTAATTATATTCTGATCATTAAATGACCAATAATATGGTCAGAATAATGTTAAATTTACGGTTGTGTAACCGTTTTCGGAAAAAACGGTCAAATGACCTGCCAGAATGCTGCAAATTTTTAACAGTGTACGTTAAAACTTTAAAGAAATCGACAATATTTTCTTTTTCAAATTTATCAATAAACATTAAATTTAAAAAATTAAAAAACCCGACTGCGTAAAAATCGAGCTAATTAATTATTTCTCATTAATCGGAAACTATTTTTTATATTACTTAACTATTTTTTTATTTACTTGTATTGATGACTTTTAAGTTGTGTTTAATTGTTAGTTCCTATCTATAAACACTGTTTTGACCTATAGATGTCTATGAAGGTTAGAGTTTCAGTAAAGATGGAGATCCTACCTCCACAACTTCCAGATTGTGTAATATTTAAACGGATCTTCGGACTGTAAAATAGTCAATGAAATATCGTCTTCATTTTGAAAGACCTATCCAATGATATGCCACTCAATATGATGCGTAATTTTTTTCATCTCTACCGCCATTTTGAATTTATAAAAACAAAACGTAGTCTATAACCATCGGACGGTTAAGACGAAACGATAGAGACCTCATTTATTAAAATCCATCCAGCCGTTTGGATGTTTTGAGGGTATAAAGAAATCCACATACTCAGATACGCGTGAAACACATAACCCTTCTTGACAGTCGGGTAAAAAGGGAGTTTGAATTCAATATAGTTCTCCATAGATAATATATTTGAGTACTTGAAATACCAGCGATGGGACGTTTTTATTATAACCTGGAGAAAAATTACCCAATTTTATGGATTATAACCACCTATTTTACAGTAGCAAAAATATCTAAAAGATTCTCATGGCTTTAATTCTAAAAGTTTCAGAATAAAGTTGTTTGTTTTAACGTTATTTGCTTATAATTATAATTACCTTTATAGTTATATTGTCTTAAAATTTGAGCTAATTTTAAATATCTTTAGGAGTAAGTGTTTTAAGTCATAGTAATCAATTACTTCAGCGTAACGTTTTCTGTCTATAATACTGACAATTTCTTGTGGAAGTAAGCACTTTGATTTTTGATAATTATTATTCTAGATAATTGAGAAATAAAAATCGAAATCGCTGAAAGTCCAAAAGAGGAAAATTTCAAGAGAGCGAAAAAAAGAAGGCGAAAGCACCTCATTTGCCACATTTGATGTACAATTTCCAACTTGCTTGACCTACTCCTCCTGGAGTTACCACTTCATGTGTTCTCATGTTTTTCAGCTTGGCACTTAAGACATTTTTTCGTAAAAAAGCAAGATTTTCGATTTTTTGGTACGTTCAGCATTTGCCATTTTCAGTCCTTAAATACTTTATATAAATAATTATTCTAGAATTTTAACTCTCAAATCATGCTAAATAGTCACTAATATCATTTGTGTCATTACAATGTTAATTAATTTCAGTAAGTTTTGTTATTTACATAAACTAAATATTAAAAAATGGTCATTAGATATTATCGGTATAGTTTTAAGCTGTAACTTTTTCAATTTATAATCTATATCCACAATCACTTTTCATTCGAAGACATTAACTTGAATCAGATCTTTAACGTAATATTTATCATAATCTTCGGGCACGTTTGTAAATTTAATTAAATCAGCAACTTCAGGATATTTGGAAATATTCAATCCCAAACCATCGCATGAGTTCGAGACATCAACTTTTCCAGCTTTATTTAAAAATGGCATTAAAAAAAATGCTTACATAATAACGAAATGGGTATATCAATATTTCATATGCTCCCATTTGTAGAAATTGAAAATTCCAATTGGAAAAATACCTTCTTATCCCTCTCTTTCATACGTTCAAATCTCGGAATAAATTACTTTTTATTCATATCCTGGTTCAACATATCCTTTATTCAGATCTCGTTTCGAGCACCCAATTGTTCTGTGGGATAAGTAACTAATAAAATAAGTTTAATAAAATATACTTCTATTCTGAATTCAAGACATAAAAACATTTAATAATCACAAAGTGCCTAAGAAAAAAAGTTGTAGATAGATAAGTTAACACAATTAGATATTGCCAATTTTATAAATTTTCAAGAAAAACATTATAGATAAGTACTTATATATTTTCTTATCAAACATAGTGGCGACTAAGATCAATATCTGTGAGGGGTTCATCTGAGTGTGGTCTTTGAATGGAGTGATGGGGTTCCCCATCTGGGAATTTTTATTCTTAGACAAGAAGTGTACAGATAGACTTGATATTTTTATTCTCTCAGTTTTTCGAATGAGTGAAATTTGAAAATGGATTCTAAATAAGAGTTTACAATTGATTTATTTGTATTTAACGATATTACTCATAATTATGAACAGGAAGCATAGCGAATGCTTTTGATTATGTACAGTCGTGGAAAAAAAGTAAATACCCCCTACTAACTCCTCAACAAATTATCGTAGAAGAATGTTACTGGTACCGAACGATTGGAAATAAAGTCTACTTTTAAATGATGTATATAAAATTTGCTTAGAGGGGCAATCTACATATTAAAACGATCCATAACTTTGTTTTTTTTCAATAGCAGTACTCAATTCTGACAGCATAAATGAACTCTTCACCCTTCAATTAGTCTAAAAACAAATTTTTATGCAATTCGTACCATAGGTTTCCGAGAAATTAATTATTTTAAAACGGGCGTATTTTAAGGGGTGTATCCAAATTGAAGTTCGGTACTCGATTGTTCCGAGGGAGCTCCCTTTTTGATCAAGGCACCTTAAGCAATCAATTAAGCCTGTTAGATTACAGGATAGCGTAAGAAATTTCAAAATCTTCAGTCACTTCTGTCATAGATGGCCCCTTAAACCATCATTTTGCCGTTTTTAAAGCATAATTTGAAAACTAATTGGAAGAAAAATGTGAAATTATGGATTTCGATAAAGCAGGACTTAATAAATCTGAATCCAATAAAATAATTGTAGGTTACAATTCGTAATTTTTTTTAATATTAATTTCATAATTCAGATCAGAAAATTATTAAAATTGCAAATTCAACGTATTTATGTTTGGGTATATTATTGTTATTGCTACACAAAAAATTAAAATACTAGGATCATAATTTCAGAAGTTATAAATAAAAATATGAAAATGTAATTTAAAATTAAAAGCACTAAATTTTGAATGTTATAATTCAAAAACTTATCATTCAAATGACTTGAAATTTGGTGTCTAGGCATAGTTTGAACCAAAGATTTGAAATATCTCGTTTAAATTGGGTATTGTCATTGAAAAAAAATGAAGTTTGGATTCGTTTTAATATGTAGATGGTCCCCTAAGTAAATTTTATATATGTCATTTAAAATAGACTTTATTTCCAATCGTTCGGTACCAGTAACTTTCGTCTACGATAATTTGTTGAGAAGTTAGTAGGGGTTGTTTACTTTTTTTCCCCCACGACTGTACCTATTAGTTTCTCTTTGATAGCTAGTTTGAGTTTAGTCAATATCACACTGATCACTATATTACTAAGAGCGGTAAACGTCAGGAGAGCAACTTTGCAGGTGAGTTCCTGACAGAGTAACCCGGTCTAGTCTATTCCTATGTCTAAAATTCTATTAATGACATCCATTAACGGCTATAAGTTCTATTAATGGCTCGTGACTTATTATATCTCAATGGAGTTCAGCTGTCACAAGTTCTTCTTTCTCTCTCTTTCACACACTTATACATATAATATTATATTATATTTACATTATATCTTCCCTATATATATAAAATCCTAATGAAACGAATTTATGAAACGGATATATGAAACGAATTTATGAAACAGACATATGAATCGACTGATTAAACAACTGATTATGTTTCAAGCGGTTTCTCCTAAAATATGGAATACTTTGCGATGAAATTAAGAACAAAAATCAGCACTGATCAACAGATCTCAAGACTGGTATTAGAATTTTTAAATTCGAATTAGTTTTCGAAATATTAATTTTTTTCTAATTTTATATACATTTTTCTACGATGGCAACTCAAATTTTAATCAAACAGATACATATTTTTTCATATTCCAGAAAAGGTTGACATGGTAACCCGACTATTGTTGTTTATTTGATAATAAATGTTTATTTACTTTTATTTCTATTTATAATTATATAAATTATTTTGTTCTATAATTATTAATTATTTTTTTATATTTCCTTCAGAAAATAATAGAAAATAATTAAAAAATATAGAGAATTTAGTTATTCCTTCGACCAATTTCTGCAAATTATATAAATCGCCAAAACACTCGCCAAATTATACAAATTGACATAATGTTTATTTTAAATAACGAAAGAACAAATAAATTAGTATAACATTAATAAATATGCAAATAAAAAGTCGAAATAAAAATAACTTGATGACGTAAACACGTGTAACTTACTTAAAGTAAAGTGAATGTGACATTTACCATCAACCATTTTTGGCGTTTAATCTTATAGTTTGGCGATAGCTTTTTGGTCGACGGGATAACTAAGTAATACCAAAAATGCATATGTAACTGGTATTTGAAAACGAGGTTTTCGCCAAATTTTCATAAAAATAAATAAATAAAAAATCACACGAAACCTGCTGTGCGTATATGACATCTGGCCAAATATTACCACTCGAAAAAAAAAAAAAAATGCTAACTGGCGAGTTGAAAAAAGGTATTGGCGAGATTTCCATCCGGCTAGCTTAACAGTACCAAGAATTCTTTGTAACCATGGCAAATTTTATGTAGTTTTATTCGAAACAAAATTCTGATTTTTTAATCAAAATGGAAAACTTACTGTTCCATATTGGCGCGATTTTTTCTAACGCCAATGTCATATACGGAACTGGCACTTAACTGGCGTCAAAGTATCGTTATTTTACTTGATATGATAAGCCGGATGTTGTTGTTTATGCTGTTGGTGTGTTCCCCAAATTGGCGTCGTTAAAAAATTACGCCTATATGGGATGTATATGACATCTGTGCCAAACTTTCATATGAACGGCGAAGGGATCAGACCATGTTTGTTTATGGCAGTTGAGGACTTGAACTATTATAATATAGATGAAATGATGGCGATAGGATAATATTTGGTGACTTATCACCTGCACTGTAAAAAAAATAGGACCAGATTTCCTGTAGGAATCGGAAAAATAGTTGCCCTTATCGTACCGGAAAAATTTCCGTCCCAGCTCGGAAATAAATCAGTAAAATCGGAATAAAATTCGTAAAATTGGAATAAAATCCTTAAAGTACCGTTTTAATGAATGTTTCCTTTTTTTACGGATTTTATTCCGAGCTGGGTGGGAAAATTTTCCGGTACGATAAGGGCAACTATTTTTCCGATTCCTACAGGAATACTGTTCGGATTTTTTTACAGTGTGTGCCTGGCTAACATTAAAGTACCAAAATGGCA
Source organism: Maratus speciosus (assembly GCA_963932465.1). Lineage (NCBI taxonomy): Eukaryota > Metazoa > Arthropoda > Arachnida > Araneae > Salticidae > Maratus > Maratus speciosus. Next base: position 247,891,003 of record OZ010786.1, on the reverse strand, counting down.
CCTAGAGTATAAAAAGCGAAGTGGTCCGCCTGGAACTGTTGATGATAGTCACATGACTTAGGCTATTGTTAGAGAGATTGTTTTAAAATACCGGGAGACAAAGACTCTGTTTACTTAATTCATTTTATTTTAGCTTCTTTTCAAATGTTTAACTGATCCTCTTTAATCAAAAACGAAAACAACCATTGAATGTCTTAACAGTAACGGATTCGCCCTTAAATTTTTGCAATCAAAGAGAATTGAATGGAATCCCATTTACAGGGAGATCTGCATAGCTTTTGTCAGTATAATTCAATCTTCTCTAATATTTTTAAAACTCATCAGATTAGCGTGTTTTTAGATTCTGCGGTGTCTGAACGGGGGTTGGTGAGTGTAGCTTGCAGGGGGCAGAGCCCCCTAGTGTATATATATAAATTATGTTTGGAATTTTTTAAAGTATTATATAAATTAAAAGTTATGAAATACATAACATTTGTTCGAACTATGTCTGATTAAGAGACTCTTTCTGTAACACTGATTGTATTAATGTAGGTCTTATTTTCTAATAAATTATAGGGAAACAGTAAAAGAATATTTAGATATTTTCTCTGTTAAATATATTTAATACGGAAATTCAATAAAACTTCAGCATTACTAAAAGTTAGGCAAGTAGTGTTCACTGGATCAATTTCCACTTAAATGCATGTAATGCGTGTAAATACGACAAGACTAAGAGTGAGGTATTATTTTGAAATTTTACGCTTGAAGGACGGTTAAAAAAACGTTAAAAAAATGTTGATACATTTTAAATAGAATCATATATTATCGTTATAAAGCTTAAAATGATGTTTTTATTTGTAGTGCTTAAAGCATTTATATTAAATATTTTAACATTTTTATTAAAAGAAAGAATAATTTAAAAAAAGTCTTAACCCTTTAGTCATGTCGTCAGTCTTTTATGCATTATGAAGTACATGTATAAATAGAAGTCCTTAAAACCAACGACGAGGATTAGCAGTTTAATTATTCAAATTTGATATATATCATTACACCCTCCAAAAGGAATTTGCGAAATCATTTTTCATTTAAAATTAAATAACTTACTTGCATGCAGTTCGTAGTTCTTCAGCACTTTCAGGATAGCTTTTTAGAAGCGGAAATTCCCCACATATTTTTCTTTCTTTTCTCACACAATCAAAAGGATCGCAGAGTGTTCCTGTAAAATTGTTTTTTAGAAAATTAGAAAAGTTCAATTGATTGTTTGAAGAATTTTTAGTACAAATATTTGTTTTTGAAAGACTAAGTTCAAATTTCGTGGTTTCAAAACCATTTCAAGTTAGCATTTACAGAATGCTTCCTCAAAACTTTAAAGAGAAATACATGAACCTATGATGGCAAGCTAAAAAATCGCGAATCTTCAAATCTGTTTTAAGAAGTTAATTTTTCCTATCTACTTAAATTTTATATTGTTCAATTCAATATATCAAGTGGTTAAAAAAAATAGATCTATAAGTTCCTGGAGACTGAAACGTCACAGGTATTACCTTCAATGTTTTGGAGGATGGAGGTGAAGAAGAACAATAAAGCTTTATAAAAATAAGCTAAATAAAAATTTATCTTTCTATAATTAATAGGTTTTGTAAAAAAAAAAAAAAAAAAAAAAAAAAAAAAACTAAAATATATAAAAAATGTATCCTGAGGAAATGTAAGAAAATATTTACATATATAGACTGTAAAAAGTTTATGTAACGGTACTGCATAAAACTGGTGGCAGTCTCGCTGCCTCCCTTTTATGAAGTAATTCTACAGCTATAATTGGTGTTAGGTTACGCTAACGAGTAATAATACACCAGTTATATCAGTTGGAATCACACCATTATATAAGTTAAATTAATCCAGAAAATTGGATCCAGCATGGTGCCACCAGTTTTATGGAGTAACTTTACATAAATTGTTTACAGCGTATGCGTGGTATAGTTTGTTTTCCATTTTAAAGGCTTTTTTTAGGGATTTACATGAATGCGATAAAAATGCAAAATAGTTTTCTCTAGATTACTAAATTCAGAAGTATATGCCTTCATAACAATAAATAGGTAAAAGAAGACTGCATAGAGTCTCAAATTTAAAGCTTTTTTCCCATATTAAACGCTTTTTTCTTGTTCTACCTATTTGTCTTGAATCTTAAATAGCCCAAAAAATACAATATCATTACGTTATTCTGTTCACATTCTTTTTAAATGCATCATTTTTACAATATTTTACATGCATATTATTTTAAACAACCCGTTTTGTATATGTTATATTGATTTAATTTGCTCACCAAATAATATGATAAAATTTAGTTTATTAGCACAGAAACACACAACACGACTGAAACAGCATCCAATGTATTTTGCAAACATATATATAAATTTAATTAAATTCTTCACGCACCATAATATATAGTTAACTTTTGTTCATATCAAATATCCAGAAGAATTTAAAAACGCATTTTTTACCAATTCCACCCATGAACGTTAATTGAAATCTTTTGTGCTCTCTTTTATTATTTTTAGAATATATATATATATATATATCATTAACGCATAATAAAATTTCGCCAAGTTTGAAAACGGTTAGAACAACTCAAACTCACGTCCAACAGTTATTCTTCATCAGCGGTAACATATGTGAAGAATTTCTTGTGACCCTGCAATAAAATATGAATTGTGGCATGCCCCATTTTTGATAGGTAAGTTATTATCGTGTCTACTTGAATAACGTATATCGATATCATTATGTTATTAAAGGGACAGGACAACTTTAAAATTGCTAAATTATTGAATTTTAGATTTTTATTTTAGAAAAGTAAGTTTATTGAATAAATTGATACCAATCGTTAAACTATGTGTTAATTATTCACTGAGATAATTGGGAAAATGTAGACATCATTCCTTCTTTTTGTATTTAAATGCACTGAAAATGAACTAGAATTATAAAGCTGTGTTCATTGCGAAAAAAGTTGTAATATTGAATGTATGTAAAAATCTGCGGTTTTTGAATTTTACATATTAAAGGTTATTACTCTTTATCTAAATAACTGTTTATAAAAGTTTTAGTTAAGATTATAGCCCAGAGAATTATGTTTAATTAAAGATAAAGTTTATGAAAATTCTACGAAATTTTCAATGATTTTAACTGTCAAAAACATGAAAAATAATTTTGGGAGGAATTTGTTTCAAATACTCAACTGTGCGCCGTGAACTGATATATCTGTTCACTAAGCTGCACGGTTCACTGTAATGGAAACAGTATTTAAATTTATATAATTTTGCATATATAGTATACATTTAAAACATTGACTGATGATGAATACTCGGAAAGATTATATTCCTATACGTAGTTAAGTATGTCATGTATGTGAAGTTTTGTATATCATGTTGGAAATGAAAATATTTTTTTTTAAATTTATTATAAATTAAGAGAAAACAACATTACAATTTCGCGTTTTTGCTTTACAGTCAGGTGGCTAATAGTACTATGCCATCGTTAAATTGCACTTCACTCAATTTCTTTCTATGTAGAGATTGTAAAATAAAAGAATTATTTTGTTCGTCGCTATAAATAAGTGGTAGATGATATGCAGACCATTTTTTATAGAAAACATTTTGTAGTGCTTTCCAATATTATACTGTGTGTCCACATTGAACGATGTCTAATGGTTAATTTCTAAACCGTTAGTTACAGGAATACAAAAAAAAAAAAAAAAAAAAAAAAATACACCAAATAATGAAAAAAAAAATGTTTTAATGACGCAAAGCGTTATTTTTAAAGTGGTTTTGATCAATAAAAAAAATTCCTTAAAAGTTACTGAATTTAAATTTCTATACAATCCGCCAGTCCTATAAGTGATATTTAGTAAAAATTTCCTATTATACTAACAAGTAAGGTAAAACAAATCAAATTCATCTAACACTAAAATTGACCCAGTTATGAAACTTTGAATTGCATGACTTACACCAATTTTCCTCAAATATTCTGAACAAAGATGAGTTTTACCTCAAGGGATCGTGCACGGAGTAATTCAAATATTAGAAGGATTTATTTCTCGTGTACATTTCTGAATTGCAGCCGAAGGGAGTATGTTTGCGCAAGTTTTAAGATTTTAAATTTTAAATAATTAATATTTAGATTAGATAATCTAATAGCATTTTAAAATATGTATAATTTTGAAAAGAATTGCGACTGTTGCTATTCAGCATTTCATTTAACAAAATTCCGTCATTTTTTGCCTTATATTTTTAGTAAAAATTGAACATTTTTCTTTAATATCTCAGAATAAAAATAGGTTTCAAATTAATATTTTAATGTTAATTTTACTAAACTATTATTTTTTTTAACCTGACGATTATTATGGTACCGTACATAAACAGAAAAAAGCAGTGTAACAAATTGCAGCGACCATTTGGAAAATGATTTTTTCAAAGACTAAAATTTAAGACATAAAAAATCGCACGGAATTGATCACACATTACGTACGACGTGGATTAAACACTAATAGTGTTATTGCACGTAAAAATTGCAAGATTTCCTGAAACTTGCATATTATCCGCCTGAAACATGTATTATCCCAGCATTTCATTGGCTGTTCGGGAAAAGGGTTTTCCATCGTCAGATTTCCAAGAAATCTGACGACCAATTTTAAATGAAATTTCATTCATAAACTTCTAAACATCCCACAATATTACTTTTTACACCGTCGTGTAGAGAAAAAAATGTACATTTAAATACAACTTGTTTGAAAGCTGTATCTCAATTTGTTTCTAAGTTATTAATTTTTTTGTAGTTTTTATTACTTTTTTGTCATAGTGGCAACAGAAGTATCCATCTCTGTTGAAAGTAAAGGTAAATACAGATTACTGTATGGACCAATCAGAAAACGAATAAAATGTGGATTGAACCAATAAAAAGCTTCAGATATGTTTTTAATTTCCTACCCTGACGAGGACAATAACCATTTTTCCAAATGGTTAAAAAACTGACCATTGCAAGATCACTCATGTTGTAAGTCACTCGCGTAAGTCACTCACGATCTTGTCTGTCCATCTGTCACAGCCATTTTACTCGTAAACTATGGAACGTGGAAAATTCAAATTTTCAGAAGTAATAAAGGCTGTCGACTCACATATTTATAGATTATTAACCTTTAACTGATGCCACGCAGTCTCACAGACCCTGTGACTCCCATCTATGCACACTTCCACCCCTTAAAACTACAAATATTACTTGCCCGTACCAGTACCTTCTTCTACCAGATTCCCAAAGTTACACACAAAGCGATACTTCTGTGAATTGATTTTAAATGTGTTATTCGTTACTCTGGTGTCTGTCAGACCACATCACATCAGTTGTGTGATTATTTGAAACTGTAGCAAAATACTCGTGATTAGTTGAACTTTATATTTTTTTTCATTTCTTTAGTGTATTTTTTTGTGATATGATGTCGTCGCAACCTCTAAAACGTTCTACCTCCCTCACCCAGAAGGAAGTAGAAGATATTGTGAATAACTGGTGTCAAGAATTTTCCGATATTGAAATTTCTGAGGATGCAGATTTTACTGACGGAAGAGATCAGGATACGAATTTTGAACTTTCCGATGGTGAAAATATAAATATTTCTGATGGAGTTAAACATAATTTTTATTATCGAAAGAATAGTTTAGAGGAAAATCTCTTATAAGTGTCTTTTATGGCAAAAGTCTGTATACATTGAATATACATGAAAAACATGTATTGATTGCAATAATGATGTATTTTGATTCTTGCATACTCGTAGGGTAAATATTATTACTTTTTAAATAAACACTGCATTTCAATTTTCATACTTTGTTGCAACGATAGTTTGTAAAAAAAAATTGTTCACGATTAATTTTTATATTTAATTAGCAAAATTAACTAACTATTGTTTATTTTGAAAAAAAAAAGTATTTTTTTCTGTACTGAAGTTAAATAATATGAATAAAATACTTTTTTCGTGCAATTTAATTCGCATGCTCCTAAGAGAAGTACAGCGATCTTGTTTGGACAAAATTTAAGTAAATTCAATCATTTAAGTTATTTTTTTATTTATTTTATTCGAGCGGTCTGAGAGACCGCATCATATCAGTTAAAGGTTAACCATTCTCAAATATATTTAGAAAAAATGTAGAGGGGCTAATTAAGTTACTTGAAAAAAATCTTTTCACTATATATCGTGTGAAAACTTTTGTGACACCGAACTGAAAAATATCTTTTAATTTTGTGTATTATATTTTCAGAGATATCGTCGAAAATGTAATGGAAAAATATGTTCCCATCATCCTCTATTTCCGAGTCTACTGAAACTAAAAGTATGAAAAAATTAGTGTCAGTAGAAGTTAATTTAAACATTGCTGGGAAACTATAGCGATTACCCTAGGTCACATAGTTTTTGAGAATATCGGATTTTTTCCGTTACACACAAATTTCAGATTTGCAGTCGTTCAGGCAAAGAAGTTGAGGAGCGCTGGAATTATCTATCGTCGAAGAAGTATAAAAGGATTATTGATAATGATTTTCGAAAAAAAAATGTCGGTAAATAGCCGAGATATTAACCCTTAAAGAGACGGACGATTTGGACCTACATAAAGACACGGGCGGCGTACTCTATGCGCCATCGGATTTTAAAGCCTATATAATAACATTTAATGGTATATTTATGTATTTCAATGCCTAGTAGTAGTATAAAAGCAATAGCTGTCAAATGTAAAAAAACAATTTAATTAGAATTAATCACATACTTACTGTGGGATTCGCATCTAGTTTACATTGAGTGACTCTCTCAATAAACTTCCATGTCGTTAAAGGTTAATTAAAAACCTATCTGGAAAACACAACACGGACCAAGGCGGCGTTGCAATTTTGTGACTTAAATTTGAAGCGGGCTTACCACAATGTTAAGTTTAAACTTTGAACATGTGTTTTGTTTTAGGTACACTGTAAAACGAAAAAATTATTAGTACGCTGAATTTGGGTTAATGAAATGCGAAATTAATTTTAAGTATGCGCAACTTTTAATGTCAGCATCGAATTCAGTTCATCATAAACAGTTTTTGTTAAATTTTATTATTCATTTAGCAAGGATTTTTTTAATGATACATTTACTAATTAACGTCTTTATTGTATGGAACCATCTGTACTCGAGTAATACTAGCCTTGACCGTTTATTTATATTTATATTAAATTTTGAATTACCCCTATTTTGCAGCCCAAAAAAAGATGACTCAACTTTAAACAGCTATTATTCGGTATGTTTTCATTGTAGAAAAATAGATTTTGTTTTTACTTACTTCTTAGTGTACAGGATATTTTTAACAAATTTAACTTATAGGAACAGGGGACCGTAGAAAATTTTAAATTTCTGAATTTTTAAGAAATGTTTTTATTGACCCAAATCTCTTTTAAAGTTCTTATTTGCCTCATTTAAAACTATTTTGTAATTGGAAGAATATGTCTATGCCTAACGGTTTAGTAATTAGTCATTGGACACTGTTGAGAGTGGAGACCGTATATAATCATTATCTAATGTTTGAAGCAATGTAACAGCATTAAAATATGTTTAAACCAGTTCTCGCTATTTGGCCATAATATATCCACATTCGCGTGAGTTTCTCTGAGCTTTTACAGCTAGACACTCCATTTGCAATAGGGAACATTCTGTAGCAAAACTGTATCGACACGTGACTAAAAGAAGAAAATGTAATTATGAAAATTTCTTAGGGGTATAGATGTCATCTCGGCTGTACGAACGAAGCAGATTTAGGATAATGTTTAAAAACATGAAAGTAGTTTACTAACATATAAGTGTTTTAAATCCTTTGCTAATTTCAAATACGTTTCTTTTTGTGTATAAATACGCACAAAAAATATTTGCTCCATGCATAATTTTATTTAGCATTTCTGCTTAATGTTTACTTACCATTAAAGGATTTTAAACAAGTTAGGTTCACTTTTCTAAAATAGTTCTGCAGATGACTTTTTTAGACTTTATATACGGGTAAAAAATATATAACAGAATAATAATATGAAGCTTTCTTTATTTTTCTCGAAAAGGAGTGAAAAAAAATTTTTGGAAAATCACACAAAATGTTTTAATATTCTCCGGTATGTCTTTCGAAATATTATAGTTTCTTTTAGGTAGCTTTCTTTACAAAAAAGCTACCTATTGCAGCCGTTCGGAGGAAAGCGATTTCAAAAAATTTTGGTATATTTTCATCGATCATGACCCCCAGACCCCGAAACCACCCTCCGTTCAAAATTGATATATATATATATATATATATATATATATATATATATATATCTGACCTATGTCACACTGTAACTCCCGTAATTATGAACCGATTTCGATGTAATTCGGTGTTTCGATGTAATTCGGATACATACCAATGTCTCGACCGAGTTCGTTGGCCAGCTTCATCCGCCGTTTTGTTTCAAAATGGCGGCCATTTAAAAATTAAAAAAAAATTTTAAACTTGAAATGTGGTACCAAAAAATTAAAAATGGAAAAATATTTTTTTCTTATGTATTTGACCTTTATACAAAGATTCCGGAGCAGTTTTTGTTTCGTCTATATCTTAAAAAATGGCTGAGTTATAGCATTTTGAATTTCTAGCGTGGCTGACATTTTGAAACGTCCTGAATTTTGTCACGCGATAAAAGGCGTATTTATGAACCGATTTGGATGTAATTCGGTGTGTACATAGTACATACCAATCTCTCGACCGAGTTTGTTGGCCAGCTTCATCCGCCATTTTGTTTCAAAATGGCGGATATTTAAATTTTTTTTAAAATTTAAAATTTGAAATGTGGTACCAAAAAATTAATAATGGAAAAATATTTTTTTCTTATGTATTTGACCTTTATACAAAGATTTCGGAGCAGTTTTTGTTTCGTCTATATCTTAAAAAATGGCTGAGTTATGGCATTTTGAATTTCTAGCGGGGCTGATATTTTGAAACGTCCTGAATTTTATCACGCGATAAAAGGCGTATTTATGAACCGATTTGGATGTAACTTCGTTTATACATAGTACATACCAATGTCTTGACCGGGATCGTTGGCCAGCTTCACCCGCCATCTTGTTTAAAAATGGCGGCCATTTAAATTTTTAAGAAAAATTTAAATTTGAAAGTGGTACCAAAAATTGAAAATTGAAAAAATATTTTCTTCTTATGTGTTTGACCTTGATAAAAAGATTCGGGAGCAGTTTTTGTTTCGTCTATATCTTAAGAAATGGCTGAGTTATAGCATTTTGAATTTCTAGCGTGGCTGACATTTTGAAACGTCCTGATTTTTCTCACGTAATAACAGGCGTATTAATGAACCGACTTGGATGTACCTTGGTGTGTACATAGTACATACAAATATCTCGACCGAATTCGCTGGCCAGCTTCATCCGCCATCTTGTTTCAAAATGGCGGCCATTTAAAAAAATTAAAAAATAAAAAAATTTAAATGAGATACCAAAATATTGGAAAATGAAAAAGATTTTTTTTGTATGTGTTTGACCTTAATACAAAGATTCCGGAACACTTTTTCTTTCGTCTATATCTAAAAAAAAATGGCTGAGTAATAGCATTTTGAATTTCTCTTGTGGCTGACATTTTAAAACGACCTGATTTTTGTCACGCGATAACAGGCGTATTTATGAACCTATTTGGATGTAACTTGGTCTATACATAGTACATACCAGTGTCTCGACCGAGTTCGTTGGCCAGCTTCATTCGCCATCTTGTTTCAAAAGGGTTGCCATTTAAAAAAAATTAAATTTAAAATTCAAAATGAGGTATTAAAAAATTGGAAAATGAAAAAGATTTTTTTTATGTGTTTGGCCTTGATACAAAGATTCCGGAGCAGTTTTTGTTTCTGAAAATTTGTTCTCTTGTTGATATCTTAAAAAATGGTTGATTTATAGCACTTTGAATTTCTAGCATGGCTAACATTTTGAAACGATCTTATATTTGTCACGCGATAACACACGTATTCGCCTATTTCGATGTAAGAAGGCATGTGGATAGTATACATCAACACCTCGACCAAGTTCGCTGGCCAGATTCATCAGCCATCTTGTTTCAAAATGGCGGCCATTAAATTAAAAATATGTATATATATATTTAAAGTGAGGTGCAAAAAAATTAGAAATTGAAAAAAGGTTTCTTTCTTAAGTATTTGATCTTGATATAAGGATTCAGGAGCATTTTTTGTTTGTCTTTACCTTAAAAAATGGCTCAGATATAGCAGTTTCAATTTCTATTGTGGGTGACATTTTGAAAAATCTGATTTTTGCATGCGACAGCACTCCTATATATTAACCGATTCCGATGTGAGTGAGCATGTGCACAGCAATTACTAAGGTCTCGACCATGTTCACTGCTTAGCCTCATCCACCATGTTGTCTTAAAATGACAGGTACTTTAAGAAATTGCCGAATTTGGCAGCCAAATGTAAGTTACTTTAAAGAAAAGCAGCTTGGATAAAGCTGACTAATTTCGCGAAATTCTCATTCATTATATTGATAAAAATTAGTATTGAATCTCCTATATTCGGTTTCCACTAAATTGTGCTTCGTGTGTTTGCATGATATAAGTTGGCTTTTTTTAAATAAGGATTATGAAAGCTACCTCTTCCTCCCGGCACTGGCCGGAAGGACTTTCATAATTTCAAACATTACTTAAAAAATTAATCTTTCCATAATTAATAGATTTTGTAAAAAATGTACCTAAATATATAAAAATGCCATACTGCGAAAAAGTTATACAAGATTTACATATATATGCATGGTATATTTTGTTTACGATTTTAAAGGTTTTGTTTCAGGATTTATGCTTTATGAAACTACATAAATTAGTTATTTTCGGAAATGTTCGAGTAGATTATAAACTGTAAGCGCAAATTCAAAACATTCAAGCCTTTTATCTCATCTCTGTCCTTAAGTATTTAAAAAAAAATGAAAAAAAATGTAAAAATAATTTAAACTTTAAGCAACAGGGAGAATTTGAAACTGACTTGGATACCCAAAATGAAGAGAAAACTCCGTATTTCTGATTTTGAAAGATATTAATTACCATTTTAAACCGTTAATTTTTTTTCTGGAAGAAATTGAATTTAACATCTTATATCTAAAACAATAAGATTCATTGTACCAAATCTCTTGTTCTGCATAATTGCAAGTAAGAAACAACTTCATATTTCTGTTTCATCAAAATCGTACGTTACATGTTTTTCACGTCGCTTGTAATTAGAATATACGTATTTTTGAGGAAAGATATAGCTTGAATAATATTTTGACGAAGAAAATAAATGTTTTTTAGGCATAGGGATTATGCATGGATTGAAGTAACTAAATATAACCGAGATTAAAATCCTAGGCTGCATGGTTTATAGAATATCCTACTTGATTTGTAATCAATGCATAGAATTAAAAAAAAAATAAACAAATAGCTTTTAAAACAACTTACCAGATATTGAAAACAAAATGATGAAAGGAACGAACATCATAATTTTAAGAACAAAATACGCGAAATTATAAGCACTAAATGTTGGATTAAGAATTATATGATCGAGTGAGCTTCCGCTATGAAATGACTGCTAATTAAGACTTCCTTGATAGGCAGCATAAGCGTTTTTCCTCTGATTTCTTTTATCTAAGAAAAAAAATGAATATTTTATCAGTGAGGCCTTGACTTGCGATACTATAGTTTTAAGTGTTACATATGTTTAAGAAATACAAAATGGCTAAATAAGTTTCTTATATTTTGAACTTTTTAATAAATGCATGGAAATGTGTTTAAATATAATAAACAAACTCAAACATGTTATATATTTCTAACGTTCCATTCCCTTTTAGTATTTTTAAATTTTACAATCAAATGTAAAGAATAATTAGCATTTCCTGTCGCATAAATTATATTTTGTGTTAAGTAAGTTTTAAATAACCTTTGAAGACGATACGTTTAAATATATATTTCAATACGCAAAATAGTTTCCCACATTTTAAAAGAAATTAGTCATTTTTATATTCATTTTTTTAAAGATTACAATAGAACAAAAATAATAATCATACCATGGTTTTCAGAATATAAATTATCAAAACAGCACATGAAAAATTTAGTTTTTAAAACATTAAATTTCTAGATCCTTCCGTTTTCTTTTGCTATGTATAACCCTCTAAAATATCCAGATATTAAGATGATATAAATGGAATTGCATCAAAGATTTTTTTTAGAGCATTTGTATTAGAATGCCTAGTTTCACTTTTATATGTTTTTTTTTTTTTTTATGAGTCTACGGCAAGAATGAGTTTTTGTTATTTTGCGTGCGAGCGTTTTGTCCTGAATCACTGACATTTGTGCGGGAATGAGAAATGTATTCTGTAATTCTTTAAGTTTAATAAAGTTTCTCCGGAATCTTATTGTCACGGTTATTTTGCCATGATATGCTAATTAGGTAACTGTGATTGCGTACTGCATATAAATATAATGAGGAGTTAGCTGATATAAGCCGATGTGAAACACATCTCATTGAAGTGTCTGTAGCATCGGCAAACTAGTTTCCCTTGGTTTAATTCTCTCCAAGTGAAAGTTGATCTGAACTGGTGAGTCTGACATGAAATTTCCGTTAGAGCCAGCGGTTGTCAGTTTCGCCTATTTGGTAAGATTAACATTTCTATATTGTGAATGAAGAATATCCGTGAACCACAGGATTCCATTTAGAGTTAAGAGTTATCTTCTAAGTGTATGCTTTTCTTTCAAATAAGCGGAACTGTGAAGCAATTGTGAGTTAAGTTAAGGACTCATTTAATACGTTTGTGAAAGGATTTTCACATCTTTTTAACACTTTCCAACAAAGTTGAAAAGTGTTTATGCGTCCGTCTGTGTTGTCTGTCCGTCTGTCCACGCTCTAACTCCCTTAAATATACTTGGATTTTCATGCAATTGATAATCCATATTTAGGTTCAACTAATTCTGTTTGGTATTGCATATGAAGTATGTGGGATTAATATATCATTTACAGGGCTACCCCCAAAGCATTCCATTACATTACGGTATACGAGGAACAATCATTTAAAGAGTATTCTAATGACATTACGCTGTTTCAAATGTATTAAAACTGATATGAATCACTGAATTTCACTACAAGATGATTACGACAGAATAGGGTATTCATAGTATTTGTCGTTAATTTTCAGAAACACGCAAAAAAAAATCGGTTACAATACTGTCTTTGAGTAATAATTACTGAACTGCGTTTTCAATTACGACTTGCGTTTTTAAATTTAACTGTTTTACTCATATACAGTGCTTCTCAAAGTATTCGAATGATTTCCCGATTGTAGATGGGAACAGCTGAAATTCGGTTTTCAAATGTGTTATGAGTTTCCATATGGTTTAATTAGACATAATAGTTTAACTTATTAAACAATGAACTTTTGTTATAACTGTGGCGTCGCCATCTTGCGCGGTCAGTAAAACGAGTTTCTCGCAGGAAGCGATTGAGCCAGCCTTTTGCTCGGCACGTAAGATCTCGCTTTCTGACCGTGGGTCCTGCGGTTCGATCCCTATCGGCGCACATGTCCTGCATTGGTGACCCGGATGCACTTCACTATCTCCGCTCGACACCAACAGATGGCAGCACTGAAAACACCCCCAACAGCAAAGCCTGTAAAACGCTCACAGCACGCAACCTCCAATCAAAGCCTCTGAAACGTTCACAGCACGCAACCTCCAATCAAAGCCTCTGAAACGTTCACAGCACGCAAAGCCTATGAAAACTCGCATAGCACAAAGCCTGTCACGCCGCGCATCTTCGAGGGCACACACATGCGCACGGCAGCACGACAGCATCACTCTGGCAACCGCCAGCGCAACACGAGTGCACATCGCTCGGACAACATCAACAAGATGTTCTTCTCACTGGGGGTGGAGTACTGTAGCGTCGCCATCTTGCGCGGTCAGCAAAACGAGTTTCTCGCAGGAAGCGATTGAGCTAGCCTTTTGCTCGGCACGTAAGATCTCGCTTTCCGATCGTGGGTTCTCCGGTTCTATCCCTATCGGCGCACATGTCTTGCATATTATTCTGAATGGGTTAGGAAGTGTTTCATAATCTATGCTGGACGCATGATTTTTCTTTCTTGTTTTAATTGAGCTCAGTTTTGAACCACCTGAATGTAGTCTGACGTCTCCATTATGGACATTCCCTGCCGATCAATGAAAATAAAATGATTGTGTTTGTCAAATTCTGTGTAGTGGCCTATTTTCATCGTGACAGCCTCGAAATCGTTTTCACACATTTTTCATTCGATATGTTTTATGATACATAAACTTACGTTGGGAAGTCAAATGCTGTCATATACACTTATCAAAAAGTTACACCAAGGAAAATATCGTTCCCCTATTTTTTATAACGATAAGATACTATTTTTTAAAAATAATATGAGGCGTAGATACTATTATTGGAAGAGCTGATCTACAATTGCTAGTCCTAAATTTTATACAATTGGCTGAATAACATTATTTTAATAAAATAAACTTTGAAAAATATCATTTTGGTTATGCAAAATTGAAAATGTGGAAAATAATGTATATTTACATGGCTGAACTTAAAAAATGAGGTTTTCAGCAGTTCAGTAATTTAATCTTATAAACAGAAAAGAACATGTACAGTCGTGGAAAAAAAAAAGTAAACACCCCCTACTAACTCTTCAACAAATTATCGTAGACGAAAGTTATTGGTACCGGACGATTGGAAATAAAGTCTACTTTTAAATGGTGTGTATAAAATTTTCTTAGGGGGCCATATATATATTAAAACGAATCCAAACTTCATTTTTTTCAATGGCAGTACCCAAATTTAACGAGATATTTCAAATCTTCGGTTCAAAATATGCCTAGAAACCAAATTTCAAGTCATTCGAATGATAAGTTTTTGAATTATAGACATTCAAAATTTAGTACTTCTAATGTTAAATTACATTTTCATATTTTTATTAATATCTTCTGAAATTATACTCCTAATGAGCTAATTTTTTGTGTAGCAATAATACTAATATACCCAAACATAAATACGTTGAATTTGTAATTTTTGTAATTTTATGATATGAATTATGAATTATGAAATTAATATTCGAAAAAATTATGAATTGCAACATACAATTTTTTGGATGGATTTAGATTTATTAAGTCCTGCTTTATGGAAATCCATAATTTCACATTTTTCTTCCAAGTAGTTTTCAAATTATGCTTAAAAAACGGCAAAATGATGGTTTAAGGGCCCGTCTATGATTGAAGTGAGTAAATTTTTGAAATTTATTCTGCTATCCTGTAATCAAACAGGTTTCATTGAAGCTTAAACGTGCCTTGATCAAGAGGGCGGCTCTCTGGGTTTGCAATCCAGTTCGGAACTTCAGTTTGGATACAGCCCTTAAAATACTCTCGTTTTAAAATAATTAATTTCTCGGAAACTTATAGCACGAATTGCATAACAATTTGTTTATAGGCTAATTAAAAGGTGTAGAGTTCATTTATGCTGTCAGAATTGTGTACTGCTATTGAAAAAAACAAAGTTATGGTTCGTTTTAATATGTAGATGACCCCTTAAACAAATTTTATATACATCATTTAAAGGTAGACTTTATTTCCAATCGTTCGGTACCAGTAACTTTCTTCTACGATAATTTGTTGAGAAGTTAGTAGGGGGTGTTTACTTTTTTTTTTCCACGACTGTACATAAATATGTTAAAAATTCAAACCAAAAAATATTAGAATTTACATTATACACTTTTTTCAAAAATTCTCGCGAATTATTTCAGAATTCAAAAACATCTAAGATGCAAATAAAATGAAATTTAGATTAATCGCAGTGGGAAAAAAAAAAACATGTTAACAAAAATTATAAATTTAGTTCTCCTTAATGCGATAAAGATAGTATTTGGATTAGTTTAGATTTCTTTATAAGTGTATATTGTTTATTATAAGAAGCCATTTAAATCCGAAAGTATTTTTTTTTAAATCAACAGTACACGTATTAAAACTTGAACCAATTCATATTAAAGGAAAACTTCGGTTGTTTTGGAATTGACGCCTCAATAAATTATTTCATTACTTTAATAAGTCATAAGAGGCCATTTAAAACTGAAACTAATAGTTAAGAAATCAACGTCCTTATTAAAACTTAGACCAATTAGAAAAATCGGTTGTTTAGGAATTGAAGCAGAATAAATTATATATTTCATTACGTCAAAAATTTGATAATTTTTGTTTTCAAAATATTGCTAAAAATTACCTTTTACATTTAAATTAATTTAAAGATTACATTTTGAAATCTCAAATATCATTGGACATATTTTATCACTCCAAATCTTGTTTATTTCTCTGTTTGCCTGAGATATCATAAATCATTATTTTCGAAAATACTTTTAAACCCAATAGAAGTATGTTCATTTATTACCCGACTGAAAAGAATGGTTTTATGCTTCACGCGTATCTGTGTATGAGGGTTTCTTTATACCCTCGAAATATCCAAACGGCCGGATGGATTTTAATGCATGAGGTCTCTATCGATTCGTTTTAACAGCCCGATGGTTATAGGCTAGGTTTTGTTTTTATAAATTCAAAATGGCGGTGGAGACGAAAAAATTTTTTACGCACCCTATTGAGCGGCATATCATTGGATAGGTCTTTCAAAATGAAGGCGATGTTTCATTGGCTATTTTACAGTCAGAAGTTCCGTTAAAATATTATACAACATGGGAGTTGTGTAGGTAGGATCTCTAACTTTACTGCAACTCTAACTATCATAGACATCTATAGGCCTCATCAAAAAAGGAACTAACAATTAAACACAACGTAAATGTCATCAATACAAGTAAATAAAAAAAAATAAGTAAGTAATATTAAAAAAAAAATAGTTTCACATTGATGAGAAATAATTAATTATTTCCCTTTTTACGCAGTCGGGTTTTTTGATTTTTTAAATTTACTTGTTATTTTATTGAAGTGAATAGCGAAACAAATTAGGAGTTAAGAATGAAATACCCTTTTATCGAACAAGTGAACGAAATTCAAATAAGTTTTATAAAGATAGATTTTCATTTTGCGAGGAATTAAAGGTAGTTCTTTTGAACTAGTTTTCTATTAAAAAATGTCAAAAGAAGTTATACAGGGTGTCCACTTTCAATGGTGTCCAATGGCTAATTCCTAAACCGTTAGTCATATAGACACATAGTTCCAAGTACAAAAATGTTTTAAATGAGATAAAGAAATATTTTATAAGCGATTTGGGTCAATAAAAACATTTTTAAAAAAAATTCGAAATTTAAATTTTTATACGATTCCACGGTCCTATAAGTTATATTTAGTAAAAATTCCCTGTTACGCTGACAAGTAAAACAAAAAAAAGTCCCATTACTCTACGATTAAAACTGGCCGAGTAATAGCAGTTTATAGTTGGAACATATTTTTTGTTTCAAATTAAGTGTCATTCACAAATTTAGTAGAAATATACCTTATTCAGATATTATATATACTAGGGGATCGTACCCGGGCTTCCCGGGTTAAAGAATATAGGTGAAAACATTTTTTTTAATTGAAAACTAATAATTTTTTATGTGCAATAAATTTTTTAGATTGACCACTTACGTTAAAAAAGCAATTTTCAAATGGAAAATACGAATTATACAATCTAATAATTTTTTGAAATTTATCAAAAGCGATATTTTTTATAAAATGACGTCATTTGCATCCGCTAAAGCAATTCACTTTTACAATCCAGTCTTAAATTTCGTCTATAAAACTGTGCCTATGACGTCATTACCACGGAGTAATAGACAATATTCTTGACATAGCCCATATTTTAATTTCAACTTTTTTTAAAGGTTTTATGTGAAAATGGCAACAAAAAGATACAGTATCTCCTATTTTCGACTATTTTCCGTTTACTTTCAATGACTTTTAATAGAAATGAGGTACTTTTGCTGCCACGATAAGAAAAATGGTATTAAAAACTACAAAAAAATTAATATCTCAAAAATAAATTGAGATACAGCTTTCAAACAAATTGCATTTAAAAGATAATTTTTTTCCTTATACGATGGTGTAAAAATTTAAAATGTGCGATGTTAAGAAGTTTAAAAATTTGCAGTAGAGAAAATTGCAAAACCAAAATTTTATTTCAAATTTCAAAGTGTTGCCATTCGCAAAATGACGTATGTGTTACGCACAGATATGTTTGTCCTTTATAATATAGATATAAAAAAGGGTTGAGAATAAAATTAACATTGCTATATGAATTTTAAAATTTTAATTATTCCGACATATTAATGCAAACTATACAATTTGTAATAAACATATAAGGGTAAAAAACAATATTGTTAAATAAAATGACGAAAATTAAGAGCCTCAATTCTTTAAAAAATGGTGCATATCTTAAAATATTATTAGATTACACTAGCCTGCAAAAGTTGGGTTATGTCATGTTTTTTAATTTTGATAATTGATTCTTATGTATTCTGCACCGCTGAATCCGAAATTGACCTCCATTTTTTACCATCACGAAAAGATTCTTTGCAAATCGTAAATTTTAGAGTTAAAAAAACAAAAACAAGTAGGTAAGTGTGATCACAGATCGCACAGAGGGTTGCGTTTAATATTCCTTTCAAAACACTTTATCCGTTTGAAAAATCTGTTAGTTCAACATTTCGCAACCAGGGGCGCACTCTATTCTAAACAACGAACGAGACTCAATTTTACATACTATCCGTAGATATATTAGTCGAAGGGATTGGGCCCATAGCACCCGGGATAAGTAGGCGCCCCTGGCGGTAAAAAGTGGAACCAAAATATATAACGCTATGGTGCATAATATGAAAGAATGTTCAAAGGGGTGTCGGCAGAAGTTGGAAAAGTGCTCCCCAGGTGAAATGGGCGGAGGTTAGAAAAATTGCTTAAAATACACAAGTTAGAGCCCGGAGGAGTAAATAATATAAGACTTTTTGAAAAATTTATGATTTGTCGTGTGGTCTGAGGTATTCAGCTATACGTATGCAAAAATTCATGTCTCCAACTTAATTAGGGGCTCTCTTAGAAAGAATTTCTTAAAATACATATGTGGTAGCTCAAACGGTTAAACGTAAGACTTTTTCAAGAGTTTATTATTTGTCGCCTGGCCTCAGGTGTTCTGCTATAAATATGCAAAATTTCAAATCTCCAATTTAATAAAGGGCTCAGTTAGAAAGAATTGCTTAAAATACGCATGTGGGAACCCAAAAGGTTAAATGTACGACTTTTTCAAAATTTTATGATTTGTTGCATGATGGTGTTCTGCTATAAGTATGCAAAATTTCACGCCTCCTACCTAAATAGGGTCTCACTTAGAAAGAATTGTTTAAAATACACATGTGGGAGCCCAAAGGGTTAAATGTACGACTTATTCAAAATTATATGGTTTGTCATTTAATGTGAGGTGTTCAGCTATAAATATGCAAAATGTCACGCCTCCAACCTCATTAGAGGCTCACATAGAAAGAATTGTTTAAAATACACATGTGAGACCACAAAGGGTTAAATGTACGACTTTTTCAAAATTTTATGATTTGTAGTATGATGTGTGGTGTTCAGCTATAAGCATGCAAAATTTCAAGTCTCCAACATGTATAGTTTCTGAGAACGGGCTGTGTGACGGACAGACAGACGGACGGACAGGCAGACAGAGGAGCGAAACGAATAGGGTTTCGTCAGATGAACGAAACCCTAAAAATAGCGAAAATTTGATACTATAAAATACATGTGACTGTTGTGTTTTTAACATTTGAAAATTAATTTTTATGTATTTTTTACCGCTGAATCCGAAAATGACCTCCATTTTTAGCCATAAGGTTTTTTTCGCAAATTCTAAATTTCAAAGTTCAAAAGTTCAAAATTAAAATTTAACCACCTCCCCCACCACATCGGACCTCTCAGCTGTTTAGATGTACGAATCCCAGTATAGGTTAAAAAGTTGAATAACTTATTTAGTTAAAAAACACAGCGATCTTCTATATTTTAAAGTATCTGATTTATCTTATTTTTTAATCTTGAAAATTTATGATTTGCAAAAAATCCTTAGATGAAGGTTAAAAATTAAGATACTTTTCGGGTTCAGTACTAAAAAGTACATAAATGTTAAAAAACGCAACGATCCCAGTCTTGTGTTATCTAATCTAAAACTTTTTCTTAAACTTCTTGGTGGTAATCTATCCGACTTTTATTGTGTTATTCTGTAAAACAAGTATAAATGGTAACCACGGAAGATCATAATAATATTAGATTGTCATCGGATTTACGTCAGTATGTAAAATTTAATCTCGAAAGGAGTTAAAGTTAGACTACAAATTTTGAACTGTAAAAAACACAAGATCGTTGAAGTTAAAAAAAAAACTTTTGTAATTTTTGTTAAAAGAAATCATGAAAAGAAAGAGTCTTAAATCCTTAAAACATATGTTAAAATAGAGTTATTTTAGACAATTTGAAACTTAATAAAAGTTAACTCAATTGTATATATATAAATAATATAAAAACTTGTACGATTTTTTTTTCAAAGCGCAAATACACATGAAATAAGTTCTTCTAATACTTTAAGCACTTGGTATATGACCCCTCAAAACACAGTCGAGCTCATTTGTGTTCAAGTGTTTAAAAGTGGTCTGAGATAGGCATTTTTAAAGTTTCATAACAAGATCAATTTTAGTGTTATGTGAACGAGACTTTTTTTGTCTTACTTGTCAGTTTAATATTATTTTTTTTTTTACTAAATATAGGTTATAGGACCGGGGTACCGTATAAAAATGTAAATTTCGTAATTTTTATTAAAATGTTTTTATTGACCCAAATTGCTTTTTAAATATTTCTTTATCTCATTTAAAACATTTTTGTAATTGGAACTATATGTCTATGACTAACGGTTTAGGAATTAGCCATTGGACACCGTTGAGAGTGGACACCCTGTATAAACCCTTTAGTAAATTTTAAGAACTAAATTTTTTATTATTTTTTTACAGATGTGCTTTTCTAGAAATAAGTGAAAAGCGCTTTAAAAAAAGTTTGGAGATGTTAATCTAATGTTTTTAATCTAATTAAAAAATAAAATTTGAAAACACTTAGGAGAATTAGTTCTAAAATTTAAAAAAAAAATGTATTTAGCAATAATTTAAAAAAAAATAAGAGTTTGAAATTAAATTTTCAAAATTTTTATAAATAACTCTCGTTCAGATATGTTGCTTGGAGTTTGGAAAAAACGGAATTTTACAGCGCAAACTAAAAATGCTTCAAAGATTGTGTTTATCCATGCGGGCAAAAATTTCAAATACCTTGTCAAAATAAACACGAATGGCTAATAAGAGTGACTGGTAAAGGAAAAAAAAGAGGTTCATGCATTCTGTAAAATTCTCCCATGCTCCCCAATCGCGACCAACGACATACAGGCCCAGTTCAGGACTTTATAATGTCAGTTTTAAAACATTGTGGATCATCCGTACACGGCGATTGTCAGAAACCGATAGGAATGGCAATTTCTGCCACTCGCCGTGCAAAGAAGATTCACTCCGTGTAAAATTTCAAACCTCATGTGCTGGACTTATATGTCGTTGGTTGTGACCCAATTAACATTGATGACGTTTTGCTTAAATTACTCAGATTTATTTTAGGTAGATTTCGTATAAAATACTACCTATTACATTGTCCCCTATGTTGGAATTTCTGAAAAAATTTTGCAGATCTACACCGATCATGACCCCTACAACCCAAAACCACCCTCAGTAAAAAACTTTATATATATGTATATCTATCTATCTATCTATCTATATCTATATCTATATATATATATACAAGGGGTGATCAAATGAAAAGGTACGAAACGACATGGTGGGTACAAATGTTGGCTTTATTCAAAATATTCACCATAGGCCTGAGCACAACGATCCCACTGATGAACAAGCCGCAGGATTCCTTGTTCCCAGAATTCCTGAAGCCGTGAAGAGACCCAGTCCTTCACAGCGTCCTTGAATACGTCGTCCGAGTTGAAGGGCTTTCCTTTCAGGTGTTTCTTCAGTAGACCAAACACATGGAAAACGCAGGCAATATGTCCGGACTGTAGGGCGGATGGTCCAACGTCTCCCACTTGAACTGGTCTCGGATCATCACCCAGACTCTCACGGCCTGCACGAAAATGGGCACTCCATTTTCTGACAGACTTGTCAGAGACACATTTCTCCCCGTAAACTGTCACCATGCGGCGATGAATAGCTGCCGGTTTCTCACCTTCCGCTGTCAGAAATCGGATAACACCTCTCTGCTCCTCAATCGTCGAATTTTGCAACGCAAACGCCATCCTGCCCGCATACGGGCTGCCGCATCATTTGGACGCCGCTTTTGATAAGAGCCTCTGCAATCTACTGCGCATGCGGGCACCCGCGCATGCTCCGATCCCAGTCAGAGACTCCAATCGCATCCCGAGATGTCTTGCTACGTTCTCCCATGGCGGAATATGCAAATATTTAAGTGTTACGTTTTTACGTCGTTTCGTACCTTTTCATTTGATCACCCCTTGTATATATATATATAGATCTATCTATCTATATATATATATCACTTTCTTCTGGATACGATAACTTCCACAATTCTGCAAAAATCTTTTCCAAACTGATACATAAAATCAAGGGGCATATAATCTCGGTCAAGTTCGTTAATGGGCAAAATTGGACCAAGGGGACGGAAATAGGGAGGGGTCTTGTGAAAACCGAAAAAAACATATAACTTCTTAATTTTTGTACACATCAAATCAGTTTAAAGTTTTTATTACTTCTAAAAATAGGGCCAAAAGTTTATGTATCACAGATTTTTGATAAAATTAAAAATGGGCTCAAGGGGCGCAAAAACTAGTGTTTTTGGGAGAAAAAAATTCATAACTTCTTCAATTCTAAAGATATTAATCCAATTAAGTTTATTATAAATCTCCTTAATATTATCTACAACTTTTATATTCGCAAGTTTTTGATAGGACCAATTCGTACCGCAAAAAAAAAATTAAAAACGAAAACAAAAGGGGGGGGGGGGGGGGTTGAAGAAGAGAAAAATCCATAACTCCGTCAATTCACAAGATATACAATCCCCATGGATTTATCATATATCTTCTTAATATTGTCTACAACATTTATACAGGCAAGGTTTTGATAGAACCAATTCTTACAGCAAAAACAAATAAAAAATACATAGCGGTTGAAGAAAAAAATCATCTTATTAAGGGTGTATTTTAATCCAAACTGCTTATTTTCTTACTCATTTTTAAATTTATTTTTGCTCTAAAACGTATCCAATTGATAGATTCTCTTATTCAGAAACTATATAATGTACCGTAATGATCGATTTTTTGATAGAGGCAGAATATCTTTTAAAAAATTATGTCAAAATGAGCATTTTGAACAGAATTTCCGGAAGCGATTGTCTTAGAAACAAAAAATATTGTTCTACTGAGAAAATAATTGTTTATAAATGAAGTTTCAAATAATTGAACGAGAAATAATAACACAGGTCACTTTTAAATCTCTTCAAAAATCACGTTAGCAAGTTTCCTATTTTTTCTATTAAAAATGAAACTGAAAATGTGCCAGAAAATTTCGAGTTGTTCAGCATGGAAAAGTAATTTTTTTAATACCTCTTTAACATGATTCTGATAAAACCAGCCATTATATAAAAATGAAATAAAAGCTCGTCAAAAGCGGCCAGATAAAATTGTTAAAGTGGGTTTTTCTCTAATTATGATTTAGTTTTCGTTGGCGAAATTAGTATACAAGTTATTCGAAGTTAACTTCGAAATCTACCTCCGCCTGTAGGCCTGGCCGGCAAGGATTTCTTTTTATTATAGCCATGTTCATAACATTTAAAATTAAAAGAAGAATACAATTATACTAACTCTATGGGAAAGTTATTTTGTCTCAGATATTTTTTTTTTATTGACAAAACATCTGTCAAAAAATGTTGGTAAAAAAAAAAAAAAAAAAAAAAAAAACATATCAATAAATATGATCATTTAATATAGAGAAATAGTTAAAGAACTTTGTTTTTCATATTTCTATTGATAAGATGAGAACCAGCAAAAAAGGAAATTAAAAAATCGTCTGCTCTGCGAAATTTTAATACAGTTTTTGAACAAATTACATTTCAAAGTACATGTTTTTTCGAATTCGACTTATTTGATTTTGACTTATTCGAATTATTTGATTGCATATATTGTGAAATTTGTGTTTTTAATATATTGCATTCTTCTATTTATTTATTGACGAAGTTTTATTTTTGTTTGAAAAATTAGTGGACGACAAATGCTGAACTATATTTATATTGTTTTAAATACAAATGGGTTATTTCGTAGTGGAGCCTGTTAGCAATGGAGATAATTAAAAAAAAAAAAAAATCGTGCTTAGAAATTATTTTCAAAGCCATAATAATTCAGTCGGTTATACAGTTTTCAAACAAAGTGCATTTGAAATCAGATTTTTTTTTTCTTATATAAAGGTGTAAAACTCTGCGGTGTTTATAAATTAAAACTCTGCAGTAGCACAAATTGCAAAACCAAAATTTCATCGTTAAGTGTTACCATTCGAAAAATGACGTCAGCGTTGCTCTCAAATACGTTTGTCCTTTATAATATAGATATAGCGATGTCTTTTAATTGAAGCAACTATTATGAAAAATGAAAAGTAAATAAATACTTACTTTAAAAGGGTTCGTACACCTTAGGGAAAGAATAACAGGAAATCCGTTAAGTAATATTTGTCTTATTTAATGAAAGTTAATCTTTGTTTATATATGGCGACCATTACTTTATGAAAACTCTAATATTCAAACACCTTAAATCGCCTTAGTCACCTGAGGCATGCGAATCGTGAAAAATATTGACAAAAAAGGACATAATGTTTTACAAATGTATTATAAATTATTTAAGACATATTGTTAAATATAAGTTCCTGCTTTTTATATCTTCTGTTTATAATAGTCACGTGTAAAATAAATTTTTGATTTGAAGCAAACATTATTGTTTGCGCTGTTTATACAGTTGGCAAGAGTTTAAATTAATACCATTTTCTAAAATATGTAAAAAATATTTCTCGAAATGCTGAAAATTTGAATTTAAAATAGAAATAAAACCTCAAAAAATTAGTCAAATTAAAAAACTAAATGCAGTGTGCACACTGGGAAATTCTGACGCATAAAATGATCTAAAAATGATTAAATTCCCATTTTCAGTTTTTGCTCCTATAAAGCCTTTTTAATGGAACTATTTTGTCCAAATTAGCATTAAATATATCTTAAAATAATGCTTCGTTTTGAAAACTGTCCGCGTCAGCGTGTTTATCAAACATTTCTCTATAATACCACCCATTTTCATATTTTTGTATGCGATATTTTGCTTAATATTAGCAAAGAGAGACCTCCGGTCACAAGAATTTCAAAACCGGCGGCGGTGACAGCGGTTACTTTTTTTTTAGAATAGAGAGATACTAATTTATTTGTTCTTTCGTTATTTAAAATAAAAATTATGTCAATTTGTATAATTTGGCTACTTATATAATTTGGCGAAATTGGTCGACGGGAGTAGTAGTACCATTAAAACATTGCTTTGAAGTGGAAATTAAATGTCATGATTTGTTGCATTGTCATATACGCACCGGGTTTAGCGTGATTTTTTTTTTTTTTTTTTTTTTTTTACTTTCTTTTATCTTCAATAGAAGAAAGTATTGTAATCGAAATTTTTTTCGACTTCCGGTTTTCGACGGATTTGCATGTTTTAGGGGTCAGAGATTCCAAAAAACACGTTTATAGAAAATGTCTGTCTGTCTGTGTGTCCGTCTGTCCGTCTGTCACCATTGTACCATCTGTCGCCATTGTACCATCAAAAAGTGTATGAAGTTATATAGAATTAAACCAAAATTTTATTATAAGTTTTTGGCTATGGCAAGCAGGTCCTCCCGGAATTTGGAAAAAATTCGCCGGTAGGGGGCGCTGATATAACAATTTTTGTGCGATTTTGAATATTGTACCATCCAAAAGTTTATGGAGTTATGCATAGAATTGAACCAAATTTTTAGTTTAAGTTTTTGGATATGACAAGCAGATCCTCCCTGAATTTGGAAAAAATTCTCTAATCCGGTAGGGGGCGCTGTAATAGCGATTTTTGTGCGATTTTGAATATTGTACCGTCCAAAAGTGTATGAAGTTATGCATAGAATTAAACCAAATTTTTATTTTAAGTTTTTGGCTATGGTAAGCAGGTCCTCCCTGAATTTGGAAAAAATTCGCCGGTAGGGGGCGCTGTAATAGCGATTTTTGTGCGATTTTGAATATTGTACCGTCCAAAAGTGTATGAAGTTATGCATAGAATTAAACAAAATTTTTATTTTAAGTTTTTGGATATGGCAAGCAGGTCTTCCATGAATTTGCAAAAAAATTCGCCGTTAGGGGGCACTGTAATAGCGATTTTTGTGCGATTTTGAATATTGCACCATCGAAAAGTGTATGAATTTATGCATAGAATTGAACCAAAAAAAAATTTTAAGTTCTTGGCTATGGCAAGGAGGTCCTCCCATAATTTGTAAAAAAATCGCCAGTAGAGGGCGCTGTAATAGCGATTTTTGTACAATTTTTGTGCCTTTTGAATATTGTATCGCCGAAAACTGTATGAAG
Organism: Maratus speciosus; assembly: GCA_963932465.1. Classification (NCBI taxonomy): domain Eukaryota; kingdom Metazoa; phylum Arthropoda; class Arachnida; order Araneae; family Salticidae; genus Maratus; species Maratus speciosus. The sequence continues at coordinate 247,864,259 of OZ010786.1, read as the reverse complement.
TTATGCATAGAATTGAACCAAATTTTATGTGTTTATTTTTGGTCATGTCACGAAGGTCCTCCCTGAATTTGGAAAAATTCTGCCGGAAGGGGGCACTATCATTGCGATGTCTGTACCATTTTCATTATTGTACCATCGAAAAGTGTATGAAGTCATGCATATAATTGAACCAAATTTTTTGTGCATGTTTCTGGCTATGGCAAACAAGTCCTCCCTGAACTTGAAAAATTCCGAAAGAAGGGGGCGCTATAATTCCGATCTCTGTGCCATTTTCATTATTGTACCATCGAACAGCGTATAAAATTATGCATACAATTGAACCAAAATGTTTGTGCTTGTTTTTGGCTTTGGCCAACAGGTTCTCCTTGAATTTGGAAATATTGCGCGGTAAAGGGGCTCTGTGCTAGCGATTTTTGTATACTTTTCTTGATTTTTCGTAGTTCTATTGTGCATCGGCGGCTCATGCAGCGGCGGGAACTCGCTTCCTGCTATGCCGGCTATTCGCAAACAGCTGATAACGACAGAATAAGGAAAAATTAATAATTTTAACAAATATCATGATATAGATTATCTCGTTTTTAGTCCGTTTAATTGACTTGAGCAGAAATTTAAGATGAAAATCAAAGTTGGTATAGTATTGAACTAATAATATTGAAGTATTAACATGTGTAACTAGGTTTTGAAATATTAAGATGTATAAGATAGAAGAAAGTTTTGAGATTGGCACATCCAACTAGTTTTTTTTTTTTTTACGACAATTTGGCGGAAACCTCGTTTACGAATACCAGTTACATATGTATTTTTAAATTATTTTCTGTTATTTTTAAAATGAAATAACAATAAATAAAAAAAAGTTTAATTAATAACTATAGAACAAAACAATTTATAACATTTTTTTTTAAATAAAAAGAAAATACATTCAAATAAACCTTTATTAATAAATAAGCAACAATAGCGGGTTGCCATGTCAGGCAAAATAACGCCATTTTAGCATTAGGTACCCCGCTGCGTATATGACATCTGTGCCTAATATTTTTCTTTTCGTTTCGTTTCAAAAAAAAAAAAAAAAGAAAGAAGTGAAAGCCACTTATTTTAAGTGTTTCAGTTTTAAATAAAAGTTTTGTATTAAGGGGACAGTGGAGTTTAAAATCCTTAATTTTTTTTTTTAAATTTCACCTTAAATATTATTCAAGGGTACATTATATGCATTATGGCATGCATTTATCACAAAAAAATTACAAAAAAAAAAAAAATTATTTTTCAGAAAAAAATGGAATCTTACGCGTTGTCTTAGAAATCTTCAAAATGTCCCCTGCGTCTTCCATATCACTGAAAATCCCCAATATTTTTTATAAAAGTTTGGTTTATATATAGAAATAAAATAGAGCATAGAATTTTATATATTTGAATTTAAAGGTTAGAAAAAAATTTGAAAAAAATTGAAATTTTTTCGAAAAATTTTCAAGATTTCAAAAGTTTTCAATTTATTTTTATATTTTGTAAATTTAATCTTAAATATTATTCAAGGGTACATTATATGCATTATGGCATGCATTTATCGCAAAAAAAAATTATTTTTGAGAAAAAAAATTGAATTTTACGGGTCGTATTCGAAGTGCCCCCTGTGCGTTCCATATCAATGAAAATCCCCAATATTTTTTTTTTATAAAAGTTTGGTTTATATATAGAAATAAAATAGAGCATCAAATTTTAAAATTTTAAATTTAAAGGTTAAAATTTTTTTTTTTTGAAAAATTTTGAAATTTTTTCGAAAACGTTTAGAAATTTAATTTTTTTAAACCTTTAAATTCAAATATATAAAATTCGATGCTCTATTTTATTTCTATATATAAACCAAACTTTTATAAAAAATATTGGGGACTTTCATTGATATGGAAGACGCAGGGGGCATTTCAAAGATTTCTGAGACTACACGTAAAATTCCATTTTTTTCTCAATATATATATATAACCATTAATTAAACATAACCTACCACCATCAAATATATATATATATATATATTGCGATAAATGCATGCCATAATGCATATAATGTACCCTTGATTAATATTTAACATGAAATTTATAAAAATAATAAAAAAAATATTTTTAAGGATTTTAAACTCCACGGTCCCCTTAAATAAAATGATAATGAAATACAAATTGAATTATGAATAAATGTAACATGATACATTTCTTAGCATACATTTAAGGGAGACCAAACTGGTCGCTAAATTAGTTTAAAATAACATCCTTTTCTAAAATATGAAAGAAAATATCTGTTATGATTAAAATTTGAGATGTCATCATTAAAGAAAAGTATTAAAAATTAGAAAAACAATTAATATTTTGAAAACTATTTCTAATTAAAAAATTTTAATACCAGTTTTGAGATCTGCGAATCAATACGGATTTTTGGTGTTAATTTCATGGCCAAGTATTCCATATTTTAGGAGAAATCGCCGTGAAACATAATCAGTTGTTTAATCGTCGTTTCATAGAATCGTTTCAAAAATTCGTTACATTTCAGTCGTTTCATAATATCCGTTTCATAAATTCGTTTCATTAGGATTTTATATATATAGGGTAGATGTGTGTGTAAATTTTTATTACTTTTATTAATTTAAGATATTATGTAATATTTTTGATCTAACTAATATCAATGAAGTATTTGTGAATTTTTTAAATTAATACTAAAATAAAAGCAATGGAAATTTCTGTTATTACACGCTCCTTCGTTATAGTTCTGTCAAATTGGATCTCAGATAAACCCTAAAGTCTTTATTTAAACACAATAAAAGACTTTCTGCAAAAGCTTTCAAAGAAAACATCGGGAAAACGTCGTACTATTTTTCAATATTTTTCTATTCCTTTCTGTGATAGGAAATGCAATACAGATGACCGCATTTAACCAAAATCTTTTAGTATATTTTGCCTTATCCCATCACTCTGTGTTATACTTTCTTTAGTGATTTAAAGGTTCCTTAACGGTACATTAAATACTGTCTAGGAAATAAATGATTTTTTTGTGTAATGAATTCTAGTTTTACTTATGAATTGATTTCTCTTGGGTTTTTTTACATCCTTTTAATGTTTAAAATCAGTAAATAAAATTTAAGACTCATATTTCATATACAAATGTTTTTATAAATCATGTATTTTTGGATTATGAACTCTCTGATTTGGATCCTCTGGCGCATATAAATCATTAATAATATTGACACAAAAACGACAAAGGTTTTACAAATGTATTATAAATTATTTAAAACTTACTGTTAAATATATTTTGATGTAATATCAGTGCTTTTAATAAATTTCCCGCGTAGATCTCACTAACCATTTTATTATAAAATTAATGTAGTTCCATATTTTATTGCAATCTTAAAATTCCAAGTTGCTGAGCTTTAAATTATAATTTTATGTGCATGACTCATTACCGTGTTCTAATTTCTTACAGTTTTTCCCGCCAGGCAATTTAATATATTACAGTAGAACCTCGATTATCCGAAGTAATTGGGACTCTCTTTCGGAAAATCGAAATCTTCGGATAATCGAGAATGCTTCAATTTTAAGATTACTGGCAAAAATATGCGCTATTTCTTATTATGGTAACAAGTGCTTAATAAGAATAAATCAATAGCAAAATAGAAATAAGACTCAACTACCTGAATTTTAATGTTCAAATTAAGTACCTTTGACATATTTCGCAAGGATTTGAAACAAAGTTTTGTTTGTTGCAGTTTCGACTGCCTTTGCTTTGCAGCTCTATCATGAAGTTTTTTTTAAAATATTATTGGTTCACCAGTATCACGGTCATTCTGCTGCATTGTCATTTTTTATTTTTGCAGCATCTCTCTTCATAATGCTGCAGTACCAATGCCGTATTCTTGAGCTTATTTTGTCACACTCTCACCCGATTCTAGATGATTTATGATTTGAATTTTTTTTCTATACTCAAAGTAATGCGTTCTTTTTTTTTTTTTTTTTTTTTTTTTTGTACACATGATAAAAATTTTACGTTAGTAAAAATCTCGTATGGGAGATCAAGTTAAATTTAAAGAAATTCTAAGAAAAGGGTATTTATTTCTACTCGTGGTTAGGAAAGGACTGCTTGCACACGAGGAATGTGATAGTAAAAAAAAAAAAAAAAAAAAAAAAAAAAAAAAAAAAAAAAAGCTTCAAAAATGGATTTCGGTTAATTGAGATTTTCGGATAAAAGAGGTTCCACTGTATCTTGAAAAAATCAATGGCTTTTTATTTAAAATATTAATGTTTATAAGTGTAATTTGTTAAATACTGAAAATGAATAGATCATGCTTTATAATAATATATTCCTTCATTTTATTTTAAGGAGTCTCAAGACTCTTAAAGCTCTAAAATTTTCGAATTTTTAATTTTTTTAGATGTTAAAATTCTATGTTTTCTGAACTTTTTTATATAATTGTTATCTTGAAATTCCTATCAGACCAGAAGTTATGGCATTTAGAATAATACTCGCTCAATAGCTGAAGCGGTGTTTCCAAAACGTTGAAGTCATTTTTCTCCAAATGACCCTTTTGGGCATAACGCGCACGATATCTCAAAAACTTTTTTCATGATATTTTTTCATGAAATTTTCAAAACATATGTTTCATGGTAGTCTGTATAAACTGAACCTAAAATTTCCTTTTTATTGTAAAAAGAAAACATTTTTTTAGGGGTTTATATTGTTGAAATTTTCTAAATTTTGCATTAGCTAAATACAACTTTGTATTAAAAATATAAAAATGCTTTAATTACAAATTTATTTAGGTTCAGTGTAATTATTATAATCTGAGGTATAAGTAAGCACCAAAATTTCCATTCTAGTTGCAAAACGTATTTTGTAATCGTGCGCATAAGCTGTTATGCCGATTTTCTGCTCGTCAAATGTCTGACAGTTTAGAGCCCCCTGTAGATGCTAATTCTGCATAATGCAATTCTTCAAATATTTGAAATGAAAGAACATACTTGTATCTTTCATTCCCATTTAAAATTATTTCTTAATATAAAATACATTTTAAGATATTAAAAGTTGAAAATGGTCCTTTTTTTTTTCATTTTTTCCAATTTTAAGAGTCTTGAGACCCCTTAAATATACTAGGGGATCGTACCCGGGCTTCCCGGGTTACATAATATAGGGGAAAACATTTTTGTTTATTGAAAACAAATTTTTTTTATATGCAATAAATTTTTTTGATTGCCCACTTAGATTAAAAAATATTTTTCACGCGAAAAATACGAATTATACAATCAAATAATTTTTGAAATTTAACAAAAGCGATATTTTCTTATTAATCGCATATGCTAAGAGTTATTTGACCAAGATTTTGCTACTTACGGCATCCTTTTATATTCCGATAATTTCAGAGCTTATATATGTCTGTTAAATCTGTGTTTTACTTATATTATTTTATTTATTTATTCATAGGGAAGTTTTTTTAAATGGATATTAGCCGAAAGAAAATGATGAATTCTTTATTTTGTTTTAAGGGCAAACAAATTACTCTTTCGTAATCGAGCTCCGCGCGATATAGATAAATAAAAAAATATTTCATGCATTAAAATTGTTTTTAAAACCATGGACAATCAGTAAACTGAGATGAATTTTGCAAACAAATTCCAGTTGAATAAAAAAATCCTATTTGATGATCCAAAAACTTAAATTGTATGATTACAAATATGTTAGATTTGTGTTTTTTTTAAATAATATTCTTTTATTTGTTTATAAAAGAAGTATTAATTTCGTTAATTTGTCGTTCACAAATATGTTAGATTGGGTTTTTTTTAATATTATTCTTTTATTTGTTTATAAAGGAAGTATTAATTTCGTTATGCAAAAATAGTCAGAAAAAAATGCTGAACAATGTTTTTGCTTTATGTGCAAAATGTTTATTATTATTATGAATTGAAACCGGTACGTGATAAGATAAACTTTACAAAAAATCATGCTTAAAAATTATTTAAAAAAACATAATACATCAGTCAATTAAGATACAGTTTTTAAACAAATTGCATTTGAAAGTAAATTTTTTCCCTATACGACGAAAATTGAAAATGTACGATGGCCAGAAGATTAAAAAAATCTAGTAGCAAAAATTTCAAGACTGAAATTTGATCGTGATCTGTTGGCATTCGCAAAATGGCGTCAGTGCGTTTCGTCACACAGCTACGTTTCTTCTTTATAATATAGATACATAATCAGTAAAATATAATAAAGATCAGTTATTACGATGTGATTATCAATTGAAGCTCTTATGCTTGGTATTCCGGAATGAAAAACAGCAATTTTTACCTTCCCAAAATTTGCATACGCACTTCTCATATCCTTATTCATCATTTTTAAAAAATTTGTATTTTGTTTGATCATTTTAAAATCATTTTAACTCAAAACTGGAAGTCACCATTGTCAGCTTTTATGTGAATAGACGCACTCTTTACTTGAGATTCTAATCTCAAATCCGGAGAGTAAAAATTTCCGTAATTTATGTTTTTTAGACGAATTTGTGTTAAAATGTTTTGTGTTATCTAAGAAAATGATCGTTTTCTTTTAAATATGACTTCATTTTCACTTAAATAAGCATTTCGCCTAGTGTCTGAAACTTAGTATCAGTACACATGCTGAAGGAAAAACAATATAGGAAATTTATGAGGAAAAATGCATTTTTCAAAAGCAGTATGTCAATTTCCGTTATTATTCCCCTAATATAATATTATGCTCCTAATGGGATTTTGCTCCACTAAACCCTATACAACAATTTTTATAAACAATTTTGAATTTTTATCAGAAAATGGCATGAATAAAGATAAAAATACCCCATTTTGTTTCTCTCTTGTCTGCAATAATGACAGCTATCATATTTTCATAATTTTAGAGAAATTTCATAAAATGCATTTAAAATTAAAACATAAAAGTAGGGATATTAAAAAAAAAGATAGTGAGATCACATCTAGAAATGAACAGCTTTCAGTTAAAATTTTTTTTTATTAAAATTGGTTCAGCAGAATGATCAGGACAGATGACTAAAAAACACACTTGTATTTTAAATATATAGATTATATAAAATTGTGAAAAATTAAATTAAGCAAATTATGTTATTTTGATAAAATTATAGTAGAATCTCCTAAAGAATAGCATTAAAGTTTTATTATTCGAGAGAATATTGGACAATAACTTCAGGAACATGATATTATTTTAAACCTCGAGTTATTAGTTTGCTTTTCTAGCTCTGCGAAGCAAATCTATCCAGGCGAGAATCATCAATATCTGTAATATAAATCGCTATTATTCCTCTATATAGAGGTATTCCGCTATATACCTCTCTTTTATAAAGACACTCTAAATTTTTATAAAACATTCTGTTTTATCAGAGAGTAATTTCAATTACATTATTTTCAAAAGTGAAGCATTTTAACGTGTGAAGAATTTGAAAGCAGAAGGGCTGTAAAAATGACGCACTTCTACAAAACATAATTCAGTTTTATGAATTAAAATACACGCTGTTTTATAAAATGACATCATTTGCATCGCTAAAGCAATCCACCTTTACAATCCAATCGTAATCTTCTTCTATAGAAAAGTATGCATATGACATCATTATCGCGGAATAACAGACAATATTCTTGACATAGCCCGTATTTTAATTTCAACTTCTTTTTTTTTTTTTTGGTTTTATAAGAAAATGGCAACAAAAAGATACAGTAATCTTCTATTTTCGACTATTTCCCGTTTACTTTCAATGACTTTCAATAGAAATGGGGTACTTTTGCTGCCACGATTAGAAAAATGGTATTAAAAACTACAAAAAAAAAAAAAAAATATCTCAAAAATAAATTGAGATACAGCTTTCAAACAAATTGCATTTAAAAGAACATTTTTTTCCTTATGCGACGGTGTAAAAATTAAAAATGTGCGATGTTTAGAAATTTAAAAAATTGCAGCAGAGAAAATTGTAAAACCAAAATTTTATTTCAAATTTCAAAGTGTTGCCATTCGCAAAATGACGTATGCGTTACGCACAGATATGTTTGTCCTTTATAATATAGATAAGTTAATTGTTTTATGTATTTAATTAATATACATACACATATATATATACCGGGCGAATCAAAATTGTGTTACAACTTTAAAAACTCATAATAAAGGATGAAATTATGATAAAGGAGTGCGGTGTTCATAAAAGGGCTCACAAGGTAGTCGGATTGTTTTAGCAGCAAAAACAAAATAGTTAAACAATCACATGTAGAGGCTCGCTAACGACACGAAACACGATGAACAGAACAACAATACGCTCCATTCATTTGTTCTTCCAATAACAAATGTTCAACATGACCTCCAAAACATTCTACGACACAATTGTTGTCCTGTTCATTGTGCTTGGGGTCGTCAGCGCCCTCTACATGCGATTTTTTTTAAACAAGAAACAATTTTTGCTGCTTAAAAAAATCCGACTACCTTGTGAGCCTTTTCTTGCAAACAGTACACCTTTATCATCATGTCTTCCTGTTTTATGCGTTTTAAAAGTTGTAACGAACTTTTGGCTTACCCGATATATGTGCAGTAAAACTTACCTAAAATGACCACGTCCGTTCCAATAAAAATTGGTCACTCCGAGAGGTGGTCTCTTAATGGAGGTCATGTTTAAATCTAGATTTTAATTGTTGGAAAAGGGTAACAATTAATGTTATTAAAATTTATTCATCACATTAGGAAAAATATGAAAATTTAAGTACCAAAAAGAAAGTTAATTACATAAGTTAATTGCTGTAGAGTTTAAAAAGTGGATATAATGATGTTTTCTTTGATTTTACGGTTTTATCTTTTAAACTTTTATATCCAAGTCCTTTTGAAGTTCAGTAAATAAATGCAATTGTTTTTGGACGGGAATAAATAATGACGATTTCATTAATTTATCTATTTCTTTGAGTGTTTCCTGAGAGAATAGGGCAGGGGAGTTTACTGACCGTCATCCTTAATTTATCATCCTGAATTCATTGCCTAACAAGGCACAAAGGTGTTTAAACACTTGAAAGTTATTGGAATAAATAAAAATTCTAAACTTAGTTTAGAAGTTGGATGAATAATGCGCCCCGAGGAATAATTTTTCGAATAATACCTTCTTCAAGCGACCAGGAGAAACGGAATTTGTTTCATTTTCTTTAAAGAAATTGGTCGCTCATGGAGGGGGTTAAACTGTGATGGTCTCTGATTAGAGGTAAAATTAGTATTGATCTTATGGGAATAAATTTCGTTCCGTGAAAAAATGGTCGTCCAGGTAGGTTTCATTGTATATATATATAGAATATGAGATTCAAAATGCGGGTATTTATTCGGAAGGGTCGGATAATATGGAATACTTCAATCTGGCGCATACGGTGTTACAGTCAAGTGTAAATATGTCATACGAATTCCTAATGCTTCCATCATCAGGCACTGTGCTGAGTTCTGTTTAGATACCTATTGTTGGGCAGACGCATTAAAATAAAATATTATTCCTAATTTGTGCAGTTTTTTACAGGGAATTTCTATAAAATTCACACTAATTATAAAATCTCATTGTAAATTATGTTAATCAATTTCAGTATAAAGTTGAGTAGTTTAATTTATTGTTGTGTTAGTGTGTTTTCTCTATGCTAACTCGTTGTCGAGTTAAGGCTAATTTCAGGTGAACGTCTTTTTGTACGCATTTTTGCCCAACTGAAAAGAAGGGTTATGTGTTTCACGCGTATCTGTGTATGTGGATTTCTTTATACCCTCGAAACATCCCAACGGCTGGATGGATTTTAATGAATGAGGTCTTTATCTATTCTTCTTAATGGCCAGATGGTTATAGGCTTGGATTGTTTTTATAAATTCAAAAGGGCGGCCGTAAAATACAAAATGATGGTAGAGACGAAAAAAAAAATTACGCAACCTATTGAGGGCATATCATTGGATAGGTCTTTCAAAATAAGACGATGTTTCATTGACTATTTTACAGTCAGAAACTCCGTTAAAATATTATACAACCCGGAACTTGTGTAGGTAGGATCTCTAGCTTTACTGCAACTCTAACCATCATAGACATCTATAGACCTCATCAAAACAGTGTTTATAGATAAGAACTAACAATTAAACACAACTTAAAAGTCATCAGTACAAGTAAATAAGAAAAAATAGGTAAATACTATAAACAAGTAATATAAAAAAATATATATTTTTTTTAAGTCAATTCCTACTTTGGTCAATACGAGAATTTTTTTCTCCCATTCTTCTTTCCTCGTGAGTGGCGCTTAAAATGCCTTGATCAAGAAGAGGGCTCTCTCGGTCTTAAAATACCTTGATCAAGAAGAGGGCTCTCTCGATTATTGAAAATTAATTAATTTAATTTAATTAATGAATTAATATTTGAAAAAACTGAATTAACATCAAGTGTCATCCACTACAAGTTTAAAAAAATTTATTTGAGCTTGATTGGATGAATAATAAGTATATTATTATCTATTGAAAATTTGAACAAGATATATATAGCGAGAGTGTGAGCTATTAGTGGGAATAAAAAAAAAAGTTTCACATTGATGAGAAATAATTAATTAGTTCACTTTTTACGCAGTCGGGTATTTTGATTTTTTAAATTTAATTGTTTATTCCTTACGTATTATGCCTGCTCAATGCTATCGGCATTGCGTAGGGATAATACGTAAGGAAAAAGCGTGCAAAAAGATGTCCGTTTGACATTACTCTAAGTGCTTTGAGATGGTGTGTCGGATAATAAGGAATATCAAGTTTTCTGAAGAGTCTAAAAATTAAAACAATTTTTCAAAGATTATGGTGATTTATAGTTCATGTAATAGTGTTTACTCATTAAATAGTGTTAGTTATTTTTTCAAAACGAGGTTTTCTTGCATTTTTAGTATCCCTTATGACCCTGTTCCATATTTCCTGTCTAGCTGCCATTAGCCGAAACCTTATTATTTAAAAAAAAAAGCTAAATAGTCATATGTATTTTTTCCTCCAGTTTAAAAGCTTTAAAATTGTGTTAAAAATAGTCAAAGTTTGTTCTATACTAACTTTTAATGTATTTCATTTTTTTATGTTGATTTACAAATAAAAATAAAATGACATTCCATAATACCTGAACACTTCTTGTACATATTTAATTACATTTATTAATTTACGGGAGCATATAATATTTTTGATTCAAGTAAGATTAATGAAGTACTTGCAGAATTTCCAAATAAATACACAAATAAAAGCAATGGGAATTTCTTTTATTGCATGCATCTTCATTATACATAATTTTGTCAAACTGCATCTCAGAAAGTTCAAATAAAATCTTTATTTAAACACAATGATAGACTTTTCCGCCAAAACTTTCATAAAAATCGACATAACATCTTACTATTTTTCAGTATTTTTCTATTTATTTATATTATAGGAAATGTAATACAGATGACCGCATTTAAGCAAATCCTTTTAGTATGTTTTATCTTATCCCATCACTCTGTCTTACGTTTTCTTGGTGATTTAAAGTTTTCTTAACGGTACATTAAATGCTGTCTGGAAAAGAAATGATTTTTTTGCGTCATGAATTCAAGTTGTATTTATATATTTATTTTTCTTGGGTTTTTTTTACATCCTTTTAAACTTTTAAATAAATAAATGAAAACTAAGTCTCATATTTTATATAGAACGATTTTATAAATCATTTGTTTTTGATTAGGAACATGCATTTTTCATTATTAAATATAAGTTCTTTTAAACAGAGAGCCAATAAATCCAAAAGGACAAATTTGAGTAAAGAAATGTTGAAGTTTGCATACTATACGGTGTAATTCTAATGTACATTCTAAATCTAACTTTGTAATACAGGGTGTCCCAAATTTATCTTTACAATTTTGATCTTCCAAAAAGCTTAAGGTGGTAGGATACCATTAAACCTACAAAGTTTTCGAAAAATTTTTTAATACATATTTTGATTCCGCAATCATTTCTGAACAATATGCAAAAAACCGCCTTAAAAAATCCCCAGTAGTTTACTAATTATGGTAGTTTTATTAAGACTACATAGGATAATTAAACATTGCGTGGCGTTTATTCAAAATTATGAATTTTGATACTGCATGCAGTGTTACTAAAAAACTATGCATGGCAATCAAAAGAAATCTTTAAAACATATTCATTTCTGTATTATCTACAACTTAAAATCAGAAAAAGGTAATATTTTAATTTTTTTCTGTTTTTTTTTTTGCTTTGAAAATATTTTTTTCATATAGTGAAAGTTTTTAACTTTCTGTTAAGTTTATAATTTAGTCAATATTTTTTCAAATATTCTGGTTTTAGTATTAGGTTAACACTATTATGTATTTATTTTCACCAAAATTTCCTCTTTAAATGCATATTTTCAGATTTTATCTTGCGCGCAAGATTTTTTTTTCTCTTATTATCATATATTTTTAAACTTATCATTTCAATATTTATTTATGAATTTACAAGCATATATATATATATACTTTTAAATATAAATTTAAATATGGGCTTTATATTTAAATAAAGTTTGACTTTTATTTTTGACTTATTACACAAGTGTTGAAGTTTGGAACATAGTGATATTTTTTACTTTTTTTGACGTGTTCAAAATTATCCTATCCCCTTAAACGAAATTAGATAACAAAAATATGTTTATTGTATCATGAACAGGACGTTTCAAAGTTTTATCCTCTATGTTCCATCCATCCTATACGTTCAGTATCCTCTTGAATTGTACTTGACCGGCCAGCAGCTTTTTTTATGAAGCACACACACACTACTTGAACGGTCAGCAGCTTTTAGGTAGATTTCGTAAGAAATACTACCTATTGCAGTCGTTACCATGGTGCGACTTTTAAAAAATTCCTTCATAACTTTTCATTATAGGACGCCAGGAACCCAAAACCAGCCCTACCTAAAAAGTTTATATATATATATGTATGTATGTATGTACTAAATTTTGTCCGCACGATAAAAGTCGCAATTATGCATGGATCGTCTTCAAACTCGCCAACAACTTTGAGATGGCTAATATCTCGGTGGGGATTGAAAATGGGCAAAGTTGGCCCAAGGGAATGGAAATGGAGAGGGTTCAAAATTTTGAATACCGTCTTAACATGATTCTGATAAAACCAGCTCTTACACAACAAGACAACAATGACAGAAAAAAATAAATATTTTTCGTTATAGCAGTTGCCAACAATAAAAAAAGCAATAAATTCTCACCACAACAATTGCTTTTCTATTGCAAGAATTTCACGTGAAAAATTAAATTAAATAAACAGTTAGACGAATTGAAAACAAATTGAATATTACGTCATAAGTTTTCTAGAGCAAGATTTCCACATGAAAACTCAAAATGAAATAAATAGTTTGACGAATTAATATATACATATATATATATTGCGTCATATTGGAAATATAATGGACCTCAGCAGGTGAATATGTAACGTCATGTAAGTTTGAAGAAACATATTAAAACATGATAAAAACCCGACTATGGAAATATTAACATATTTTAACACTTTGAGGTTCTCTGAATTTGCTTTAGCCATTTTAAAACCTATTCCATATACATGCGTGTGTGTATTCGTGTATATTAGAATTTTCAAAAAAAAAAAAAAAATGTGTCCAGCTCCCTAGAGCTCATTCTTAGTGAAGGAACTGGCTTTATCTCTAACCTTGATTTAAGTTTTGTTGGTGAATTTAGTAAACTTCGAAATCTACCTCCGAATGTAGGCCCTGCGCGGCAGGGATTTTTTTTTTTTTTTTATGAAGCACGCACACACTACCGGCCTCCATAAACATCGTGGGACATGCGCGTATTGAGGTTCTGGATGGTTGGTGAGGTCCGTATTTCGTTCGGCAATTTCTTTGGCCTTGTGTATCTGACTTCATTTCTAGTAACTAGGCCACACACTGGGCCTTTCCCTGTAACCACCACCAGTTATGTGCTTACTGGGTTGTACCTGAAATCAAAAACATGTTTTTTAGTACAATCGACGCTCGTTATAACGACCGCACATTATAGCGACCGTTCCATTATAACGACCTATGAAAAATGTCCCGAAATGTTATTTTTACATCAAATATAAGGACTGGTCAGCAGCTTATTTCCCTATCAGCGACAAAATTCACCTTTCTTCCAGATTTCTTCCCTAAAAAAAGATTACCATTTTCTTTCCCCAAGAACTCATTTCCGAGAACTCACTGCTCACTGTCCGTTGATGCCTATAGTAAAGTGTCTTAAAATGACACTTTAAAATATTTTTTTAAGTCAAGAAAACACATAAAATTACTTAACATGTCACTGATGGAAAGTTTTGTTCAAAGAAAGTATCAAATGCACAAAAAATAAGCAACTATTTCAAATTATTTTTGTAGAAAATAATTGTAAATACATAAGTAACTATTTTTTTGTGCATGAATTAACATTTACTTTAAATTTGATTTTAAAAATACGTAATCATTCTCTTAAATTGATTTTATAATTATTCATTGTCAATGTTTATTTGATACGAAAGTAAACAGCAATAATGTTCTATTATAAAATTTCCTTTGAAACTTTAATTTCCATGCGCATGATTAGATTTTTTTTCGTTCACTTTCGTTATAGCGACCATCCATTATAACGACCCTCATCTTTGGCGCGTGAAAAATCGTTATAACGAGCGTCGACTGTACAAATAAAACTTTATGAGTGGCTGTTATACGTAGAGAATATCGAACGTCGCTCTCTTATTTCGTTTAGGTTTTGTTGAGGACTAAAGTTGTAAAGGTAAATTTGGGACACCCTGTATTTTGAAGAAATAGCGATATACAAAAGTTTCGCACTTAAAATAACCTTGTTTTAAAACGGTAACATCGATTACTAAAACTTAACTTTTATTGAATGGTTTTTGATGTAATATCAGTGTTTTTTAGAAATTATTTCGTAAAATTCCATGCTGTTAGGAAGACAGTTTATAACCCATAAGCATGCACATGAGCATCCCAACTCTTCCGCTCATTTGTACCATAAAAATTTAATAATTTTTTTTGTTTTATTTACTCGGCAGATTATTGCGATTTAAAAAGGTAAAATTTACTATAAAATTTTTGTGGTACAATAAAGCTTAAGAGTTGCTAAAAAATATAATTTAGTTGCTTTAGGTGTTACGCTATACAATTAAGTTTATTTTTTTTAATTTTCATTAATTTGAGATAAAACGTAATAGCTTAGATGCGAATAAGATGAATGAAATATGTCTGAAGTTTTCAAAAAAGGAGACATAAATACAAACATCCACAGTTTCTTTAATTATATTTTCAATGTTTCTACTTTTGTCAATCTCGATCACAGAGAAATCAAATACAGTCTTTAGTGGAACGCAATGAAAGAACTTTTCGCAAACGTTTTCTAAAACTAAATAACAAAGCATCAATGCATTATTCTCATTTGTAGTTTTTTTTTTTTTTTATTTCTTTCCATTACAGGAAATGCAAACAGATGGATCAGTATAACAAAATCCATTTTGTATGTTTTATCTTATCTCACTACACTGTCTTATATTTTCCTAAAGATTTAAAGTGTTCTCACAGGTGCATCAGACACAGGAAAGAAAAGAATTTATTTTATTTCGTTTGTCTCATGCATTCTAATTTTATTTATGATTTTTTTTTGCTTGCAGTTGTTTACTCCCTTTTAAACATTAAAACCAGTAAATCAAATCAGAAAATCATGTTTTATATACAAATATTAAAGTTAATTCGTTTTGTTTTCTTTATGATCAGCCATTTACTATTATTGATTATAATATTTTGAAAATAGAGGTTGAACAAATCTTCACGAAATTCTTAAAAATGAGGAAAAGAAGTTACAATGTATTGTAACAATTATTATAATATATTTTGAACCTCTGTATAAAAATGATCACATGAACTAAATGAGAAAAAGAAATAATGATAGAAAACAAATGTTCTTTTTTAATACAACTACGATAAAACTACGAAAAAAAAAAAAAAAAAACAGAAAAGGAAGACATGAAAAATACACGTTATTTCAAAAAGAATCGTCCAATTACAAATGACCCTAATTTCATTTTTTAAATCTTGTAATTACTTCATTGTACTTTTCGAGCACCTTTTATTATATTTTGCATTCAGATGCCAACAAATCCAAAAGTAACTACAAAATTATGTAATGCAACCTATGCAATTTATTCCACTTGAATACTTCAGTTATAGAGATAATTTTCAGTAATCGGATTCACAGCGAATGAACCTCATCAGTGGCTGAGAGGTTCTGCTTTTGAAGCTGGTAAACGGCAGGTGCTGAGTTCAATCCCAATCGTGCCCGTCGGCTTAACCGTTTGGAGTTTTCGTGGTTTTCTTCGAACCTTCGGAAACCTTGCGTAAATAGGGTTAGGTTCCCTTAGAAAGACCCCCGCCGAGTGCACTCATCCCTAGGACCTATATACCCCGCGCAGATAATCGGCCGTCATAAATAACACCAACACTAACACTAACACCAACCCAGCAAAAAGTTGCTATGAAGCATGCGCTATCATGGCAATAACTAAATTGAAATATATGAGAATTACAGCACTTTTTTGCGAAAAAGGTACCATTTTAGTACATTTTATTCGCCAAAAAGGTATCATTTTAGTATAGTTTAGCATGTTTTGCACAAATATTTCCTTTTTTTTTTTTTTTTTTTTTTTTTTTTTTTTTTTTTTTTTTATAAATATATTTTTTTTTCTTCTTCAACAAAATTAAAAGATGAATTTCGATACACATTTAAGCAGTAAAATGTCATTTTTCTTATAAAACAAGATAATATTTTACTGGGAGAAAAAAAAATAAGAAAAGAATTTTTACTAAATTACATCATGTTCTGGTTAAAGATAGTTGTTGTATCGGCACAGTATGAACATGAACAATAAAGATAATTTCATTGAGTCATGTTTATCACTAATTCTAACGAAATGGGCGAAAAAAGATTTAGATACCAAATTTTCTAGTAGATTTAATCGGAAATGAATGCATTTATTCTGACATCGATCTGTAATATGTTCACCAAAAGAGAGTTCAAACGAAAGCATAGTTTGAGCGATATCGTGTTCATTCACACTCATACATTGCAATATAGTCGAAAAATCATAGAAAAGGAGATTTGAGAACCTAAAAACATAAAGAAATTCTAATATACACGCGTACATACATACATGCATATTTAATACGTATAAAAATAGCGAAAACGGATCTACGGAGGCTCAAAATGCTAAAATATATCAATATTTCCCTAATCGGATGGCAAAACTTCCCTGACACTATATGTCTATGAAAAGGAGAAATAAGAGAAAGAAAAACACTTACAAAAACACAAGAGAAAGTTGAAAGTTTTGCTTGCATACTTCATAACTGTTTTAAGTCGGTATTATTAGTCAGAGAGAAACAATCAAGTGATAATCCATTTCACGAAAAATATTGTGAATTATTCCATATGACAGCTTTTTATAAGGATGTTTCTTTTTTGCCTACAAAAAGTGAACGAACTAAAGGTGCGTATCTAGAACATCAGTACCCATATGGATATGCTTCATAATATACGACTTGAAATGGACTTTTTGATTGAAGGATATTTTGTGTGGGACTAAAATAAGCCACATAGAACGGAGCTGAATGACAAAAGCAAAAATTTTAAATTTCACCTATATTGTGTTAATAGCATTTTTTCAAACCATTGTTTAGAACTAAGTTAGTCATTAGTAATCGAATTATTATTATTACTTTAAATATCTGTAAATTTACAAAATAAACAAGCACATAAATGTGGTCGCAATTTATTTTATTCAACATTACTTTATATTAAAACTGTTAATCTGCATCTCTGAGATGTGAAATAAAATCTTTAGTTTTTTTTTTTATTTTAAATTTATCTATCTATCTATCTATCTATATATATATATATATATCACTTTCTTCTGGACACGATAACTTTCGTAATTCTGCACCAATCTCTTCCAAACTGATACATAAAATCAATTTGCATAAAATCTCGGTCCAGTTCGTTAATGGACAAAATCGGACCAAGGGCATGGAAATAGGGAGGGGATTTGTGAAAACCGAAAAAATCCTTAACTTCTTAATATTTGTACATATCAAATCAGTTTAAAGTTTTTATTACTTCTAAAAATAGGGCCAAAAATTTATGTATTACATATTTTTGATAAAATTAAAAATGGACTGAAGGGGCGCAAAAAATAAGATTTTTGGGAGAAAAAAATTCATAACTTCGTTAATTCTCATGATATCAAATACAATTAATTTTATTATAAATCTCCTTAATATTATCTACAACTTTTATATTCACAAGTTTTTGATAGGACCAATTCGTACCACAAAAAATAAAAATAAAAATGAAAACAAAAAGGGGGGGGGGGGGGTTGAAGAAGAAAAATATCCATTACTCCGTCAATTCACAAGATATAAAATCCCCATGAATTTATCATATATCTTCTTAATATTGTCTACAACATTTATATTGACAAGTTTTTGATAAGACTAATTCTTACAGCAAAAACAAATTAAAAATACATAGCGTTTGAAGAAAAAAATCGTCTTCTTAAGGGTGTATTCAAATCCAAACTGCTTATTTTCTTACTCATTTTTAAATTCATTTTTGCTCTCAAATGCATCGAATTGGTAGATCCTCTTATTCAGAAACTATATAATTTACCGTAATGATTGATTTTTTGATAGATCCAAAACATATTACAAAAAAATGATGTCGAAGTGGGAATTTAAACAGAATTTCCCGAAGCGATTGTATTAGAAACGAAAGATATTGTCCTACTGAGACAATAATTGTTTATAAATCAAGTTTTAATTAATTGAACGAAAAATAAAAACACAGGTCGCTTATTAAAGAATGAAATGGCCATTTAGCTGTGAAGTACTCTTAGAAAGAATGAATAATTTCAACATATTTTTTTTTTATGTATAAACATGTGTGACACATAGTTGGAAAGATAAAAGTTTAACCTATTTAATGATATAAAAAAGAAAAATCAATTTTTTGGTTGCATTTTGCTTTCCCAGTCCCCTTAAGGGTCAATATCTTCACAACGCCAATGTATTCCTTTAACTTTCACGATAGCAATGTACCATAAATTCATTTTAATTTACCTCGGCTCGTCCGCTGCTTTTTACAACGTAATATTCTTTTAATGCAATTTTGAAAAGATTATTTATCATACGACATTAGCCATAATGGCAAGTAAAACAAAATCTATTGCTAATAAAAAATTCTCTTTTTTATTAGATCCACCCTCACACTACCCCCCTTCAGGCAATTCTTAAAAATGATTTGCAAAATTATTAAAGTAAATAGTTTTTGTACCATGTTTCTTTCCGGTTTTTTAATCTAAATATACTTTATTAATGCGTGCATTGTCTTATGAATGTTTTTTTTTTTGCTTTAATGTGTTCGATAAAATAGCCTTTATTATGTTTTATCTGTGATTCAATCGTTCCTTTTTATTAAATAAATTTGCTTCACAAATCTTTTTTTTTCTACGAGAAATTAGACAATAAAATTGCTGCAAGCTTTGATATATCCTAATTTCCTCATAGGGCATTCGAAATTATTTTGTACACAAGTTACAATGTACGCAATTATTTTGTACAAGAATAATTGATGTGTATCTAAAGGCAAAAAATAATTTGCATGCATTTATATCATTTAGACAGAAAAGATGTTTACATTTTAATGTATTTATTCATTATTTACATGTTATCTTTATAAAAAATAAAAGGGTTTAAAAAAAAAAAACTTTTAGAATATACTTCCGTAAGCAACAAAGTTTCAATTTATACCTTCTTCTTTGTTTTTTCAATGAATTTGTGGTAATGGATGGTCTATCAATATTAAGTAGATATGGCAAAGACTTCTGTAATCTAAAATAGAAATAGATTGCCTTTAAATAATTGAACGCAGTAGCTGAATGTTTGAGAAACTTTCTAAATTGATAAATATTAAACGAATAACTCTTTTTTAAAGATAAGTATGATAAAATGCATCATGTCATTTTTAATGAGCGTAACACACTCGGTTTGTTATAAGTAAGGCTTTAAACAAAAAGTTTGTAACTTTATTCAACATACTCCAATCCAACATCACAATCAATGTTTTCAAAAAAAAAAAAAAAAAAAAAACACTAGAGAACAGGAATTCTGATTTTTCAGAATTTAGTGTCGTCCCCGGCATTTCCATTACTTCATTTTCTTTTCTATTATTATGAAACAGCCATTATAAATGAAGCGTTAGGTGAAGATGAAAGAGCAGCCGTAAAAAGTTAGAACTCTGATTTTCTGGTCAGAATGGAAAAAAAAATAGCCATAATTTTTTTTTTCAAAAACATTATGGCCATTTCTTTTTATGGCATACTCCGTTTTTTCTCAGACTAATTTCTATGGATTCACGTATAAGGGCTTTAAGTGGGTTGGAATATTTAGAGATAATTTTTACATTGTCAAAATGAACTGCTTTGACACTGCCTTTAAATGCTAATCTAGATAAGGCTGTAGATTGTCTATTTAATTTTAAATCTCTTTTATGTTCTTTAATTCTTCCAAACAGGCATTGTTTTGTCATTCCAATTTATGAAGTTAATTGACCAGTATTGAGTTGAATAGTGATTTCGTAAACACCAGGAATAAAGTTGGTAGAGGATCTTGCTTTCTGCTAATAGCTGCAAATAGATTTCTTGAGGGGAAGGCAACAAGAAGAATTCCGAATCTATTCAAAATTCTCTTCAATCTTTCAAACATTGCTGGAATTTAAGAAATTTTTCTATAAATAGGACGAGTTAACTGAGCGCTTTGGGGATATCTATTGAACTTCTCGATTAATTTATGGATAACCTGTGGGTTATATCCATGATCCATTCCAATCTTGACAATATGGTTCAGTTCATCTTCCAAAAATTCATCCGAACAAACAATATGTGCCCTCTTAATAAAAGAATTAAACGCAGACATTTTATAACCCCATGGGGTTGAAGCAGTAACAGGAATAATGCTATCTATTTTCATTGATTTTCTGAAAACTTTTCTTTTAAGCGTAGTACCAGATTTTATAACTAAGATATCTAAATACGGGGGGGTGTTATTTACTTCATTTTCTATGGTAAATTTAATATTGTCGCCCAGTTGAATCAATTCTTCAAAAAATTCCACTAAAGCTGGCTTTCCCTCTTCCAAAACTACTAAAACATCGTTCACGTACCTTAACCATAATTTGGGTTTATGTTTGAAAATGTTGAAAATAAAATCTTCCAAGAGTCTAAGCTTAAATTTAGCAAACATACATGAAACAGGTGACCCGATCGGTGCACCCTTATCTTGCTTATAATAATTACCGTTAAAATACACTGCTCAAAACAATTAAAGGATATTTGAAGTTTTATATAAAATAAAGATATAAAAGAAATTTTTTTTGCCGAAAATAGAAGAAGAGAACCACAAATGCAAATTTTTCTGGTTTTCAAACTGTGGAGTATGCAAATTTTGAGTTCGACGTCAAAAACGTCGCTTCAGCGGCAGCGAATGAAATTTGACTTTCAACTGGATAAAAGAGAATGAAGACAAGGATGATCGGCATTCAGTGATTGCTTTGTTTCGATGAGTACGATGTCTCAGCGAAGTCATTTGACAGATTCAGAAGCTTTGAGAATTGTTGGTAGGTTAGAAGGGGGCCAAACTCAAGCCGAAGTAGCGCAAGCCATTGGAGTGTCATAAAGTGTCATTTCCAGGATCTGGAACCGTTTTTTGGAGAGTGGATGTGCAGGCCGAAGACCAGGGCAAGGTCGTAGACGGGCAACAACGCCCAATGAAGATCGGTATTTAGCGTTAACAGCTCGGAGACACCGAACCATGAACGCTACTCTTCTCCAACAACACCTTCGCTCGGCTACAGGCACCACGATTTCAACTCAGACTGTCCGAAACCGGCTCCATGCTGTAGGTCTGTATGCTCGCCGACCGATGGTATGTGTTAGATTAACATCAAGGCATCGTCGCGACCGCAGGGAGTGGGCAACCGAGCATGTCAGCTGGAGGAGAAATGAATGGAGCAATATTCTGTTTTCTGACGAGTCCCGTTTTTCTGTGCATCCGGATAATAGGCGTATTTTCATCTGGAGGGACCGTGGCAGTAGGAATAATCCTGCGTTCGTGCACGAAAGTGTCAGATTTGGCGGTGGAGGAGTGTTGGTGTATGGTGGCATCTCCATTGACGGGCGCACTGACCTCTACATCATTCGAGATGGAGCTCTGACTGGTCGCCGATATAGGGATGAGATCCTCAGACCTATTGTAGTCCCTTACGCTGCAGCAATCGGAGATAACTTCATTTTAATGGACGATAACTGCAGGCCACATCGTGCAAACCTGGTGGAGGATTTCCTTTTCGAGGAAGAAATCGTTGAAATGGAATGGCCAGCGTGTTCTCCAGACATGAATCCAATCGAGCACGTTTGGGACGCTCTAGGAAGACGAGTTTCTGGCCGCCAACAACCCCCACAAACTCTCCAAGAACTGGAAAGAGCTCTTCTGGAAGAGTGGGGCAGAATACCCCAACTCGTCATTAATAGCCTCATTGAGTCCATGCCTCAAAGGTGTTCAACGTTGCTGGCCGCCCGTGGAAACCATACCCCCTACTGAAAATGATTTTCTTTGAAGAAAACGCCTTTTCTTATTCTTTTTTTCTCATATGCACAAATCGTGTTTTTTTCCTTTAGTACACAAATGCGCAATAAAATGCATTTTTTTCTGCCAAACATGTGTAATTTATTCTCATATAACCTACTATGTCTGTCGACCATGTATCAATCAGCTAAACAGTTTACCAGATACAAAATTCACCTAAAACTGCAATATCCTTTAATTGTTTTGAGCAGTGTAGAATACATTACTCTGGTTAATTAAATTTAACCCTGCTTCTAATGATTTTTTAATTTCTTGACTCAGATTATTTAATTTATCTATAGCCTGGTTAATAGTATTCATAACTTCGGAAATATTTATGGAGGGGAAAAGCGAGACAACATCAAAACTAGCTAAAATAGTATTATCGTTAATCTATACATCTGCAATCCTGTCAATAAATTCTTCAGTAGCAGAAATAGAATATTTTGAAGACGGGATAATCGTTTTTAGGAAACTAGCATAAGCTTTTTCAACATAATAAAGTGGGCCTTGGAATCTCGTGACAATCGGTCTAAACAGAAAGTCTGGTTTATGATCTTTTATTCTAGCTGTAATTCTAGGCGTAACATCTGTATGGCTAAATTTAATTTTATTCTTCATTTCATCGGGCCAATTACTATTTCTAAGAACCTCTTGTGTTTTTCTGTAGATCCCAGTGTTATGGTCTTTACTGAGGACATGACAGGACAACTGTTCTATACATTTTTCCATTTCACTTATATAGGTATCTTGATTCATTACTGTCAGTTTTCCAGATTTATCAGTTTTCATAAAACATAAATTCTTATCCCCTCTTAATCTCGAGACTATGTCAAGCTGTGTTTTATTTGCGTTACTTAGTTTCTAAAAATACTTTTTGCTTAAGTTACATACCTTTAATCTCACAATGTCCTGTTCACTAGTAGGAATATCTTGAATAACGGCCTCTAATTCTGTGCAGATGTCCTTTGGATTAATGGAACCTTGAAAGTTATATTCGCCACCTAGAGTTATCACTTCCTCTTCCTCTTTTGAAAAAGTTATATCTGAAATGTTTACGAAATGAACAGGTTTGACTTGAGGGGGGGGGGGGCAATTTCTGAATGCTTTAACAAAAACTTGAGTTTCCTCTTATGACATTCTGTAATTAAGTTCTTTAGTTTAAACCTGAGTCCTTATACAGAATACAATAACTTGTTGAAATGAGTATTATGCAATTTTAAGCATGCAATATAAAGAACATTTATAATAAATTTAATCAGATTTGATATATTCACAATTGACGAAGTTATGAATTTTTTTCTCACTAAAACCCTGTTTTTGCGCCACTTGAGCCCATTTTTAATTTTATCAAAAATCTGTGATACATAAATTCTTGGCCCTATTTTTAGAAGTAATAAAAACTTTAACCTGATTTGATATGTACAAAAATTAAATTATGTTTTTTTTTTTTTTTTTTTCACAAAACCCCTCCCTATTTCCATCTCTTTGGTCCGATTTTGCTCATTAACGAACTTGACCGAGATTTTATGCCCCTTGATTTTACCTATTAGTTTGGAAGAGATTTGTTCAGAATTATGGAAGTTATCGTGTCCATAAAAAAGTGACATATATGTCTATACATAGATAAATAGATAGATAGATAGACAGATAGATAGATAGATAGATAGACAGATAGATAGATAGATAGATAGATAGATTGATTGGTAGATAGATAGATAAATACAGTTTTTTACTGAGGGTGGTTTGGGTTTCTAGGGGTCATGATCGGTGCAGATCTGAAAAAGATTTTCAGAAATTCCAACATAGGTGCGATCGCAATAGGTTGTATTTCATACGAAATCTACCTAAAATTTATTTCAAATTATAATTGTTGTCATTGGGGAATTTTGCATTCATCCTATCTGTATATCGTGCTGCTTTTCGTCGACAAACAATATCACTTCTTGGTACTGCATAACAAACTTTAATACCCAATTATTTCTGCTCCTTGCTATTAAAATATATAACTTAATATTATTGTATTATACAGTGTATACAATTATTAGCTCCTAATATGCTATTTCTTCCTCCCAGCCATTTAAGTGCCATCTCCAAAAAATAACTTTCCATTGTATAAGCCAGCCGTAAAACAAAGTAGATGTATCATTATACTGTTAAATATTCCACTGCAATTTTTTAAACGGCTAAGCATCGCACATTTTTAATTTTTATACCATCGTATTGGGGAAAAAATACTTTTTAATGTAATTTGTTTGAAAACTGAATCTTATTTTATTTTTGAGATATTATTTTATTTTTTTGTATTTTTATCACTATTTGTTTAATTTTGGCAACTCAAGTACTCCATTTCTGTAGAAAGTAGAGAAAAAATAGTACGAAAATAGTAATTATATCTTATTGTTGCCATTTTCCCATAACTACTAAAAAAACTTAATTAAAATACGTGCTATTTTCTAAAAATATAAATG
Organism: Maratus speciosus; assembly: GCA_963932465.1. Lineage (NCBI taxonomy): Eukaryota > Metazoa > Arthropoda > Arachnida > Araneae > Salticidae > Maratus > Maratus speciosus. The sequence goes on along the minus strand of OZ010786.1, from coordinate 247,839,033 downwards.
AATGATTTCTGATAAAACATGGAGCTATTATAAACTATATTTAATTTAATTATCCATATTACAAACAAATGAATGCATATGAATCGTTACATAGCCGATTTTGTTTTCCTTTTTTGACGAGTTTCTTGAGTCACATCTGTGTTTTTTTTTTGTTTTTTCTTTTGGATGTCTGTATTATTCAGCGATAGTGACCTCAAATGAATACTTTACTGTAGATGTTGTTTAAGACTGCATCGTAAATGAGGAATCCTTCAGAGGATGCAAATAACGTCATTTTATATAAAGCAAAAGCGTGTGTTTTAAGTCTTAAAACTGTAATATCTTATATATTAACATACATATACATTTTTTTTCATCGGGGGCGACATTAAATTCTGAAAAAGCGGAATTTCTGTTTTCTAGCTTTTATTTTATCTTTACCCCTTTTTATGGAGTTATTTGTCTGAAATTTGATTTCGGTGATTGCGCGTTTCATCATACTACAAGTTTCATTGACTGTTTGTTCTTATTGCTTACGATATTATATATTTTCTAAAACACATTTAGCAGTTATTTATTTTCTAAGCACTTTATTTTAATCTCCCTTTATTCTTTTACGTATCCGTAGCTAGTTAAATTAACAAAAATATTTCTAATATCCTAGTTTTTTATTGTCACCACACAAAACGTTTATATAATGTACTTACGTTTTAATACTCCTAACAATTGTGTACCACACAATATTTTGATTTATAATTATCAGCAGGAAAAAATATTAATTAGTATACCGACTAATTAGCAAAATAGTATTAAAACCAACGATATACGATTCAATATTGCAAATATCTAAAAATATATTTTTAATAGTTCTTCTTAAATGAACATAAAATTTCATACATTGCCACTATTGCATTCGTGGACATAATAACATTCCAAAACATAAAAATATACCTTTTTCACTCATTAGTTTCTTACTATTTTTTAAACACCAATTAGCAGTAAACGTTAACTCTAAATTCAGCTATTTTTATTGTATTGATCACTGTATTAAGCATTATATTTGAAAGAACACGGAATGTTTTCTTGAAAAATAACACACTGAAAGTATGTAGGTATCTTAAAATATCCCAAAAGATAACCTTTCACTACGCAATCTTAAAAATTTGAAATAATTAGAAATATTTCTACAAGAAATAAACATCATGTAATGTAAAAATTTTTATAATGACATTCCGAAAAATTTAAAATATTTAGCTTTGAAGTTAACTGCTTTATGTTCTTTAAAATAAAATATAAAGAATGGCACGTTTCTCATTAGACATGTTTTGAAATGTATATATTTAAAATTTAATAACTGTTTCTAAATTTATATTGTTTTAAATTTATGTAACAATGTTCTAGTATCATTCGTGAAATACTGGCATATTTTTGGTGAAAAAAAAATTCATTAACAGATAATGATGCATAAAAGATGTGCAAATGCAAGAACAAATTTAGCCACAACAGCCGTGTGGTGTTTTCGAGTAGTCAGATATTTTTAAGCGTGGCATTTATAAAGAGTTAAACATTTTCATAAATTTAATCACCTTTAGATGCATGGTTATACATACCAAATGATTTCTCCTTAATAAATAAATAAATTTTATATAAAATATTGCACCTTAAAACTGGAAACACTTTTAAAACTTTTCCTTTGCTACATCATTTTACTACGTCTGATGTGTTGTTTGCAATTTTAACTGCTTACTTCAGCAGTACTACACTTATATCGGTTGTGATATTTACGATTTTTATTTATTTTACTAGGCTAAATATGCGGTAACAGCGTTTACGCATTGTGAGGAATTCCTTCCATAAATTACGGTATTCTTAGAATTACTATTTATAATGTATATATTTGAAATATATACATTATCCTCCCCTCCCCTCCCTTTGACTTCGCACATAAATATTTCATCCATATCCCTATTAATATAGAAAATTTTCATATGATCATAATTTGTCATAATCATTGTCATAATTTACGTTGAAGTTATGTAATAACAAAATTTATATACCCTGTAATAGTAGCGGATTATTATTTTATATTTATGTCATACCTTGAAATATTTATGAATTATAAGCAATTTTTTAAGAAACTAGAATTTCAGTGTCCTATCTCCCAATGATCCCAGGGTATCTGTGTTAACCCGATAATCAGGTCTTTGCCAGAGAGTAAAATAGTTTTCCCCTAGTGATATTTAGTATAAATATTTAGCTAGCTATCCGCAAGTGATTGATTTCTGTAATTTATGAGAAGGAAACAAAATGAGAAACCATCGATTAAAAATTAAAACAAATACACGCAAAACTAAAATGTGTAAAATATCAAACAGGACATAAAATTACAAGTGAGAAATTTAATTTAAAATCGCATATGTCAGATAACAGGTCACTTATCTGAGAAAAAAATTACATTATTTTCCAAACGTACCGTCGCGACAAATTACTTTGACAATGATTATCAGTGAATATACCTTATTAAAACATGAAATGAAAATCTCCACGAATTAATTTCATATTAATAAAAGTTGTGAATGTGTTTTCAATTTAATTTCCATAATAAATGGATATATTACTGACAAACGTTTCATTCCAAAAAGTATGGTAAAATGTGATGATTGCTCATTTTTTAAATGCTTCGCTTTGTCAGAAAACTTCTTTTCGAACTGAGAAAATTTAAGTTTTGATAAATTCAGAAAGTTTTAAAGTTCGTTTTACGCTTGAAAAGATTTCAAGCGCTGAAGATAGATCGACTCGGAGTCTTATAGAAGAAAGCCCGAAGATAGATCGACCATTTAATGTAAAGGAACGCAGCTTTTACTTTAAACTGATATATGACATGTGATTATAGAAATAATAAGTGTTGTCTTTATCATGTTTTCTTCCAAAGTAATACTCTAAAATAATTCTAGCTTGAATATCAAGAATACATAATATACATGGGAAAGACAAAATAAATCTTTTCACATTACAATCTTTAATATGATTTTTTTTTTAAAGTCGTAAGTCTCTACTGGTTTTATGCATATTTTAATATGTTTTAAGGGATGGTAATCGTATATGTCTAATTATCTTTAAAAATAAAAATACGGGGTGTTGCAGATTAAGAGATCACTCGAAAAACGTAAGTTAAAAAAAATAATAATAATAAATAAAAGCTTATATTTACATATGTGTCAGCATCGTCAGCGTGTAAGTTTGTTTTGAAAAGGAAGTGTCAGAGGCGAATTAAAACATGTAAGAGATTACGCCTTCATCTTATGCCAAAAGAAATCTAACTTTGTAGATTTTGCCTTTAAGTGTCTATACCAGCCATGAGAAAACATTCGCTATCGAATATTAAACCTATAGCAGAGTTATTTTAAATTTTTTTTTTATTTCATTTCAATATTTTCTAATATACAGTAGAAGATCTTTTATCCGAAACTCTCGGTTAACCGAAAAACATTTTTAGAGCTTTTTTTTTTTCATTTTTTTACTATCATATTTCTTGTGGTCAAAATCCATTTTGAAACCATAAAAAAATAAGAAAAACTACCATATTCCTAGTGTGCAAGCGGTACTTTCCGAACTACGAGTACCTATAAATACACTGGTCAACAAATTTGAACTTTTGCTCTGACCTAAAACAGAAATTACTTGTTTTTTGAGACAGGCCTTGAGACAGGCTGGCTAAGGGGATTTCTTACACAGTTACTAATATATTTTTCTAAAAGCTATTAGTAAACATAGGAATTGCGTGTGTTGTATAATCAGCCGACTCCTACAATACTAAACCGATATTTTTGAGTTATACATAAAATCTATTGCGTTTATATTTCTAGTTATTGTATGATATTAAAATACGAAAGAGTATCAACAAGTTTTTGCACTCACATAGAAATAATTGAGTAAAATTGATGAAATTGCTACGTTGTATCAGTATTTTTTTTTTATATATATATAGGCACCGGGCACAGTAACACATTTCTGCAAATGGTATTTCAAAAAGAGTGGGAAGAATGTATTCCAGGGGGCGCGACCCAGAGCGGGGCATTTTTCTAACTTTTGCCGACCTCCACATGTGACATATTGTTGGAAAGTCCTGTGAACACTTATTCATGTTATGCAACACCCGAGCCTCTCCCCCAAAATTTGCTCCCCGGGGGGCATGAATGGTGTCCCGCAAAATTTAGAAAAGTAGTAGGGCAAATAGAGGGGAGTAGCTCAGGATGTGCATAACATAAATAAGTGGTCACAGGCCTTTACAATAATATATCACATATGGGGGTCGGTCAAAGTTAGAAAAATGCCCCCTTTGTTCTATTATCGCACCTCCTGGAATACAGCCTCCCCCCTCTTTTTGAAATACCGTTTGTAGAAATGTGTTACAGTACACGATGACTACATAGAAAAGGACTAATACAATCTAGGAATTTCATAAATTTTACTCAATTATTTTAGGTGAGGGCAAAAACTTATTGATACCCTATCGTATATTACATATTGTTTCAATATGTAAAAAAAAAGTTATGTGTTTTAGTTATATGCATACAATAGGATACCACTACATGAAAATGTGTAAATCTGTAAATTTACAAATAAAGCGAGAGAAAATATTTACCCTATGACCATGATTGACTGGAGGTCGTTTCAAAAGTTAACGTATATTTTTTTTTTTTTTTTGATTTTTGTATTATATTTTTTATAGCTCATTACACCTCTTCTATATTATTCAATACTGAGGTTCACTTCAATTTTTAAACAAATCTCTTAGGTGTCAGAACTTGGTTATGACTTTGATAATTTTAAAATTTATATATTTGCGCATTATATACATTATATATTATACATATAATATATCTACATACAATATATATATATAGATGTATATGTAAGATCTACATATACATCTTCAAAAGAACTAATATGAGTGTCATTTTTTCTTCAACAAACAACTTTATTTACATTATTATTTATATTTAGATACCCTTTTCTATCATGCACAACAAGTTTGCAGAACAAGTCATGCACAACAAGTCATGCGCAACAAGTTGATAACAAGTTTTAGAAAATTGATGACAAGTTCTATAAAAAAGGTTTTATAATTTTTTGTACCCTTAATATAAAAATACATCTAAATTAAAATGCCACCATGGTTTTCTTTGTGTTGAATAAGAAAATAAAATGTGAAAATCAGTAAAATAAAATAGCAAAAATTAAAAAAAAACATTTTTGGCCGCCAAATAGATATGGTTAACAATTGCAATGAATGTAATCTATTTATATAAAATCTAAGTCTCTGTGTGTTCCTCACAATTCCGGTTGAACCGCCTCATTGATCATGGCAATCATTCCGATGCCGTAAATAAGGCAAATGTTCGACTTATGGAAATAATCTACGTTGTATCACATCCGTTCTTCTTCATTTTCTTTAAAACCTTTAAAAGCTACACAATTATAATATTTTAAGTTCTAAATTAAAAATAATCAGCGTCCAACAACAGATTACAGATATAAACAAACGAATATTTCAGAAATTAATTTTACAAATGTAAATAATGTTGTGTAGTGAATCATTCATTTTGGAAAATTCATTGATAAAAAATTAAAAACTTTCGCGCATTGAATATTTTAACACCTGTAGTATTAATATGCCTTTGAGGTAATTCACCTATGAACCAATGGAAATAGTTTTTATTTTAAGAGCAAAGTCTTAGAAAACTCAACTCTATTTCTGTACTTTTATGTTACCCAGGGTCAAATCTCGCCAATAACGAGTTTTTTTTTCGCCAATAGTAGTTATTTTTTCGCGTGTATGATTTAGAAACAAGGCTTTAAAGTTGTAATAACATGCTATGGTATTTATTATTATTGTTATGTATTTTAAAGGAAAGGAGTGAAAGACATGTATTTTAATTGTATACAATATATGTATTTTGAATGTTTGCATTTTAAATAAAAGTATGCTTTTTAAATGAAATGGGTTAAAGGTTTTTATTTTAAGTGAATTTAATGTAATATGAATGATGTCACTAGGAACAATATTTGGTGATTTATCACATCGCCAAGCTAACATAAAAGTACTCCATTTTTAGGTGCGTTCGTAATTATATAAATACGTAGCACCTATAGTCGTCGTTCAGTCCGTCCGTCCGTCTGTCCGTCCGTCTGTCCGCATGTAACAGAGCAAAAACTACCCAACCGAATGGTCTGAAATTTCAAATATATGATTGTTGCAAAATTTTGTCGAGCCATTTCAAATTTTATGAAAATCGGATGTATAGTTTAATTACAGGGACAGTCAAAAGTTTTTCTTTACATTACGGCCAATGGGAAAAATTATTGCAAGTGCATTTTAATGATATTAGAGCCTTCCGAATGATCTGAAATTTTAAAGATATAATTGTTGCAAAATTTTGTCGAGCCATTTCAAATTTTAGGAAAATCGGATGTATAGTTTAATTACAGAGACAGTCAAAAGTTTTTCTTTACATTACGGCCAATGGGAAAAATTATTGCAAGTGCATTTTAATGATATTAGAGCCGTCCGAATGATCTGAAATTTTAAAGATATAATTGTTGCAAAATTTTGTCGAACCATTTCAAATTTTAGGAAAATCGGATGTATAGTTTAATTACAGGGACAGTCAAAAGTTTTTCTTTACATTACGGCCAATGGGAAAAATTATTGCAAGTGCATTTTAATGATATTAGAGCCTTCCGAATGATCTGAAATTTTAAAGATATAATTGTTGCAAAATTTTGTCGAGCCATTTCAAATTTTAGGAAAATCGGATGTATAGTTTAATTACAGGGACAGTCAAAAGTTTTTCTTTACATTACGGCCAATGGGAAAAATTATTGCAAGTGCATTTTAATGATATTACAGCCTTCCGAATGGTCTGAAATTTTAAAGATATAGTTGTTGCAAAATTTTGTTGAGCTATTTCAAATTTTAGGAAAATCGGATGTATAGTTTAATTACAGGGACAGTCAAAAGTGTTCCGTTACATTACGGGAATGGGAAAAAATTATTGGAAGTGCATTTTAATGATGTATCAGACTATGCACTTTATGAAGTGCAAAAAATTATACATTCAGTACAATATGGGGTGCAAAAAATAATTATAAAACTAGTTATAGTACGAACGCACCTCATTTGCCACGTTTGACGAGCAATTTCCAACTTGTTTGAGTATTAGTGTAATAAACTTAGTCTTTAGGTTGTTTGCTTCAGGTTTGTATGTTTAATTTATTTTGAAAAAATTGATTTAATGAATCATTAGTCCATTTTCTCTTTTTTTCTGACTTAAGTAATTTTCAACATAGCATAATTTTGAATTTTATACATTTGAATAGGGAGTGTGTACTTTCAAATGTAAAATGTTTGAAAATTTTATTTAAATTTACTGACTTTTTATGATTTTTAAACCAAATAGCTCGATTACGGAATAACAGTACAAGAATATTTATACCAATTATTTAAAATTTTAAGGCAAACCGATTTCTACCCACCACGGACGGGCGTTTACACTAGTATTATATAATTTTGAATAGATAAAGTCTATATATAAATTGATTCCTGTAAATATATATATATTCAGGGCTTAATATCTCACAAAAAATACCAGAGCCCTAATATTTCTGCGATACCGGCACAACAACTATACCGCCCCCCCCCCCCCCCCCCCCCGGTCACTCTAATCTGCATATTTATATTTTGTGCATTATTTGCAAAATTTAAAGCCTTTTTTTTCTTTAGCAAAATGAAAATTTTAAACAAATCTATCAGCATATACTTAGCTGTCAATTATTCCACTTTTTAGTTATCACTCCTTCTGAATAGTAAACTTTGCCTAATTAATTGATTGTAGAAGTCTGCTATTAAATATGGTAAGGATTATGATTAGGAAATAGTGTTAACACAAAAAAGGGATAGTTCGCAGCTACGCATGTTTAAGAAATAATTAATGGAATTTACAGAAATTAATATTTAAATGCTAAAGAATGGAACAATGTTTTACAATTTCCTATAAAAGATGCATAAACTACAATCGATTCTTTCCGCATAACAATCTTTTGTGGCGAGTCCATGAAAATCATATTAAATTAAAAATTTGACACCGTTATCGAAAAGAATCGATGCTTTTATAGAAAAGGAGAAACGCTGCTCGATTGTTTTCTATCAGAATAATAATGCTCGGCAATTATATCTACTTACAAATGAAAGTGACTTCGTGTGCAGAGCAAAGCCTTAGCATGGATACCTTTCATGATATAAAATAAATAGAAAATTCACTAACATGATTTTCATACTCGTATGCCATAGAAGACAAAAAAACCTCAAACACACAAAACCTCAAGCTGATGCTCGTACGCTTAAACAGAAAATATTCTTTTCAGGTTAGATATCTAAATAAAATTAAAAAAAACCCAGTCTATAAAAATTATCCTACTGTCACAAAAGAAACTCGAACTGAAAGAAAATTCATTGTTCAGTCTCTTGAGCGGCGCCGTATCAACATGTCGCCGACATAAATTTGAAATAGAAAAACATGATTTCTGTTTCCCCTTCATTCTGATCAAAATAGCATTAAAATGAGTTGAAATAGATTATAATACGTAATTTTAAAGGAGGAAAAGTTTTTTTTTTCCTATACATGAATAAATAAAATTTTAAATGTAATACAGATTGAGGTCAATTCAGTCCAATCCCAAAAACTGATATAAAAATTGATTCCATTTTATCTCCATGTCCTACGTGTGCGACACATTACGTCACATAAAGTGTTTTGTAAAAAAGAATGCAAAAGTTTGGAGATGGAAAGGAAAGGAAAAGCAATTTAGGCTTCGGTTTTTCGGAAGATCTATTGCACTAGGCTCCGGAGCCCTGTATTTATGAGCTCCGGTGAATTCTGACCAATATTTAAATATTTACTGAAAACAGAGTAGTACCGGAGCCAGGCTCTGGTAGGCTCCGGCGCAAATTAAGCCCTGTAATATATTATTGTCATTTCATTCATACTATCGCGATTTTGGTGGTGTTCGGTAATCTTTAATTAATGGTTATATATATACACAGAGGTGAAAAAAGTCATGGGATACCCTGCTAATAGCGTGTCGGTCCGCCGTTTGCCGGGCGAATTACAGCAAAACGACGTGGCATGGGCTGCAAGAGTCGTTGTAAGTCCTCTGGAGAAATATTGAGCCATGCAGCCTCTATAGACGTCCATAATTCCGAAAGTGTTGCCGGTGGAGGATTTTGTGCATGAACTGATCACTCGATTATGTCCTATAAATGTTCTATGGGATTCATGTCGGGCGATCGTGGTGGCCAAATCATCCGCTGTAATTGTCGAGAATGTTTTTCAAACCAATCGCAAACAGTTATGGCCCGGTGACATGGCGCATTTTGATCCTGGAGAATTCTATCGTTGTTTGGGTACATGAAGACCATGAATGGCTGCAAGTGGTCTCCCAGTAGCTGAACGTAATCATTTCCAGTTAACGATCGGTTCAGGTTTACCAGCAGACCCAGTCCATTCCATGTAAACACAACCCACACCATTACGGAGCCACCACCAGCTTGCACAGTGCCTTGTTGACAACGTGGGTCTATGGCTTTAGGGGATCTGGTCCACACTCGTACCATTCGATCAGCTCTTACCAATTAAAATCGTGCCACTTTCAAACCACTTTTTTCCACTTGTCTACGGTCCAACTGATATGGTCACGAGCCACGGAGCGCCGCTGTTGGCGATATCGTGCTGTTAGAAATGGCACCCGAGTCGGTCTTCTGCTGCCATAGACAATTAAAGCCGAATTTCGCCGGACTGTCCTAACGAACTCGCCCGTCGGACGTCTCACATTCATTCCTGTGGCTATTTCACAAACTGTGGCTTGTCTGTTCACACTGAGAAGCCTACGCAGACGTCGCTAGTCGCATTCATTAAGTGCTGGCGGTCGACCACTGCGTTGTCCATGATGGGAGGTTATGCCTGAATTTAGGTATTCTCGGCACACTCTTGACACTGTGGATTTCGAAATGTTGAATCCCGTAACGATTTCCAAAATGGCATGTCCCATGCGTCCAGCTCTAACTATCATACCGATTCAAAATCCGTTAATTCTCGTCGTGTGGCCATAATCGCATAATCAACCTTCTCACACGAAGCATTTGAACACAAATTAAAGTTCTGCTCAGGCACCGATCATTTATAAAATTTGTAAGCGACACTACTGCCATCTATATATTTGCATATTGATATCCCATGACTTTTGTCACCTCATTGTATATATATCTACCCTATATATATAAAATCCTAATGAATCGAATTGAAACGAATTTATGTAACGATTCTATGAAACAACTGATTAAACAACTTATTACGTTTCACGGCGATTTCTCCTAAAATATGGAATACTTTGCGATGAAATTAACACCAAAAATCCGTACTGATCCACAGATCTCAAAACTGGTATTAGAATTTTAAAATTAGAATTAGTTTTCGAAATATTAATTTTTTTTTCTAATTTTAAATACTTTTTTCTAATGATGGTAACTCAAATTTTAATCATAACATATATATTTTTTAATATTTTAGAAAAGGTTATTTTAAATTAATTTGGCGACGAGTTTGGCCTCCCTTAAATGTATGCTAAGAAATGCATCGTTACTTTTATACAGAATTCAATTTGTATTTCATTATCATTTTATTTAATACAAAACTTTCATTTAAAATTGAAACCTTTCAAATAAATGACTTTTTCTTCATTCTTTTTTTTAAACGAAACGAAATGAAAAATATTAGACACAGATGTCATATACGCAACGGGGTACATAATTGGCGCCAAAATGGCGTTATTTTGCCTGACATGGTAACCCGGCTATTGTTGCTTATTTATTAATAAATGTTTATTTGAATTTATTTTCTTTTTATTAAAAAAAAATGTTATAAATTGTTTTGTTTTATAGTTATTAATTAAATTTTTTTTTATTTATTGTTATTTCATTTTAAAAATAACAGAAAATAATTTAAAAATACATATGTAACAGTCATTTGAAAACGAGGTTTTCGCCAAATTGTCGTAAAAAAAAAAATCACGCCAAACTCGGTACGTATGTGACAATGCAACAAATCATGAGATTTAATTTCCACTTCAAAGAAACGTTTTAATGTTATTACTTCTCCCTTCGACCAATTTCGCCAAATTATACAAATTGACATTTTTTTTTTTATTTTAAATAACAAAAGAACAAATAAATTAGTATAACATTATTAAAAATACAAATAAAACGTCGAAATAAAAATCACTTGATGGCGTGAACATGTGTAACTTCCTTAAAGTCAAGTGAATGTGACATTTACGATCAACCATTATTGGCATTTAATCTTATAGTTTGGCGACAGAGTTTTGGTCGATGGGATAACCAAGTAGCACCGTTTTAATTTACCACTCGAAAAATAAAAAAAATGCTAACTGGCGAGTTAAAAAAAAGCTATTGGCGAGATTTTCACACGGCTAACATAAAAGTACCAGGAATTCTTTGTGATCATGGCAACTTTTATGTAGTTTTATTCGAAAAAATAATTTTGATTCTTTAATCAAAACGGAAACCTTTCTTATGAAAAGCGAAGGAATCAGCCCGTTGTTTATGGCAGTTACATGACTTGGACAATTATAACATAAACGAAATAATGGGGATAGAATAATATTCGGCGACTTATCACACCTATGGCTGGCTAACATTAAAGTACCAAAATGGCCGCCTGGAATGTAAAAAGCGAAGGTATCAGCCTGGAGCTGTTGATGACAGTCACATGACTTAGGCTATTATTATAGAGATTGTTTTCAATTTTAAAAACAGCGCAAAGAATAATATTTTCTAACGATTAAAAATTTATTTTCACGTGACTATTAAAAACAGAAAAAAAATTAAAATACTATTAAATGAGTACGTGCTAAAGGCAGGAAAATATTGAAAATTATGTCCTGAAAATTGTATTTACACGTGAATATTAAAAGGGAAAGGAAACTTTAAAATAATAAATACATTAATATGCGTTTAACCCTTTCACGGACAAGGCACTTCTATTCGTAAAATCTTGAAATCAGAGAATGGCACCAGAATTTACAAACAAATTTCGAAATACAAAAATGCTTTTGTTCACTTACTTAATAAAAGGGAAATTTTCATCCCAATATTCTGATGCTAATGTGGCATTTAAGATTTAAAATTAAGTGGTCCAAAAATGAACCACCGCCTTTGAAGGTGTTAAAGCAGCAAATTTTAGTAATTGTCAAACGTTTTATAACGCTGTTAAAAATTACCGAGAGACAAAGACTCTTACTGTTTACTTAATTCATTTTATTTTAGCAACTTTTCAAATGTTTAACTGATCTTCTTTAACCAAACACGAAAACAACCATTGGATGTCTTAACAGCATCTGATTCTACCTTAAATTTTTGCAATCAAAGGGAATTGAATGGAAACCCGTTTACAGGGAGATCGCTAAAGGTTTTTTCAGTATAATTCAATCTTCTCTAATCTTTTTAAAACCGATCTGATTAGTGTGCTTTTAGATTCTACAGTGTCTGAACGGTGGTTGGCAAGCGTAGCTTGCAGGGGGCAGAGCCCCCTAGTATACATATATATATATATATATATATAGGTTATTATTTATATTTTTATCGGATATTAATTTCAAAATAGGTATATTTTGAAATTAATTTTCGAAATAAATATGAATTACAATCTATAAATATTTTAACAGAAATCGATACCTTGGAGCTTAGTTAAGCGCATCGAAAATTAGAGAACATCCTGCCAAGTAGTTTGTGAGTAATACATGAAAAACTGCCTTTTTTGCATTTTCTTTTGCAACTATTAAAAATTAATATTAACAATAAGAGTTTAAAATTTTAAATTGTCATAATTCCTAAACTACTTAAACGATTAACTTCCAGTTGCATATCCCAATGTACAATTCACTGAAAAACAAAAATCAGATGTTAAAATTTATTATTAACATTGAAACCTTTAAGATTTGATATACATTCTATGTATAGTTTGCTATATTATTATTTGTTTTGTTGTGTTTGTCACAGTTCGGAAGACTGTGCATTGTTAAGTTTATTTAGTTTATATTTTGTTATGTTGTTATATTTTTATGTTCCGGTCGCTCGGCCTCCACTCGGGAAGCTGGTGAGCTGAATCATGCCCTAGGGCACAGTCGTAAGATCTCCCCCTCAGGAGATTGACTTACACCTCACGTGTGGACCTTCTTAGGCTTGGCGCTTCGTTTGTCCGGCCTTGCTAGTCTACAGTCGAGGCAGAAGGGCCAGTGTTAATCTGTATAGATCCTCACATCCGGAAGCCACCGGTAGAGTAATAGAACTTCCGGGAGACCAGGGATCAAGGCCAAGGGTCCGATTCTCCTACGAGTATCCGGTATACACAAGGTTCCTGGGGGACTCGGAGTTGTGATCTCCGAAACACACGATTTCATCCTTGATTTCATCACGATTTCATCATCATCAAACAATCGTGTTTCGACCCAGAAATTTTTAAAAATAAAATGTAACTTTTTAGATCAGGGAAAATATTGGTCTTCAAATACTGAATAAAATTTCCGTGTCCAAACAGAATAGTTTGATCTGCGGGCTATACACCGGAAATTACGGTAGATGGGTAATATCGAAGCGACCATGATTTCCGATAGTGTTTGAGGCGCAAAGAGAGTAACATGTATTAGTCAGTGCTCTCCAATGGTTGGCAGTAGTCGTCATGACGGCATCACACTAATCGATCGGTTAGACTACTCTTGGCAGCATCACTTTGAATATTCCCGTCTGACGTCTGCGCATTTATGGATTCCTTAGAATCAATGCCGAGAGGGGGGGGGGGGGGGGGTTGAGATTATCATAAGGTATATCAGCCTGTACCTTCTAAACTTATTATGAAAAGGAAGGAAATGAAAACGTAATCCCCAATGAAATGTCTATATTTTTTTCTGGGACAATTTGGTAATTTAAAAATGCATGGGCGTTCGTTCTTGTTTTTTAGGTAGCTTTCATTACAAAAAGCTACCTATTGCAGCCGTTCGGAGGAAAGAGATTTCAAAACATTTTGGTATATTTTCATCGATCATGACCCCCAGACCCCGAAACCACACTCCGTTCAAAATTGATATATATATATATATATATATATATATATGACCTATGTCACACTGTAACTCTCGTAATTGTGAACCGATTTCCATGTAATTCGTTGTGTACATAGAACATACCAATGTCTCGACCGAGTTCGTTGGCCAGCTTCATCCGCCGTTTTGTTTCAAAATGGTGGCCATTTAAAAATTTAAAAAAAAATTAAATTTTAAATGTGGTACCAAAAAATAAAAAATGGAAAAATATTTTTTTCTTATGTATTTGACCTTTATACAAAGATTTCGGAGCAGTTTTTGTTTTGTCTATATCTTAAAAAATGGCTGAGTTATAGCGTTTTGAATTTCTAGCGTGGCTGACATTTTGAAACGTCCTGAATTTTGTCATGCGATAAAAGGCGTATTTATGAACCGATTTCGATGTAATTCGGTGTGTACATAGTACATACCAATGTCTCGACTGAGTTCGTTGGCCAGCTTCATCCGCATTTTTGTTTCAAAATGGCGGCCATTTAAAATTTTTAAAAAAAATTAAAATTTTAAATATGGTACCAAAAAATTAAAAATGGAAAAATATTTTTTCTTATGCATTTGACCTTTATACAAATATTTCGGACCAGTTTTTGTTTCGTCTATATCTTAAAAAATGGCTGAGTTGCAGCATTTTGAATTTTTAGCGTGACTGACATTTTGAAACGTCCTGAATTTTGTCACGTGATAAAAGGCGTATTTATGAACCGATTTGGATGTGACTTAGTTTATACATAGTACATACCAATGTCTCGACCGGGTTCGTTGGCCAGCTTCATCCGCCATATTGTTTAAAAATGGCGGCCATTTAAATTTTTAAGAAAAATTTAAATTTGAAATGTGGTACCAAAAAAAGTTGAAAAAATATTTTCTTCTTATGTGTTTGACCTTGATAAAAAGATTCGAGAGCAGTTTTTGTTTCGTCTATACCTTAAGAAATAGCTGAGTTATAGCATTTTGAATTTCTAGTGTGGCTGACATTTTGAAACGTCCTGATTTTTGTCACGTAATAACAGGCGTATTTATGAACCGATTTGGATGTACCTTGGTGTGTACATAGTACATACAAATATCTCGACCGAGTTCGTTGGCCAGCTTCATCCGCCATCTTGTTTCAAAATGGCGGCCATTTAAAAAAAAATTAAAATAAAAATTTAAAATGAGATACCAAAAAATTGGAAAATGAAAAAGATATTTTTCGTACGTGTTCTTAATACAAAGATTCCGGAACAGTTTTTGTTTCGTCTATATCTAAAAAAATGGCTGGAGTAATAGCATTTTGAATTTCTATTGTAGCTGACATTTTAAAACGACCTGATTTTTGTCACGCGATAACAGGCGTATTTATGAACCGATTTGGATGTAACTTGGTCTGTACATAGTACATACTAATGTCTCGACCGAGTTCGTTGGCCAGCTTCATTCGCTATCTTGTTTCAAAGGGTTGCCATTTAAAAAATAATTTAATTTAAAATTTAAAACGAGGTATTAAAAAATTGGAAAATGAAAAAGATTTTTTTATGTGTTTGCCCTTGATACAAAGATTCCGGAGCAGTTTTTGTTTCTGAAAATTTCTTCTTTTGTTTATATCTTAAAAAATGATTGAATTATAGCACTTTAAATTTCTAGCATGGCTAACATTTTGAAACGATCTTGTATTTGTCACGCGATAACACACGTATTCACCTATTTCGATGTAAGAAGGCATGTGGATAGTATACATCAATACCTCGACCAAGTTCGCTGGTCAGATTCATCAGCCATCTTGTTTCAAAATGGCGGCCATTAAATTAAAAAAAAAATTATATATATTTAAAGTGAGGTGCAAAAAAATTAGAAATTGAAAAAGGTTTCTTTCTTAAGTATTTGACCTTGATATAAGGATTGAGGAGCATTTTTTGTTTGTCTTTACCTTAAAAAATGGCTCAGATATAGCAGTTTCAATTTCTATTGTGGGTGACATTTTGAAAAATCTGATTTTTCGCATGCGACAGCACTCGTACATATCAACCGATTCCGATGTGAGTGAGCATGTGAACAGCAATTACTAAGGTCTCGACCAAGTTCACTGGTTAGCCTCATCCACCATGTTGTCTTAAAATGGCAGGCACTGTAAGAAATCGCCGAATTTGGCCGCCAAATATGAGTTACTTTAAAGAAAAGCAGCTTGGATAAAGCTGACTAATTTCGCGAAATTCTCATTCATTATATTGATAAAAATTAGTATTGAATCTCCTATATTCAGTTTCCACTATATTGAGCTTCATGTGTTTGAATGATATAAGTTGGCTTTTTTAAAATAAGGAATATGAAAGCTACCTCTTCCTCCCGGCACTGGCCGGAAGGACTTTTTTTTTGTTTGTTTGTTTTTTCGTTGGCGGAGACTGTACCTGAAACTAAAAGGCTTTACTAAAAGTAAAAATTAAAGATGGAAATACTAGACGATTTTAACTGCATACCTAATTTCTTTTCATTTTCGCTAATTAAATTTTTTTTTAATTCCCATTTGAAGAATTGAAGATTGGAAAACAAAACTGAAAGAGAATTTACTCCTCTTATAACATTAATTTCCAATGATTTTACAAAAATTCGTTTCCAATGATTTTTAATCAATTTAATTGAAATAATAATTCACAAAGACAAACTATCCGTTACTGCCGAATCATCCTCGCAGGCCGATGTGGAAAGACGAAAAGTTTTTTTGGTTTCGGCCTATCTATTTGCCTGTTATGCGATAACTGCAGCAATCATCATTCAATTAGTTTAAATTAAGTAGACGTGTTTGTGAGGTACCCAGATTTAGCTGAATAGACTGGATTATATTTGCTTCATTCATTCGGAAAATATAGAACAATTTCTTTTGCGCCGGAATGCTTTTCCCTAGCGATTCAGACGATATTCAAATTTCCATCTGTTGAATAAAAATGGCGCATTTGGTTAATGGAATTAAATGGTAAATTATGGATGACAAAATTTCGAAATTTTTTTTCAAATTACTCCTATTTTTTTTAAATATTTTCAATATATTTGTCAGATATTTTAAATTAGGTGTGTAACATTTTGTGGAATGTTATACATGCGTTCCAGAATTATAAAATATTTTGTATTATCAATTTTATTATTTGACATGATATATTTTCCATTTTTTTCTTTTTCTTTTATCAGTTTCCTAGCAAATGTATTTCATGTCCTTAAAAAAATCATTCAAATACGTACCGATTGCGAAAGATTAAGCAGAAAGTCTAGCTGAGGGAAATAAAAGTTTTGTTAATCTTTCGTAATCGGATCTGCAATATAGGTGTGAATTAATATTACTATTTTGATATGCGGATAACAATAAATACTTGCCCAAACTTTTACTTATTCTAATAAAATCTTAGTGTAAAATTAAATCCATGATATATTATATTCATTCCGACAATCAAAATGAAATTAGTAATTTAAATTTAATAAGGCTATGGGGGTTCAGGGATTGTAGAGCTCCCTGAAGAAAAGCTCCCTGAAGCCCTTTTTCATCTAAACAATTATTAGACTAAACAGTTCCACAAAATTTTAGACTATCTTTGCATAACACAGTGTTTAATTTAAAGCTTGCGGACTGTAGGGTTATGTATTATGAAAAGTGAGATCAAAGACAAGCTGCCGATGAGGCTCCTGATCTGCTGATTTTCTGATTTTATTTCACGTTATTATTTTGAAAATGCATACAGTGCATCAAAATTATTAAATATCAAGTATTATTTTTATCATTTTCCACCAATTTTTATTTATTTTTATCGATTGTTCACTTCATATCATAATATAAAAATATTTATTTGCTTAAAAGACGTGATAAAAACACATTAAAAGTAAATTAAAAATTCTTTATTTACATGTTTCAACTCATTTTCTGAGTCGTCGTCACAATGTATAATAGAAAATTACAAATGCATAATGTCGCGATGCTGCAGCATCGCGACATTGAGGGAACACGAGCAATCGGGAAAATATAGGGCGCGTTACATGATTACTTGTTTATTTTCGATGATTTTTTCCATTTTTCATTATGCATTTGTAATTTTCTATTATACATTCTGACGACGACTCAGAAAATGGGTTGAAACATGTAAATAAAGAGTTTTTAATTTACTTTTAATGTGTTTTTATGACGTCTTTTAAGCAAATAAATATTTTAATATTATATGATTAGAAATGGACGTAATTTTGACTTACTACTCGCTCTTATTTACGAATGTTCACTTTTTCACTTTTTCAATCTTGAAATTTCTTGTTTTTTTTTCCCGCATTGATACAGTTAAAATAGAACTAATTTTTCTCGAAAACAAAAGCTTACAGAGTCCTGTTTCCGGACATAATAATTTATTAAAGTATTTTATGATCCGGAACTCAAATACATCCATTCAAATCCCCGGGTCATTAAACTAACCAAAATGCAGCTACAGTGTATCTTTAGCAGCTACATTTTGTGACATTGCAACTTTTGGAATTTATATGAGACATGTAGTTGTTTTTCTTAATTTTGCTCCGGGTATCAATAAAAAAAATATAAAAAAATAATAGCTCATTTAGAATAAAATTAAAGAACTTTTAAAACTATCCTTTTTCATAGACTTTGAATAAATAAACTGAATATAAAATGTTACACTGTATCTAATTTTTCGACTTCAAATCTATAATCGATAAGCATTATATTGACGTGTATATATTTATCTTTAGCTTATGTATGGACTTTATTTTTTCAAGTAAGACTTAAATATTTTCATTTTTGTCAGTTAGTTATAATAAAATAGGGTGGTGAGAGTTATTTCTTTGTGATTTTGGTAAAGGGCCAGCCTCCAACTTGTTACACACAAAGTACCATATGTTGACAAGTATTGACACTTTGATAAAATACTAGCTTATTTATGTGCTTTTCCTGATCCGTAGTGCGTTTATATACATCGTATATTAACGTTATGATACTTATTGTGAATCAAATTCAAATTTAGTATGTACATAAAATAGCTACTTAAATTTTGACGATGTGTTTGTGAAAGAAATATTTCACTTATGACAAAAGTGTTTATTTTCTATGTAAGTGAATTTAGTTTCTGAGAAATAGTGAATAAATGATTTTTTTTTTGTATTCGAACATGTAATATGACAGAAATGGGAAATATTTAAGTGCGTTTTTAATTTTTTTTCCTTTAAATTAACTTGTATATTATTTACTTAATTGACGTCTTAAGAGGATATTTTTATGCACTTGGAAGCTCATATTTTCACGAGTGGGTGGAGCGAAATCAAAGCATTATTATGAATATTATAGATTGTATACTATCAAAATGATACAGTTTTCGGTGCACAAAGCCTGAATAGTATGAACAGCTCTCCTTCGAATGAAAGATTATTTATTTTTAAAAACTACTATGAATATACAGCAGACAATAATCATTATCATTCAAATAATAACAGGATAGTAAGACAGAAAAATTCAGTAAAGGATATTTGAAAATAGAGATCCAACAAGCTTCAAATAAACAGCTTCATACTATAGTCTTTCTGTCTAATAGATGCATGTAATTTTTACTTTAAATTAAATAAATTCATTTGCAAATAGAGTCTTACATATTCCAAAAAATTCCACAACATTGTCATTTCAGAATCTTTCACTGACACTTTACTATTATAACAGAAACTTCGAGTCAGTGTGCGTGGTTACTTGAGAATGGATATGCATATTTTGTTACACACAGGGTTCCTACACTTTCAGCAGAAATACCAGTATTTTTATGTAGAAAACCTCGACTATATAATCGCACGATTCCAAAACATAAGTTTATAGCAAAGAAAGTACTTGTGTTTATCCGATCTAAAGTCAAAGAAATACACTGATTTTTAAGGAACCATGATTAAGCATTCGTTTAACCAAAAATGGAGTGATTGTGGCTGTACAAGATTTAAAATCTTTATCATTATTTGGGACATTCCATGAAAAGCGGGTGAGATGCCCTGCATGTGACACTTACATAAATACCGATATCTACTAACCCCTTGAGGGGCAAGCGATTACGTTTGTGAAATGCTAAATTCCCACCGGAATCTTTGGAAAATTCTATTTCAAAATATGTAAAAGCAATTTTACGGCTTTTTTCCACCAAAGTTAGAAAAGTAAAATTTAATAAAATTTTTCTGGTGTAAAACTTCATTAATCGTAGGTGGTATATAATATATACCGGTGCCCCATCAAGGGGTTAACTTATAAGTTGCTAAAATATAAAATATACATTAAAAATAACGAAAATCTCTAGATTTCCATTTCCACAGTAGTTTGAATTTCAGGATACAATACATTGTTAAAAAAGTCCTTCCGGCCAGTGCCGGGAGGAAGAGGTAGCTTTCATACTCCTTATTTTAAAAAAGCCAACTTATATCATTCAAACACACGAAGCTCAATATAGTGGAAACTGAATATAGGAGATTCAATACTAATTTTTATCAATATAATGAATGAGAATTTCGCGAAATTAGTCAGCTTTATCCAAGCTGCTTTTCTTTAAAGTAACTCATATTTGGCTGCCAAATTCGGCGATTTCTTAAAGTGCCTGCCATTTTAAGACAACATGGTGGATGAGGCTAACCAGTGAACTTGATCGAGACCTTAGTAATTGCTGTTCACATGCTCACTCACATCGGAATCGGTTGATATGTACGAGTGCTGTCGCATGCAAAAAATCAGATTTTTCAAAATGTCTCCCACAATAGAAATTGAAACTGCTATATCTGAGCAATTTTTTAAGGTAAAGACAAACGAAAAATGCTCCTCAATCCTTATATCAAGGTCAAATACTTAAGAAAGAAACCTTTTTCAATTTCTAATTTTTTTGCACCTCACTTTAAATATATATAATTTTTTTTAATTTAATGGCCGCCATTTTGAAACAAGATGGCTGATGAATCTGGCCAGCGAACTTGGTCGAGGTATTGATGTATACTATCCACATGCCTTTTTACATCGAAATAGGCGAATACGTGTGTTATCGCGTGACAAATACAAGATCGTTTCAAAATGTTAGCCATGCTAGAAATTCAAAGTGCTATAAATCAACCATTTTTTAAGATATCAACAAAAGAACAAATTTTCAGAAACAAAAACTGCCCCGGAATCTTTGTATCAAGACCAAACACATAAAAAAAATCTTTTTCATTTTCCAATTTTTTAATACCTCGTTTTAAATTTTAAATTAATTTTTTTTTTAAATGGCAACCCATTTGAAACAAGATAGCGAATGAAGCTGGCCAACGAACTCGGTCGAGACATTAGTATGTACTATGTACAGACCAAGTTACATCCAAATCGGTTCATAAATACGCCTGTTATCGCATGACAAAAATCAGGTCATTTTAAAATGTCAGCTACAATAGAAATTCAAAATGCTATTACTCAGCCATTTTTTTTAGATATAGACGAAACAAAAACTGTTCCGGGATCTTTGTATTAAGGTCAAACACATACGAAAAATATCTTTTTCATTTTCCAATTTTTTGGTATCTCATTTTAATTTTTTTATTTTTAAATTTTTTTTAAATGGCCGCCATTTGAAACAAGATGGCGGATGAAGCTGGCCAACGAACCCGTTCGAGACATTGGTATGTAATATGTATAAACTAAATTACATCCAAATCGGTTCATAAATACGCCTTTTATCGCGTGACAAAATTCAGGACGTTTCAAAATGTCAGTCACGCTAGAAATTCAAAATGCTGCAACTCAGCCATTTTTTAAGATATAGACGAAACAAAAAATGCTCCGAAATCTTTGTATAAAGGTCAAATGCATGAGAAAAAATATTTTTCCATTTTCAATTTTTTGGTACCACATTTCAAATTTTAAATTTAAAAAAAAAATTTAAATGGCCGCCATTTTGAAACAAAATGGCGGATGAAGCTGGCCATCGAACTCGGTCGAGACATTGGTATGTACTATGTACACACCGAATTACATCGAAATCGGTTCATAAATACGCCTTTTATCGCGAGACAAATTTCAGGACGTTTCAAAATGTCAGCCACGCTAGAAATTCAAAACGCTATAACTCAGCCATTTTTTAAGATATAGACGAAACAAAAACTGCTCCGAAATCTTTGTATAAAGGTTAAATACATAAGAAAAAATATTTTTCCATTTTTAATTTTTTTGGTACCATATTTAAAATTTTTAAATTTTTAAAAAATTTTTAAATGACCGCTATTTTGAAACAAAACGGCGGATGAAGCTGGCCAACGAACTCGGTCGAGACATTTGTATGTACTATGTACACACCGAATTACATGGAAATCGGTTCACAATTACGAGAGTTACAGTGTGACATAGGTCACATATATATATATATATATAAATTTTGAACGGAGGGTGGTTTCGGGGTCTGGGGATCATGATAGATGAAAATATACCAACATTTTTTGAAATATCTTTCCTCCGAACGGCTGCAATAGGTAGCTTTTTGTAATGAAAGCTACTTAACAGAAGTAATATCTGGAAAAGTTGCCCCACACGTGATATGGAATGGCGTTTTAATAAGTTAAAAAATCTCCACATTTTTGCACTAGACCTCAGAAATCTACCCATTTTTACGATGCTTAAAAATTTCCACATTTAATAAACTAGACACAAGTAGTCTGCCCGTTTTTAGGGCCATGTATGAAAAACGGAAGAAAATGTTCTGCGGGTAACATTTAAATAAATGCCTAAATCTATTAACGTATAAGTTGTTAAAATATAAACTATGCATTAAAAATAACAAAATACTCTAGATTTTCACATTAGTACTGTGTTTTAATTTGAGAATATAATAGCATTGTTAAAAAAGCAGTAGGGGAGGTAGGGGAGGTATGATACACTTTTTTTATTAATTTTTTACAACCATTAGAAAGCTATTTTTAAACAAATTTTTCATATTTTCTTACAAAGTGACCTTTCATCCATTTATTAAAATTATTGTGAATTTAAAAAATAGTCATTCAAAAAATATATCCCAATTATTTTGAATGGTTACTACTGTATCAAATCTCCCCATTAATGGGGATGATTGATACACTGGCAAGGGAGGTTTGATACATTGTTACGTAAATGGAAAAAAGATGCAGACAATTCAATTTATGTGTCATACAAATTTTTATGATAAATCTTGAAATATTTAAGTAAAATTTGAAACGAAATGACATTGAAATATTCTTGTTTCAGAAATGTTTTCTTACAAAGATATTTAAACTATTGCTATTATTTAAACAATCATATTAACACACTTTTTAGAAAATAAATAATGAAAAAAACCCCTAGAGATCTAGCTTCAAGGAAAAATGAAATGAATATTGCTGATTTGTAAACAATTTAACATAAATATAGCACATTTAAGATTCCTTTAACCCTTTCAGGGGCAAAACATTTTCAATGCTAAAGTGTTGAATAAATGAATGGCACCGGAATTTACCAACAAATTTAATTAGAAATAAGAAAAGGATGTATTTCTCTTTCATACTAAACGGAAAATATTTTACTAAAATGCTGGTGCCAATGTGGCGCTTGGGAATTAAAATTAAGTGGTTTCATAAACATACCACCACCCCTGAAATGGTTAAAAGAAAAACTAATAAATCTATCATTTTGATAAGTAAAATCGGGTAGATTTAACGTTTTTTCAATTTGCCCTTCGTAAATCATAGAAAGATTTTCCCTTTCAGGCCATTTAAACTTTTACCCTTCTACATGACGAGCAAAGCGAACTAACCATCATCATCGCACTGCTTTTCTATGTAACCTACATAATGTCTATGAATAGTCTCTTTGTTCTTCCTTACCAATTTCAGTAGCTCTTACTGTAAAACAATAATGAATATTACAGTCCTATATTACTTTGCAAACTTAAAAAACTATTAAATTTCAAATATACAAGTGTATCATTTCTCCCCAGTACTAATGTATCATTTCTTCCCATTATGCCTTATTGGATTTTCAATCACTTTGTACAAATGCAGTTGCAAAATGGTAATCTACTTTCTAGTAAAACTAATCCTAATAATGAGCTTTATAAATAAAAAAAATTACAAGATATTATCTTCACAATAATAAGAGTTATGAAAGAAAATCAGTCAATGGAAAAATTTATATTGACATTCCTAAAACCTTCAAAATTAAAAGAAAAGAAAAGCTGTCAGTTCTTCCCTGATTAGTCCATCTAATGATGGCTTCAGCAAATAAAAGAAGCCTTCACATGTGTTAGAATGGTTGGTAATGCCATTTGTTGAGAAAAATTGTCAATGTATCAACCCTCCCTATGTATCAAACCTCCCCTACCTCCCCTAATATGTAGAAAAGATTTCCCACACGTTACATGCAATGGCCCACTTGGGATTTGCTTTCACCCATGTGAGAGAAAATAAAATTCAAACATAGAACTATGTTTTGGTGAACCCTATGTTATACATAGAGTAAAATCTCTTTTATCCGCAACTCTTTTAACCGAAATTCATTTTTAAAACTTTTTCTTTTTACTATCACATACCTTGTGTGCAAGCATTCCTTTCCGAACCGAGTTACATATATATATTTCGGATCCCGTTTCTTAGAATACCTTTGAATTTAACTTGAACTCCCGTAAACTACGGAATGAACTAGAACACAATAAGTGGAGGGACAACCGGAAGGTATGAATGTGGTCTAGCAGGCGAAGAAAATGAACAAATTATCAATTCTGAAGCTTTTGAATGTTTTGCAAAAGGTTTGGCATGGCTCGAGCAGCAGAAATACTGTGATACTGGTGAACTAATAGTATTAAAAATAGAACTACGTGATAGAACTGCAAAGCAAAACGACAAAAAAATTTTTGTTTCAAACCCTTGTGAAATATGTAAAAGGTACTTAATTTCAAAATAAAAATTCAGGTAATTTATTCTTATTTCTGTTTTACTATTGCTTCACTTTTATTAAGAACTTGTTATCACAATAAGAAAGACCGCATATATTAGTCCGTAACCTTGAAACAGAAACATTCTTGATTATCCGATAATTTCGATTTTCCGAAAGATCGTCGGTCCCAATTACTTCGGATAATCGAGGCTCTACCGTACTTTGTTTTGCCTTAATAGTACTTGATTGTATTTCTTATACGCAAATATTTCTATTGAATTTAAAATCATTTTGGTGTAACGCATTGTTATAAATCAAATATAATGACCAAAAAAAAAAAAAAAAAAAAAAAAATATATATATATATATATACAACGCGTCGGTGATTAAGTCAAGCAGTAGAAATGACAGATTCCACTTTATTAGCAAACTTGTGTTTTTTGGCATGTCATTACCATTATAAACACATTAAACGGTGATTTCTAGACTCAGGCGTCTCATGTGCATAATTTGTGTAATTACTCATTTTGGAAAATTGCGAGAGAAGGCAATTTAACTTGCAAAAAACGACATATCTTCCAAATTTATCCATTAAAAGTTTAATGATACGACTCCTGCTTTCTGATGAGTGATTTCCTGCTGCCTTAATAAAATTTTAATTAATAGAGTAACTAAGTGATATTAGATTAGATACTGAAATAAAATATCTAGAAATTTACTTGTAGCATGATATAATACATAGTGTTAGGTAAACTGAGTTTATTATACTATTGTTAATTTCTGTAACTTATAAGGATAATTTTTACTTTCTTCTATCTTCAATAGGAGAAAGTATTGTAATCGAATTTTTTTTTCGAATTCCGGTTTTCGACGAATTTACACGTTTTAGGGGTCAGAGATCCCCAAAAACATGTTTTTAGAAAATGTCTGTCAGTCCGTCTGTCCATGTGTCCCTCTGTCCGTGTGTCTGTCGCCATTGTGCCATCAAAAAGTGTATGAAGTTATGCATAGAATTGAACCAAATTTTTATTTTAAGTTTTTGGCTATGGCAAGCGGATCTTTCCTGAATTTAGAATAAATTCGCCGGTAGGGGTGCTGTAATAGCGATTTTTGTGTGATTTTGAATATTGTACCATCGAAAAGTGTATGAAGTTATGCATAGAATTGAACCAAAAAAAAAATTTTAAGTTCTTGGCTATGGCAAGCAGGTCCTTCCATAATTTGGAAAAAATTCGCCGGTAGGGCCTCTGTAATAGCGATTTTGAATATTGTACCATCGACAAATGTATGAAGTTATGCATAGAAATGAGCCAAATTTTTATTTTAAGTTTTTGGCGATCGCAAGCAGGTCCTTCCTGAATTTGGGAAAAATCGCCGGTAGGGGGCACTGTAATAGCGATTTTTGTGTGATTTTTGTGCCATTTTGAATATTGTACCATCGAAAAGGGTATGCATTTATGCATAGAATTGAATTAAATTTCTTGTGTTTGTGTTTGGTCATGGCATGAAGGTCCTCCCTGAATTTGGAAAAATTCCACCGGAAGGGGTCCGCTATAATTGCGATGTCTGTACGATTTTCATTATTGTACCATCGAAAAGTGTATGAAGTTATGCATATAATTGAACCAATTTTTTGTATATGTTACCGGCTATGGCAAGCAAGTCCTCCCTGAATTTGAAAAAAATCTGCTGGAAGGGGGCGCTGTAATAGCGATGTCTGCACCATTTTCCTTATTGTATAATCGAAAACTGTATAAAATTATGCATAGAACTGAACCAAAATTTTGTGTATGTGTAAGGCTATGTCCGTATGTCCTCCCGGAACTTGAAAAAATCCCCCAAGAAGGGGGCGCTATAATTGCGATGACTGTGCCATTTTCATTACTGTACCATCGAAAATGGTATGAAGTTATGCATAGAATTGAACCAAATTTTTTGTGTATGTTTCTGGCTATGACAAGCAAGTCCTCCTCAATTTGAAAAAAAATCTGCCGGGAGGGGGTGGGGGTAATGTAATAGCGATGCTTGTGCAATTTTCTTTATTGTACCATCGAAAAGTATATAAAATTATGCATACAACTGAACCAATTTTTTGTGCATGTTTTTGGCTTTGGCCAACAGCTCCTCCCTTGAATTTGGAAATATTGCGCCATAAAGGGGCTCTGTGACAGCGATTTTTGTATACTTTTCTTGATTTTTCGTAGTTCTATTGCCTATCGGCGGTTCGTGCAGCGGCAGGAATTCGCTTCCTGCTAAGCTGGCTATTCGCAAACATCTGATAACAACAGAATAAAGAAAAACTATTAATTTTAACACATATCATGATATAGATTAACTCGTTTTTTGTCCGTTTAATTGACTGAAGCAGAAATTTAAGACGAAAATCAATGTTGGTATAGTATTGAACTAATAATATTGAAGTATCAATATGTGTAACTACTTTTTGAAATAATAAGATATATAAGATGGAAGAAAGTTTTGGGATTGGCACATGCAACTAGTTTTTTATGTGAATATGCATACACAATTTTACCTTAATAACGCTGACTAAATTTCTGTATTTAATTTATAGATATATATTTATATATATATATACATACACACACATATATATATAATATATATATATATATAATAAAAACTCTTTCTAGCGGAATCCCGACTTAAATTACCCTTACTATGATCCCGTCAAAATAAAAATAATAAATCATATCTGCTAAGATGGAGACCTGTATAAAACGGACACTTTTATGTAACTAAAGATTTTACTTTTCGACGATTTGTATTGCACATATTTTTTTTTGTTATAAGTTATTATTACAAATTAAATACTGTAATGATTCAAATGGAAAATATAATACGCCACTGTAACATTTTATCGTGAAAACACATATCACAACATCAGTAATTAGTGTATATACATTAATAAATAGTTAAAAACTATACAAACTTTAAAATACTTAAAACCAACGTTTAGATCAACTTCTATGACCATCATCAGAAATTTTGATGTTATATTACTTTAAAGTTTAAAGGAACAGAGTCCACCGTCCTGAATTCACAAGTTTATGTCAGTTAATTCGGCTGCTGAATTTGTGTTCTTTATATGCTTCAAAAGGTTGCCAAACTGCAACTATGTGTATGTTTCCGGCAAAGTTCGATATTTCTTTTTACATCTTTTTCATTTAACCCTTTTAGTGCGGGAGTCCACAGAAGTCGACATAGAAGTTGGCCCGAGTGCGGGAGTCGACTAATGTCGATATCTAGGAGTTGGGTGCGGTAGACTACAGTAAGCGTCGACAAAAGTCGTCTAAGCGTTTTGAATTAATTGATTGCAATTCACCTGTTTTTGAATAAATCTCTTTTTTGGTCAAAATATTCCGCACAGGGCATTAACTCCCCCCCAAAAATTCCGCACTGAAAGGGTTAATTCTGAAATTGTTTTCATCTATTAGATGCCGCGACTGCAGGCTCTGAATTGCAACTGGTTGAAGCCAAAGGGGACTGCGAACCTCACGAACTAATTAATTCCGGACCATAGATTTTCATGGGGCTATTTCAATTTTAAAGTAATGTAACATCAAAATTACTGATGATGGTCAAATAAGTTGAACAAAATGTTGATTTGAAGAATTTTGATGTAATTTTAATGTTTGTATAGTTTTTAACTATCATTAATATGTATACGCAATTTATTAAAGTTGTGATATATGTTTTCACTATACAATTTTACAGTAAATTTTTAGTAATTATTACTCCAGCGTATTTACTAATATAACACGCCTTTGAATAAGTCAAACAGGAGAAATAGCATCCTACTGTATAAGAAAATCTATATTTTTCACGTGTCCTCACCATTATGAATACATGATACTGTTGTTTGTAGACTCAAAAGTCCATTATTAATAGTTTGTGTAATTACTCATTCTTAAATACTGTAAATGAAACCAATTTAACAAGAAAAAAAAATACATATCTCTCAAATTTACCTATTAAGGGGATCTCAATGCGCTTTAAAACTTTTTTTTCAAGTTTGAATATTTTAAAATAAGTTTTTGACATATTATTAAATAGCTTAAAGTAGGGAAATGATTTAACACAGATAAATATTTCATTATGGTAAATTTTAAGAAAAAATAATTAAGAAAATTAACAACATTTTTAACGCTTATTAAACTTTTCATAACAAATTTCTTTTGCATACTTTTCTTACAAGTGTACCTTATAGATGTAAGAACAAGATTTCGGAAAAGTTAATTAGTTTGAAGAAAAAAAAATACAATGTCATGGATTATGAAACAATACAGGAAAAATAGTTACAATCTTAGCATGTTAATTATTAAAGAATAAACATTCTATATTGCTGAAAATCCTATTCCTAATTTTAGGACGTATAGCATAAAGATCGTCCATTAAAAAATACCGAGTCAACTGAAAAATATATTTTGACGATATTGCAGTTTGAACATACTCGTATATTGAAAAAAAAAAACAGTCTCATAATAATTCATTTACAGAGCTTAAACTGTGAATCATTAAAATAAATAAATATGCTAAAAAACCTTTTTAGGATATTTTTTTCATTATCAGGTATTTACGAAGATTCATCATAATATGATAAGGGAAAAAAAAATAATATTTTCGTTTTTTTTTTTTTGTTGTTTTTTTTTTTGGCAAAACGAAAGACACAAAATATCCTTAAACGTTTAACGACAGGGTTCGTGATATAACATGGGGGTGGGATTAATAGACAAGTTGTATTACAAGTTGGTATGAAAATTTACAAATCTGACTTGTACCTAGGGTCCTGTGAAGCTAAAGATAGGCCCAGTACCTGGCATTAATTCGAAAGCACCTCTTTTGCACTGCCGCAAAAAATTAAACATTTTCTGCGCCTTATAGTACAGTAATGAATAAATATAGTTTTTGCTTTTAATCTTATTCTACTCTAAAAGTACAAAATATTGATCATATTATGTACGAGGTCAAAATAGATATAAAATATCAGCTTAACAATAATTGTATGGCAAATTTGGCAACCCCAAAGTCACGGTCCTCAGGACCACTTGTCCCATGCTTCATTTAGGCCCTAGTTGTACCATGATTCTACACTTTTAGGTCCAATTATTTTTTTAATAAAAAAATAAACTTTTTTATTTAGAAAATTAAAAATAGTTTCCTAATGGACTTATTTGCTAAAAGTGAACGAAATTGAAAACAGTGTTTAAAGGGGCCCGAGACACATTTTAAAATAATTTTTATTTACTAAGTTAAAATTCTGAAATTTTTTGTGATGGTTAACCTTGTCATTTGTAAACAAAATCACATGATAAAACTTCTTATAATTTATATATACACTGCTCAAAACAATTAAAGGATATTTGAAGTTTTATATAAAATAAAGATATAAACGAAATTTTTTTTGCCGAAAATAGAAGAAGAGAATCACAAATGCAAATTTTTCTGGTTTTCAAACTGTGGAGTATGCAAATTTTCAGTTCGACGTCAAAAGCGTCGCTTCAGCGGCAGCGAATGAAATTTGACTTTCAACTGGATAAAAGAGAATGAAGACAAGGATGATCGGCATTCAGTGACTGCTTTGTTTCGATGAGTACGATGTCTCAGCGAAGACATTTGACATATTCAGAAGCTTTGAGAATTGTTGGTAGGTTAGAAGAGGGCCAAACTCAAGCCGAAGTAGCGCAAGCCATTGGAGTGTCACAAAGTGTCATTTCCAGGATCTGGAACCGTTTTTTGGAGAGTGGATGTGCAGGCCGAAGACCAGGGCAAGGTCGTAGACGGGCAAAAACGCCCAATGAAGATCGGTATTTAGCGTTAACAGCTCGGAGACACCGAACCATGAACGCTACTCTTCTCCAACAACACCTTCGCTCGGCTACAGGCACCACGATTTCAATTCAGACTGTCCGAAACCTGCTCCATGCTGTAGGTCTGTATGCTCGCCGACCGATGGTATGTGTTAGATTAACATCAAGGCATCGTCGTGACCGCAGGGAGTGGGCAACCGAGCATGTCAACTGGAGGAGAAATGAATGGAGCAATATTCTGTTTTCTGACGAGTCCGGTTTTTCTGTGCATCCGGATAATAGGCGTATTTTCATCTGGAGGGACCGTGGCAGTAGGAATAATACTGCGTTCGTGCACGAAAGTGTCAGATTTGGCGGTGGAGGAGTGTTGGTGTATGGTGGCATCTCCATTGACGGGCGCACTGACTTCTACATCATTCGAGATGGAGCTCTGACTGGTCGCCGATATAGGGATGAGATCCTCAGACCTATTGTAGTCCCTTACGCTGCAGCAATCGGAGATAACTTCATTTTAATGGACGATAACTGCAAGCCACATCGTGCAAACCTGGTGGAGGATTTCCTTTTCGAGGAAAGAATCGTTCGAATGGAATGGCCAGCGTGTTCTCCAGACATGAATCCAATCGAGCACGTTTGGGACGCTCTAGGAAGACGAGTTTCTGGCCGCCAACAACCCCCACAAACTCTCCAAGAACTGGAAAGAGCTCTTCTGGAAGAGTGGGGCAGAATACCCCAACTCGTCATTAATAGCCTCATTGAGTCCATGCCTCAAAGGTGTTCAACGTTGCTGGCTGCCCGTGGAAACCATACCCCCTACTGAAAATGATTTTCTTTGAAGAAAACACATTTTCTTATTCTTTTTTTCTCATATGCACAAATTGTGTTTTTTTTCCTTTAGTACACAAATGCGCAATAAAATGCATTTTTTTCTGCCAAACATGTATAATTTATTCTCATATAACCTACTATGTCTGTCGACCATGTATCAATCAGCTAAACAGTTTACCAGATACAAAATCCACCTAAAACTGCAATATCCTTTAATTGTTTTGAGCAGTGTATATATATAAAAAATTATTTTAAAATTTTAAGAAAAAGTGGGGTGAATTAAAATCGTTATAACTCGGAATATTATTTATAGAATTTCATTTTTTTTTTCATTTAAATAAATAGAGATATATAAGTTTTAATTCTGATTCAGCATTTTTTAAAATATTAATTTATAAAAAAAAATTAAAAATATTTAACGGAAAAATTAAGAAAAAAGTGGTGCAACTTAAAAAAAAAAAATCATATTTTCAAAAGTAAACATTTTTTTTCAAATATGCTGGATCCAAATTAAAGTAAAACAATTGAAAAAGATATGTTCTAAGTTTGAACCCATTATCTTTAACGGTTCTCGAGTTATAAGAATTTAAATAGGAGAAATGGTGAAAAAAGCTATTATGAAGAAAAACGCATTTTTACAAGAAGTCGTTTCCATGATAGTCATTGATTGAAAGCTAGATTTTGAAAACAAACCAAAACGAATTAAAAATAATATTTTCTGTTCTAATTCAGATAGAAACATGATTTAAATGTCATTTTAAGCAGGAAAAAACAGAGAAATTTTTAAAGAAATAAAATGTTTTTCCAAAATTTGAAGATTTTTGTGTCTCGGACCCCCTTAACGCTATCGTTCTCTCTCAGATGATAAATACATACAAAGAGCATAACAGAAAACAAGTTTTGGGGACCTGAAAGCGAGAAGTATTTCAAATGTACACAGACACATGCAAAATCGCTTGAAAAATTTCCAAAATGGATTCAGTGAACCACTATTTCAAAATTACCGTAATCGTTTTTAACACTTTCCAACAAAGTTGAAAAGTGTTTATGCATTCGGTTTGTCTGGCCGTCTGGTCGTCTGTCCACGCTCTAACTCCCATAAATATACTCGCATTTTCATGAAATTGATAAAAGTTATTTAGGGTTACCAAAGCATGTTTGGTATTGTACATGAAGTATGTAGGATTAATCGTTTATTTACAGGAGCACTCAAAAGTATTCCATTACATTATGGTATAGGGGGGGAAATCGTTTGCAGAGTATTTTAATGACATTACGCTATTTCAAAGGTATGGAAACTGATATAAATCACGGAATTTCACTACGATTATGTTATAACAGGGAATTCATAGCATTTTTTATTCATTTACAGGGACACACAAAAAAATCAGTTACAGTACAGTACTATCTTTGAGTAATAATTGCTGGAGTGTACGGTTTAAAATTCGGTATGCGCTTTTAAATTTAATTGATTTTTTGTATCTTACTCGTTATTTATAAATTCTATACCTCATATACAGGGCTGCACACATGTATTCACGTACCATTCTCCTCATTAGAGGAAGTTGCTGAAGGGGAATTTTCAACTGAGATATATGTATTTCTTAAGTGAACTAAATTTTACCATGCATGTAGTTAATAGATTCAAATCTATATATCATATACAAGGCTGCTGGAAAAATTCGCATAATTCTCCGATTGTGGATGTGACCAGTTTAAATGGGTTTTGAAATGTATTATTCTTTTCCATATGGTTGAATTAGACGTAATACTTTAATTTTTTTAACGGTGCAGCTTTGTTACATTATTCTGAACGTGTTGGAAAGTGTTTCATAATATATGCTTGACGCATGATTTTTTCTTACTTGTTTTATAATGGTTACAATGCTTTCCTTACCCTGTGCGGAAATTAAAAAAGTGTGTGATAATCTATTTGTTAACCACCTAACAATGTTTCATTTTCTATAATATACAATTTATGAGTAATTATTTAACATTATCTCTCGCTAAAATTTGACTTTTTGCTAATAACCCTTTTTTTTTAATTTCATTGCTTTTCATAATGAAATCACATGTTATTATTGCTTACACATAATTAATTCTTTGATGAATTTAGCCCTTTTAATCAACATCAGGATTACCATTAACATAATTTCAGGATATAGTTTTTTTTCTTGCAATTGCAGTATTGATGAAACTGCGGGTAATTCCATTTTTTCCCCTTAAATGCTTGTTAGTGCTTCATTATTATGTTTCACGTACTTTATTTTGTTTTATATCGCGGAGTTGTTCATAAAAATGCTCGCATTGCATAAAGTAAAGAATTTTTCAAATACACGAAATTTCTATTTTTTAAATTAGTAAATGAATTTATGAACAATACGCAACTTTGCAAAATAGATAAAATTGCTATTTTTTAAATTAGCAAATATATTCATGAATAAATAAGTGTAACTTTGCAAATTAAATAAATGTACCATTACAAAATGAATAAAAAAAATATATTTAGCATTACCTTTATTAAGTGCATTTATTCATGTCCTACTCTAATGAATTCAAACATTTTTAGCAAATTTTTTGGTGAGTTCATCAATTAAATGTATATGCCTCTGACTTCCACAGTTTGTTTTTACATTTTTTTTTTCTAGCTTTAATTTAACTCAATTTTAGAGAAAAAGTTTTAATTTAATTAACTGTCCAACAAAGTTGAAAAGTGTTTCTGAATTTAGTTTGTCTGAATATCTGTCTGCCTTTCTGTCCACGTCTGTCGTTCCGTGTTCTAATACGGATAAATATAGTCCGATTGTTATGAAATTTATAGTTGTTATTGGGTATTACTACGGGATGTTTGGTATTGAAAATGAAGTGTGTATCATACACGGTTTATTTAAAGAGACTTTTAAAATAATTCCGTTACATTTCAGTCTATGGTAAAAAAAAATTACAGTGTACTTTAATAATATACACTAAAATATGCTGAAATTTATATATTTCACTGAGGTGTACTACGCAGTGGGGTAGGTCGAAGAAACCGAAATATTTATAATAGAAATGTAATAGAATAGAAACGTTGCCTTTTCTAATAATGAATAAATTCGTAAAATATTACATCGATTGGTTAATATCGTTTACCGCTGCAAGGGGGCCAAAGTGTCAAAATATCGTAAAAAACAAGTATCTTTATATATTTTTCTTAATTATCCATACGCACGAATACATTTTCTAATAGGACACAATAGCTACATGAAGATGTGTGAAATGTCCCGCTAAGTGTTCCTTATGATAAAATCATATCTTTCACTGCCGCAAAGGGACCATATTTAAAAAACAAATTGTAAAAATTTCAAATTTTCATTTTTCCTAATTTTTTCTAATTTCTATAATATGTCTAGAAGTAAATAAATTTACTTTTTACCTATTACTATGTCATAAATTTTGTTAACTATTTCTCATAGACTGTAAAATAAAAATGGCAATCATGCCTTTTTCTTGACGATCGCATTATCTACAGCTGTTTTACAGCGTGTCAACTGTTCATATACCACAAATCACAAAAATGATATAAAATGAACAAAACATTTTAGTATTTCATTAATGAAAATACAGAGATGTTTAACCGAAACAGATTAAATAAACTTAAAATGAAAAGGTACTTAAAGTAAATTAATTTTATAATATGACTTGCGTTTAAATAAAGCCATTATTCCTCGAGAGGCCGAAATTGATCATATTTGATCCTCCATCTGTTTCGGTCCACAAACTTTATCAGACCTTCAGTGACTAATTCCCGCATCTTTCTACTGATTGAGTGGGACAAGGAAAGTTATAATAGGTGGTATGTTTTATCGAACATTCTAAACTCACTAGCGTTGTTAGATCGTCACTCGATAGACAAACTGTAACAGGTGGTTTCGTTAGTTCACAGTTTTTCCACTCGACTAAATCCATACAATTTTAAGCTTCAAAGTTCATGTCTGGAATGATGAAGTGACGAATAGCACTATTCGTGTCCACAGAATTTTGTGCTTTGGCAATTTACTTCATGGCTGTAGTCCTGATGTACTCTCCTTCATATGCTATCATTCCAATGAGGATATTTGCAAGATTTGCGAAAGAGACATTTCGTGAAATTACAGGAACTATAATCTTTCGTAGATGATATGGCAAGTAATGAGATTACTAATTATAGTGCACAGAATATAAAAAACATGGTGAATTTATTTTAAATGTGAACCAACTGATGCAATACGCTTTCAGGATGTACTCATACAGTAGGACAAGTTAAGAAGAGGGTTTCTTTGTTCCAATGTGGAATTTCAATATTCGATTAGTGATACACCTTGCGTTAAATATTGATCAACGGACTCGGAAAAAAATGTCAATTAAACACACGCCTGTTGAATGAGCTTGCAATATGTCAGACATATACTTCTGGTCAGTTAACAAATCATCTTTACCAACAGCTAGGTGACATATTAAATTGACTTAAACTTTGCATTTGGTAATGATTCTGAAACCGCAAGAGATCATTCAGTTAGGCTACAATATGACAGAGGACCTAGCTTTTGTCATCAAGATGTTCGAAAAGATGTCTCAGCGGAAGCTCATTTAAGTTAGGGCAAGGAAGCCACTAAAGTGGTTTTTTAAAACTTGTTCTCAAAAAATCATATAACACCACCTTAGCATCCCTTTTTAAGGACAGTTCCACCACATCCGATTGCAATTATTTTACAGCATGCATTTCATTTTTCTTCAAAAAATCTATAATGTTATTGCATATAGAAGTCGCCTTGCCATTCGATGGGATCAAATGACCAAAATAATAGAGCCCCGGTTCTAGTATCAACGAGATATGTTCTTCATTGACTTCGCGAAGATGAAACTTTGCCTCCTTGTAACCTGGTAGAGATTTCTATCTTTAGTGTCATGTTGTAATAAGATGAAGGTTTGAGCTGTCGTTTGAACTGGTTCGAGAGCTTGGTAAAGCTACTATATGAGCAGCTCTGTCACGTCCCAATCGGTTGATAAATGTGACAGCTGTCGCTTAACAAAAATGCATTCCGAATTTAATTCCGAACGCTTATAACACTTAATATGGTAAACAGATTTTTATGGGAATTACATTTTCAGTAGATAAATAATTGCCGGGAGAAGGTTTTAGTGTATAACACACTGTCTTAAGTTCCTTAGTTATAGATCTATGGCAGAAAGTTCTATAACTAGGCCAACCTAATCCCATTATGGATTATTCCGTTCACATCCCAATCGGTTATAAAATACGACTGCTATCACTTAACAAAATTCCATTCCGAATTTAACTCAGAACACCTATATATTACATTATGGTAAACAGATTTTTATAGGATTTACAGTGAGAGAAGGGTAATATTGGCAGAAGATTTTGTTGTATAACACATCGTTCTAAACTGCTGACTTTGAGAGCTACGGCTGAGAGTTTAGTCTACTAAGCATATAAAATACAAATGGGAATTTCATTATGAACAATTTTAACTCACGCTTTAATAAACGGATTTTTATGCGACTTGTATTGTCAGTTAATTAATTCTTAAGGGATGATTCTTATAGTTTCTAAGTCGAATAACAAAAACAAACAAACGAACAAAAAATAAAATTCGTTTTGTTAAACTTACCAAAATTATATATTACTAAATACTTTAATTCAAAATTGACAATCTTGCCTAGGCTTAAAGAACTTTTATTGAATTATTTTATTCTATTATCTTTTATATTTCAACTAATTTTCTGCATATTTTCTTTCGTTACTTTTAAATACTAGTTTTGGTGTCTAAATCAGAGACAATTTGATCGTGACGTTTTTCACATGACACATTTTCAGTGAAATTAACTCCCTGTATGTAAATTTATTTTTTACTAAATTTATAGAATTTACGAGGTATGTTTAGTTAAGAAAGATGCTTGTGCACCAGCAGTTAGATTAAGAGAATTTTCGTAATTATTGGAAAGGGGGGGGGGATAAAGTGACAATTTAATTTAAAACCCAAATAGCCATTAGAGAAGGATTTAAAAACAAATTTCATCAAATCAACATTAATCTGTTCATCAGTAGTCTTGTTCATCAGTAAGCATTACTAATGTATATGTGTAGTAACCAACAACAAACGAATGATACATTCATCAGAATAGTGCGAAAATACTCTATCTAAACTCATAAATTACAATAATCTAGCAAATGAGTATTTAATCGGAAAATAAGAAAATATGAAATATAAAACTATACCAGTTAAAAATAAATGAATAATGAAAAAGGCTGACGATTTGTCCGCAGTGGGTTAATGTCAAAGCAGACGGGTATCCAGAACAGAAAATGCAATTAAAAAACATATATTTCTTTTGGTGGATTTCACCCAGAACGTTTTGGAGGATAATTGAATTGATTAAAAGCATATTTGAAGGTCACATATTAGACAGTACCTTAACGGAGAGCCGCCACAAAAAGAAATGAATGCACCTCCAGATAATATGGAACAGAAATATGCTAATGATGTTAGTACAAATGAAATCGAATTCCTGCGAATAAACATACCCTACTAGCTCAATCCCATTGCCACTTAAAACAAACAGTACATTTTCTAGCAAACAGTCCTAATTCATCCTCAGTTTGATGCCATTTAACGCGGCTAGCATTATAAAACCGCCCTTGTAAATGCCATAGATAACGAGTCGTTTACCGTTTATCAAAAATAACTAATCACTAATGAACGCCGTCTGCAGAAATAAGCAATATATTTTTATATTGATTGGAATATTGTTCTTGTAATCTAAATTACTCTATTGCTAGGTTATATATACTATATATATATATTAAAGTACAATGAAATTTTGAGAAGAAAAGGAAAACAAATTTCATTGGAGACAAGTTTATAAAAAAAGAAAATGTTAAAGTTCAATATATGTTTCACAAGAAAAATTCATGTTTTATACAGCATGTCTGGAAATTAGATATTTTTTTTAATAACTTCCCCTCAACGTACACAAATTTAAAAATTTAATTTTGAGAAAAATGTTTAGAATATTTCTGAAGAAGTATTGATTCAGCTGACGGCGCTGTATAGAAACGCAGATAAATAAAGCACTGAACAGAAGCAGCTTCTTTAAACAGAGAAAAAGAAATTTTCCGGCTAAAAAGATGATTATTTTAAGCCTTATATTAAGGTTTTAGAATGAAACCTCCAGACAGTACTACAAAACATAAAAAGCTTCATCAAAGTATAATTTTGATAGCATTACTTGGACTGATAGCGGAAAGCATTTTTGTGAAACATTGAAAAGCCTTTTAAATACAAACGGATTCATCCATAATCATTATAATATACAGGGTGCAATAAGTTATCTATCGCCGTCCTTTAATTTCTCAACCGTTGGTCATAGACATATAGTTCCAATTACAAAAACGTTTCAAATGAGCTAAATATTCATGCTGTGGCATTAATTAAAGTAAAAAATCAATTTTATAAAAATTACGAAATCTAACTTTTTATACGGTCCCCCAGTCCCTATAGTTATATTTAGTAAAAGTTCACACATATCATAACAGATACAACACAAAAAGTTTGACATCTGTACTACAAAAATTGACACAGTTATTAAATTTTAAAGTTTGAGATTTTTGCACATGATTTTGTCATGATTTTTTAAAAAAATATTTTCTTTTGCACATGATTTTTTATAAAATAATTTTTTACTTTAAATAATGCCACAACATGCATATTTAGCTCGTTTGAAACGTTTTTGTAATTGGGACTATATGTCTACTGCCAACGGTTGTGAGATTAAAGGTCGGTGATAGATGACATATTGCACCCTGTATAAAAATAAACGGCCAAGTGCGAGTATTACTCGCGCTCAGGGGGTTCCTTACAATAAATATATGAATTATTTATTAACGGTATTATTAAAAAAAATCTTTGCCAAGACTTTGTGAAAAAGTATACAATGCAGGGTTGGGGATATACTTGAAAAATATGAATGGGTATATCATAAAAGTTAAAAGACATATGAATCCCAAATAATGTCAGATATTGCTATTCTGCATAACTCTTTTTTTATCTTATTCTAATGTAATATGCTTATGATGAACTAAATTAGGTACTGACAATAAAAGTAGTTCCTATTTAAACATTTGCGCTCTGGCTCTGTTAGCGGATGTATGTCACTAGCCACAAGTGTTACCGCATCTGACAGATTTTATTTATTAATACACTGCTCAAAACAATTAAAGGATATTTGAAGTTTTATATAAAATAAACATTGCGATGACTGTGCCATTTTCATTACTGTACCATCGAAAATGGTATGAAGTTATGCATAGAATTGAACCAAATTTTTTGTGTATGTTTCTGGCTATGACAAGCAAGTCCTCCTCAATTTGAAAAAAAATCTGCCGGGAGGGGGTGGGGGTAATGTAATAGCGATGCTTGTGCAATTTTCTTTATTGTACCATCGAAAAGTATATAAAATTATGCATACAACTGAACCAATTTTTTGTGCATGTTTTTGGCTTTGGCCAACAGCTCCTCCCTTGAATTTGGAAATATTGCGCCATAAAGGGGCTCTGTGACAGCGATTTTTGTATACTTTTCTTGATTTTTCGTAGTTCTATTGCCTATCGGCGGTTCGTGCAGCGGCAGGAATTCGCTTCCTGCTAAGCTGGCTATTCGCAAACATCTGATAACAACAGAATAAAGAAAAACTATTAATTTTAACACATATCATGATATAGATTAACTCGTTTTTTGTCCGTTTAATTGACTGAAGCAGAAATTTAAGACGAAAATCAATGTTGGTATAGTATTGAACTAATAATATTGAAGTATCAATATGTGTAACTACTTTTTGAAATAATAAGATATATAAGATGGAAGAAAGTTTTGGGATTGGCACATGCAACTAGTTTTTTATGTGAATATGCATACACAATTTTACCTTAATAACGCTGACTAAATTTCTGTATTTAATTTATAGATATATATTTATATATATATATACATACACACACATATATATATAATATATATATATATATAATAAAAACTCTTTCTAGCGGAATCCCGACTTAAATTACCCTTACTATGATCCCGTCAAAATAAAAATAATAAATCATATCTGCTAAGATGGAGACCTGTATAAAACGGACACTTTTATGTAACTAAAGATTTTACTTTTCGACGATTTGTATTGCACATATTTTTTTTTGTTATAAGTTATTATTACAAATTAAATACTGTAATGATTCAAATGGAAAATATAATACGCCACTGTAACATTTTATCGTGAAAACACATATCACAACATCAGTAATTAGTGTATATACATTAATAAATAGTTAAAAACTATACAAACTTTAAAATACTTAAAACCAACGTTTAGATCAACTTCTATGACCATCATCAGAAATTTTGATGTTATATTACTTTAAAGTTTAAAGGAACAGAGTCCACCGTCCTGAATTCACAAGTTTATGTCAGTTAATTCGGCTGCTGAATTTGTGTTCTTTATATGCTTCAAAAGGTTGCCAAACTGCAACTATGTGTATGTTTCCGGCAAAGTTCGATATTTCTTTTTACATCTTTTTAATTTAACCCTTTTAGTGCGGGAGTCCACAGAAGTCGACATAGAAGTTGGCCCGAGTGCGGGAGTCGACTAATGTCGATATCTAGGAGTTGGGTGCGGTAGACTACAGTAAGCGTCGACAAAAGTCGTCTAAGCGTTTT
This sequence comes from Maratus speciosus, assembly GCA_963932465.1. Lineage (NCBI taxonomy): Eukaryota > Metazoa > Arthropoda > Arachnida > Araneae > Salticidae > Maratus > Maratus speciosus. The sequence continues at coordinate 247,797,535 of OZ010786.1, read as the reverse complement.
GAATTAATTGATTGCAATTCACCTGTTTTTGAATAAATCTCTTTTTTGGTCAAAATATTCCGCACAGGGCATTAACTCCCCCCCCAAAAATTCCGCACTGAAAGGGTTAATTCTGAAATTGTTTTCATCTATTAGATGCCGCGACTGCAGGCTCTGAATTGCAACTGGTTGAAGCCAAAGGGGACTGCGAACCTCACGAACTAATTAATTCCGGACCATAGATTTTCATGGGGCTATTTCAATTTTAAAGTAATGTAACATCAAAATTACTGATGATGGTCAAATAAGTTGAACAAAATGTTGATTTGAAGAATTTTGATGTAATTTTAATGTTTGTATAGTTTTTAACTATCATTAATATGTATACGCAATTTATTAAAGTTGTGATATATGTTTTCACTATACAATTTTACAGTAAATTTTTAGTAATTATTACTCCAGCGTATTTACTAATATAACACGCCTTTGAATAAGTCAAACAGGAGAAATAGCATCCTACTGTATAAGAAAATCTATATTTTTCACGTGTCCTCACCATTATGAATACATGATACTGTTGTTTGTAGACTCAAAAGTCCATTATTAATAGTTTGTGTAATTACTCATTCTTAAATACTGTAAATGAAACCAATTTAACAAGAAAAAAAAATACATATCTCTCAAAATGGTAAATTTTAAGAAAAAATAATTAAGAAAATTAACAACATTTTTAACGCTTATTAAACTTTTCATAACAAATTTCTTTTGCATACTTTTCTTACAAGTGTACCTTATAGATGTAAGAACAAGATTTCGGAAAAGTTAATTAGTTTGAAGAAAAAAAAATACAATGTCATGGATTATGAAACAATACAGGAAAAATAGTTACAATCTTAGCATGTTAATTATTAAAGAATAAACATTCTATATTGCTGAAAATCCTATTCCTAATTTTAGGACGTATAGCATAAAGATCGTCCATTAAAAAATACCGAGTCAACTGAAAAATATATTTTGACGATATTGCAGTTTGAACATACTCGTATATTGAAAAAAAAAAACAGTCTCATAATAATTCATTTACAGAGCTTAAACTGTGAATCATTAAAATAAATAAATATGCTAAAAAACCTTTTTAGGATATTTTTTTCATTATCAGGTATTTACGAAGATTCATCATAATATGATAAGGGAAAAAAAAATAATATTTTCGTTTTTTTTTTTTTGTTGTTTTTTTTTTTGGCAAAACGAAAGACACAAAATATCCTTAAACGTTTAACGACAGGGTTCGTGATATAACATGGGGGTGGGATTAATAGACAAGTTGTATTACAAGTTGGTATGAAAATTTACAAATCTGACTTGTACCTAGGGTCCTGTGAAGCTAAAGATAGGCCCAGTACCTGGCATTAATTCGAAAGCACCTCTTTTGCACTGCCGCAAAAAATTAAACATTTTCTGCGCCTTATAGTACAGTAATGAATAAATATAGTTTTTGCTTTTAATCTTATTCTACTCTAAAAGTACAAAATATTGACCATATTATGTACGAGGTCAAAATAGATATAAAATATCAGCTTAACAATAATTGTATGGCAAATTTGGCAACCCCAAAGTCACGGTCCTCAGGACCACTTGTCCCATGCTTCATTTAGGCCCTAGTTGTACCATGATTCTACACTTTTAGGTCCAATTATTTTTTTAATAAAAAAATAAACTTTTTTATTTAGAAAATTAAAAATAGTTTCCTAATGGACTTATTTGCTAAAAGTGAACGAAATTGAAAACAGTGTTTAAAGGGGCCCGAGACACATTTTAAAATAATTTTTATTTACTAAGTTAAAATTCTGAAATTTTTTGTGATGGTTAACCTTGTCATTTGTAAACAAAATCACATGATAAAACTTCTTATAATTTATATATACACTGCTCAAAACAATTAAAGGATATTTGAAGTTTTATATAAAATAAAGATATAAACGAAATTTTTTTTGCCGAAAATAGAAGAAGAGAATCACAAATGCAAATTTTTCTGGTTTTCAAACTGTGGAGTATGCAAATTTTCAGTTCGACGTCAAAAGCGTCGCTTCAGCGGCAGCGAATGAAATTTGACTTTCAACTGGATAAAAGAGAATGAAGACAAGGATGATCGGCATTCAGTGACTGCTTTGTTTCGATGAGTACGATGTCTCAGCGAAGACATTTGACATATTCAGAAGCTTTGAGAATTGTTGGTAGGTTAGAAGAGGGCCAAACTCAAGCCGAAGTAGCGCAAGCCATTGGAGTGTCACAAAGTGTCATTTCCAGGATCTGGAACCGTTTTTTGGAGAGTGGATGTGCAGGCCGAAGACCAGGGCAAGGTCGTAGACGGGCAAAAACGCCCAATGAAGATCGGTATTTAGCGTTAACAGCTCGGAGACACCGAACCATGAACGCTACTCTTCTCCAACAAAACCTTCGCTCGGCTACAGGCACCACGATTTCAATTCAGACTGTCCGAAACCTGCTCCATGCTGTAGGTCTGTATGCTCGCCGACCGATGGTATGTGTTAGATTAACATCAAGGCATCGTCGTGACCGCAGGGAGTGGGCAACCGAGCATGTCAACTGGAGGAGAAATGAATGGAGCAATATTCTGTTTTCTGACGAGTCCGGTTTTTCTGTGCATCCGGATAATAGGCGTATTTTCATCTGGAGGGACCGTGGCAGTAGGAATAATACTGCGTTCGTGCACGAAAGTGTCAGATTTGGCGGTGGAGGAGTGTTGGTGTATGGTGGCATCTCCATTGACGGGCGCACTGACTTCTACATCATTCGAGATGGAGCTCTGACTGGTCGCCGATATAGGGATGAGATCCTCAGACCTATTGTAGTCCCTTACGCTGCAGCAATCGGAGATAACTTCATTTTAATGGACGATAACTGCAAGCCACATCGTGCAAACCTGGTGGAGGATTTCCTTTTCGAGGAAAGAATCGTTCGAATGGAATGGCCAGCGTGTTCTCCAGACATGAATCCAATCGAGCACGTTTGGGACGCTCTAGGAAGACGAGTTTCTGGCCGCCAACAACCCCCACAAACTCTCCAAGAACTGGAAAGAGCTCTTCTGGAAGAGTGGGGCAGAATACCCCAACTCGTCATTAATAGCCTCATTGAGTCCATGCCTCAAAGGTGTTCAACGTTGCTGGCTGCCCGTGGAAACCATACCCCCTACTGAAAATGATTTTCTTTGAAGAAAACACATTTTCTTATTCTTTTTTTCTCATATGCACAAATTGTGTTTTTTTTCCTTTAGTACACAAATGCGCAATAAAATGCATTTTTTTCTGCCAAACATGTATAATTTATTCTCATATAACCTACTATGTCTGTCGACCATGTATCAATCAGCTAAACAGTTTACCAGATACAAAATCCACCTAAAACTGCAATATCCTTTAATTGTTTTGAGCAGTGTATATATATAAAAAATTATTTTAAAATTTTAAGAAAAAGTGGGGTGAATTAAAATCGTTATAACTCGGAATATTATTTATAGAATTTCATTTTTTTTTTCATTTAAATAAATAGAGATATATAAGTTTTAATTCTGATTCAGCATTTTTTAAAATATTAATTTATAAAAAAAAATTAAAAATATTTAACGGAAAAATTAAGAAAAAAGTGGTGCAACTTAAAAAAAAAAAATCATATTTTCAAAAGTAAACATTTTTTTTCAAATATGCTGGATCCAAATTAAAGTAAAACAATTGAAAAAGATATGTTCTAAGTTTGAACCCATTATCTTTAACGGTTCTCGAGTTATAAGAATTTAAATAGGAGAAATGGTGAAAAAAGCTATTATGAAGAAAAACGCATTTTTACAAGAAGTCGTTTCCATGATAGTCATTGATTGAAAGCTAGATTTTGAAAACAAACCAAAACGAATTAAAAATAATATTTTCTGTTCTAATTCAGATAGAAACATGATTTAAATGTCATTTTAAGCAGGAAAAAACAGAGAAATTTTTAAAGTTATAAAATGTTTTTCCAAAATTTGAAGATTTTTGTGTCTCGGACCCCCTTAACGCTATCGTTCTCTCTCAGATGATAAATACATACAAAGAGCATAACAGAAAACAAGTTTTGGGGACCTGAAAGCGAGAAGTATTTCAAATGTACACAGACACATGCAAAATCGCTTGAAAAATTTCCAAAATGGATTCAGTGAACCACTATTTCAAAATTACCGTAATCGTTTTTAACACTTTCCAACAAAGTTGAAAAGTGTTTATGCATTCGGTTTGTCTGGCCGTCTGGTCGTCTGTCCACGCTCTAACTCCCATAAATATACTCGCATTTTCATGAAATTGATAAAAGTTATTTAGGGTTACCAAAGCATGTTTGGTATTGTACATGAAGTATGTAGGATTAATCGTTTATTTACAGGAGCACTCAAAAGTATTCCATTACATTATGGTATAGGGGGGGAAATCGTTTGCAGAGTATTTTAATGACATTACGCTATTTCAAAGGTATGGAAACTGATATAAATCACGGAATTTCACTACGATTATGTTATAACAGGGAATTCATAGCATTTTTTATTCATTTACAGGGACACACAAAAAAATCAGTTACAGTACAGTACTATCTTTGAGTAATAATTGCTGGAGTGTACGGTTTAAAATTCGGTATGCGCTTTTAAATTTAATTGATTTTTTGTATCTTACTCGTTATTTATAAATTCTATACCTCATATACAGGGCTGCACACATGTATTCACGTACCATTCTCCTCATTAGAGGAAGTTGCTGAAGGGGAATTTTCAACTGAGATATATGTATTTCTTAAGTGAACTAAATTTTACCATGCATGTAGTTAATAGATTCAAATCTATATATCATATACAAGGCTGCTGGAAAAATTCGCATAATTCTCCGATTGTGGATGTGACCAGTTTAAATGGGTTTTGAAATGTATTATTCTTTTCCATATGGTTGAATTAGACGTAATACTTTAATTTTTTTAACGGTGCAGCTTTGTTACATTATTCTGAACGTGTTGGAAAGTGTTTCATAATATATGCTTGACGCATGATTTTTTCTTACTTGTTTTATAATGGTTACAATGCTTTCCTTACCCTGTGCGGAAATTAAAAAAGTGTGTGATAATCTATTTGTTAACCACCTAACAATGTTTCATTTTCTATAATATACAATTTATGAGTAATTATTTAACATTATCTCTCGCTAAAATTTGACTTTTTGCTAATAACCCTTTTTTTTTAATTTCATTGCTTTTCATAATGAAATCACATGTTATTATTGCTTACACATAATTAATTCTTTGATGAATTTAGCCCTTTTAATCAACATCAGGATTACCATTAACATAATTTCAGGATATAGTTTTTTTTCTTGCAATTGCAGTATTGATGAAACTGCGGGTAATTCCATTTTTTCCCCTTAAATGCTTGTTAGTGCTTCATTATTATGTTTCACGTACTTTATTTTGTTTTATATCGCGGAGTTGTTCATAAAAATGCTCGCATTGCATAAAGTAAAGAATTTTTCAAATACACGAAATTTCTATTTTTTAAATTAGTAAATGAATTTATGAACAATACGCAACTTTGCAAAATAGATAAAATTGCTATTTTTTAAATTAGCAAATATATTCATGAATAAATAAGTGTAACTTTGCAAATTAAATAAATGTACCATTACAAAATGAATAAAAAAAAATATATTTAGCATTACCTTTATTAAGTGCATTTATTCATGTCCTACTCTAATGAATTCAAACATTTTTAGCAAATTTTTTGGTGAGTTCATCAATTAAATGTATATGCCTCTGACTTCCACAGTTTGTTTTTACATTTTTTTTTTCTAGCTTTAATTTAACTCAATTTTAGAAAAAAAGTTTTAATTTAATTAACTGTCCAACAAAGTTGAAAAGTGTTTCTGAATTTAGTTTGTCTGAATATCTGTCTGCCTTTCTGTCCACGTCTGTCGTTCCGTGTTCTAATACGGATAAATATAGTCCGATTGTTATGAAATTTATAGTTGTTATTGGGTATTACTACGGGATGTTTGGTATTGAAAATGAAGTGTGTATCATACACGGTTTATTTAAAGAGACTTTTAAAATAATTCCGTTACATTTCAGTCTATGGTAAAAAAAAATTACAGTGTACTTTAATAATATACACTAAAATATGCTGAAATTTATATATTTCACTGAGGTGTACTACGCAGTGGGGTAGGTCGAAGAAACCGAAATATTTATAATAGAAATGTAATAGAATAGAAACGTTGCCTTTTCTAATAATGAATAAATTCGTAAAATATTACATCGATTGGTTAATATCGTTTACCGCTGCAAGGGGGCCAAAGTGTCAAAATATCGTAAAAAACAAGTATCTTTATATATTTTTCTTAATTATCCATACGCACGAATACATTTTCTAATAGGACACAATAGCTACATGAAGATGTGTGAAATGTCCCGCTAAGTGTTCCTTATGATAAAATCATATCTTTCACTGCCGCAAAGGGACCATATTTAAAAAACAAATTGTAAAAATTTCAAATTTTCATTTTTCCTAATTTTTTCTAATTTCTATAATATGTCTAGAAGTAAATAAATTTACTTTTTACCTATTACTATGTCATAAATTTTGTTAACTATTTCTCATAGACTGTAAAATAAAAATGGCAATCATGCCTTTTTCTTGACGATCGCATTATCTACAGCTGTTTTACAGCGTGTCAACTGTTCATATACCACAAATCACAAAAATGATATAAAATGAACAAAACATTTTAGTATTTCATTAATGAAAATACAGAGATGTTTAACCGAAACAGATTAAATAAACTTAAAATGAAAAGGTACTTAAAGTAAATTAATTTTATAATATGACTTGCGTTTAAATAAAGCCATTATTCCTCGAGAGGCCGAAATTGATCATATTTGATCCTCCATCTGTTTCGGTCCACAAACTTTATCAGACCTTCAGTGACTAATTCCCGCATCTTTCTACTGATTGAGTGGGACAAGGAAAGTTATAATAGGTGGTATGTTTTATCGAACATTCTAAACTCACTAGCGTTGTTAGATCGTCACTCGATAGACAAACTGTAACAGGTGGTTTCGTTAGTTCACAGTTTTTCCACTCGACTAAATCCATACAATTTTAAGCTTCAAAGTTCATGTCTGGAATGATGAAGTGACGAATAGCACTATTCGTGTCCACAGAATTTTGTGCTTTGGCAATTTACTTCATGGCTGTAGTCCTGATGTACTCTCCTTCATATGCTATCATTCCAATGAGGATATTTGCAAGATTTGCGAAAGAGACATTTCGTGAAATTACAGGAACTATAATCTTTCGTAGATGATATGGCAAGTAATGAGATTACTAATTATAGTGCACAGAATATAAAAAACATGGTGAATTTATTTTAAATGTGAACCAACTGATGCAATACGCTTTCAGGATGTACTCATACAGTAGGACAAGTTAAGAAGAGGGTTTCTTTGTTCCAATGTGGAATTTCAATATTCGATTAGTGATACACCTTGCGTTAAATATTGATCAACGGACTCGGAAAAAAATGTCAATTAAACACACGCCTGTTGAATGAGCTTGCAATATGTCAGACATATACTTCTGGTCAGTTAACAAATCATCTTTACCAACAGCTAGGTGACATATTAAATTGACTTAAACTTTGCATTTGGTAATGATTCTGAAACCGCAAGAGATCATTCAGTTAGGCTACAATATGACAGAGGACCTAGCTTTTGTCATCAAGATGTTCGAAAAGATGTCTCAGCGGAAGCTCATTTAAGTTAGGGCAAGGAAGCCACTAAAGTGGTTTTTTAAAACTTGTTCTCAAAAAATCATATAACACCACCTTAGCATCCCTTTTTAAGGACAGTTCCACCACATCCGATTGCAATTATTTTACAGCATGCATTTCATTTTTCTTCAAAAAATCTATAATGTTATTGCATATAGAAGTCGCCTTGCCATTCGATGGGATCAAATGACCAAAATAATAGAGCCCCGGTTCTAGTATCAACGAGATATGTTCTTCATTGACTTCGCGAAGATGAAACTTTGCCTCCTTGTAACCTGGTAGAGATTTCTATCTTTAGTGTCATGTTGTAATAAGATGAAGGTTTGAGCTGTCGTTTGAACTGGTTCGAGAGCTTGGTAAAGCTACTATATGAGCAGCTCTGTCACGTCCCAATCGGTTGATAAATGTGACAGCTGTCGCTTAACAAAAATGCATTCCGAATTTAATTCCGAACGCTTATAACACTTAATATGGTAAACAGATTTTTATGGGAATTACATTTTCAGTAGATAAATAATTGCCGGGAGAAGGTTTTAGTGTATAACACACTGTCTTAAGTTCCTTAGTTATAGATCTATGGCAGAAAGTTCTATAACTAGGCCAACCTAATCCCATTATGGATTATTCCGTTCACATCCCAATCGGTTATAAAATACGACTGCTATCACTTAACAAAATTCCATTCCGAATTTAACTCAGAACACCTATATATTACATTATGGTAAACAGATTTTTATAGGATTTACAGTGAGAGAAGGGTAATATTGGCAGAAGATTTTGTTGTATAACACATCGTTCTAAACTGCTGACTTTGAGAGCTACGGCTGAGAGTTTAGTCTACTAAGCATATAAAATACAAATGGGAATTTCATTATGAACAATTTTAACTCACGCTTTAATAAACGGATTTTTATGCGACTTGTATTGTCAGTTAATTAATTCTTAAGGGATGATTCTTATAGTTTCTAAGTCGAATAACAAAAACAAACAAACGAACAAAAAATAAAATTCGTTTTGTTAAACTTACCAAAATTATATATTACTAAATACTTTAATTCAAAATTGACAATCTTGCCTAGGCTTAAAGAACTTTTATTGAATTATTTTATTCTATTATCTTTTATATTTCAACTAATTTTCTGCATATTTTCTTTCGTTACTTTTAAATACTAGTTTTGGTGTCTAAATCAGAGACAATTTGATCGTGACGTTTTTCACATGACACATTTTCAGTGAAATTAACTCCCTGTATGTAAATTTATTTTTTACTAAATTTATAGAATTTACGAGGTATGTTTAGTTAAGAAAGATGCTTGTGCACCAGCAGTTAGATTAAGAGAATTTTCGTAATTATTGGAAAGGGGGGGGGGATAAAGTGACAATTTAATTTAAAACCCAAATAGCCATTAGAGAAGGATTTAAAAACAAATTTCATCAAATCAACATTAATCTGTTCATCAGTAGTCTTGTTCATCAGTAAGCATTACTAATGTATATGTGTAGTAACCAACAACAAACGAATGATACATTCATCAGAATAGTGCGAAAATACTCTATCTAAACTCATAAATTACAATAATCTAGCAAATGAGTATTTAATCGGAAAATAAGAAAATATGAAATATAAAACTATACCAGTTAAAAATAAATGAATAATGAAAAAGGCTGACGATTTGTCCGCAGTGGGTTAATGTCAAAGCAGACGGGTATCCAGAACAGAAAATGCAATTAAAAAACATATATTTCTTTTGGTGGATTTCACCCAGAACGTTTTGGAGGATAATTGAATTGATTAAAAGCATATTTGAAGGTCACATATTAGACAGTACCTTAACGGAGAGCCGCCACAAAAAGAAATGAATGCACCTCCAGATAATATGGAACAGAAATATGCTAATGATGTTAGTACAAATGAAATCGAATTCCTGCGAATAAACATACCCTACTAGCTCAATCCCATTGCCACTTAAAACAAACAGTACATTTTCTAGCAAACAGTCCTAATTCATCCTCAGTTTGATGCCATTTAACGCGGCTAGCATTATAAAACCGCCCTTGTAAATGCCATAGATAACGAGTCGTTTACCGTTTATCAAAAATAACTAATCACTAATGAACGCCGTCTGCAGAAATAAGCAATATATTTTTATATTGATTGGAATATTGTTCTTGTAATCTAAATTACTCTATTGCTAGGTTATATATACTATATATATATATTAAAGTACAATGAAATTTTGAGAAGAAAAGGAAAACAAATTTCATTGGAGACAAGTTTATAAAAAAAGAAAATGTTAAAGTTCAATATATGTTTCACAAGAAAAATTCATGTTTTATACAGCATGTCTGGAAATTAGATATTTTTTTTAATAACTTCCCCTCAACGTACACAAATTTAAAAATTTAATTTTGAGAAAAATGTTTAGAATATTTCTGAAGAAGTATTGATTCAGCTGACGGCGCTGTATAGAAACGCAGATAAATAAAGCACTGAACAGAAGCAGCTTCTTTAAACAGAGAAAAAGAAATTTTCCGGCTAAAAAGATGATTATTTTAAGCCTTATATTAAGGTTTTAGAATGAAACCTCCAGACAGTACTACAAAACATAAAAAGCTTCATCAAAGTATAATTTTGATAGCATTACTTGGACTGATAGCGGAAAGCATTTTTGTGAAACATTGAAAAGCCTTTTAAATACAAACGGATTCATCCATAATCATTATAATATACAGGGTGCAATAAGTTATCTATCGCCGTCCTTTAATTTCTCAACCGTTGGTCATAGACATATAGTTCCAATTACAAAAACGTTTCAAATGAGCTAAATATTCATGCTGTGGCATTAATTAAAGTAAAAAATCAATTTTATAAAAATTACGAAATCTAACTTTTTATACGGTCCCCCAGTCCCTATAGTTATATTTAGTAAAAGTTCACACATATCATAACAGATACAACACAAAAAGTTTGACATCTGTACTACAAAAATTGACACAGTTATTAAATTTTAAAGTTTGAGATTTTTGCACATGATTTTGTCATGATTTTTTAAAAAAATATTTTCTTTTGCACATGATTTTTTATAAAATAATTTTTTACTTTAAATAATGCCACAACATGCATATTTAGCTCGTTTGAAACGTTTTTGTAATTGGGACTATATGTCTACTGCCAACGGTTGTGAGATTAAAGGTCGGTGATAGATGACATATTGCACCCTGTATAAAAATAAACGGCCAAGTGCGAGTATTACTCGCGCTCAGGGGGTTCCTTACAATAAATATATGAATTATTTATTAACGGTATTATTAAAAAAAATCTTTGCCAAGACTTTGTGAAAAAGTATACAATGCAGGGTTGGGGATATACTTGAAAAATATGAATGGGTATATCATAAAAGTTAAAAGACATATGAATCCCAAATAATGTCAGATATTGCTATTCTGCATAACTCTTTTTTTATCTTATTCTAATGTAATATGCTTATGATGAACTAAATTAGGTACTGACAATAAAAGTAGTTCCTATTTAAACATTTGCGCTCTGGCTCTGTTAGCGGATGTATGTCACTAGCCACAAGTGTTACCGCATCTGACAGATTTTATTTATTAATACACTGCTCAAAACAATTAAAGGATATTTGAAGTTTTATATAAAATAAACATAGAAACGAAATTTTTTTTTTGCCGAAAATAGAAGAAGAGAATCACAAATGCAAATTTTTCTGGTTTTCAAACTGTGGAGTATGCAAATTTTGAGTTCGACGTCAAAAACGTCGCTTCAGCGGCAGGGAATGAAATTTGACTTTCAACTGGATAAAAGAGAATGAAGACAAGGATGATCGGCATTCAGTGATTGCTTTGTTTCGATGAGTACGATGTCTCAGCGAAGTCATTTGACAGATTCAGAAACTTTGAGAATTGTTGGTAGGTTAGAAGGGGGCCAAACTCAAGCCGAAGTAGCGCAAGCCATTGGAGTGTCACAAAGTGTCATTTCCAGGATCTGGAACCGTTTTTTGGGGAGTGGATGTGCAGGCCGAAGACCAGGGCAAGGTCGTAGACGGGCAACAACGCCCAATGAAGATCGGTATTTAGCGTTAACAGCTCGGAGACACCGAATCATGAAAGCTACTCTTCTCCAACAACACCTTCGCTCGGCTACAGGCACCACGATTTCAACTCAGACTGTCCGAAACCGGCTCCATGCTGTAGGTCTGTATGCTCGCCGACCGATGGTATGTGTTAGATTAACATCAAGGCATCGTCGCGACCGCAGGTAGTGGGCAACCGAGCATGTCAACTGGAGGAGAAATGAATGGAGCAATATTCTGTTTTCTGACGAGTCCCGTTTTTCTGTGCATCCGATAATAGGCGTATTTTCATCTGGAGGGACCGTTGCAGTAGGAATAATCCTGCGTTCGTGCACGAAAGTGTCAGATTTGGCGGTGGAGGAGTGTTGGTGTATGGTGGCATCTCCATTGACGGGCGCACTGATCTCTACATCATTCGAGATGGAGCTCTGACTGGTCGCCGATATAGGGATGAGATCCTCAGACCTATTGTAGTGCCTTACGCTGCAGCAATCGGAGATAACTTCATTTTAATGGACGATAACTGCAGGCCACATCGTGCAAACCTGGTGGAGGATTTCCTTTTCGAGGAAGGAATCGTTCGAATGGAATGGCCAGCGTGTTCTCCAGACATGAATCCAATCGAGCACGTTTGGGACGCTCTAGGAAGACGAGTTTCTGGCCGTCAACAACCCCCACAAACTCTCCAAGAACTGGAAAGAGCTCTTCTGGAAGATTGGGGCAGGATACCCCAATTCGTCATTAATAGCCTCATTGAGTCCATGCCTCAAAGGTGTTCAACGTTGCTGGCCGCCCGTGGAAACCATACCCCCTACTGAAAATGATTTTCTTTGAAGAAAACAACTTTTCTTATTCTTTTTTTCTCATATGCACAAATTGGGTTTTTTTTCCTTTAGTACACAAATGCGCAATAAAATGCATTTTTTTCTGCCAAACATGTGTAATTTATTCTCATATAACCTACTATGTCTGTCGACCATGTATCAATAAGCTAAACAGTTTAACAGATACAAAATCCACCTAAAACTGCAATATCCTTTAATTGTTTTGAGCAGTGTATTTTGAATTTACACCACAAAAATTTAATTTGTAATTTTATTTTATTTTTTTAGGGAAGTTAAATCTGTGTTGCCAGATTGGGCGTTTGACCCCATTTGGGGGAATTTTGAACTTCCAGGGGAATTTTGGGGGGACAAGTAGTTCTTGGGGAAATGTTTGGGGACTATCAACAATTTTGGGGAAAAACTTGTGGAATCTTTTTGAATATTTCACGTAAAATTTACTTTCAGTCATCTGTCAACTGTAGATCTCTCTCGAATTCGATTTTGATTTGGGAAATGGAAATGAAATACGGAAATCAGAGGCATCAATCAACATTCCCGGGGTCGTGCTCATCGTTTTACAACATTACAGTTTACACGTATCACAGGTGTATATGCCCTTGCTATGCTTTTGAGTATCTCCAACGGAATTTTCAGATCAATAATTGTAGCAGATTTTCCTAGTCATCGAGGTCAGGCACACGAACAAATGTACACATTTCTTTTATTAGTATAAATTTATACAAGAGAAATAAAAACGATTTTATAATTTTTTTTTTTTAAGGATGGTTTTGTGCTTCATGGAATGTATCTTAGTATGCTTATTCTCAGTAGATCTTTTTACAAGACATGCAATTGTATACTACAGTGACATTGCTACGTTTATAATTATAACTGAACATGAATGAATGCAGCAGTCCTCCTCCCCCTTGTTCCCCTTACAAGAAACTTGAAGGAAAGTTCAGCGGTCCTAAACGGCGTAAACTTTCACATTACTAAATCTTCAGGACGCATCCGAAGCGTTCATCGGCCGCGCTTTTTAAAAGATTTAATTAAAGATGTGGAAATCAGACTTTTTTCTGTTATTATTGACGAAAGAACAGTTATTGCAGAAGCAACGCAGATGCCTTGTATTACGATTAGGTGCTTCAGTAGGGTTTAGAAAAAAACGAAAACAATGGTTTATAGCTCAAGTCAGATAGAAGCAGATGATACCATCTCAGATTCATTCAAACCCCAAATGATAAGAGATGGTCTAAACCTTGAAAATGTTATTGGTATAAGTGTAGATGGAGCTAGCTAATAGGTCAGCATCATCGATTTGTGACAATTTACAAAACAAGTGTAAACAAACTTGTCGTTGTAAAATGTATCTCTCATTCCCTTCCTTTAGCCTGCGAATATGTATGCAAAATTCTGCGGAGTTTAAATATTTATTTTTTGTAAATGGGAAACTTTTTCAAAACAATGCTTTATTTGGGGAAAATTTTTGAGTTTAAATTAGGTAAACATTTTTTATAGTGGAAAAATGAAAATTAAAAATTTACTTTTTTGAGTAAAAATTGCTTCGGGGACTTTTTCGGGAAAAATCACTGATTTGGGGATATTTTCAGAAAGGGTATAGCCGGGTTTCTTAGTAAAATATGCCCTTGAGTCAGCCAATGATGTCAGTCCTACATGAATGGATAGCACTTAAAAAGAAATTAATTTCTCCCCAGTTTGAAACTTATACATCAAACCCATGGGAGGAGGGGGGGGGGGTATCACCCTTAATGTCCGTTTTGAAAAAGACTGCATTGTGACGAACTGCTGGTCGGATTTCAACGAAAAAAATAAAGGATATATAATATTAACCCATTACCTGCTGGTGTTGCGTTCACGCAATGGCCGGCCAGAATAAATGAACATATTTAAGTTATTTATATACCCACAACTATTTTTGAATTAAAAAATTGACCTTACTTAAAGACATAAAAATTTAAGAACATATAAAGCGAAAATTACCTTTCAGAGTTTGTGGTGGCAAACAACATTCAGCTAAAAAGTTGAAATTTTCAACCTTATAGTTTTGGAGGTTAATGGGTTAAAATAAAAATAGTGGATAATTGTTTCAAACATTTTTCAACAAAAGAACAAGCTTTATTACATTTTTCTTGTTTTTAATTGAACATTTTAACTAAAAATCTATCGAAATATTTCAGTGACCAGCTTAATTTTTTTGCAGCGAATACTATGGGGTATGATATATATTTGGTGTCAGATTCAACTTTCTACGCAGGGTGCATCATATAAAAAAATTAAACCTTTGAACCTTAAAAATTAATCATCTTTCTCTGCAAAATTTGCTTTTGGCACCAGTAATAAATGAAAATAAAATTTTCCTTATTTAATCTGAGCATTTTTTAAATTGCGTACTTGAAGGAAACTTCTTTCGAAAAAGTGGTGCCGACCGAATAGTATTTGTGTAAGAGACGCCGGAGTCCAAAGAGTTAAAAACCTATTCCGTGAAGCGGGGGGGGGGGAGTGCTTCACCCTAATCTCATATTTATTTACAAATGAAATGCATTTTGGTACTAGTTTCAAATCTATACAGAGTGCGCAGAATATTACATAATATATTAATCATGGAATTCAAAACTGATTGTTATCGTTAGCTACAAAAATATTTTTTATAAAAAAAAGCAATAACATTGATTGTTTCGACTGTTTTTAGAAAATAATTAACAATGAATCTTCATCACTGTCTTCGTTAATAACAGGATTTATGTTTTCAACATCAAAACGTCTGCTTAAAATCTGTACAGGACGGACAATTTTAGACAGATACCAAGCACGCGAAAGACAGAAAAGTATAGCAGCGATATGAGAACAATAACTTACCGTTTTAGCATTCGCAGTACTGACGTTTAATGCCCCAGTACCCGATCGAGTTTGGTGTGTAGTCAACGTAACATCGATACGTTTTGCTGCGTATGTGTCGAGATCTTACTTAGAACTTTATAATAGACAGCTTGAGACAACTTGTAAGAGCCAGTAAAAATAATTTTTAAGCCAATTTTTGTCATTTCTGGAAAACGTCGTGAAAACGTCTGGAAACGTCATTTCGTCGACTTAAAGTTTGCAAATGGCCGTTTACGTCTATTAAAACCCGATTAATTTACTTTAGATGCCAGTGAACTTTGCTGTGTGCCACAGAACTTTGTTGTCGTTCCATATATTCAATAACTTCTTTCGTCAAGCTAGCATCTGAATTTAGACGTTTTCCTAATTTGTTGACTAAAAAGAAGGCTATTCGGCATAATAAACGAATTTTTGGGAAAAGTTTGTTATACTTTATAAAAACAAAATTTGTAGCTAACGATAACAATCAGTTATGAATACATAATTAATATATTCTGTAATATTCTGTGCACCCTGTGTTTATTTTTATCTAGTGCCAAATGCATTTGATTTATAAATAAATGTGAGATTAGAGTGAGGCACTCCCTATCCCTCCAAGAATGAGTTTTCAATACTTTCGACTCCGGCGCCTCTTACACAAATTTTATTTAATCGGCACCATTTTTTTAAAAGAAGTTTCCTTCAAGTACGCAATTTCAAAAATGCTCGGAATAAATAAGGCAAAATTTATTTTCCTTTATTACTGGTGCCAAAAACAAATTTTGCAAAGAAAAATTGTTAATTTTAAGGGTTGAAAGAGTTAATTTTTTTATATGATGCACCCTGCGTAGAAAGTAGAAACTGACACCAAATACTATGCAGCCCCGTATGCATACCCGGTATGTATTCCTCGTAATATTTGCTGCAAAAAAAATTAAGGTGGTCACCGATATATTTCGATAGATTCTTAATTATAATAATCAATTAAAAAAATGTAATAAAACTTGTTCTTTTGTTGAAATAGATCTGAAAAATATATCCACTATTTGTATGGCAATATTATACGTCACTTATTTTTTTCGTTGAAATCCGACAGCAATTTCGTCACAATACTTTCTTTACGAAAACGGATATTAAGTGTCATAACCATCCATGTGCTTGCGGTATAAGCTTCAAACTGTCGAGAAATTCATTTTTTAAGAGCTATCGACTTATCTAGGACTCGACTTGGTTGACTCAAGGGCATATTTTACTAAGAAACCCGGCTATACCCTTTGGAAAACTTGACTTTTGACTATGTGGCAACACTGAATTGAATCATCTTGTAAAACAAAAATAGGAGTTAAAACTTTCTGATGAGAATTCGCCATGTCTAATTAAATAATTAGCCATATATCATGACGTATGCTGCGTACATCATTGTCGGAAATGACCATAATAGCATGACATATTACGGTACGTCATAGAGCGCAAGAGGTTAAACTTTATTTGGAATTTCATAAAACTAAATTCAGCGTAGTAATAATCTTTCCTTTTTACAGTGTAAGCTAAAACAAAACCCTTGTCCAAAGTTAAAAATTGGCATTGTGTTGAGCGCACTTCGAAAGAAGGTTGCAAGGTACGTACGCCGGATTGGTCCGTGCCGCGTTTTTCCGGATAGGTTTTTATTTAACTTTTAAAGACACGGAAGTCATGTTGAGAGATCCACTCAATGCAAACTATTCTCGAATCCCATTGTATTTATGTGATTAATTCTAATTAAAACACTCTGCTTTTAACAATTTTATTTTTATTGCTTTTATACTGCTACTGGGCATTGCATTACACAAATATATCATTAAAAGTTGTTATCTGGACTTTAAAAGCCGATGGTGCATAATGTACGCCGCCCCTGTCATTATGTATGCCGAAACAGTCCGTCTCTTTATACGTTAATATCTCGGCTAATTACCGACGATTATCTTCGAAAGTCATTATAGACAATGCTTTTATACTTATGTTATGATATGTACCTCAAGCGCTTATTAACAGTTTTGCTGAATGCCTGAAAGTCGAAATCTGTGTGAAACGGAAAAATGCGCTTTTCTCAAAAACTATGTGATCTAGGGTAATCGCTATAATTTTCCTGCAAGGTTTAAATTAATGTCTAGAACCTCTAATTTTTTTATAATTTTAGTTTTAGTAGATTCAGAAATAGATGGGCGGGAACATATTTTTGAACTACATTTTCGGCGATATCTCTGAGAATATAGTACCTAAAATTAAAATAAATGTATTTTTGAGTTCAGCGTTACGAAAGCTTTTACACGATACCCCACACAATATACAAAATAGATTTTTTTCAAGTAATTTAATTAGGCCCTCTACATTTTTCCAAAATATATTTGTGAATGTTTAATAATGTGTAAATATGTGGGTCAATAGTCTTTTTTACTTCCCCCCCATTTTGAAATTTCTACGTCCTATAGTTTACGAGTAAAATGACTGTGACAGACGGACAGAGAGACACAGGAGTGATCTTTGGTTTCGTGTTTACTTTTTAAGTACGTAATCCTAAAAATGAATGTAATTTACTTAGTACAGCATTTACCCAGCACTTTGAATGAATTACATCGGATATATATTAGGAAAAGAACAACATATTAACAGTTTATGTCAAGTGCTAAGTATCCATTTTTCTTAAAACTTTTCATATGTAACATGTGGCGTGTTTCTAAGTCAACATTATCAACTAAACCTTTCCCAAACTATGGTCATTAAGTTAATTACTGTTTAGAAATGCAGTTTTCAACACATGTATGAAGGGATTTCTATCATTATTATTAATATTTTTATTATTATCTCAGAGATGTTTAAGCTCAATTTTGAAGCACTGCATTTTCAAAAATAAAAATACTTACTGAAATGGCATTTCATTCATATGTTTCATTGAATTATTGCCAAGGAATTCTGAAAATTTTGTGATAAAGTAATTTTTATTTTATTAGATTTCACTTTAACATTTTTTTTTTTTTATCTCTTAATAATATCATACAAAAGTCTCAATACGAGTTTATTTCATACCGTTTAACAAAACTACGTAAGAAACACATAGCTGTGTTAAACAAACAATAAGTTAATAAAAAATATCTCCAAACATTTAACTTTACTCTTTTTGTTATCAGATGACGTTATGCAGGAGCGAAACGTATTACAAATTAGAGCCCTGTAAATAAATATGTAATACAAATTACTTCAAATACACCATAATAAAATTAAAATGTTAGTTTTACATTTAATAAAGAGTTAAAAAGTTTAATTATAAATTAAATAAAACACAAGACTTTACTTTCCTTTAATCAGCATCCGTCTTTTAATAAAAAGCAATACATTCACTTGCTGTTACGAATAATTTCTTAAATGCAAAACAGTTAAAAATGTGGAGAGATTTAATTTACCAAATATAATAATGAGGAAGTATTTCTTTTACGATTCCTTATTATTCTTTTAATGTAAAATTGTTTTTTGACAATAAAAATCCAAGAATTTGTTTAGAAATAATTTATTCGTGTTTTAATGAAATTTTCGAAACAGAATATTTAAAGGATCAACAAAATGATAGTACTTTAATTATTAGAGTTTTTGATAAACTGGTTACTTTTGTTTTACAAAATTAGTTTTAAACATTTTTTGAACATTTTTGAGTATGAGAATTTTGTTTTACCTGCATTTAAGGAACAAAAAAAATCTGTTATATTGTTTTGTTTATATTTTATCACACAATTTCTTGATTAGTATTTCTGCCTTATTTGTCTGTAAAATTGGTTCCAAATTATTAAATAGGTTCTCCTCAAAATTACAGTTTAGATGTAAAAAATATGTAAAAATCAGATTTGAAAATAGTGTCATAGAGAAACTATATCCAAACCAAACTGTATAAAGTAACATAGAAAAAGGGAATGTTTTGAATGAAATTGTAAAAATAAATTGCTTTTAATGATCTGTACCCTTTTTTAATTTAAAACTTTATTTCTTTGAATAATCTTAAATAAATAAATAAATAAATAAATATATATATATATATATATATATATATATATATATATATATAACCAATAATTAAACATAACCTACCACCATCAAAAACCGTAATATTATGAATTAAAGCTGTAAGTATATATATATAAAAAAAAGATTAAATTATTTATAAGTATTATTATGGAAGAAAAATAAGAAAGTGGACACCGACAAATAATGGAAATGCTTATATATTGAATTACGTTTTCAAGGGCACAGAATTCAATGATATAAGCAAAATGGTTGTTTTCTGTGGGAAAAATAAGCTAAAGCTAAAAGTTATTTTCCCCTGTGCACTAACAACCATTAAAATCAAGTGAATTGATTAAAAATGAAAACAGAATAGAAACAAATAATATTAATTGGAAAAAACAATAAAACCTATTTAAATATTTATAGGATATAAAATGAAATAATAAACACCATACCGATTAATATTTTAGAAGAAATCCACGCTCACATGGCACCCATATCGTAAAGATTAAGGTTAATAAAACAGTTAAGAAATCACAGTAATTGATACCATAGGATGCAGTTAATACATATTGAAATAAATGTTAAATAACTTTTAATATAATATAAAATAATATAAATAGAAAGTAATTACATAATTAAAATGCACTATTATATTAATTAAAAACCGTTAAACAATATCGTCAAAATTTAGCTAAAAATTCCCCCTGGTGTAGTAAATTATAACTGAAATGTAGCTGGAAGAAGTAAATATAGAACTTATCGAAAAAAAAAAAAAAACACAAATTGTGGTGCTGCCATCTAGTATTACATTTATGATTTAATTGTCAAAAGACTTGCTTCAGTTGTAAGCAATTGAATGTAACAATTGTTTTATTAACAGCAAAACCAAAAATATCCCTATATATAGATAATTATAAACTGAATATAAACCACACAATGTATTTAAAAAAAAAAAAAAAAAAAAAAACTATTGTTAATAAAATTTAAAAAGCATACAAAATATTCTATTAGCAAATTTATTTAAACTACACTAAGAATTTAAATAATTCTAGAACATCGATAAAATATAGCATATAGCTATATGCTATAAAACAGAATAAATTCATTAATAATTAATATAAATAATTATTAAAAATATAAAAATCTTTAATAAAAACTAATATATATATATATCTATATATATATATATATATATATATAAATCTTTCAGTTATACCTCTAATTTTATCAGTGGATCATCAACATAGGTATTTAAAAGTAATTTTACATTCGAAAATCAAATAACAAACAAAAATGAATAGTTTTTAACATTGATTTATTAATCATTTCGGTAACTCTACAATTAATTTTAGGTGATGTCTCTTTTTCTTCTAATTGGAGTTGTACGCTAAAATTAATTTCGTGTGATGTCTCTTTTTTTCCCTAAAAAATATCACCTAAAAAGCATTATACCTAATAACCGAATTGTTCGCTAAATTTTATGGGGATAATTTCATAAATGCTACAAAATTATTTATGTGGGTCTTTTGAAAATAGACAGAATTGCCACATTTATGCAATAAATATTGCCATATAAATAAATACTGCCATATTTATTCCTTAAGCCCCTTGAAAAAAACTTAAAAAATTATTTCAATGTGTTACCTTCTGGAAAGATAATCGTCCTAAATAGAGGGCTTTACGGACCTTTAGAAGTCGATTATAAAATGTGAACCAGATGCACAATAAAAATTGATGTAAATACTATTTAGACGACGCAGAATGCATTACCATGAAAAGTGACCTCAGGGTTACTATACAGTCATGGGCAAAAATGCTATTTGTTCGGTGGTTTTACGCCTGTAAAAATGGCACAGGAACTAAAAAAAAAGTGTGCTTAACATTAAAAAAATGAAAGTGACATCTTATTAAATTATAAAACTCTTACGTTACTTATTGATTGAATTACATTCAAAATTATGAAAACGTGATAATGATTTTCAAGAGTTATTCACAATTGAAGTAATTAATTTGAAAGAAAAAGTGGCACTAACATAATCTACATACTCTAAATTTACAAAAAATAAAATTATTGTTCAAATTATACAGAAATAAGTAACGAAAATTTTATACGAATAAAAAATTTTTTTCGCGCATACCTTTTACATGCCTTCTTAATATTGCACTGAATAATCTTTAATCCCATAAGTCTTTAAGATCTTTAATAATTCTTCATCACTGTATCATTACAAGTGATCCGTTTAGGTTTAAAAATAATGTAAGACTAAACTGCATCTCCCTTTTCAGCACAGACTTCATCGTTTTAAATCGATAATATTAACATAGCATTTTCCTGCGGCTTAGTTCAAAGGCTACTAATATCAAACCTATTGTTTACGCCCATATCTTCAAACTATGTGCCATTGCCGATTATCTTATGCATCCATATATTTTTAGGATTATCTATAGACTGGAAACCAGTAGCAGAGACAATCACCTCATCGAGTTCACGGATGAAATTCTAGGATTAATTAAATCTTGAATCGCATATTAAAACGCAATCGGTCTGCCAAGTCATATCTTGGTGGAAAACACCCGAAAACCTGATGTTAGCTGTTGACTCGTAGGTTTTCCATTGTGTTTTCCTATTCCCAATCCTCCATGTTTTTGCACATTTGGGTGCAGGAAATCACTATGGTAAACCTACGAGTCAGCCAATAAAATCGGGTTTTCCACCAAGATATGACTTGGCAGACCGATTGCGTCTTAATATGCGAATCAAAATTTAACTAATCCTTGAATTTCATCCGTGAACTCGATGAGGTGATTATCTGTGCTGCCGGCTCCCGGTCTACTAGATATGCGCATGGAAACTGTTATTCGCTCGAATTACGACACTAACTTGAGGAAATAAACAGCTTTATTATTGACCTTTAAAAACACGAAGCATGAAATTTAAATAAATATTTTTTACGAAATTTTAAGAAGAATATAAATAATGTTCAACGTCTTGCATACATTTGACACATCATAAGGTGGAACTGCTTTAAGAGAAGCAGAAATGCTTGAAATGATGGGAAAAAAAATGTATTTTTTGCTATTACTAGATTTATGATGTTTGAGGTTTTAAGAATGTCGTATATTTCGTGCGATAGAAAAAGTCCTAAAATTAATGTCATACCAGTTGTTAACGTTGAGCCCGCATTACCTGAGAAGTGCCACATTATGATTTTGAGACAGTGTTTCTCAGCGGTTTTGATAGCATAACCTTTGAAAAATTTAGCGTAATTACACTATAAGCTATACCTTAAAGCAGCAACAACGACAAAAAAATCAGAGTATCAAAGTTTAAAGAATTTGAATTTTTTTAATAAATATATATATTATATCTGTTTTTCCAAACTTTTTATTTCAGATAAAATCCAGAGACAACAGAATAAGCACTATAAAGAAGAAATGACAACTCAAATGTAAAAAAACCCGAACTTGACAATCGTAACATAACTGGTTTTACAAGATTAATTTTGTCGTACAATATTGTAACTTTAGTTATTATTTTGTACAATTTAAGAAATATTTTGTGTTTCTTTACAGCATTAAATATTTAAATTCAACATGAAATAATAATATGAATTAATTTCATCTTCGTAACCCATAATCAAACTTCAATCAGTTTTCGTCATTTATAAAACCTTTCTGATGTCCTTATATTCCAAACTAGAATTAGTGTAATAAATAAAAACTTGTGTGGAAATCTAAATCACTAAAAATCCAACGTTTGAACATACCGTATACACAAATCAAGCACTATGGAAATGAACAGACGTATATGTTCCGGAAGTACTGGGACTCACATCATCATTGTATGAAATAAAATCAACATCCCCCCAAATAGATGAAATTGAAAGGCGAAAACCGAAAATCCTTTTGGGTTTTCGTCTATCGATTTCATGTATTTGGTGGGGGGAGGGGGGGATGTTGATCGGGATTTCCTATTTCGATTTCATGTATTTGAGGGGAATGTTGATTTTATTTTATACACTGATAATGTGAGTCCCAGTACTCACGAAACGTATACGTCTATTCATTTTCATATTTCCTGATTTGTAAATATTGCGTGTTGAAACGTTGATTTTCTAGTGATATAATTATAGTAGCTATTAAAAATTCAGTAAAAGTAGGACTTTTGAATTGCATTTGTAGCATTGAATTGTAAATATTTCCATATGTAATCTGAACATATGGCAATATTTCATATATATTATGGCATTTATTCTTCTTTGAACTCGTAATCCGTAATCAAACTTCAATCAATTTTCTTCATTTATAAAACCTTTCTGATGTCCTTATATTCCAAACTAGAGTTAGTGTAATAAATAAAATCTTGTGTGGAAATCTAAATCACTAAAAATCCAACGTTTGAACATACCGTATACACAAATCAAGCACTATGGAAATGAATAGACGTATATATTCCGTATGTACTGGGAATCATCATTGTATGAAATAAAATCAACATCCCCCCAAATACATGAAATTGAAAGACGAAAACCGAAAATCCTTTTGGGTTTTCGTCTTTCGATTTCATGTATTTGGTGGGGGGGGGGGGGATGTTGATCGGGATTTCGTATTTCGATTTCATGTATTGAGGGGAATGTTGATTTTATTTTATACACTGATAATGTGAGCCCCAGTACTCACGATTACGTATACGTCTATTCATTTTCATATTTCCTGATTTGTAAATATTGCGTGTTCAAACTTTGAATTTTTAGTGATATAATTATAGTAGCTATTAAAAATTCAGTAAAAGTAGGACTTTTGAATTTGCATTTGTAGCATTGAATTGTAAATATTTCTTTATGTAATCTGAACATATGGCAATATTTCATATATATCATGGCATTTATTCTTCTTTGAATTCGTAATCCGTAATCAAACTTCAATCAATTTTCTTCATTTATAAAACCTTTCTGATCTCCTTATATTCCAAACTAGAATTAGTGTAATAAATAAAAACTTGTGTGGAAATCTAAATCACTAAAAATCCAACGTTTGAACATACCGTATATACAAATCAAGCACTATGGAAATGAACAGAGGTATCTGTTCCGTAAGTACTGGGACTCACATCATCATTGTATGAAATAAAATCAACATCCCCCCAAATACATGAAATTGAAAGACGAAAACCGAAAATCATTTTGGGTTTTCGTCTTTCGATTTCATGTATTTGGTGGGGGGGGGGGGATGTTGATCGGGAATTCGTATTTCGATTTCATGTATTTGAGGGGAATGTTGATCTCATTTTATACACTGATAATGTGAGCCCCAGTACTCACGAAACGTATACGTACTATTCATTTTCATATTTCCTGATTTGTAAATATTGCGTGTTGAAACTTTTATTTTTTAGTGATAAAATTATAGTAGCTATTAAAAATTCAGTAAAAGTAGGACTTTTGAATTTGTAGCATTGAATTGTAAATATTTCTATATGTAATCTGAACATATGGCAATATTTCATATATATTATGGGATTTACTCTTCTTTGAATTCGTAATCCGTAATCAAATTTCAATCAATTTTCTTCATTTATAACTCTTCTGATCTTCTTAAATCCCATACTTTAATTAGTGTAGTTTTTAAAAATTAAATAAAATTACGAATCTTAAGTTTGTGTTTGTAGCACTGAATTGTAAATATTGTTGTATGCAATCTAAACACAAGCTTTTTTCTTCTTTGAATTACTTTGTTTCACTTTGAACATAAAAAATACAATTTAACTACAGATGGCCATATAAAACTGAGAAAAGCCTTAACCTTCTTTAAAAGATTTTCTATAACATTCCTGTTCGTAATAATTTCTTTCATTGGAAAAAGGGCAAACTGTGATTAAAAAGGCGAGTAAGTATTGACAATGTCTATCCACTTTTGTTATTTAAAACTTCCAAGGCATGTTTTTCTATTGATTTCGGATAAATGTGTTATTTTATAGCTAAATTCCAGATTGACAAAATCTACAAATTTTTCACAAGTTGTGTGTACTTAAGGGGACGAGGGACCTTAAAAATAAATTTTTTATTTTTTGTAAATTTCACTTTAAATATTACTCAAAGGTATCTTATAAGCATTATGGCATGCATTTATTACAAATAATAATAATAATAATAATGTTATTTTTGAGAAAAAACTGGAATTTTACGCGTCGTTTTAGAAATCTCCGAAATGCCTCATGCGCGTTCCATATCAATGAAATTCCCCAATATTTTTTATAAAAGTTTGGTTAATATATATAAATAAAACTGTGCATCGAATTTTATATATTTGAATATAAAGGTAGAAAAAAAATGGAATTTTTTTCAAAAAATTTCAAAATTTCAAACTTTTTTCAATTTTTTCAATTTTTTTTTTTTTTTTTTTTTTTTTTTTTTTTTTTTTGTAAATTTCATTTTAAATATTACTCAAGGGGACATTATATGCATTATGACATGCATTTATCACAAAAAAAAATAATAAAAAAATTATTTTTGAGAAAAAAATGGCATTTTACGTGTCGTCGTAGAAATCTTCGAAATGCCCCCTGCGCATTCCATATCAATGAAAATCCCCAATATTTTTTTATAAGAGTTTGGTTTATATATACAAATAAAACTGTGCATCGAATTTTATATATTTGAACATAAAGGTAAAAAAAAAAAAAAAAAAAAAAAAAAAGGAATATTTCCGTAAAAATTTAAAAATTTATTTTATTTATTTATTTATTTATTTTACCCTTTTATTCAAATATGTAAAATTCGATGCACAGTTTTATTTATACACATAAACCAAAGTTTTATAAAAATTATTGGGGATTTTCATTGATATGGAACGCGCAGCGGGCATTTCGAAGATTTCTAAGACAACGCGTAAAACTCCATTTTTTTCTCAAAAAAATTTTTTTAATTATTTTTTTTTGTGATAAATGCATGCCATAATGAATATAATGTACCCTTGAGTAATATTTAAAGTGAAATTTACAAAAAATAAAGAATTGATTTTTAAGGTTTTTTTAAGGTCCCTCGTCCCTTTAACAAGAATATTTGTAAAAGACTCACTGAGAAAGTAAACTGACATTTAATGGACTTTAGACAAGATATTTTTTATAACCATAAAACCGGGATAAAACCAAGTTTTCTTATTTTTCTTTTTAAGGGGACAGTTTATCTCAAAATTGGTCAAAAAATCGATTTTTGTTTTTCAATATTAAATGATAGCTTGTTTAATTGTGGATATTTTGCCATCTCATTTTTACCCATACTTCACTTACATTGCGTGATATTGTACATTTTGTTAACACACCCATCGCAATTACCACACAATTGAAATTTTAAATGGATTTTTCTGCATGTTTATCTTTTTTTCACTTTCATGTTTTAAAAATGCTAAGGCTTTTTTTGTATTTGAGATAGGAATTTAATCTTTTTTATACATGCTCTTTATTACATATGTGAAAAATCTCCGCATGGAATTAGCCTTCAGGTTATTATTATTTTTTTAAATAAAAGTATATAAAGATATGTTAGATTTCGTCGTTTAATGCTTTATATATCAGTAAAAAATTATATTAAATGTAAAATTAGATGTATCTAAAAATCCATGCGCAGACTTGTGTAGTACACATTTGAAAATCTTAAAAAAAAAAAAAAAATGGGCAAAAATATCAATATTTAAAAAAAAGTAGTAGGGATTTTTT
Organism: Maratus speciosus; assembly: GCA_963932465.1. NCBI lineage: Eukaryota > Metazoa > Arthropoda > Arachnida > Araneae > Salticidae > Maratus > Maratus speciosus. Next base: position 247,770,168 of record OZ010786.1, on the reverse strand, counting down.
AAAGTTCATTTTTTTAAACATTTTTTATATTTTAATTAAATATACAGTTTTTTTTTCTAAAATGTACTTTTAGTTGAACATGGAAATGCACTGAGTTCCTTATTTCAACCATATTTTAAAAAATAAACAAAATTGTTGAAGAGGTAAACTGACCCCTTAATGTTGATTTAAGTGAAAGATACTGATTGATCGATTTAAATACTTATAAAATTCAAAAATATTTTTTATAACTATTCATGTTATTTATGATTAATGTTATTACATATTTAACACAGCTGTGTTATATTTTAAAGTAAAATACACTATAAGGGCATTAATGACCGGCCACTTTAAATTTTAAACTTTTTGTCGAATATTTAGAAATATTCTTGTCAGATTCTTCTGGAATTTCAAGATTAAAACGAACACTTATGACCTCGTATTTATCAACGTCGATTTAATAAGGGGGAAAATTAGGGGGCTAACCAAAAATCAAGGAAAAAAATAATACTTGGGATCACCCTGTAAAATAAAATGCAAGAAATGATCTGTCTCTACAGAATATAAACAAACAGACTTTGTACAATATGTGTATTCATTTTTGTAAGAATAGCAGGTATATTAATAGAAATATAGCAATTTCTTTTAAAATTAAAAAAAAAATCTTGAATGTTTTTTGCTTATAACATGCAGGTATTTCAACCAAATTTAACGCCGGTTTCAGAAAAATTGACAAAATACTGTACAAATAATATAGTGCAATTCGAATATAAATATATTAAAAAATTTAGGATAAAATGAGCAGTTGTATGAAATAATTTTTATCTGAGCATGCGCGAACGATAACAAGGATCTTTTTACATAATTTAATAGTCAACTCTATGGAGAAACTTATTAAAATCTCCAGTCAAATATCGTAAAAATTCAAAAAGATATCGACGTTAGAGTGAGCTGATTTTTAGTTGCTCGATAAAAATAGCTGAATTATAAGGGATTGTCCACAAATTGTCACTTTTAATTTAAAACTTCTTTAAATTAAAATTTTTATTGATATTTTAGTTCTTTTTGGATAACCACCAGAACGAGATACATACCATGATAAAAAGAACTATCAAAATTAAAGCATTTTTTCCAAGTCTACTCGTTGATAGCCACTAAATACTAAGTTTTTTCTGAAAGTCAGTTAATGAAAAATGACAATTTGGAGAAAATCTCTTATCATTCAGCTGCTTTAGAAGAACAACTAAAAACTAGCTCACTCTAACGCAATATGTTTCAGAATTTTTACGATATTTGATTGGTTTTATTTTTAAACGTTGCTTCATACAGTTCACTATTAAATTATGTAAAAAGATCTTCGCTATCGTTCGCGCATGCGCAGATAAAAATTATTTTATACAACTGCTCATATTTCCTAAAATATTTAATATATTTATAATCCAATTGCACTATATTGTTTCTAGTATATTTTGTCAATTTTCCTCAAATCAGCGTTAAATTTGGATGAAAACCCTGCATGTTATAAGCAAAAAAACACGCAAGATTTTTTTAAAAATCGCTATATCATTATTAATATACGTGTTATTATTACAAAAATGAATATACATATTGTACAATATCTACTTATGTATAGTCTGTAGCGGTAGATTATTTCGTACATTTGATTTTACATTTTATTTTACCCAAACATTATTATTTTTCTTTTACTTTTTATTGGCCCCCTAATGGTCCTCCTTATTAAATCTACGTAGATAAATATGAGGTCAAACTTGTTGTTTTTAATCCTGGAATTCCAGAAGAATTTGACAAGTATATTTCTAACTATTCGACAAAAAGTCTGAAATTGAAAGTGTACGGTCCTTAATGGCCATATAGTGTATGAATTTAAATGCATTGTGAAGGAAATCCGAAAATTGTTCTACAGAATATAATTAAAACATATAAATTTATTGTTGTTTCTTTAAGAGTAATTGTTTTTCCAGAAATTTTAAAGTATTACATTAGAATAAATGTTCTCTAACGATTTGAATAATTTTTTTGTTAAAAAGTTTTATGTATTTATAGCTGTTTATTTTCAGAAATATATTTTTTATGTATTAATCTGAAATTATTGGTTATTTTGTGCAACAGAAAAGTTATTTGAAATGTTAATGACCATCGTATACTAAAGTAAAATAAATTTATTAGTATATAATATCGTCTTTTTGAAAGCAAAAATATAGCAGCATAAATAGATAATTTTCTAAGGAACGAAAACGGAAAACTGCTAAAATCAATAATACATAGGAATGTACACAAAAAGAAAAATATCGGAAAATAAAGGTATTTACTTTTGATTGTTTTAAATACTAATATAAAGAGATATAAAACTATATCAATTTCATTTCTACAATGTTAAATTTATCAAAAATGTATAACTCGAAAAAAATTAAAGTAACTCGTAAACCTTTTTACCTTTGTTTTATATAACTTAAAGTGTGAACGCTGCGAGTTTCACTAGACTCTCCTTTACTAGGATTAATATACATGTAGTAAAGGTAATGTTGTAACCCTAGAAAAAGACCAAGTATGCTGGTTGAAACTGTAGGGAATTTTTATTATCATTTCAATGTTTTAACGTCATGCATTTTAATGTCATGTAAATTTTTAATGTCTTGCAAAGTTTCCCATTGTACACTGTTTAGCAAATATATTATATTTTTCATATAGTTAGCATACAGTGTAAAGTCCAATCTTAAATATTAAAAAATAATAATGCTCGGAAAAAAATTTCGGTTTGCGTGAATATAATCAGAGGGACATTTGCATTTTTCCCCATATATATAAAAAATGATGCTAAAAATAACCTAAAGAGGGCGCTCACACATCATACTGAAACTTTTTATGTGAAGTAGGCAAACATAAACAGACAAGGAGACAAATTCAACATGACATTTTGCATTATTTTAAAGTAAAAGGTATTTATCATGCCGGTTTCAAGTCATGATAAAAAGAAAGGTCGTGAGCGCCAATCAAACTTTCAACCTCGATTTATCACTGGGTCTTCAGTGAAAGTGTGCAACGAGAACATGGGCTGTCCTCCAAACTCCTGTTTCCTCAAAACCTCGTACTAAATTCAATACCCCATTCAATGAAATACGGCTAATTTGCGCCTTCAGTCTTTTCGTGCGAAACTTTTGCAATTCAATAGTTTTGGCTTCACCAATTCTTGTAGAAATATTTAACCACGAATGCTCGATTTTGTAAGAATAACATGCTGCCGAGATCGAATGACAGAATCCATTTCAGGAAAGGTGTTCTATTGCCAGCATGATTTGCATGAACCGTCTCAGTATGACGTGTGAGCGGCCTCATTCGGTTACTATTGTAATTATTTTCTTTTTGTACATGGAAAAAATTGCAATGTCCCACTGACCATATTTACGCAAACCTATTTTTTCCGAGCATTAGTTTTTTTTTATTAAGAGTTTTTTTAAGTTTGCACGAACTTATGACGCACCCTGTCTTATGAAAAACTTGAAAGCATTAATACATATTCAGGAAACCGTAATAACACTTTTACCGTTTTCTGAAAGAAATAACAGTTTGTAGCTAAAAAATATACAACCTAATTAAAGAATTTTTCATAGTCTTAAAGTTAAAATGGTGACGTGACACGTTTTAGTCTATAAAATGTTTCTTCAACTGAAAGATCTAACAACCATGCTATTGCTAAAACTACCGGTATTTGATTACATTTTTATTCATCATAAAATAACTGGAAAATAAACGGATTCTGAGATATTATTTTGCTATCACAATGATTGTAATTGGAATATACGTTATATGTAACTTCATGGAAGAGTTTTTAGATTTTTATTACTTTATGTCATGAACGTGTTTTGAGCTTTTACAAAATTCTACAGGCCATGGGAGAAATCACTGTTATGAAATCCAAGTTTGTGCACAAAGGCATTTTAGAAATGGAAAAGAATTTCTATTCCCAGTTCATGAATTATCTGAGCCCATTTCCTCTAGTACGAGTCTAACGAAAAAGACAGGCTACAGCGGTGCTTTACGTGTACCTTTTTTATTTTTTTATTTTTTTACAGACCGCTAGAGTCACGTGAGGCTCAAATGCACCAATACAGTTGTGCGAAAAGAGCAGAACGTCACTCTAGCGGTCTGTAAAAAAAAGACTCGTGGAATGCACCGAGGTAGCTTGTCTTTTTCGTAAGCTTCTCTCTAGTCATATATGACGAAAGTGATTCACTCTGTTTAAATTAGGTTTTTAAAAAGAAGAAAAAAAAATCTAATTTTTAAAATAAATACATTTTGAGGTATTATCTTGCTATCACTTTGATTCTAATTGAAATATACGTTATATGTAGCTTCAAGAATGATTTTTCTTTTTACCCGACTGCCAAGAAAGGTTATGTGTTTTACGCGTATTTGGGAATGTGCATTTCTTTATACCCTCGAAACATCCCAACGGTGCGATGGATTTTAATGAATGGGGTCTCTATAGATTCGTCTTAACCTTCCGATTATAGGCTAGTTTTTGTTTTTATAAATTTAAAATTGCGACCGTAAAATACAAAATGGCGCTAGCCCTCCGACTGTCTTGGAAAAGGGCAAAATTGTAATGTTGTTTTTTCTGAATTTTGTTTTAAAGGCTTAAAAAAAATGATTCATTGAACATTTTATAAAAAAAAAAAAAAAAACTTAATAATGAATATAAATGCAATCCTTGGAAGTATTAATCATTGTTCAATGTATTAAAAATACATTAAACCATTCAATTATATTACTTTAAATACTGCTTGTATTGCAGTGAAACCTGGAGCTTAGTGCACGTATTAACACGGGCTTGTCAGTGAGGGGGCTAGAGACGAAAAAACATTTTTAAGCACCCTATTGAGTGACATATCATTGGATAAATCTTTCAAAATGAAGACGATGTTTCATTGACTATTTTACTGTCAGAAGCTCCGTTTAAATATTACACAACCTGGAAGTTGTGTAGGTGGGATCTCTAGCTTTATTGCAACTCTAACCTCATTAAAACAGTGTTTATAAATAGTAACTAACGTTTAAACACAACTTGAAAGCCATCTATACAAGTAAATAAAAAAAGTGTTTAAAATAAATGTATTGCGGCAAACAGATGGTACTTTGTGGGTGATTAAGGGTATTTTGTTTCTATGTTATGTTTTAATTGTTTTATGCTTCTATTCACTGAACTTTTTAGGCGCACCTTGCATGACAAATTGTCACACTCATTATATTGTTGTAGTAAACATTTTGTATAAATTAAGTATATTTTCTTTCTATTCTAAAAAAAAGAAACTACCACTGTCACCGCCGCCGCCGCCGCCGCCGGTTTTGTATTTTTTGTGACCGGAGGTCTTCGTTAATATTAAGAAAAATAATGCATACAAAAATATGAAAATCGGTAGTGTTAAACAGAAATGTTTGATAAACACGCTGATGCAGACAGTTTTCAAATCGAAGAATTATTTTAAGAGATATTTAATGCTAAAGTTGGACAAAATCGTTCCACTAAAAAAGTTTTATAGTAGCAAAAACTATACATCGGAATTTAATAATTTTTAGTTCATTTTATACGTTATAATTTCCCGGTGTGCAGAATTGATTTATTTTTTTAATTTGACTCATTTTTTGTGTTTTTATAACTATTTTAAATTCAAATTTTCAGCATTTCGAGAGATACTTTTTACAGATTTTAGAAAGTGATATTAATTTAAACTGTTGCCAACTGTATAAACAGCGGAAACAATAATGTTTACTTAAAAAAATATGTATATTTATACGTGTAATAAATTAAAAATTTATTTACACGTGACTATTATAAACAGAAAAAAACATTTGGAATTAGAATTAAATAATTATGTACAAAAAGCAGGAACTTATTAAAAATTACGTCATAAAAACTATAGTTACACGTGAATTTTAAGAGAGAAAGGAATTTGTAAAAAAAGAAATTTATTAACATGCGTTAGAAGTCTTAAATAGGAGAAATTACGTCATATTTACGTCACATTACAGTTATTACATAAAATGAACACAAAATAATATTGCAAAACGGTAAAAATTGCGCTAGACATTTATTTGATATTTTGAGAGGATACTTTTCAACTATTTTTCTTAGGAAAGCGCAAATAATATTTTATTTCTAACACAAGTATTTTCACGTGAATATTAAAAAGAGAAAGAGTAGTTTGGTCAAAATTACGTCAGATTAAAAAAGATTAATTTAAAATGTCTCATTTAAAAGAACTTTCTTTTCATTTTGTTAAAAAATACCGGGAGACAAAGATTCTGTTTACTTAATTCCTTTTATATTAGCTTATTTTGAAATGTTGTTACACGTGTCTACGTCATCAAGTTATTTTTATTTCGACGTTTTATTTGTATTTTTATTAATGTTGTACTAATTTATTTGTTCTTTCGTTATTTAAAATAAAAATTATGTCAATTTGTATAATTTGGCGAGTGGTTTGGCGATTTATAAAATTTAGCGAAATTAGTCGACGGGATAATCAAGTAGTACCGCAGCAGATTTGGCGTTAAAATATCCCCAATCAAAGAGAAATGAATAGAAATCCGTTTATAGGGAGATCGCCACTGTCTTTTTAAATTATAATTCAATCTTTCGAAATTTTTTTAAAGCCGATCACATTAGCGTGCATTTAGAGTCTGCGGTGTCTGGACGGGGGTTGGCGAGCGTAGCTCGTAGGGGGCCGAGCCCCCTAGTATATTAAATGCTGTGAAGGTCTTTTATTGTAAAATCCTTGACGTTGGGGCATTTTCAAGTGATATATACAAGGCGTGTCTAAAAAGTTCTGTGAATGGATGGATATCTCATAAACAACTCGAGTTTAAAATGCGACCCAGCAGCCCATGCACAGGTACAGACCAATGGAGAGACAGTAAGAAGCAAAAAGTGAAAGAAATCAAGCCAGAATACTCTGGTATGAGCAGTCTATACAAATTGAAAAAAAAAAAAAACGCCACAGAAACGCATGCAATGTTGGTCCACGTGTACGGAATTGACGCAGTGAGAAAAATTCGCGTACGACTGATTTAAACGTTTTAAGGGGGAAAGGGAACCGTGGATGACGAACCACGTTCAGATCTATCCTCAACAAGTATGACGACAGACAACATCGAGCGGGTGCGACAGATGCTGTTAAACAATCGCCAACTGTCTTTATGATGGATATCGCATTAATTGGGAATCAGCAAGGACTTGTCTCCGACGACGTGTGACATCTGTGCTTCGCTCGACCCCGAAAGAGGCATTCGCTGACTCATTGCAGCAGTTTCATCAACGATGGCATAAGTGTATTGCGGCCAACAGATGGTACTTTGAGAGTGATTGAGGGTATTTTATTTCTAAGTTATGTTCTAATTGTTTTATGCTTCTATTCACTGAACTTTTTAGACGCACATTGCATGACAAATTGTCACACTAATTATATTGTTGTAGTAAACATTTTGTATAAATTAAGTATATATTAAATGCTGTGAAGGTCTTTTATTTTAAAATCTTTGGCTTAATAAGCATATCAACAGATGGCATTCACTGTCTACTCAATGGCAGGTTTGAAAAATATTGTCACTGTTCTAAATCAGTGTTTTAGTACTCTTTGTAAGACACGACACATTCATACTCTTCGTTAATCTTCCAATGCACAGTAAATTTATGGTGAGGAGAAACATGAGTGAAATATATGTCATTTTATAGTTTATTGTTTAACACAAACAAAATGCTCCATCAGAGCTAAAAAAGGGTAAATTATTCTTTCATAATTTGTATTAAAAATAACATAAAAATTCTTATAAATATTCTTTTAATAATCTCCATAATATAATAGAATTATATTAAAAAAAGGTATGGGAGATTGAATATTTTTAATTGTAATATTTTCTTTGCAACATAATATTTTAAGATAGACATATATTGCTTAGTAATTTTCCAACAATACATTTATAAGAAGTATACAAACAGAGAAAAAAGTCTAAATAAAAGATAGTTATAATATAAAGCAACATTTCAAAGTAAATCGTGTAATGTAAAACGTCGATGGTAAAGTATCTATATTTTCTAAAATGGAACAATGCAAGATTGTATTTAACGAAATACTAATTTTTGGATAACCGAAATCACGTACGTGGAATGTACGTGTTTGCATTAAAAATGTATCAAAAGAAAACGAATTTAAAGAAGAATGTTTTAATTTATTTAAAAAGGTGTTGTTGCCACGCATATTTCACATAAGATAGTCAATTTCAGATTATTTCTTAATCACAATTACGCTTTTTCGCATGTAAATATTAAGCTATTCTAAAAAGTCTTACATTTTTCCCCTCTAATATAGAGTTGTTTTATCTTTTAGATAAAGGAGTATATTTTGCATTTATTTGGTATTGATGTCTAAAACAAGCAAACTATACACCAAAAATGTTCCCAAAACAGAGGGTATTGTTGTTCCAGAAAACTCCACCATGTCCCATGCAGAAAATGTTATAGGCGACATACTTTCAAGAGTTTTTAGTACTTTTAAATTTTGAAAGTTATGTTTTTTTTCTGGGGATATTATTAAACTACCTAAAATCTGAGAAAATAATCCTTTATTTCTCACCATTTCCTGTGTTACACGAGCAGAAAAAGCAGGTACTACAAAACAAAACAAACCAGTGGGAATATGCAAACAAGCATGTTGAATCATAAAAAATGGACGGAATTCATTTGTTGGGTTTATCATTATCCTTGATAAAGATACAAAACCTTTCAGGAAACAAATCACTAAAATAAGAAGAGATGGCAGTGAGAGCGTGGAATGAATTTCATAAATAATTTGATATAAATCAAAATATTGTGCCGCCACCTTTTTTAATGAATTACAATGCACTGCTCTATTTATTGTTTTCTTAAAAGTTTTCCTGAACTCTTTCAATAGAGAAGAGCATTGGTAACAGAGAACGCAATAGAAAAGAGATATTAAGTTAGTAAATGACGATGATAAAATGTTAGCTGATAAGGATACTAGAAATATGTACATTTTACGAAAAAATGTTTGCTTACAACTTTTCCACAAGTATAAGGAATAAATTACACAAGCATACTTTGCCTCTTTAAAACCTATTACGAATGATAAGCAGCTTACAACTGTTAAGACAATATTGAATAATAACAATATTTTGACAATTATAAATGTTTGATAGTTATTTGCTATCAATTGTTTTGACATTTTATTTAATCTTTGATAAATACTTTTAAAATATTTTCTTTTCTTATAAAGTACGTGCCATAAAGTAACAGAGAACAAGCATACACATAAATGTGCTATGTTAGTTTTAACAGTTGCTGTTGTGTGATATATATGAGTTGCAATTATTAGTATTATAATTAAGAGACTGCTATACATATAAAAGGGATAGATTAATTTTAAAAACTTAGAAGCAAAAGAACCAAGTTCTGTAGAATTTAACACTGAAATTCCTAAATAACTTAAAACTCTGAGAAACAATTTTATACTTTTCATGGTATTTTCCTTTTCTGCATTTGTTTTTTGTTACTTAATCTGGATGAAATATCTTGAAAGACTGATTTCACTGGTCATATATATTCTGTCCTGTTCTAATTTATTTCGTTCATCTTGAAATATCTTGAAAGACTGATTTCACCGGTCATATATATTCTGTTCTGTTCTAATTTATTTCGTTCATCTTGAAATATTATGAAAGACTGATTTCACTGGTCATATATATTCTATCATGTTCTAATTTATTTCGTTCATCTTGAAATATCTTGAAAGACTGATTTCACTGGTCATATATATTCTGTTCTGTTCTAATTTATTTCGTTCATCTTGAAATATCTTGAAAGACTGATTTCACTGGTCATATATATTCTGCCTTGTTCTAATTTATTTCGTTCATCTTCAATACACTTTTTTTCTTTTATCTGCAACTTTCCGTCTTTACAGTTTTCAAAATTATTTTCATTTAAAAATTTTGTTTGCTGTTAAATACACATGTTATAGAATTTTTTTGCTTTCAAAATTGTACTTCACTTTTCAATAGACATTCAATATTTTGTTGATATCCCATATATTTTCAATGCTTTAATAGTTTAGATAAAGCATTCCTCTTTTAAATTTACGAAATTCTTCTTCCTACAGTTTTGCGATTTGACCAGGCATCTGTAACTTTTCAATTATGCACCAAAAGTGTAAATTTCAATCTTTATCTTACTTTGACTTGATGCTTTGAATATTATACTATCAACTCAACAAAAAGTATATTATCATTTCTATTTGAATTTATTTAAATATCATAATGATGGCCATGTTTAAATGTTTATGCGCTACAAATGATTATGTTAGCTTTAAAAACGTATGTAGTGCAACATTGTCGATCAATTATTCAAACATCAACTAAACATGTGCAGTTATATAAAAACGTTCGTAATATCACATAAGAAAAATGTTTTTATTACAAATCGACACTGCTATTATGAGAATAATGCATAATCGTAATGTACATAAAAAGAAATATGGATATATTAGCATAATACATGTTTTATAATAAAAAGAATATAAAAAAATAAAAAAAATTGAAATGAAAATGATATTTCTTTCTATTACATATTATATTCAAATGTGGTCTTATTTGAAATCTCGTACCATGGAGATCACATAAATCAATGTAAAGAAAAATGTATTTATTTTGTATTACACATTTTAAAAATATGTTTATATATATATTTATTATGCAATTTATCAATGGACTTATTTAAGAAATCAATCGCATAAACGAATAATCAACATAATGTATTCCTATACCATTTGAGCTTTGAACATTAAAAAATATTCTTTTTATTCACACGATTACACGAAGTTCTGAACCCTTTCTTTGTTTACCGCTTGCTGAAATCATAATTTTGTATATGTTACGGCCAAAACCCGAACTGGCCAACAACGATTTAAACTAACTGGTCAACTCGGGAATTGCCGGCCAATACCCGAACTGGCCAGATGCGACCGGTCAGTTCACGAAGTGCCCTTACGCGATCGGCCAATTCGCGAAGTGACCATATTCAATCGGCCAGTTCGCGAAATGTGTATATAGAAACCAATTTTTCTTTTTTTCCCCTTTCTAACATAGTTGAAAGTGTTTATGAATTCAACTTGCCTGTCCGTCTGCTCGTCCGTGCTCTAAACCGAGTAAAGGCTCGGATTGACTTGTAATTGTTATATTATTTAGTTTTATAAATTAATTTCGGTACTGAAATTGAAGTGTGTACTATTTTTGGTTAATTTACAGCGACACACAAAAGTGTTTCGTTACAATATCATTAATGAGAAAAGTTTTTCCGGTGTATTTTAATGTTGTTATATTATCTCAATTATAATAAAATTGGTATGCATCAATAAGATGGACAACAAACTGTTATCTAAACTGTATGAAATAAGTATCAGTACAGATTGTTTACTGAGACATTCAAAAGTGTTTCGTTACATCGCAATAAATGGTGAAAGATCATTTTTAGTGCACTTAAATATCACATAATAAAATTCACATGACTTACAAATCTGGGCAGCAATATATTTTTCTGTAGAGTATTGATTAAATAGTCTTTATAGTTCGTTTATAGGGACGCGCAAAAAAATTCTGATAAAGAATTATGATATATGTGAAAAATCGCTTATAGGATAATTTAATTACGTTACACTACTTCAAACATAATGAAAATGTTATACATTACTATTATGTTCTACAACATGTTTTCTATAGATTATTGACTAGGTAGAATTTGTCGTTTATTTAGAGAGTCAATCAAATAACTTGGTTATTGGTATGGCTATGAACCATTATTGCTTGATGTGCGTTTTCAGCTGTGATAGGTTTTTAAAATTTAATTTATTTGTAGAGTATTACCAGATTTGTAGATCATATGCAGGGCTGCATGAAAGATAAAAGAAACACATTACCGGCTGTGGATAACCGTTGCTGAACACTTCACATATGTGAAATTTCGCAAACCCCTTCCTCTCTCGAGCAGTCAGCCAGACTGCTTAGGCGCCAGATCACGTGGTCTGACTAGAGAATTAATATTAAAAAACATTTTTTTCTTTCTTGTTCCTTTTTTAGTTTAGTTTTATTGTGAATGTAAATCTTGAACGCAGCAGGTAGTCTGCGTATGTTTTTTTGTCATGATCTTCAAATCGAAGAAATGATGTTCTGATTTTAAAAAGGGAAATTTATTTTCGAATATAAAATCATGCTATTTTCTTGGCTTCTTTATAGAAGAAAATAATTGTTGAAATTTTTAATATGAATATCTTGGATTCCCAGAGAGGAATAACAAATATTATCTAAATGTTTTCATTGTAAATATTGTAAATATTTAAAAAGTGTAAATAGAATTTTTAAGTTTTTTATCATCATGTGCTCTTTTATTGAACAACACCTGCGCCACTTTCAACGGGAAATATGCTTGATTATTTTAATGTGATTTTACATGAATCGTGAAGTTTTCATCTAAGCTCTCCCAACTTTGATTTAAATTAAGAATAACGTGAAACTCTTGAAATTCATGAAGATTATACTTTATTTTTTGGTGCCTCAAGACCCGGAAAAAAAGGTAAGAAATACCTTTATTATTCTGCATGACTATTGACTCTTGATTTATTGAAAAAAACGCTTTTTCATGATAATTTATTTTGAAAATTGAAATAAATTTTAAACATGGATAAGCCTGATAAGCTTAAAAGTAAAAGAGCTACTGTTCGCGCAGCAGTTACAAAATTAATAACAAAATGTGATACATTATTATCTGTTGACATTGATAAAACTGATTGCGATTCTTTAATGGAATCGTTAGAGCTCGTAAATGAAAAGGAAGCTCTACTGAAGGAATTAGATTCCGAAATAGATGAGCTAATTCAGGAAAAAACTGAATATGAAAAAGAACTAAAATCGGTAGAAGAATATTCTGAAAAAATATCAAGTTTGAAATTTAAAATTAAGATGAGGCTTAAAAAATGTAAAATCGAAACTATTTAAAACAAATCAAAAATAATTTGTATAGCTATTGATATAATTTATGATAAATTTTATTTTATATTTAACATTATAGAGTTATGTTCTTAAGTAAAAAAATATATTAAGGTTTTTTGTTTGGAATGAGCGTTGAAAATGAGCTCATTGCAAAAAACTTATAATTTTTCATGCCCTTTATAATATAATTAATCAAGCACTAATGCTAAAAAATCGAATTCTATCACCGATGCTGTGAAAGCGAATTCAAGCAACAAGTGAATTAAAAATTGAATTATTTTCGTCACGTGCACCATGCAGCCAATAGCAACGCGACTATCCACAGACTTCAGAAATTTTAATGAACTATTAAAGACAGCAGCTTGTAAATTTTAAAGCAACTGTGTTGGTAGCCGTGGTGCCGGCACCTTTTGTTGTAAAATACAGAATTTCTTTTTACATTGCACTTTTGCGAAAATTAATGATTTTGTTTTTATTATTTCATTTTAAAGTTTAACTTTTTACGATTCTACAACCGCTTTTTTTTCCTATTATGTTTTAGAATAGAAGTTGGTGTTAATAATAATAAAAAAAATATGATAATTTCACGTTTAAATGCATTTTTCTTAAAATTGGTTTTTAGAAAAATAAAATTAACTCACTTCAAAAGTGATAACTAAAAATATAATTATGATTCTTCCATAAAAATTTGTGAGCTTTGTGTCTAGTGCATCTATTAAAATAATTGTAGTTGCATGAATATTTTCAAAATTATGGACAGTAGTAATTTGAACAAAAAATTGGTAAATCTGTTGGAATCTTATAACCGACTTTTCAATCTTCTCTAAAATTTTTATATACTATTAAGGGAGCCACTTATGGTGCTGCTCACACCTAGCATCGAGACTTGGTGCATTTTGCAGCCCTATCAATAAAAATTAGAGAACAAATAAATTTCTCTGTTAAAATGATATATATATTTTTTTACTTTTATTTTTTTATTATTGGATGTTTTTTTTTTTTGTTTATTTTAATTCAAAAGTGAGCTAAGTCGCCAAATATGGCGCTAAACATTTTTTGCCTGCTTTATCCCCCTAGTGTCCAGTATATGTACGGTACATATTAGAATTAAATCAGATTGCGGTTTGTTTGATTATAGCATAAGAAACAAGAATTAGTTTTTTTTTCTATACGGAGGATAAATATATAAATAGCAAATATATATTTGTATAAGCTTTCAATATCATTGAAAACTATTTTTTTTATTGAAACACAAAATAAACAAACTATTTTCTTTTAAAGTCAGATAGAATAAAGTTTCAAATGTTTAAAATTAAACATTGTTGTATTAAATGTTGTGTCTTTTGATAAAAATAATCAATACAATTTAGAAAATTTACTGTGACTAATTAGGTCGGACATTACAATTTTTAGCTTAGTCCATACCACTGCTCAGTCATACACGACAAGCAGCTTGACATTTAGGTAGGGTTGCCGGGAAGCTCCACTTTAAAAAAAACACCAACTTTTCTCCCGCCAAAAAAAATATGGATGTAAAGTTGTAGTGTTTCAAAATCAATTTCGGACCTTCTTGAAGGGGTTTTAGACATGTTTCGATATTTTATACTTATTACTGACTAATTTGTATATTGAAATGTTTTTCTTTTTTAAAAAATGCTATGTTAATAGGATGTTAAGGGGTTTCTAAAATTGCATTTTGAGACAGTTATGTTGCTGTAAAAAGAAAAAAAAATGATTGTACCAGAAAAATTTTTCGATTCTCAAACTTCCTAATATAGAGCTTTAAAATGCACCAGATCTCAATGAAAAGTGCGAGCAGCCCTAAAATTAGTTCCCTTGTATGGTATCATTTAACTTGTAATTTTAATTATTGGGAGTGAAATGTTTTGCTGAATTAGCACATTTATCATTCTTTTAAAGCTACGTGAACGAAGTCCTTCATAAGAGTCAAGTAAAAAATCATTCAAATGATCCCGATTAATAAAGATTAAGCAGATGCCCGGCTTAGAGAAATAAAACATTAATTAATCTTTCGCAATTAGGTTTGAAACGTAGGCTTGCGTCAAATATTAACAATATCACTAACATTATGGTTTTAAATTGAATGTGGATGCTATTAAAAGGCTATAACAAACAATACTTTACAGCTTCAAATCACGTTTATCATTGTGTTTAGGTGCAGATTCCCAAAATTATTAAGGAGCCAGTGGCTCCTGAACCCAAAAAATCCAGTCGCCACATTGTGAAAAAAATGCGTAAAAGTTTATATGGGAAAAACTCGGGAATTCAAAGTGAAAAATAATTTGTTTAATGTGTACACATGTACAACAAAACATAGACTAAATATATCGAATGAGTACATTTAATTTAATCACAAATTCTTTTAATTTGGGTATAAATTAAGTATAATATAAATTTTAAACTATGTACACTCCAGAATATACAGTTGGGCAAGATACAGGATAAAAAATTATGCATAAAAGGTAAGCAATCACAGAAGTGGAGAATATTAGGAAAACAATATTTTTATTTTCATTTTGTCCTATAAGAGTACATATAAAAAAATTGAGAATATCAGAGTATTATTATTTTGCACTATAAAAATCAAAATACAATTCAAACACTTGTTTATGAAGAACACACAAGGAAAATTATCTTTAAAAAATCTTACCACAGACTATAAAATGGATTATTCTGTTCCGAATTCTCTGAAAATTTAAAGCATTCGGTTCCGAAAAATTCGGACATAAAAAATGTCGTGAATCTTGACAAACAGACGCCAAAAAATCAATTGAGTCAAACGTTCGCAGAAAAAAATCGCCAATTTCGCCAAATGATTGAAAAAAAAAACACGAGTTTCGTCAAAGGATCGCGAAAACCCCCGCAAATTTCGTCAAAGAATCGCAAAAAGCGCGAATTTCGTTAAAGAAGCTTGAAAAACCGGAATTTCGCCTGAGGATCGCAGAAAAATGTGAATTTCACCAAATAATTTCGAAAAAAACCTTGCAAGTTTCATCAAATGATCACAAAATCACTGATTTCATCAAAGGACCCCGGATAAACGCTAATTTTGTCAAAGGATCGCAAAAACATTGCGAATTTTGTCAAACTTTGGAGAAAAAAAATGTGAATTTTGTCAAAGAATCTTAAAAAGTCTCCCAAAAATTTCGTCAAATGATCGCGAAAAAAATGGGCAATATTTCCTTTTTTTCTTCGACCGGCTGACGAAATTCAATTCTTTCGATTGTTGATATTTTCGGTTTTCATCGAATAGGAATGATGGAATTTGCGTCCTTTTTACGCCTTTGACCGATTGACAAAATTTGCGTTTTTTTTATATCCACAGAATGACAAAAATCGTATTTTTTATCGACTGATTGACGAAAATCGTGTTCATTTCACGACAGATTGACGGAATTTGCGGTTTTATTTTGTAAACAATTGATGAAATTCATGGTTTTATTTGGCTAACGATCGATGAAATTTGCCGGATTTTTCCAAGACAGGTTTTACAAAGTTCATGACTGATCGTGGAAATTCCCGATTTCTTTTCATGACCGATTGACGAATTGATTTTGCGGAAACTTGCTAAAAAAATAAATAATAATTCGAGGAAATCTGCTAATTCGTAGAAGAATCGCATGCCGATATCTAGTGTCTACCTGTAAGAACATATCTGAATAATCCCAGAGCTACTACTTTAATGAGTGTGGCCTAAACGTATTCCACTCTCGGCTTAAATTTTTCTGCGTCGCAAGTTAATTGTGATATACCGCTGTTGTTGAATTAATTCGCGGTGCACATTAAACGTCATTTTTTTCATGATCCCGTGGACATTTCAGCTCTTTAGAAGAAAACAACCAATTTACGGTTCCTCGAAAATGTGGCGTGCATGTCTAATCAAATTTTTTTAGGTGCGTTCGTAATTATATAAATACATAGCACCTATAGTCGTCGTTCAGTCCGTCCGTCTGTCCGTCTGTCCGCATATAACAGAGCAAAAACTACCCAACCGAATGGTCTGAAATTTTAAATATATGACTGTTGCAAAATTTTGTTGAGACATTTCAAATTTTATGAAAATCGGATGTATAGTTTAATTACAGGGACAGTCAAAAATTTTTCTTAACATTACGGCCAACGTGGAAAATTACTGCAAGTGCATTTTAATGATGTTTTAGCCTTCCGAATGGTCTGAAATTTTAAATATATAATTGTTGTACAATTTTGTCGAGCCATTTCAAATTTTATGAAAATCGGATGTATAGTTTAATTACAGGGGCAGTCAAAAA
Organism: Maratus speciosus; assembly: GCA_963932465.1. Classification (NCBI taxonomy): domain Eukaryota; kingdom Metazoa; phylum Arthropoda; class Arachnida; order Araneae; family Salticidae; genus Maratus; species Maratus speciosus. The sequence goes on along the minus strand of OZ010786.1, from coordinate 247,752,826 downwards.
TTTTCCGTTACATTACGGCCAATATGAAAAAATTATTGCAAGTGCATTTTAATGATGTTTTGGCCTTCCGAATGGTCTGAAATTTTAAATATATAATTGTTGCAAAATTTTGTCGAGCCATTTCAAATTTTATGAAAATCGGATGTATAGTTTAATTACAGGGACAGTTAAAAGTGTTCCGTTACATTACGAGGAATGGGGAAAAAATTATTGCAAGTACATTTTAATGATGTTACAGACTATGCACTTGTGAAGTGCAAAACAACATACATTCAGTACAATATGGGGTGCAAAAAATAATTATAAAACTAGTTATAGTACGAACGCACCTCATTTGCCACTTTTGACGAGAAATTTCCAACTTGATTTAAATTATGTACAGTAAGAAAAAAAAGTGGTAAATATCGTGGGGTTATGGAGGAGATATAATCCAGCGATTGATAAGAAAAAAAATAATCCGGAAACTATTTGGTAAAAAAAGGGGCATCCCTAAATGCAGAATGGCGACTTAGATGCCTAAAGTTAGTCGCCAAAGCAAAACAATTAGTCGCCACATAGCGACTGGCGACCGTGAATCTGCAGCTATATCATTTAGTCAAATGCCACTGACACGATGATGAATGATTACCCATTAGGTTTAAAAGTCTCCAAACATATCTATTTTTGCGTGATTTTAGTAATCTTATGCTATAGAGTAGATTAAGGTGTATTGAAATAAGATCTTAAAAGTAAATATTACAGAGTGGCAATGGAAATTATTTTTCGCAAACATAAATCGTAAAAACATTAGAGTTATAAATTAGATTATTCAGTTTACGTTTCCATAAGTTCCTTATCAATCATTTGCAGGTATTTGTGGTTGACAGGTAAATAAATAGTACTACAGTCGAACCTTGCTCTAGTGAACCCGGGATATAGTGAACACCCGGATGTAGTGAACTTTTTTAGTGATCCCGTCCGAAATCCCATTTAACTAATGTTATTTTATGCGCTTATAGTTGACATGTGAGAATTTGGTAGTTCATTTATATTTCAGTGGACTCAATTTTTATTTCCCCAGATTTTTTTTCAGGTCTTTAACTCTAAACTTGCAATAGTTGTGACTGCAAATGATGGCATTCCTTTACAATGTGTCAAATTTCACTCTTTCACGTTTATCGCTTTAAAAACTAGGGCGAATAAGTTGTTAAACAGCACATGCCCCTTCTCCCCCCCTTTCGGTGCAGGAATAAACCAATCTTCTTTACCACTCCGTAATTCTAGGAATAAGAGCATGGTGTTTACTTGCTAATTCCGTCACCTGCCCTTCGGTATAATCGGAACAGTACAGGAATGGCTGTCGTTTTACCCCATCTCTCTTCATTATTTTTATGATTGATTTGAGATAAGAAAACGTTTTTTCAAATGTAGCTAAATTTTCGTTAAAATGGCGAATTCTGTAATAGGGAAAGCATTTTCGATTGAGGATAAGATTAAAATCAGTAAACGTATTGAAGATGGAACCAATCAATCGGCACTGTTCAAGACATTTTTCTTGTCAAAATCTACAGTTTCAAACTTTTGAAAAAATCGTAGTGTGACTCTTGCTTCACATGAAAATAAATTTAGATTCTTCGAAGAAACTACGTCGGGAAAAAGGTGGAAGAAGCTCTATTAAAATGCTTTATCATTCAACGGGATAGAAATCTTCCTGTGACTGAAAACATGATGCAAATTGAAGCGAATTAGTTTGTCGAAAGATTCGGAGGAAACCATTTTTTGTGCTCTAACGGATTGCTGGATAGGTAAAAAAAAAAAAAAAAAAAAAAAAAAAAAAAAAAAAAAAAAAAAAAAAAAAGGAACAATATTTCTTGTGGAAAGATTGTTGGTGAAGCAGCAAGTGTTTGTGTATCGGCTGTGGTAAAAGTGGAAAGTTCGAATGTTGACGGATGCAATCCAAGATTATGAAGAGAAGAATATCTTTAATGCTGACGAAGCCAGATTGTTTTGCAATATGACTCCCGATCGGACGTTGCGATGTAAAGGAGATAAGTGCACTAACGGGAAGCTCTCGAAAGTGAGAATAACTGTTCGTGTATGTGCAAATACGAACGGCTCAGAAAAGCGAAAATAAACTGTCGTACGTAAATTCCAAAAGCTGAGATGTTTTAAAAATTTTCCCATCAACCACAAAGCCGATCAAAAATCCTGGATGACTTCCAATAGTTTGAAGAAGAGCTTCGATAATGGTACAATGATTTGTTGAAACAAAAAGGTAAGATTTTTCTCCTTGTCGACAATTGCACACCTCATTCCCACTTAGAAAATTTAAAGTGCATTAATATTTTATTTCTTGCTCCTTCAAATACGACTTTTGTGCTGCATACAATGAACCAGGGCGTTGTTCGTAGCCTGAAGTTCTACTATAGGAAACAAATAGTGATGCGTGTTTCAGTGAACTACGAAGAGAACAGCAGGGAATATATCATCTCTCTTTTGGAAGCAATCCTTCTGTTGGTAAAGTCATGGAGACAGGTGACACCAGCAACAATCCGCAACTGTTTCCGAAGCAGGAAAATATTCCAACGTGGAGGACGAAGACAACGAAGAAAACTCATCAATAGCTGTGTGACTTGAAAAGCATAGTGTGAATATTTTTCCAAGGGACGTTACAGAGCACTTCTAATCTTGCGATGATGAAGTGTACACTCCTGGTACCCCTACAGATGATGGCTTTGAATCTGAAGTTAAACAAAACAATGATGCTGAAGAAAACTTAGAAGACACTGATGAAGAAGAACTTGAAATTTCGGCTCCTTCTATCTCGGAAGTGAAATCGTCAGCGAATATCCTGAACATTTTTTTTCTACAGAAAATGTGGACCAGAAAATATTCAATTCATTACTAATTGTTCATAAGAAAATTGATAAACTCTACATAAAATTGAATTGCATTCAATGGAAAATCCCTAATTTCTTCCATAGAATGCAAAAATAAAATCAGGTTTTAGTAAGCAACTATTTTTCTTTTTAATATTTGATTTATTATTTCATTAGTTAACAGTTTGTAAGCAAATTACGTATTATTGCAATCACTATTTTAATAATACTATATCATATGCTAAAAAGTATTTTTTTTTCAAAGAATTTGGATATAGTGAACCACTGGTTATAGTGGACATATTGCTGGGTGCTCAGACGGTTCACTAAAGCGGAGTTCGACTGACTGAGTTTTGATATTAGGATAATAAAAAATATTTGTCCAAACTGTTGCTTATCTTTATATATCACAGCCTAAAAGGAAATCTAAGATATACTATAACCCTTTGCACAATCAATAGAAAATTTCGAATGTAAATTTAAATACACTACTGGGGGCTCAAGGGGGCAGAGCCCCTTAAGAAATACAATTTTTTATCTAAACATTTACCAGAATAAGCAGCTCATACGAATTTCAGAATATCATTGCATAACAACTTGTTTAATTTAACACTTTTATTTTCTGAATCATTTCGAAGGTTTTTTTATTATTATGAATATATATGTAATTTGAAAATTTTAAATTGCAATTTGTAGGACGTCTAATATTACGCAAAGAATATTAAAAAGAACGAGTTGCAAATCTGATGTTGGAGCTCCTTATCTGCAGCTTTACTAGTTGCCGAAACGTCATTGAAGGCTTACCGTGGAAACACGAAATTTTTTGGTTTCCATTTGTTAGTTAGTCCGCCTGTTCCGCGATAACTGCAGCAAAAATTATCCGACTAGCTTGAATTTAAGAGGGTATATTCATGAGATACCCGGACTTTGCTGTATAGTTTTTGGTTAAATTTGATTCAGTCGTTCAGAAAATATGGAGCATTTTATTTTGCTCCATAGTGCTTTTCTATGGCAAATCAGATGATTTTAAAATTCCATTTGTTGAAAGAAAATGGCGCGTTTGATTAACTTATTTAAATGGTTAATTATGGATACTAAAATTTCCAAATAAGAATCATTCTTACTATTTTTAATTTTTGTCAATATATTTGTCAGATTTTTTAAAATTACATGTATGCTACGTGGAACTTTATACATGTTTTCTAATAATATAATTTTTTTAATCAATTTTCTTATCTTACATGATACATATTTTATTTTTGTCTTTTCCATTTGTCCGTTACCTAGTAACTGTTATTCGTAGCCTATAAAAAATCATTTAAATAATCCCGATTTTAAAATATTAAAATAAAAGTTTAGTTAATCTTTAATTCAAATACGTTTGGTCTTTAATCTAGCTTTACGTCAAATATGAACGAAGTTATTAAATTATGTCAATTTGAATGTAGATTAGGGATGCACAACCTGTGGCCCGCGGGCCAAAAGTGGCCCGCCATGGGTTAACTTATGGCCCGCACAGATCACAATTTATATAATTTCTTCGTTTTTTTTTTTACAAAATTTCGTCAATTTATAACGAGAAAAATTGCAATTTTTTGTCCATATGTCGCAGGCAAAAATCGCGAATTCCGTCAATTTGTCCCGGAAGAAATTGTAAATTTCATCAGAGCCAATTAAGAATCGCAAATTTCGTTGATCGAGTTCGGAAAAATCAAGAAATTTAGCAATGAGTTGCAGAAAAATCTCAAATTTCGTCAATCAATGGGGGAAAATCTCGAGTTTTGTCAGTTTATCGCGAGAAAAAATCGCGATATTCGACAATTTGCCGCTGAAAAAATTGCAAATTTCGTCACAGTCAGTTAAAAATCGTGAATTTCATTGATCGAACGCGTTAAAAGTTGCGAATTTTGTGGATTATGTAATCCTTGATCGGTTGCTGAAAAATTGCGAGTTTTGTTAGTTGGTCGTGAGAAAAATCGGAATTTTGTCAATTTGCCGCGGAAAAAATTACAAAATTCGTCAGAGTCAGTTAAGAATCGCAAATTTCGTTTATCGGATGCGGAAAATTTTCGAATTTTGTTGATCGCGAAAGGAAAGATCGCGAATTTTGTCGACTCGGCGCGAAACAGTCTCAAATTACTTTAATCGGGCACAGAAAAATTGCGAATTTTGTCGATGAGCTACGAAAAAATTGAAAATTTTGTTGACCGGCTGTGGAAAAATCGTGAGTTTTGTCGCGTAAAAATTACAAATTTCTCCAGAGTCAGTTAAGAATCGCGAATGACGTTGATCGGACGCGGAAAAATCGTGAATTTTGTCGAGGAGCTGCGGAAAAATTGCAAACTTTCTTGATCGGCTACGGAAAAATCACGAATTTCGCCAGCTTATCACAGGAAAAAATCGCAAATTTCGTCATATCGCCGCGGGAAAAACTACAAATTTCGTCAGAGTCAGTTAACAATCACGAATTTTATTAATCGGGCACAGTAAAATCGCGAATTTTGTCGATGAGGTACAAAAATCGCACATTTCGTTGATCGACTGGGGGAAAAGCACGATTTTGCCAATCTGTCGCGGAAAAAAATCACGAATTTTGACAATTGATAGAAAAAAATTATAAATTTTGTCAATTGGTCGCAAAAATATTGCGAAATTTGTCAATTGCTCGTGAAAAAAAATCGTGAATTTTCCCAAAAATTCGCGAATTTCGTGAATAGCTCGTGGAAAAAATTACAAAATTTGTGTGTCGGTCCCAAAAAATATCATGAAATAGAAATCCATTGGTTGCAGGAAAAAACAGAAATTTCATCGATTGTGCGCGAAAAAGAAATCGCGATTTTCTCTAATTTATTGCGCGAAAAAAATCGCAAATTACATCAATGTATATCGGAAAAAAATCACTCGTCGATTGGTCACTGGAAAAAAATTGCAAATATTGTCAATCTGTCACGTAAAGTATCACAAAATTCGCCAATCACTCATGGAAAAAAATAGCGAATTTTGTCAATCGTTCATGGAAAAAACTTGCAAATTTCGATGATCGATCGTAGAACAAAAAAGTCTCGAAATAATTCGATCGGTGGCGGAAAAAATCGCAATTTTCGTTGATCCGTTGTGGGGGAAAAATCGCTAAATTTGAAAATTTATCGCTGAAAAAAATCGCTAATTGCGTCAATTTATCGCAGGTATCGCAAATTCGTTGTTTGAAAAGGTTACAAATTTTGCCAATCGGCAATGGAAAATTACCGCGAAATCTGTCAATCGATCGTTGATAGAAAATCGCGAATTTCGTCAATCAGTCGTACTTGATTGACAAAAGAAAAAAAAATGAGTTTTGTTAATAGCCCGCAAAAAAATAGCATAATTAGTCCATCATGCCTTGTTATTTCAAAAATAAGTTTCCTTATATTTTAAATTAAATTATTCTTCAATATTTTTTTTTTATAATTTTCAATAACGTTCAAGTATTTAGAAATTTTGTGTAATTTTTTGTCTTCAAGTTACTATTTGTGAAGAAGAAACCGTCAGTCTTCATAAAGTGTTGAATGGTTATTCATACAGATGCGAAGAAGCCCTGCATTCCTTCATACAATTATTTATTTCCGTTTGTTTATTTTTATTATAGACAAAAAATAATTATTCATCAAGATTAAAGACTTATTACCCTCCCCCCCCCTACCTCCCCGATATAGAATTTTCTCTGTGTTACTGTTGTGGCCCTCGAAAACCCAATCATTCTTGTAAGTGGCCCTTCTCTTAAAAAGGTTGTGCACCCCTAATGTACCGGGTGTCCCAAAAAGGACTGACTGATTTTAAAATTCAATAACTTGCAAACGGTGACAGATATTTAAAAAATTCTTGCAGGAGGGTTATGCATAAGGACAAAAGTTTTTTTACAGTTATTTTCAATTTTAGTTCGAATTAGAAACAATAGATGGCGCTGCGATCAATAGACGCTGAATTCAGGCTCGATTTTTGGTACTTCGTGGCCCGGATAATACATTTCCATCTCCTTTTTCAGCATGGAACAAGATAAAGGACCAGAAATCGAGCCTCTATTTAGCGACTATTGCTTACAGCGCCATCTATTGTTTGTAATTCGAACTAAAATTTAAAATGAGTGTAATAAAACTTTTGACCTTATGCATAACTCTCCTGCAAGAATTTTTTAAATATCTGTCACCGTTTGCAAGTTATTGAATTTTAAAATCAGTCAGTCCTTTTTGGGACACCCGGTAGATACTTTTAAATGGCTATCACAAAAGTATTTTATAGCGCCAAATCGATGCGATTTATGCAATTAACAGGGGGCACGAGAATGAAGAATTATCTAATAGATTTATAGATCTCTAGATATGCCTATTTTTGGGTGCTTTTAGTATGTTATGGCTATACCGTGGAAGAGGATGTGTTTAATATTTTACCCTGCTATAAGTGAAAAAAATACAGTTAAAGGCATTTTTTTGCACTTTCCAAGATAGTCGAAAAGCGTTTATGACATCAATTTGTCTATCTGTCACCTGTCATGTGTATCTACGTGCTATAACTCGCGTAAATATTGTCGAGATTACATGTAATTGATATACGTTATTGAGATTTGCCAAAGTATGTTCCGTATTAGAGCGTGTACCATTCACAGCTCAATTACAGGGGCATCTCAAAACTATTCCGTTACATTATAGGATATGGGAAAGATAATTTGCAGTGTATTTTAACGTATATTAAACGAAATTATATTTATGTACATTATTAAGGTTCAATAGAACCTGGTTACTATAAAATATATGTTATGTGTAAATACTAGGGCTTCCCTCAGAGGGATTAGTCTGAGCTATGTTAGTGAGAACATCGATTTAATAATTACTCGTGACAAGAATCGAAAATGAGATGCTATCTTTAATTGACAATCTGTGGCCTTTCTACAAAATATTCAACCTTTGAATGAAAAAAATGCATAAGTTACCTGACAGGAACTACCCTTATTCATTTCGAGGTAGGCCCCTAGCGCCTCCACACATTTAGTAGCCCACCGTTCTTTCCACTGAAGAAAATACTTCTGGCAGGCTTTTATTGGAATAGTGTTCACCTCCGCCGCCGTCGTATTCTACATAACTCACCTCCACTCTCAAAACGGGATCCTTTTGATCACCTTCAATTTCGGAAGCAACCAGAAGTAGCAAGGAGTCATGTCTGAAGAGTATGGAATTTGGCGAACACTTGAATTCCACATTTTGCCATGAAAATCTGAATCAGGTGCGATGAATGAGCTGGAGAACTGATGAATTGTTTCACTTTGAGGATCACCAAGCTTTGACAAAATATGATGCAGTACCTTTTTACAACCCGTTCAGTCATCTTGAGAGAAATCAAAATCCGACTCACACGTATAACTGCACCTCACTCGGTGAAAGCAGGCAACGACTGGAACTCACTCGAGAAAAAACTGACGCATGCGCATTAAGCTGTCTCTTTTGAATGTGCACAGTGCGCTGCCTTCGAATCACTACGGCGCGCGGGAAAAATAAAAATCTGATGCTTATCAAACAGACCTGCCACAAATTCAGATTATGAAAATGAGCAAATTGAATGGTAAAATTACAAAATACTATAATAATATAACATACACTGTATACACTATATATATAATGTACATTGTTTTAAAAAAATGCCAAAGCAATCCTACAAGATAGCCGTGCCTGGGTATAAAATTGGAACTGAGCGATAGATTAAAAATAACAGAGAAAATAAAACACTAAAATATGTTATATCGGAATTTTTATTTCTTGAAATGATGTCAAAAACATAAACAGACGTTCCGCGCCAATTTGACTACCTTTAAATGACAAAAAATGATGTTTGAAGAGAATGAAGTACTTTTATATGGTGTGTGGTCCACTCGAATAGTTAATACTCTTGAATATCTGTTTTCATGTATGCGATGAGGTTGTCGATAAGAGTTTAAGGAATTGTGTCTTAAGAAAGTCATGTATCAAAGTCCCAAATACGCTAACAGAGGCATGCAATGTGTCGTTCGCGTGTATTACAGATTTACTCGATCGGATATTAAGGAGTGCATGCTGGCCACTACATACGCTTTATTGCTTTGTTTTCAAACATATAATCGACAAGGTGAGCTGTATTACGTGTTAGCATCATCGGCATTGACTGCAGCGTAATTCATGACACATCTGGAATATTTCGTCTGCATAACCTTTCAGATGTGAAAATGTCAGTTCGAGTAATTTACAAATCCGTATGTATTTTTCCAACAAAACATGCAAGTTAAAATACGTCAATATTAACCCGATTAAAAACAAAATTATCCGAATAAGTCACTATATAAAAAATCGTATAATGGCAATTGAGAAAATGACCTTATGATTAAATCTCTAGATTAGTGAAGCTGAAAAATAATTGCATATCAAATTTAAACAGACACTTTCCTCTGTTAGATGTTTTGGAGAGCGAGAGAATAGACCAGAGAAGTAACATATTGACAAGTACTTTCGTGCAGGCTATTCGCTGTTTCATACCAACATTTATTCAATGTTTACACAACTTATTCAATGCTAGGTAAGTAGCTACCCGTTTTTTTGGATTTAAGTTGCATGTTTGGGAGGGGGGGGGGTGTAGTTTTTTTAAATATTTAAAGTTTCTATACCTAACAATGCAAATGAATGGTAATTTAGAACGGTTTTCGTTCATTTCAACTTTTTAAATTTTGTATTTTTTAGAAGACATTCTAAGCCATTTTACCATTTACATCTTAACCCTCCGTCTACCAGACGGGTCCATTGGACCCGACAGGTACATACAAAATATTCATTCAAACCAGAAATTTCTTTAAAATAAACTAAGTATATAAACCAGACAAAAATAAGGTAAATAAATAAGTTAAATAGTTTTAAATAAAAATTCTGGTGTAGAACGTTTTATTAAAACTTGAATAAAATTCCCGGTAGATCTAGGGTTAAAAGTATCCCGTTCAAAAATTTCAACCCGATAAAAAGTTTTTAGGTCCGCTGTGGCACAGAAAAGAAAAATCGAAAGTTTTTCATTCCTGTATCATTTTACATAGCAAAATTTTTAGAAATTGTTCTATTGCGAGTATTTACAACTTAAAAGCACCCTTCTTGCAAATTTTAATCTTTATATTCCTAATAATTACATGTACTTCGTTATTTAGATCACCTTTTGAACTTTGTCCGCTTTATTTAGTCTTCTTAATTTCGATTTTTTTAATGCATGCATTGCAGTTTCAATTCTTCCTATAACGAGCATTTAGATCTTATGAGTTACTACCTGCCAAATTTTAAGTTTCTAGACCCAACAGTGTCACAGAAATTGCAGATTAGATCTTTTTTCATGGTGCAATCTTTTTTTCAACATCTTTTTTTCCACATCTTTTTTTAACACTTTCCAACAAAGTTGTAAAATGTTTATGAATTCGGTTTGTCTGTCCGTCTGTCCGCGCTGTAACTCCCGTAAATATACTCGGATTGTTCTGAAATTTCCGTATGTTAGTAACCTCTACCATAGAACGAACCCTATTTCAAATGAAGTTTATAGCACGTTTAGTTCATTTACAGGGACAGTCAAAACTTTTCCGTTACTTTACGGCCGATGGGAAAAATCGTTTAAAATGATTTTTAATTACGTTACATGCTTTCAAACATAATAAAATTGATATGCATTTATCAAGTGTACTAAAATATGCATTCTGTAGAATATACGGCGCAAGGAATAGTTATTATTCATTTACAGGGCCACACAACAGGATTCCGTTACATAATGATATAGGGGTGGAGGGAATTTTTTTCGGCGTATTTCAATTATGTTAAATTATTTCATGTATAATGAAATTGGTATACGTCGCTGAGGTTTACTATAAGTTATTTCATGTATAATACGAAGTGCATAGAATTATTTACAGGGACACACAAAAGATTTCAGATACTATATTGTATCCGAAGTACTGTACATTAGCGAAGATTGCTGAAAATGCATTTTTAATTATGGTATGTGCTTTTATGATTCACTATATGTATGCATTGTGTATGGTGTTTAAAAATGCTCTAATTGATATACGGGGCTACACAAAAGAATTCGTAATGGTTAATGGGTATGATTGCAAATTGTTTAAAAGTGGTTTTTAAATGAGTTATGCAAATTTGACGCTGAACTTCATTTAGTTTATTAAGAAATGTTTGCAGAATATACATAAAATGATATACAGGGTCATGCAAAGAATTGAACACATAGCCGTCTATAAATGATAATTTCTGGAAATGTGATTCCAGTAGTTTTAAGAGAATTTTACTTTGAATTAAACTTTAGATAAATAGTGGCGTGTAATAAAGGTACTAGGTTAAATACAGGGTAGTACAAAAGTATACAAGTATGTTTCCATCTATTAGTATAAATTGCTGAAAGAGAAATATCAACCTGTTATATGTTTTCTTGCTAAACTAAATTTCTCCATTATATAGTATCTATATCAACCTACAGATCAAATACAGAGCTGTTCAAAAGAATTGGAATACATATTTGCTATGGAAGATAACTGCTGAAATCAGTTTTTCAAATGTTTTATGTGTTTTCTAAAATGTTTAGTTAGTTCTCTTATATACTTTATTTCCCTAAATAACGAAGTTTTGTTAAAGCATTCAAGAAGTGTTGGAAAGTGTTTCATAATCTATGCTTAACGCATGATTTTTCTTACTTGTTTTTTTAACTGACCGGCATTTGCGACTTAAAAGTAATAACCATGTGAAATTGCAAAATTTCTTTCTCTAACAATTCCAAATAAACCGTGATTTAGAAACTTTCTAGAACGTTATACGTTTATTTCTAAATTTAAAATTTCGTACCTTGTAGAAAGCATTCGTAACGAGTATTTACATCTTAAAACTAACCACCGCACAAAATTTCAAATTTTTAGCTCAAATAGTACCTCAGAATTCTCAATTTTAGAACTTTTCTGCTCCTGCACCCATGAAGGTTGTTTTACCGACATAAAATACAGTCTTTGTTGGAACAGAGATTATCACCAGCATTTTCAAACCATTATTTATTAAATCAGCTAGGTAGTTTCAGAGATTACATTCCACAAACACACAAACGTTACTACTTTATAATATTAGCATACACGTAGATATAGGAACCATTAGACTTTTATTAAATAAAAACATAAATAGTTTATTTAATAGGTGTTATCAGATGTACTTATTAAAATACATACATAAACCAGTTTAATACTTCTTCAATTTTATTTTCATAGTCGTTTGTTTCATTTGGCCGTTATTTTATTTATTTTGTTTATTTGAGGCATAGCTGTATTTTCTTCAATTCAAAGAAACTTAAATCACAACTAACCGCCCTTGGCGACCAGTTTGGTCTCCATTAAAATTTATGTTTGGTAAGGCATGCTAAGTATTGTATCATATTACTTTTATTCATAATTTAATTTACTTGGACTCCCTTAAATATAATTAATAGAATCCCTTAAGCTAATATTAGTTTTTGTTGCATTAAAATATCTCAATTGGTTGATTTTCTGCAAGCAAGTAAACCCTATTCGTTTACAATGGAAGTCTATGGTAATTTGACGAAATATTAGAGATATCGCCAAACTTGCGTCACTTTTGGCGATTCACTTTGGTCGCCAAATTTAGTGATATATCGCCAAGTTGACGAAAAACTTGGCGGAATTTGGCGTCAGAACAGGGTCTCCCTCTGGTAACCCGCTTATAGGTATGTAAATGCATTGAATGCTGTTCAATAACCAATCAGGTGCGTTTCATCAAGGCATTGGGGCATTGCCGTTAAACAATTAACAAATAATCGCGATTTCTGTGCCACGTACGATAGCTTAATATATATATAGATTTCATTTACCAACACTATAAAAAAAAAAATGTCATGCATGATTGTCGCTGTCTGACTTCGGAGCATGTGTGCTTTTCCACCTACCGAACTAATCATGATTTTAGAGATTCAGATTTTTATGATCCTATTTAGAACAATTCCTACTTATTTGAATTTTTCCTAAGAATTATTCTCTAAAGATTTCTGAAATTTTAAAGGTGCCATGAAATTTTTTTGGTACTACTTATTTATCCCGTTGACCAATATCGCCAAATTATATAAACCACCAAATTATACAAATTAACATCATTTTCCATTTTAAATAACGAAAGAAGAAATAAATTAGTGTAACATTAATAAAAATACAAATAAAATGTCGAAATAAAAATCACTTGATGACCTAAACACGTGAAACTTGCTAAAAGTCAGGTGAATGTGACACTTATGATCAACCATTTTTCGCCTTTAATCTAATAGTTTGGCGATAGATTTTTGGACGACGGGATAACAAAGTAGTACTGTTTTTTAAATATGTTACTATCAAGTTGTTTGTCATTAGGATTTGACGGCTTCCATCTAGTTTCATGTAAAATAGTAAAAAAAAGAAAAAAAAAGGAAGAAGAAATGATGCCATAATCAAAAAGTTTTATTTTATCATCAAAGAACTGTTTCTAATTTGCACACGCGAAATATAAAAGGCGCTATTGGTGATTGAAAAATTATGTTACAGAGATTATCGCAAAATATCAAATACTAAGATATTTTGGTGGTTTTCTTTTAAATAGAAAAAAAATCCTTATTTATTTTCCTGTTTAAATAGGTTTAATTATACTGTAATATTAGTGCGTGCATATTTTCTTTGCTCCATGTGCTGTAATCCGATTTTCTACGAAAGCATCCAGCAAGTGAAAATGACGCACACTAAATAAATTGTGCTTTTTTATCAGTTTTTTAATATAATTTTTAAACGGTTTGGAACTTATTTTTGACAGTAGGTGTATTCAGTGGGTTTTCCTCATAGATGCCTTCTGGTGCAATCAGAAACTAAATCCGACAAATATTTTTGAGTTATGCTTGACGAAAAGTTTTTATTAGGCATTCTTTTAGTAGGCCAAGGCGTTAATATTCATCGAAGCTGTATATGGCCGGAAAGTAATATTGCGCTGTGTATTAGCCTTCTCTTCGCTCAGACAATTACAGTCTGTGAAGAAAACTCTTTTGTGGCGTTTTTTGATGATGTTTCTCTGTTACAAAATAATAAAATTTATATGTGTTTTTGAGATGCAAAAGAACATCCTTTTTGTAATTTATCGGGTGCAAAGCACAAATCATTTTTTTCAGGTCCACACAAAAATGGTCGATTAAAGTATGGTCTACGGGTAAAAACTCTTCGCAGCTTACTTTAACACATTAGCGACTGGAAACTAGAATTCTCGTTTTATTCACAAAACATCATTGGCTAAGTGTGTGGCTTCTACCTTACAGAGAAGGCATTTATATCGTGTTGTCCATATTTTTTATAGATTGTAAGAGAATATAACATTCGTACATTGAAAGATATTTACTGATGCATAAATTTGGAAAAACCTATCTCTGAAACCAATTTCCGAAAGACTTTCAAAATAGGGAGGAGCGTCTATTGTTTTAAAACCCAGATTTAATAAAAAATTGCCCGTCGTCAATATGTTATCGCACTAATTCAAACATTATGAAATTGAAATACATTACTGTGGTTTACTACAAGAAGCTGGCAGTTGAATATGATTTGTATCGCTTTTATCGTTCATTTACAGGATCTCATAAAAGATTTTGGATACAATACCTATTAGGGATACAATACCTATTACACCTATTATGGATGAGTTTTGCAGAGCGTTTTCGATTACGTTATGTGTTTTAACGTTAACTAATTTTTTGCTTACTATGAGGTGTGTAAAAATTATATAGATCTTATACAATGCTACACAAATGAATTCGTAAGTATTAATGAAAATGAGCACGAATTGATTCAGTGTGTTTTTTAATTTGAGCTATGCATTTTCAAGCTCAGCTAAATTTAGTATATTAATAGATGCTTGCAGAATTTAAATGGAATGAGATACAGTGTTACGCAAAAACTGGATACACGGTTACATATGCATAATAATTCCGGAAATGTATTTTCAACAGTTTTAAGAGGAGTTTTGCCTGCATTACATTTGAATATAATATGTGTCCCGGAAAAACTTCACGTAATATACAGGGCTGTAGAAAAAAATTCATGTACGTTTCCGCCAATTGGTAGAAATTACTAAAGGTGAATTTTAATATTCGACATGCTTTTTTCTAACTAAATTAAATTTTAGCATAGTATTCTAAGATGCATACAATCATGTGGATCATATACAGAGCTACACAAAAGAATGGGATGGTGAAGTTTTATTTACGTATTTTGGACGTGTTTCATAGTATATGCTCCCCGCATAATTTTTCTCTCTTTTTATTAAACAAACCTGAGAATATAGAAAGTGATGATTTCCAAAATTAAAAGCATCTGGATAAAATAATTCAGGTTCACAGATGTTCCTTTTTATAGAACAACTGATTTAACTAAACTTGTGATTTAATGATTTTTGTTTTTTAAGTTCTTTTTTAAAAAATTTGATGAAATACTTTTTCTATAAAAATTGATCTTGCTAAATTTGTTGACAGCGCGTAATTAACATGTACAGTCGTGGGGGAAAAAGTAAACACCCCCTACTAACTCCTCAACAAATTACCGTAGAAGAAAGTTACTGGTACCGAACAATTGGAAATAAAGGCTACTTTTAAATGATGTATATAAAATTTGCTTAGGGGGCCATCTACATATTAAAACGAATCCAAACTTCATTTTTTCCAATGACAATACCCAATTTTAACGAGATATTTCAAATCTTCTATGCCTAGACACCGAATTTCAAGTCATTTAAATAATCAGATTTTGAATTATAAACATTCAAAATTTAGTGCTTCTAATGTTAAATTACATTTTCATATATTTATTTATATCTCCAGAAAATATGCTCTTTATGTGCTAATCTTTTGTGTTGCAATAATACTAATATATCCAAACATAAATACGTTGAATCTGCAATTTTTATAATTTTTTGATATGAATTATAAATTATGAAATTAATATTCGAAAAAATTATGAATTGCAACCTACAATTTTTTTGATGGATTCAGATTTATTAAGTCCTGCTTTATGGAAATCCAAAATTTCATATTTTTCTTCCAAGTAGTTTTCAAATTATGCTTAAAAAAAACGGCAAAATGATTGTTTAAGGGGCCGTCTATAATAGAAGTGACTAGATATTTTGAAATTTCTTCTGCTTTTCTGTAATCTAGCAGGCTTCATTGACTTCTTAAGGTGCCGTGATCAAGATGAAGGCTCTCTCGGTTCACAATCGAGTTCCGAACTTCAATTTGGATACAGCCCTTAAAATACGCTCGTTTTAAAATAATTAATTTCTCAGAAACTTATGGTACGAATTGCATAAAAATTTGTTTATAGGCTAATTGAAGAGTGTAGAGTTCATTTATGCTGTCAGAATTGTGTACTGCTATTGAAAAAAAAACAAAGTTTTGGTTCATTTTAATATGTAGATGGCCCCCTAAGCAAATTTTACTATATGATTTAAAAGTAGACTTTATTTCTTATCATTCGCTACCAGTAACTTTCTTCTACGATAATTTGTTGAGAAGTTAGTAGGGGGTGTTTACTTTTTTTTTCACCACTGTATGTCACGTTTGAATTCGTTTTAATATGTATATGGCCCCCTAAGCAAATTTTATACACGCTATTTAAAAGTAGACTTTATTTCCAATCGTTCGATACAAGTAACTTTCTTTTACGATAATTCGTTGAGGAGTTAGTAGGGGGTGTTTACTTTTTTTTTTCCACGACTGTACATCAGTTTATTAACTCCTCAATCGTAGCGCCCGGAAAGAGTGCCCGTGAATGTATCGTACGCGACGACTAATTGTTTAAAGGTGTTTATATGCCTTTAAATGTTTCACTTTTTTTCACTTTTAACTTGTTATAATATGACTTTCATGATAATACGTGATTTTCTTATGTATTTTTATAGATTCTGTTTAGAGAAGACTTACTTCTATGACCGTCAAAACTGTGTTTCTGAAGCAAAGAAAAAAAATAAAACATTAGATTTTGAAATTAAATATAATAGTTTCAGTTATTAAATATTTGTATTTGGATATTAGGATATAGCATAAAATCTTGCTCAAATTGTTGCTTATCTTAATAAAAGATTAGTTAATTTTTAATAATATGGTCTTTAATAAAGTCTTGCATCAAATATAAACTATGTTAGTAACATTACGTTTTTTATGTTTACCAACGCAGTTGAAAAGTGTATATGAATTCGGTTTGTCTTTCTATCAGTCTGTGCTCTTACTTCCGTAAATATAGTCCGATTCCCATGAAATGGATATATGTTATTGAAGTTTACTGTGCCATTTTCGGTATTGAAAATGAAGTGTGTAGTATTTTCCATTCATTTTCAGGGCCACTTAAAATAACTCCGTTATATTACGGTCTATAAAGTAAAAATCGTTTGCTGTGTATTTTAGTGATATAACAGAATTTTAAAGATATTGAAATCAAGTACATCACTGAGGTGTACTACAAGGTTATTTCTACAGACTATGGTGTGCATGGTACATACCGTTCATTTACAGGGACACACAAAAGAATTTGGATAAAGAAGAAAATGTGAAATAATTGAACTGTTGATACCCATGAACAATAATTGCTGAAGTGAGATTTCATTTGTGCTATGCGTTTTTAAATTTAACTATTTTTTAAATATTATTATGTGTGCATAAATTCTATAGATCATATACAGGGTCGCACAAAAAATCTCTATACCATCCGTTTATTGGCGGAAATTGGTGAGGTGGAAATTTTTAACTGCGCTATGCGTTTAACTGGATTAAAGTTTAGCATACTATGTAGTATGCATACATGTCTGTAGATCATATAGAGTGCTGCGCAAAAAAATCTTATATTTTAACGAGTATTCATGTTAATAGTAGAAATCGGGATTTTAATTTCGCTCTGAGTTTTTCAAATATTTCATTCCTTTAAGCATCTTTTTCAATTCCTACTATTAGTTCACACTCTTCCTATATATATATCTTGTTCAAATTTTCAATAGTTAATAAAATACTTATTATTCATCCACTCAAGTTCAAATACATTTTTTTGAACTTGTAGTGGATGACATTTGATGTTAATATAGTTTTTTCAAATATTAATTCATTAATTAAATTTAATTAATTAATTTTAGTTTTATATGGGTGGCAAAATGGCAGCCATTGGCTATTGAATAGCATTTAATGCATTGCCATACCTATAAGAAGGGTTACCATAGGAGAGACCCTGTTCTGTCACCAAATACCGCCAAGTTTATCGCCAACTTGGCGATATATCGCCAAATTTGGCGACGAAAGGGAGTCGCCAAAAGTGACGGCAACTTGCCGATATATCTAATATTTCGCCAAATTCCCATAGACTTCCATTGTAAACCTACTTGCTTATAGAAAATCAACAAATTGACATATTTTAATGCAACAAAAATTAATATTAGCTTAAGGGATTATATTAAATTTTTCTTTGATGACCAATGTAGGAATAGACTTAAAAACAAAATTTTTATATTAATTGTTTTACCTTAGTAAACTGTGCGCTTTGTTAGAATATACTTAATGTGTTGGAAAGTGTTTCATAATATATGCTGTACGCATGATTTTTCGTTTTTGTGAAATTGAATGTAGATACTATTAAAAACCTACCACAAAATATTTTTAATAGTGCCAAATGGATGCGATTTAGGCAATTAGGCAACTATGAATAGTTATCCAGTTACATTTAAAGGTCTCCTAATATACCTGACGATTTTAATATGTTAATGCTATCAAGTAGATAAGGATGTATTTAAATAAAAGAATTAACGTTCTAAAAGAGAAAAAATTACATTTAAAGGCATATAAATGCTTAACGATGCCCAACATAATTGAAAAGTGTTTATGATGTTGGTTTGTCTGTCTGTCTGTGCTCTAACTCGAGTAAATATCCTCGGAATGACATGTAATTCAAATACGTTATTGAAGTTTGCTATGGCATGTTTGGTATTTAAAATTAAGCGTGTGACATTCATGGTTCATTTACAGGGGCAGTCAAAAGTATTCCGTTGCATTATGGTTTATGGGGGGAAAAGGATTTACGGTGTATTTTAACAGCTTTACGCAGTCTTAAACATATTGAATTTGATACACGTTATTGAGGTGCACTAGAAGATAATAACGAATGTGCTATGTTTAACACTTGCTCTACGCCTACAGGGAACTTCAAAAAGGTTCCTTTATATTATGGTCTATGATAAAAAAAAAATCGCTTCTGGCATATTTTAATTATGTTACTCGATTTCAAATATAATGAAATTGATATTATGTTTTCAATTACGGTATGCGTTTTAAATTTAGTTAAATTTTTGCTCACTACGGGGTGTGTATAATTTCTAAAGTGGCATACAAAATACAGGGTTATACAAAAGAATTTGTGACCATTACTGAGAATGATCGTGAATTGCTTAAAGGTGTTTTTAATACTTTGCAACAAAGTTCAAAAGTGTCCATGAATTCGGTTTGTCTGCCTGTCTGCTATCTGTTTGTCTGTCCGTGTCTAACTCGCGTAAATATAGTACTATTGCCATGAAATCTCTATATGTTATTGGGTATTAATATGGCATGTTCGATATTGAAAATGAAGAGTGTAGCATTTACACGTTCATTTACAGGATCATTCAAAAGAATAACGTTGCATTACGTTCTTTAAGGGACAATCGTTTGTGGTATATTTTAATGATATTACGATAATTTAAATATACTTAAATTTTTGTATATCCCTGAGGCATATTTCATGGAACTAAGAATTTATTTTTCTTTTACGGAGACAAACAGAAGAACTTGGCTACAGAAAAAAAGAGCTACTGAAACCCATGAAAAATAATAGCTGAAAGTTGTTTTAAGATGTGGTACGCGTTTTTAAATTAACCTATTTTTTTTTTAATATTATTTAATGTGCATAAATTCTGCAGATCATATACAGGGCTGTAGAAAAATTCTCAAACATATTTCCGTTTATTCACGGAAATCGTTGAATGGAAAGCCTCAACATGTTGTATTAGTTTAACAGAATAAACTTTTAGCATATTATGTAGTATGCATATAAATGTATAGATCATATACATAACTGCGCAAAAAAGACAAAAAAATATATTTTAGCAATTATTGATTGTAATAGCAGACATTAGGAACTGTGAAGTTTTGTTACTGTATTTTGAACGTGTTGGAAAGTGTTACGTAATTTACGCATGACGCTCTTGTTAATAAAGTAATCTGACAATATGGAAATAGATGTTTTACAAAATTAAACACATTAGGAAAAATTATCCAATTTCACAGACTTTGTATTAGAGCACCTGCTTTTTTGCGGAAATAGGTTTTATTTATCAATATTGATCTGCATAAAGTTACCGATTATGTGTACTAAACATGTAGATTAGTGTATAAACCGCACTTGTGGGCAAGATGATTAAGGCATTATAAAGTATTGCCCTTAAATGTATTTTTTTTTACTTTTAAATTATAATTTTAGTTTAATGATAATAAGTGATTTTCTTATTGAATTTTATAGGATCTATTTAGATAAGATCTTACATCTATTACCATCAAACCTGTTTTTCGGAAACGAAAATTGTAAAAACACCATATTTCTAAATTACAGATAATTTAAATATAAGAGATTCTGTGTAAGTAAATATTGCTATTTGGATATTTTCTTTTATTAGTTCTATTTATTTCTATTGAAAGCTTCTAAGAATTTTATATGCTTAAAAATATTTACTTATTAAAAAATTCGGATTGTAGGAGTTTAAATATTATTTAAAATGAGATTAAAATATGATGACTTGCAGAGCTGACGTTGAGGCTCGTTGATCTGCAGATTTACTAGTATATTAACCTTTAATAAATATCTGAGGTTGATTTTTTTAAATTAGAATATTTACTTTTTTTCTAAGGCATGTTCTTTATTTATTTTATATAATGTTTATACAAATAGAGAAAGAATATTCCAAATAATCGAACTTTACGATATTGAAACTTATTTCAAAGTAAATCGTATAATATTAAAAGCTGAATAGTTAAGTACCGATATTTCTAAAGATTAAATGTTGATTCAATTTGACATAAAAGTTTCGAGGCACATATGAGGTCCTTTCGTGACATACAGTGGTGAAAAAAAAAAAGTAAACACCCCCTACTAACTTCTCAACAAATTATCGTAGAAGAAAGTTACTGGTAGCGAATGATAGGAAATAAAGTCTAATTTTAATTGATGTATATAAAATTCGCTTAAGGGGCCATCTACATATTAAAACTAACCATAACTTTGTTTTCTTCAATAGCAGTATTCAATTCCAACAGCATAAATGAGCTCTACGCCCTTCAATTAGCCTAAAAACAAATTTTTATGCAATTCGTACCATACGTTTCCAAGAAATGAATTACTTTAAAACGAGCGTATTTTAAGGGCTGTATCATAATTGAAGTTCGGTTCTCGATTGTTGACCGAGAGAGCTCCCTTCTTGATCAAGGCACCTTAAGCACCACTCAAGCAATCAATGAAGCCGGTTAGATTACAAGATAGCAGAAGAAATTTCAAAATATCTACCCCATTCTATCATAGACGGCCCTTTAAACCATCATTTTGCCGTTTTTTAAGCATAATTTGAAAACTACTTGGAAGGAAAATGTGAAACTTTGGATTTCCATAAAGCAGTACTTAATAAATCTAAGTCCTTCAAAAAAATTGTAGGTTGCAATTCATAATTTTTGTAATATTAATTTTATAATTCATAATTCATATCATAAAATTATAAAAATTGCAAATTCAGCGTATTTATGTTTGGGTATATTAGAATTATTGCTACACAAAAAATTAGCCCATTAGGAGCATAATTTCAGGAGATATAAATAAAAATATGAAAATGTAATTTACATTAGAAGCACTAAATTTTGAATGTTTATAATTCAAAAACGTATCAGTTAAATAACTTGAAATTTGGTGTCTAGGCATAGTTTGAACCAGAAGATTTGAAATATCGCGTTAAAATTGGGTATTTCCGTTCAAAAAAAAGGAAGTTTGGATTCGTTTTAATATGTAGATGGCCTCCTAAGAAAATTTTTATATACACCATTTAAAAATAGACTTTATTTCTAATCGTTCGGTACCAGTAACTTTCGTCTACGATAATTTGTTGAGGAGTTAGTAGGGGGTGTTTACTTTTTGTTTCCACGACTGTACAACTGTACCGTTGGAAAACCACTGTCCTAGATAGTCACACACAGATTCAATGTACATTCCGTACTATATAGTTGGGTTTAAATAATGCATTACCGACTTTTCAAAGTATTCTGTAGAAATTTATTCAAATTATACATACCGATTTATTAAACATTTTTATTGTAATCTAAATTGGTATAATTCAACATAGTATTTATCAAAATGAAATTTTTCGAGGATTAATCGAAATTATTAATATAGCAACATGACATTACTTGTTTATGACGAAAAAGATATTTAAGAGAAAAACGAATGTACTAATGGAAAAAATTATGGAAATAATTTGGGAAAAAAGTTTTCTGAAGTTTGATTGCTCATAACATTACTAACTTCTTAATAGTATTAAAAATACTATTATATATCAAAGGAAATTAAGCTTAATCACGCTTATTATACCATACATTTAGTTCAATCATAATTAGTTTATCAAAAGTTATAGGCAAATAATCAGAAAATCTGTGAAACTTAGTATGTTTGAGTGAAGTATTTCTTATTGAATTGTATGTAGCCAATGTATACGAATGTTTGGAGTGACAGAGAGATTACTTTTTGTCAAGCAATGAATTATTTGACCTTAGAATAAATTTCAACTTATGATATGATGTAATGCTAGAAAATGAGGAGGACAGTTTTCAGTGTTTGATGACTGGTATCAAGTTGTTAAAGTTCTATGAGTACTTAAAATCATTGAGCTATTAAAGCATAGACATGTCTTAAAAAATGTTGTAAAGAGTTGGTTAGTTACTCATAAAGCGATGCATAATTTGTCTTCCATTCTAGTCTACCTAATCTAAATTTTTGGTTATAATTTTATCTAATGTCTAGTACGTGGTTCAGTGGTTTTAAATCTACAAATATTCAATATCATTATGGCACACAAACACACATGTAATAGCAAAATAACATAAAAAAGGTATTATTGTCATACAATGCAATGCATCTAAAGAATTCCACGTCTACGAGGCATGGACAAAAAATTACACGAATTGGTCAATTAAAAATTATTAAACAATTGAACAATAATTTTACCTTATTGGCATTCAAAGTGCTTTCCACTTGCATCCACACACTACTTCCAGCGTTCGTATAACAGTTCAAAAGTCTCCTTGAAACCATTTTTGAGGCATCCTTCAGTATCTTTGTTGAATTTTCAACCACTTCATCTGAATCCACAAAACGTTGTCAATTGAATTTCATTTTCAACCGTAGAAACAGGTAAAAAGCCGCTGCTTCTAGGCCGGGTGTATAAGAAGGGTGTTTCAGATTGGTAAGATTGTGTCTAGCAAGGTAATTTTTTACAATCAGCGCTCGATGTGGTGGAGTATTGTCGTGTAAAAGAAACCAATCTTTTGTTGCCCATTTTCAGGTCGTTTTCGTCTGATTGCATCTCGTAGTGGTTTAAGGATCTCCAGATAAAGTTATTTATTTACAGTTTGGCCTTGAGGAATACATTAGTAGTGAACGACGCCCTCGTACCCGGTCATCGCCCTCTTACACGCTCAACATTTTCATCTGCGGTGGAATAAGAGGGACACCCAATCCATCGATGTTTGTGCCATCTTCAGAAAAAGGCTTATGCTACTCGTAATGCCACAGCCGTTTTTCTCATGGAATCGTTTCTACATGCTTTCTTTAGCAACTCGAGCGTCTCAGAAGGTGAATTCTCGAGCAAAATACAGAATTTGATGTTGCTCTAAAGACGACATGCCAAAATCCGACGACTGAAAAATTAGCTTTGTCAGAAATGATCCGCAGCTAACGCCGACAATAACAGAAATTAAGTCTAGATGACTGTGTGTTTTCCTTATCAGTGCTGCCAACTTCCAAAAAAGATATTTCACGTCCAACGATCACCTGCTTGAATGTAGGCGATCATTCCGGGAATTTATTGATTGTACCTCATAGACAACTAATTACATCTTTACCGTTTGGAAGTAGAAAGTTCCAAAGGCGTATGCGCTGGCTAAATACGTGTTTAGCGAATTAGCCAGAACATCCCGCCTGACGTTGGACGTCTGTTGAGCTTCATCATAAAAGGCCAAATGTACTAGTCTGGTAATATTTCTACGTAATATGTCTGTGGAGGTCTTGAGATCTTTTACACGGACATGTCAGCATCTCCTTTATAAGTTTTCATAATTATAAAACGTTTCCAGTCTATAAACTTATCATTTCCTTCCTTCAGTAACACAAGCTGGCCAACTTTAAAACTTTGCGAGGAAATTTTCCATTTACTGCGGACTTACAGTTCATTTAAATATTCTTTCGAAGCATATATTTGACAGAAGGATTTCCAAAGAGCAGAAGTAGCCTTAAAATTTGTGGCATTATCAGTCCATATAACACGGGGTTTAGATCAGATCTTTTTAAACATGCTAAAAATATGTCTGTGGTCAAGACTGCAACAACTTCTAAATGAACTGCTTTAGTAGAAGAACAGATTAATGTAGTGATATATGATTTTAGTGTTGTCTTTGACCATTTTAAGTTAGGTTTTGTAATAATAGGGCCTGTTAATTCCCGCCTGTCTTCTCAAATGGTCCAGATAGTACAATTCCGCCATGGGGCAAGTCACCCATCCTTCTTGAAGCGTTTAATGTTTTATTCGAAGACAATTCATACACCTATTTATAATTTTCCTTACTTGAGTTCATTGCGAAAATAGAGATTGATTTGTCTGAGTACCGGAGCGTAAGAACTTTTTGTGATAATGTCCAATCAGTGAAATAGCGTCGCAATAGAATAGTGAGACTTTGGTAAAATTATTTGGTGTTTCTGAGATTCCGATACATTAAAAAACGCCAGTCTTCCATCGACCTTCAACACTTCATCTGCATCTAGAAATCCGTTTATGTTCAAGATCTTATTATTATTTGGGAGAGGATGTTTTCTCGTTAAACATCGAATTTCAGTTGGAAATGCAGACTTTTGCACAATCTTTATCAGCGTCTTGATCTCATTCTGTATCTCAGAATAATCTAAAAAATCATATTTTCTAATTCCTGACTCCAATTTACAGTTATTCAGAAATCTCAGGCACAATGCAGTAATTCGATTAATAACAATGTCTTCCTGTCTTTTATCTAAGATAGTTGATTTTACAGCAGTGTTTTTCTTTAATTTTAACTGGTATTTATCTTCAGAAATATCTAATACATCAAAGAATTTTTCAAACTTTGTCCAAAAAGATCTGTCTTGCTTTAACCATTGGGGACCTTCCCACCAAAGATAGTTATTTTTCAGCTATAAAGCTTTCAATCCTCGAGTAACTAAATCGGCGGGATTACCTTGTCCAGGGCAGTGCAACCAATTTATTGGATCACGAGGGTTTCTAATTTCATTTATTCGGTTTCTGGCAAACATTTTAATTCTTTCTGACTCTCCTCTAATTCAATAGATAATGTTAGTAGAGTGAGTTAAAACGTATCAACGTACCGGAAAAACTAATTCTTTGGCAATTATATTACAAAGTCTAGCAGACGAAAAGAAAAGTTCAAAACGAGGTATAGAAACAGTCATTCAAGGTTTGACTCTAAATTTTCCTGCCACAAAACTGGTAACTGCGTTCCTGTTCTTTAATACTGCTCTAAGGTACACTACTGTACCACATGCGGTATTTGAAGAGTCTAAAAAACTATGAAACTCAAAATAATCAACAGCATCAAGGACAATATCTGTCAAATAACATCTGTGAACATTATTATAATTCAGTTCTTTTATTTCTTCTAACCATTCATTCCATAAATAGTCAACTGTTTGGGTAGACTTTTATCTCAATCAAAACCCAAACACCACATTTATAGAATTAAGCAATCAATTCTAATAGCAGAAGGGCTTAGAAAACGAATTGGGTCGAAAATACGACCAACAGTTTGGAATAAATGACGTTTAGTACTAAGATTTTTTGTAAGGAAATTTTCCAGATTTTGAGTCTTAAACGACAACATGTCACAGTTTGTGTTCCAGGCAAATCCTAAAACCTTTGAAGGTATCAAGTGTTGATTCGAGAGATTAATGTTATCAGTAAATTCATCAACATATAAACCATGTTCTTCCCATCTCTGACGTATTTCATACAAATTGCTTTTCCATTTTCTAAAAGTCATATTAGCTTCTTGAAATATTTCAAAGGCTTTCTCACTAGTTTTAAATGCACATTGACATTTGGTTCACTTGAAATAAAATCTTTGACGTACAATGATGAATTTAAAATTTCAAAAGATTCAGGAAATGTTTTTACATACATGATTGATAGTAGTGGCGAAATGGTAGGGATTTGATTTCTCACCGAAAAGAAATCTTGCGTGTCTGAATGTCTTAAATTCTTTACCTGAATCATCAACGCATGGCTCATCGTCCCCAAAAAATCTTGTGAAATCCCTGTCTAGTTCATTAATCTGGATCTGTAAAAACGCTTATTGTATATCTGCAGTAATTGCTACATGGAAGCTTATAAATTTGATAAAATTGCTGAACAGTTCGGAGATAAGATTTTATCCGGTATGTAAACAATCATGCAGTGCAATTCACCTTTAGCACGGAGACTTGCATCGCATACAATTCTAACTTTAGTGGTGAACTTATCTTCGCTCTATGGGATAAGTAAAATGTATTTACATGAGATGTGTTCTCAACATGTTCAAT